>CM045744.1:33721475-33808975 GCA_024760905.1 Plotosus lineatus | reverse complement strand
TTATGTAGAGTAACAGAAAACACTGCAGGGTAACCTTCAGGTGAAAAAAGATTGCTGTGAAATGGATATATGTGAAAACAAAACCCAGTGAATCAGGAACGGATGCTAGTAAGGGACATAAAACTAAAAGTAAATATGTGAGGCGCTCCACCGAATGTAGGCGCTTGTTGCAAGTGATGTATGGTGCTTGTGAGACAAAGTGTGGCTTATTCGGACTTCCAATCTTTCAAGTGAGCAAGTGCACGTTGAATACTTGTTTAGTACTCAACCTTCACTTGCTCACTTGAAAGATTGGAAGTCCGGATAAGCCGCGATTTGTCTCACAAGCACCATATGCCACTTGTGACAAGCGCCTACATTCGGTAGAGCGCCTCACGTATATTTGGCAACAAAGGATTGGTGTCGTTAGGCCTACATAACACTTACATACAATACTGCTTGAACTTCAGTGAACGGTTTAAAAATGTCTATATTTCTAACTAAACATGGCAGAAATGTCATCAGATAAATTATTATTTAAAATAAATAAAACGAGTCTAATTGAACAAATGATTGGGAAAATAGTTATATAACTAGTTATCTTAGTGACCGAGTCGGACGTTTTCCTGGTATATCATATGGAAGCTTGCTTGGCACTTGCTGATCTTGAATCTCTTCACTTCCACACCTGTTGCTAACTATATTTACAAACCGGTAAGCCCATTCTGTGATGGTATGGGGTTGCATGAGTGCGCATGGCATGGGCAGCTTGCACATCTGTAAAGGAACCATCAATGCAGAAAGTTATATTTAGGTTCTAGAACAACATATGCTGGCATCCAGACGTCATGTCTTTCAGAGAAGACCTTGCATTTTTCAACATGATAATGCCAGACCGAATGCAGCATTAATTACAACATCATGGCTGTGTAGGAAAGGGATCCGGGTATTGGAATGGCCAGCCTGCAGTCCAGATCTTTCACCTATAGAGAACATTTGGCGCATCATAAAGAGGAAAGTGCAAGAAAGAACGCCCAAGACTGTTGAACAGTTCGAGGCCTGTATTAGACAAGAATGGGACATCATTCCTATTTCTAAACTTGAGAAACGTGTCTCCTCGGTCCCCAGATGTTTGGAGACTGTTGTAAGAAGAAGAGGGGATGCCTCACAGTGGTGAAAATGGCCTTGTCCCAACTTTTTTGATGAAATTTAAAAATTAACATATTTTTCGCTTAAAATATGACATTTCCTCAGTTTAAACTTTTGCCCCTGTCATCTATGTTCTATTTTGAATAAAATATTGAAATTTGGCACATCCACATCATTGCATTCAGTTTCTATTCACAATTTGTATAGTGTCCCGACTTTTTTGGAATCCGGGTTGTATTTAGTAACCCTTATACATCTGTTTAGGGGGTAGGTCATTACTGAACATAGGTACAACTTGCCTGGACAGCCATCTATACAAGCTTTCCTCGGTTAAAATTTACCTGTTGCTGTATACAATAATGTGAAATAATCTTGAGCTTACAGGTTCTAGAGAGATGGAGGTATGCCCTGGAAAAGAGGGGAATGAAGGTTAGCCTCAGTAAGACAGAATACATGTGTGTAAACGAGAAGGACCCAAGAGAAATGGTGAGGTTACAGGCAGCAGAGATAAAGAAGTTATCTACTATGGTAGATGCAGCTCCATAATAGCCAATGGAAGGGAGCTATGTCATCCCTCCTAGCCAATGGGAGGCCAGCGGGGCAGAATGTTGGGGTATCGCCAATAAGAGGGAGCTGCATCATCCCTCCTAGCCAATGGGAGGCCAGCGGGGTGGGATGTTTGAACGTCATTGATGGGGGAGCAGCTCATGAATTGTTTGAATGTTTGAATGGCGCGTTTTAATTTTTAAGATGGTGCTTCTGTAACATGAACTTGTTTCATATCCAGAGACAAAAATTTTAGGAAAATGCATTTCGTAACCTGAATTTTTCGTTTGGTGAGACTTTCGTGAGGTATCATTGTATATATATATATATATATATATATATATATATATATATATATATATATATATATATATATATATATATATATATATATATATATATATATACACACACATATATATACAATGATATATATATATATATATATATATATATATATATATATATATATATATATATATATATATATATATATACAATACATACATTACCAAACATGGTGATATCATGTCACACATTTGCTGTGTGTGTGTGTGTGTGTGTGTGTGTGTGTGTGTGTGTGTGTGTGTGTGTGTGTGTGCATTTCACATACTTGTCACATGCAGGTACAGCGAGGTGGAGTCAGATCCTAATGTGTTCTCAGCAATAGCAGTGACTCGGAAGATTCCTGTGCTGCGGTACACATGTCTTATTCCTTCCTCTGTCCAGCTGAGGTTAGAGTAGGACACCGCCGTCCCATCCCCGAAGTCCAATTGGATATTTGTCCTCATGGAATCTCCCTGTGGATCATGGGCCATAAAAAGTCTATTTATTCTACCATTGCATGAAAGATCATTTATTTTGCAATGCTAATGTCATTAGTTCTCAATCCCTGTGCACACGTGTTCTCTTATCTGGCTCATCTGACACTCATTTGTGCAGAAACCTGAATTTTAAAGTGCTTGGAGATTAGAAATTTTTAACTTAAATGAGCATTTGAGCTCTCAGGAGATACCTGTAAGGTCTCTATCAGAGTTAATATTGTTGCAGATAAAAAGTTGGTCATATTTGAATCCATTTTAAAAACAGGTTAAATAAAGTTAGCACGTTAAATGACGTATTCTGCAAGTCAAAATGCAACCCCGGTGTGTCCAATACTTGAAAAGTCACAAGATCTGTCAGGAAATACATTTTAATAATTTTGCATTTTGCAGTGTTTACTCATGTGCCCTCATCACATGACATGACGACTTCCAAAATTGTGTCCCATATAATTAATAATAATAATAATAATAATAATAATAATTGTTCCCTATAAAGAGGGAAACCCCCCCCCCATGCGCACCTCGCATGCAACTACAAATAGTGTTTACTGAACTTCATATCGTTTGCTCGGTGCCTTTTCCCTACACCATAGCGCGACAATGAGAGCGCCACTGCCAACTACTGTAGCATGTTCCCCAGGGTCATATGCCCCGCCCCCTGGCATCACACCACACTCCCTACACCATGTGTGTGTGTGTGTGTGTGTGTGTGTGTGTGTGTGTGTGTGTGTATCAGCTTATCAGTGTTTATTCTTGTTTTATTATTATTTATTATTGATTATTATTAATGTTAATGTACAATTATTATTATGAAATAATTATTGTTTTACATGTTTATCTTTAATATATTAGGTGAAATATACGTGCTTGTGTCAGGTTGTATGAGTTTGGGAGAGGGTTGGAACAGATTAATTGGTTTTCTATTGTTTCCTATGGGAATTTTTGTTTCTTTTAACAAACGTTTCCAGTTACGAGGTTGCCCTCACAACGGATTAATTTCGTAAGTCGAGGTACCATTGTAATAATAATAATAATAATAATAATAATAATTTACTCTAGCTTGAAAACAACTTGTATTTTTACTTTCCCAGTTGTCAGTAATGTAAATGAAGTTTTGTCTCTTTTCATATCTATAGCTGTACACTCTGATAATCATCCATCCATCTATCTATCCACCAATCTATCCACCCTTCTTGTTACTTGACCTAACCCTATGTTTCTAAGCTGTTTCAACAAATTGGCGGACCCATAGGAAACCCACAGAAGCTTGGGAAGAAATTGCACACGCCACACAAAACCTATGTGCTGTGAGGGAACAATGCCAACCACCTTGCCAACCTTCATATACATTCCCGTATATGTACTTCTAGTTTTTCTGGTAGTTAGAACTTTAGATTGGGATTTCAATCATAGACACAGCACATGCTGCTCAATAGATGGCAATACCATGTTGAAATTGGATAACCAGCCTCAATGTAACCACGCGATGCAATTCCAAGTGGCAGAATATGATAGATAGATGAAGGTAATTCAAATTGATACCTCATGTTGTCAGTGATCTTGGTTGGCACACTGAATGCATATGGAGCCGACTCAAACTGTATATAACCGAACCACGCTCAACCAATTAGTCAGGAGCTGCGCAGCTTGAGGTCTTGTTTATTGGAAACTGAAAACATCGATCTTAAAAAGTTACTGATTTTTATTTATATATATTTTTGCAGTGTTGTTGAGTTCTATTTACTATGACGTGTTCGAACAACACATTCTTATATTTAGAATGGCACCATCGGCTATAAGAGAGATTTGCCTTTCATGTGTGGCCATTAAAATATAAGTCAATGTTTTTTTTTTTTATTATTTTTTTATTTTTAGTTTGGGCAGATGTCTTTATCTACAGCAACATATATTTTCATTTCATGTATACAAATGAGCAGTCAAGGGCATCGATCAAGGCCTAACAGTGAGAATTTGGTATTGATCAGTAACACAGAGCCTTCACCATTATTCCACCCTATGACACAAAAACTGGCAACGAAAGACTGAATCACAATGAATGTCGGTGGGGTTTAAGACAGAGGACATTCAGAAATTATTAATTTCTAAAATTATAGGCAGGTAGACATCATACATAAAGTAATATTCTTCAAAAGTGAAGACAGACAATGATAAACAGGAAGGTCAACACGTCAAATGGTATTGCAAATGTAACTGAGTGGTGAGTCGAAGAACAAATTCACGGGAATGATACTTCACATGGTGTTCTTGTATACTGTAGTATAGAGAGCAAGAGAAAGTGTGTGAGGGGTCTTGTTTTGAATGTTTCAAAAATCAGGTGACTGTGACCTTGCACAGGAGGTCTGGGCGAATGTAGTGCATATTGGCGTGTCATCGCAAGAAGGTGATGTATTTACTATGAATCCCTCACTTTCCGCGGGTAATGGGAAGCGAGCCACACACCCCCACACCCCCGACTGACGATTTCTGTAAAGTAGGATCGACCCCCCCCCCCCCCGACTGACATATATGTGCATGTATATGTGTATGTAATATCAATAAATACATATTCAATGCTATAAATGCTATTAATAGCAATTCAAAATTCAAAAATAATGCATAAGATGTAAATAAAAATACTTTTTTTTTGCATAATTGGCCTTTATTTGCAACATTTTCCTTAACCTTTTCCCCATTTCGCCTTAATTTCCTTATTTTTTCATTTTTCGATAAATATTTTTGAAAAACCCGCGATGCACTGAAGCCGCAGAAATTGTAGCACATAGTAACGGCAACTAAGCACGCAACAACTTCTATCGTGAGCTAATAACATGCTATGGGAGCGCAATGCTCAGACAGAGTTCTCAGAGGCTTGGTTAGCACTTCCGGCCATACTGCTTGAAAATGTTCAGTCCCTGCAAAACAAGATGGACGAGCTTCATGCTCAGATTGCAGCGCAGAGGGATCTACAGGACTGCGTTTCTGTGAAACATGGCTCGAGGAGAGTACACCCGATGAGGTGATTATACCAGCCGGCTACACGGCCTTCATCCCCTGCAATCCCAAGCGCTGCAGTCGTCGTTCGGCCCCTTCCCGCCTGGGCTTCTTTGTTAGCTGGGTGCGGCTCGCGTTGAGCTGCCGACCATAGCATATTAGCTCTGCTTAGTTAGACACGCCCGAAGATACTCCGATCTTATAGCTGTAGTAAAGTCGACCGGTCGTAGACGAGCATAATGCAAAACATGAACAAACAAACCCACGAATGAAACAAATTAAAACGAACAAAGAAACAATTTGACTCTGAGAACTCCGCGACGTCGCCCTCTAGGCAGCGCCATCTTGGAGACTTCACTCCAACTTCAATGTAAAAGTACATGAAGAGTACCGTAATAAAGTTTATCCTTTTGGTATTGCTTGTTAAACATGCTACAGAACATAAAACCTCACACATAAACATGAACTTAGGTACTGCACTGGAATAACAATTGAAAAAGATTTTAATATAACAGTTCAGAGAAAACCGTCGTTTCTCAGGAGAAAGTCTTATTTCTTCAGAAGAGACATCCAGCGTTTTCTATCGCTTAGCCAGAGAAGACGCACAGCGGGTCAGTGGTATCATAGAGCTTAGGTAACTAAAACACACTCAAAAAAGAGGCTCATTGACAACTTGTGCGCGAATGAGGAAAAAGGGGTGAGACATCAGCTGAATCAATCAGGAGACAGGAGGACAGCCATTGGCTGAATTTGAATCACGTGCTGGTTGCTCGCCAGTCAGCGAATACTCAAACCGTGGGTGCAAAACCGCGAATAGTCAAGGGCATACTGTCTGTCTGTCTTCCTTTCGGCTTTTTCCCTTTTATTCGGGAGTCGCCACAGCGAATCATCTGATTCGCACGTTTGATTTGGCAGAGGTTTTTACGTCGGATGCCCTTCCTGACACAACCCTTTTTAGCAAGGGACAGAAACACGCTGACGACTTTGCAGCTACTCTTTACGGAAGTCAGCAATGGGTCTTTTACATGCCTCACACCATAGACAGTGACAGACATGGCCCGCCTTTGATAACCCAGTTAGCTGCACTGGGGGTTGGGGGGACAGTGACAACCTTGTGGACAGTGGGACTCGAACCCCCAACCTTTGGATCAGCGCTCCAGTGCCCTATACCACTGGGCATACTGTATATATATATATATATATATATATATATATATATATATATATATATATATATATATATATATATATATATATATACACACACTCATACAGTGGTATGAAAAAGTATCTTAACCTTTTGGAATTTCTCACATTTCTGCATAAAAATCACCTTCAAATGTGATCTGATCTTTGTCAAAATCACACAGATGAAAAAAACAGTGTCTGCTTTAACTAAAACCACCCAAACATTTATAGGTTCATATTTGAATAAGGATAGCATGCAAACAATGACAGAAGGGGGAGGAATAAGTAACTGAACCCTCTGCCTAAGGAGACTTAAAGAGCAATTTAAACCAATTTTTACCAAATATATATATATATATATATATATATATATATATATATATATATATATATATATATATATATATACACGCACACACACACACACACACACACACACACACACACACACACACACACACACACACACACACACACGTATATGTATTCAGAGGCACTCGTCATTCATGTCCATGAGTTTTATATATTCTTTCTTTCTCTTTTTCGGCTTTTTCCCTTTTCTCAGCAGTCGCCACAGCACATCATCTGATTCGCACATTTGATTTGGCAGAGGTTTTTACGTCGGATGCCCTTCCTGTCCCAATCCTTTTCGCAAGGGACAGAAACACGCTGACGGCTTTGCATCTACTCTTTATGAAAGACAGCAATGGTTCTTTTACATGCCTCTCACCATAGACAGTGAGAGACATGGCCCACCTTTGATAACCCAAGTAGCTGCACTGGGGGATGGGTTTTATACATTATATATATATATATATATATATATATATATATATATATATATATATATATATATAGAGAGAGAGAGAGAGAGAGAGAGAGAGAGAGAGAGAGAGAGAGAATATACATTTAAATAACCTTTAAAAAGCATTAACTGCACCTGATACTTTTCTTGCCATGATATTATACAAAGCATATGTAGGATAGAATTGCTGCTGAGCACAATCACCACATCAGGTGTCTGCAGGTGTGAACTTTGGCACAGTCTCACCAACAATACACACTCATTCAATGTGTTACAAGTCACAACACTTTATAATAAGTCACAAAAAATATACACTTGCTGACTGAAATGATCACTCATATGTATAAATGAATCACACAGTAATGCCAGTTTGTTAGAGCAGTGCCCCCCCCCCCCCCCCGTCTGTGTGTGTGTGTGTGTGTGTGTGTGTGTGCGTGTGTGTGTGTGTGTGTGTGTGTTTGTGTGTAGGATCATTGCCTGTTACTATCTCTGCAAGCCCGTGCCTATTTTATTCACACTCCTTTTGGGTGTTACATCTGGCACCCTCTGTGAGTATCATGCCACGCATGAGGAGGTGTTAGAGATTGCAGCTGCCACCTCTTCCAAGGATGTGTATGTGTGTATGAAAAAGGCACAAAAATCTGTGCTCATCATTCCCTAATATCCTTTTCTGTCTCTCCTGTTGGGTTATTAATTTCTTCATGAGCAATAGCATATGCTTTCCGAGGTTTGTGAAACATTTCAAATCTTTCATATAAACAAAAGGCCATATCATACCCTTCGTACCCAGTGAGTGATCTATCTGCATCAAAGTTCATTCATGTACAAAATTATGATCGTGTGCCTCAAAATAATATGGTATTGAATTTACACAAATATAAATGTGCCATTTAAAATTAAAACAGTATAAATCTGTTTGTGTGTATGAGTGTGGAAACTCCTTCCAAAAATAAAAAATAAATAAATAAAACTCCTTCCAAGTTTCCAGCCTTCAGAGATATATGTAATTTTTATGACATTTCCTCACATAACTTTTCAAATGAAATGTTTTTCATTTACATTTTCCTAATATGCAAAATGCACATTCACGTTAGGGGTTTTATTGGCCAATTGACAATTTGTTTGATTGATTACCTTTACCACTTGTTGGCGCTGTAGGCGGAGTGTGGACAAAATGTTCATGGTGCAATAATAGGAAAATAAAAATATCGCTGAGAACTCATTCATTCATGAATTTTCTAAATCACTTAATCACAATTAGGGTTGCAGGGAGGCTGGCACCCATCTTAGCCAACACTGGATGAAGGTGGGGTACACCCTGGACAGCTTGCCAAGCCATTACAGAGCCAACACTCACACAATCATTCATACTCACACTCACACCTAGTGGTGATTTTCAGTTAACTTCCTGCTCATGTTTTTGGGCTGTGGGAGGAAACCGGAGTACCCGGAGGAAACCCGCACAAGCACGGGGAGAACATACAAGCTCTGCACAGAATCGCCCAAGCTGGGATTCAAACCCAGGACCATCTTGCTGTGAGGCAGAGATGCCGCCATCTTTGAGAACTGCTTATTTCATCCTATTGTTTAGAAAAGCCTGGCAGACTAATTGATTACATGCCAAGATTATAAAATGTAATCTTTGATAGTTTAACATGCCACAGTGGAATTCTTGGACCCCTGGCAACACAGAATACAGTTTGAAGTGCTCAGAAGAACCACTCACAGTACATCTTTATTATGTAATGACTAGTGCAAAAGTCAACTGTTATTTGCATAACTTGGCAACCAAGTAAATATTGGCTGTAGAAGGCCTAACTCAAACACAGTGGGACCTCGACTTACAAGTGTCTTTGGTAACACATTTTCTATGATACAAGCTTCAATCTCACCAAAACCTGCCCCATCCAACAAGCAAAATTTTGATTTACAAACTCTGCTGGTTTTTCCGGGCATATTAGCCTTGTATTCTTTTGTGTGTATTCCTCCACGCTCCGAGAAAGCTTTGTGCAGTGCTTCTCAATGATTTTCTGTAATGCCCTCTTTAGAAAGAAAAAAATAAAAAAACAAACATTTCACACACATACACACACACAAACACACTCTCTCACACACACACACACACACACACACACACACACACACACACACACACACACACCCCAGCACCCCACTTGCGACTATAAATAGTGTTTACTGCACTCCGTATATTGTTTGCTCAGGAGCTTTTTTCCCTACACCATAAGAAACAAAGTGAGAGCGCCACTGCCTCCTAATATAATTGCGCATCCTCTACAGTAGGTGGCAGTGGCACTCTCACAGTGAGAGCACTACTGCCACCTACTGTAGAGGATGTGCAATTACACTTAATTCTAGTATAGTATGGCAAAAAAGCATGTCCCCCCAGCTATTTGAGAAGCACTGGCCTTGTGGGAACTCAACACAAGCCTTTCCTCGCTGACATTCGTAACGTGCACATGCACAAAATTCTCCTCCTCCTTCTCTGCTACGCACCACCTCATGCCTGCCCATGTGACATCGTTGCACCCACGTGACATCTTTGCCGCAGTCAATGATCGGAAGGGTTACTTGATGTGTTTTATTCCTGTTTAATTATTAATTATTATGAATGTTAATGTACATGTATTATTATTATAAAACATTTATTGTTTTTACATGTTTATCTTTAATATATTAGGTCAAATATATGTGTTTGTGGCAGGTCATATGAGTTTGGGAGGGGGTTGGAACAGGTTAATTGATTTTCTATTATTTCCTATGGGAATTATTGTTTTTTTTAAATCTAATGAACATTTTCACTTATGAGCTTGCCCTCAGAATGCATTAATTTCATAAGATACCACTGTATATATTCATATATTTTGTCATTGTATTTTTGTTTTTATTTTTTAAATACATCTCACTGTTTTTAATACAAGATGTGGCATGCATTTAAGCAGGTTACACTTTCTGTCTTCAGGCATATTAATCCTCCATGGGTAGCAAGATAGCGACCGCAACACACATATGACTTACTTTAGTTACTTTACTTCTCTGCTTTGCGTAATAATTGGTCCTTTTTATTCTGTTTAACTAAATTAGGATCTGAATGTGTTTAATTTCACAGATATTCTGACATCCTAGTTCTAGAACCAATCCAAGAAAAGGTGTGAAGCATTGGCTTTGTTTATTTCACTGTTTTCATGTTAATCTTTTGAATGATGTTCTCAAGACATTAATGCTTTAAAACAATAGAAGCAACATTTCCTACATCCTTAAAAAAAAAAAAAACATTTGTGCATACACATTTCTGGACTAGAATTTAATTCAATATTTTAATGCTCTCGAAGGTCAGGTGAAATGTTAATGTTTCATTTGTGATATGTATTTCTAAATGTTTGCTTACTTATCAAGAAAGAAATTGGAAAATAGAATTAAGCCACAGCCAAAACCCATGATTAAATGTCACAGCGCTGTGTGTGCGTGTGTGTGTGTGTGTGTGTGTGTGTGTGTGTGTGTGTGTGTGTGTGTGTGTGGGTGTTTGTGTGGGTGTGAGTGGGTGGTGAAAAAGTTCAGAGAAACAGGAAGATAGCCTGGCATTTGACATTTGCGCTACAATATAGTTCACTAGCCAGACACTGACTTATCTGTACATTCAACTTATCCTGAACTGCATGACCTGCTACTAAATGTCGCAGTGCCACACCAACTGGCATTGCCAAATTATCTTTTCAAATCTTTTTTGACTCGCTATATAAATATTTGTTTTATTGTAGACAGAGCATCAGTGTTATGGAAGTTTTTCTTAAGGGGGAAAAAAAAAAAAAGTCCAAATTTGGATCACCTGCTCTGTTAAATGTATTCCTGAACTTTCATCTGCCATGTGCCGCACCTAGCAAACATTAAATATTTAGGCTCCTTCCACATCTCAAGCACTCATGCCCCTATGCTTCATGAATATAAATTAAAGTTGAATTCGGCGGGAGGATTTTGAATCACTGTGTGCCGACAGTGATGATTTCTAGTGATTCCTCTGGACATGTCACCGCCTCTTGTCCGCCCCCTCCCTCAAGTCTACTTTAATGAAGGGAATATGCTTTCAGTTCCTTATCTCATCAAAGCTGTAAAGTGGCAAGTACACCATGACCAGACCCCCCGAGAGACATACTTACCTGACACCTGAGTTTGGTGTGTGTGTGTGTGTGTGTGTGTGTGTGTGTGTGTGTGTGTGTGTGTGTGTGTGTGTGTGTGTGTGTGTGTGTGTCTGTGCGCATAAACAGTGTTTCATTTCAAGCTATGTTTGATCCTTTATGAAAGTTTTTGATTTAAACGGTGGATCATATCTGGTCATCAGGATGAGTTATACAATGAGATGAACTCTTATGTGGTTTTGATACAGTGACAAGCTCATGATTAAAAACTAACCAATCAACCAATAAAATTAATTTAAAAAGGTTCTCATAACACTCGTATTTATATGTGATTAAGTCTTTTGTCATCATCTTAAGGTTTGATCATTTAAAGTAAAGATGTAATGCCTCGTGCTCAAGCCAGGAGTCACCTGAAATAGGTGCAGCCTCCCTTTGACCCTATTTAGGATTAAGTGGATGAGAAAATGAATGAACGAATTAATGGATTAATTAATAATGCTTTGCTCAATAGCATTGACTGTACATCACTGTACACATAAATGTGAGTAAATGTGTGTTAAGAATTCATTTTATTGATTTATTTTATTGATTTAGTTTTACTTTTCCACCTACTGTATATTTTGAACTATAAGTCACATTTTTTTCATACTTTTATTGAAGGTATGACTTATTCTCCGTAGTGATTTATATGTGAAATTACTACATATAATTATGTTCGTCATAATAATAAGACATAATTTCACATTGTTATTTTTGCATTCACAACCACAAGAGGGCATTCTATGCTTGGGTATCAGTACCTGCTCATTCACCACTGAAGGAATGTCCCTGAAAAGAAAATCCTATTTTGCGGATTGCAAGCTGCAAGTAGTGAAATAGTAGAAGAAATAGCAGCAGAAAATGGTAATCGAGCAGCAGAAAGAAAGTTTGGAGTGAATGAGAGACTTGTGAGGGACTGGAGAAGATTATTATTACTGCAATGAGGAAAACAAAATAACAAACAAACAAGAAAACCTAATCGGAGGCTAAAAGCTAATCACAGGCTAAAATCTAATTGTGGGCTAAAAGCTAATCGCGAGCTAAAAGCTAGATGTTCACAGCCAGAAGTAAGAGGCAACGCGCTGCAGGGAGAGGCTTGTCAACAGTGCACTTGTGTCTCCATGTCCAGGTAGTTGTCAAGGAGATATAAATATAATATGAATTACTTTGCGTGAGGACTTTCTTGGTGTTAGCGCTTCATGCAAAGCAACCGCCTCTCTATCAGAGCGAGGACCATAATGTCACAAAACTGCCAGCAGATTTCCAAGCCAAGACAGTTTCCATGAGTTTGCGACTTATAGTCCAGTGCGACTTATAGTCCAGTGCGACTATATGTTTATTTATTTTTTTCCCCTTCTTGTTCTTTATTATGCGTTTTATGGCCAATGCAACTTGTACTCCGGAGCAACGTATAGTCCAAAAAATACGATACTTTTATCTGGATCAGTTGACTATTACACCCATAAAATGAGTCAATTCCAAAGCCATAATAATCATCACCGGTTTTGTCAACCATGTGTTGCTACAAAAGCTTTTTTTGGGGAGAGGGACATACTTTTTTTTTACTGGACAGTGTGTGTCTGTGCCTATTTACATCTTTTCCAGGACACCTGGTCCACGGCTTAGTGATTACAGTACACCCTGTAAATATTCAGCAGTGTTGACATAACTGGTGTAAGTGATTCGGACTTGAAACGCTCAACGTTCAGTCAATACATTTTGCTGTGCATATTTTAAAGTCATTCATCATCTTATTGCTTCAGTTCATTGAATGGATGTTCCATGTAATGGGCAGACCACTTGGTAGCAGTCCACCGAGGGCTAGAACCTGCATCCCTCTGTTTCTTTGTCTCTTTGACCTGCACACACTGTCATCACCTGCTGATTTGCCTACACACACTGTGATTTTTGCTGAAGCGCTTGATAATACTATTAAGATTGCAGGGAGGCTGGAGCCTATCCCACTCAACACTGGACAAAGGTGGGGTAGCCCTTGAGCAGTTTAATGACCATCGCTGGGAATACACACAACCAATCACACTTTAGGGGAAATTTGGAACAGTTGGTTCGCATAATGTGCATGTATTTGAACTGTCAGAGGAAACTGGAGTACCCAGAGGAAACCTACACAAACATGAACATGCAGAATCGACACAGGAACACTCGCGCTCAGAATTTGAAACTAGGATCTTCGTGCCCTGAGCTAACGTGCTAACAGCCATGCCAACGTACCACCGGATAGAACCCAGCCACAACAGTTATTAATTATTTAAACTCACAGAAACGCTTTTAGAACATGCACACAACAAAACAGAAACTAGGTATGTTACACTTTTCTTTCAAGTTATGCCTGAATAATCCGATCTCTTCGTGGACTCCTTTATGTTTCATTCAATGGGTGCACAGGGTCGAAATGCGTGCTACTGATTTTCTTCAGCATACCTCTTCAAGTTGTACAATAAAGGTGACGTTGGAGCCCATATTTGCTTTGTAGGTGCTGTCATGAGTTGCTAGTCGCAGTCCTCGAGGGGGTCGATTGGGACACTGCTGTTTTCTGGCGGTGTACATCTCCTTCACTCCTTTGGTGCAGTTGTTTGCGGCTACTTTGCGATAACTGACAATGACATTTTATAAACATTATAACATTCATGTTTTCATTAGTTGTATGCTGAAACTGCACAGCACGGTGAGTACATCTGATTCTGGTAGACCGGCAGACAATCGTTTGTGTGTGTGTGTGTGTGTGTGTGTGTGTGTGTGTGTGTGTGTGTGTGTGTGTGTGTGTGTGTGTGTGGGCTCACCCTGTGCTGTTGAAGTAGTTCTGGCCTTGACTGCAGCTCTGCGATACAGTGGAAGGATTAAACCAGAATGCAGGTAGACAATTACCATCACCTCTCCGCTCATAGCCATAATCACTACAACACACACACACACACACACACACACACACAGTCAGAAAAAAAAAAAAACATGTGACAACTAGAGGCAAAATGAACTCATCACCCCAAACAAAGTGTAAGAATAAACAAACACAAGAACAATTAAAAATTGATTGACATTATTTTGATTGCATTTAAGTGTACATTAATTTATGTCCTAATTAATTACGGCCTTGTCCTCCATATCACCATCAATACAGTTTTCCCAGTATTTTACCATTAGAGTTTTCACTGACTACGCTACCAGCATCGAGGTTCTTGAACAGGCGGAGATCACCAGCATCAAGGCCATGCTGCTCAAGTCGCAGTTGCGCTCGGCAGGGCATATTTCCAGAATGGAGGATCATTGTCTACCCAAGATAGCCTTGTACGGCAAACTTTCCATTGGCCACCGTGGCAGAGGAGCACCAAATACACGCTACAAAGGACTCCGTCAAGAAGTCTCTCAGAGCCTATAACATTAACTGCCACCAGTGGTCGACACTTGCTGCTGACCGCCAGATTTGGCACTACATCATACACCAGGCCATCTCCTCTTCTGAGGACTTTCGCAGGGCCAGCATGAAGGACAAATGCCACAGGAGGAAGAACTGAGAAGCATCCACAGATATACCAGACCAGACTTTAAACTGCAGCCACTGCGGCCGGATTTGTCTCTCTCGCATCGGCCTTGTCAGCCACCAGCGTGCCTGCAGTCTACGTGGACACCCCCCTCTATAAATCTCTGTTGGCGAAGCCAAGCCAAAGAAAAGAATAATTTATCTTCCTTCACATTCAACTTCTAAACAGTTTTCCCAGTATTTTACGATTGGCGATTTCAGAGATTCTGCGATGTGTGTAGTGGTCTGCTTTAAATTGCTCTATATAAGTGCAAACTTGGACATATATTAAGGATCCTGAAATCGACCCACGAGTGGCAAATCGACAAGGTGCAGGACTATTAATCCGGAGATCGCAGGTTCAAATCCAGGTTAATGTCACAGCCAGCCGTGACCATTGGAGTTAATTGGCAGCACCCATCTCACCCATAATCTCACCCTGCCCTGCCACTCACAGCGATTGCCAGACAATCATGGGCGTCTGCGAGCTCATTCGTACGAGGGGGCAGATAGTGCTTTCCCTCAGAGTGTATTAGGTTGCTCTCAAATTCATTCATCATCTTCAACTTCTTCCGGGGTCGGGTTATGGGGGCAGCAACCTAAGTAAAGAGGCCCAGATATCACTCTCCCCAGCCACTTCCTCCCCTGAGGGGACACCAAGGCGCTCCCAGACAAGCCGAGAAACAGTCCCTCCAGCGTGTTCTAGGTCAACCCTGGGGTCTCTTCCTGGTTGGACATGCCCGAAACACCACACCACGGAGGCGTTCGGGAGGAATTCTGACCAGACTCCCGAGCCACCCTAACTGGCCCCTCTCAATACAGAGGAGCAGCGGATCTACTCCGAGCCATCCTTGGATAGTAGAGCTTCTCACCTTATCTCGAAGGGAGAGCCATGCCACTCGGCGAAGGAAGCTCATTTCAGCCACATGTATCCGCGACTTGCATATTGAGCTTTGAAATGAGGCAAGTGGCTAGCATTCTATAATATATATATATATATATATATATATATATATATATATATATATATATATATATATATATAGTCCAAAAACATGCACAGTAGGCTGTCTGGCTGTTTTAAATCACCTCATGGTGTATTTTTTATTTATTTTTTTTTTGTTTTTGTTTTTTTAATATTCATCGAATTAAAAAAGTACGATAAGGAAGAATAGGGGGAAAAAAAAGTTAAGGAAAATGCCGCAAAAATAAGGCCAATTATGGAAAAAAAATAAAAATAAATAAAAACAAAAAATAACCCAAAACCTCCCATCAAAACTACGTACATTTTTCTGAGATACGCATCTGAATGAGTGCACGCACATCTGCATGCATGCGTGCGCATCTGTATGTGTGTATTTATATTTTATTTACTCCTTATGCATTATTTTTGAATGTTTAGTTGTTATTATAAGCATTTATAGCTTTGAATATGTATTTATATACACATATACAGGTACGTATACATCAATCGGGGGAGGGGTGATCCTACTTCGCGGAATTCGGTGGTCGTGGGGGGATCTCGGTCCCAATTAACTGCGGAAAGTGAGGGATCCCTGTACAAACAGAAATAACTCAATCCTCAAACACACAATTCACAATTCATATCAATGACACAACTGATCTGTATGCATCATAGTTGTTAATTTGCTTCAGCTTTATTTTCGACACAATGCTTATATCGGTACTAAAACCTATTTTACAATTAGCATTCAACTGATAATGAAGTGAAAAGAAAACTCTTGTGGCTCACAACAATTCCGACCCAAAACAATTCTCAGCAAAATGCATATTTATTAGACTTGCAGACTATCAGCCATAGGCTCATTATATCTTTTCTGTTAGACAGAAATTCCCAATTGTGTTGTATCCAGTAGCAATAATTGCGGCCCTTAATGTTTCACTGATTGTATTTTATCTACTTGAAAGTTAATTAAAAGTTTACTCTATTATAATTGGAAATGGTCACAACTTTGGTTTACTTCCTCACCATACATTTAAATCATTAAATGGCAGGCGTGTACTGATGAGTCCTCTCACTCTAGTCAAATGTACTTTGTTATTAAATGAATATTGGATAAATTAATGGATCCACATTAAACCTCAGTGGTTTGACCTTGTACAGATAAAATTAGCATTAAAATGTCTGTCTTTTCAAGATTAAAAAACAACAACAACAACAACAACAACAAAATATCACAACAGCATGAAATTTGCATAGAAATTAAATCTGTTCAGCGGCTTGTCTTCACACATTGTCACAGATGTTGCCAACTGGCATCACACAAACGCACAGAGCGCTGAAATGTTCTTGGAATTTTGAAATGTTCCTGTCCTGAATAGACAGTGACATGGAACATGGTGCTGTACATAAATCAAAACGTGTTATACTTTTTTAGTTTATTTTAATTTATACATTCCTCACATTCTGTACTAACTTTTCATTTTCAGAATGCAGTTGTCTTTCAAGATTTGTATGGTCTTCAGTGTCTAAATGTAGACACATTATATATATATATGCATATACAGTGTAATTATACTGTGTATATATAATGTCTGCATTTGATCCCAAAAGACCAAATCATTCATCTTCTGAACTGCTTAATTCTAATTAGGGTAACGTGGAGGCTGGCGCCCTTCTCAGCTGAGTCTAGGTGAAGGCAGAGGACACCGTGGACAGCTCGCCAGGTCATCGTAGGGCAGAAACACGCTGACTGCTATGCAGCTACGCTTGATTGAAGTCTGCAATGGTTCTTTTACATGAACCTCTCACAATAGACAATAAGAGACATGGACATCCTTTGAGAACCCAGCTAGCTGTACTGGGGGACAGCAGTGGCATTGATAGTGGGGCTTGAACCCCTGACCTTGGGATCAGTTATCCAGCATCTTACCACCAGGCCGCCACTGCCCAGAATTATGTTTAGAATTGAATAATTATGAGACAAATGTATCCAATGGTAACAAAACCAAATACAAATACAGGGTACAGTGGTAAAAAACAACAAATATTTCATAATAATAATAATAATAATAACATGTACATTAACATCAATAATAATTAATAATAAATAAATAGGAATAAACAATAAGTCATCAATAAGCCAACAAACCATTCCGGTCATCGACTGTGGTGGAGATGTTACGTGAGCAGGCAGGAGGTGGGTAATAGAGGTAATAGAGGAGGAGGAGGAGAAGGAGAATTTTGTGTGTGTATGTTATGAATGCCAGCTATGAAAGGCTCGTGGTGAGCTCCCACAAGGCCAGTGCTACTCAAATAGTTTGGGGCGCCCCCCTTGGGGGGCATGGTGTGATGCCACAGGGGGTGGGTATGACCCTGGGGAACATGCTTTTTTTTAACCATACTGAAATAGAATTAAATGTAATTGCGCATCCACTACAGTAGTTGGCAGTGGCGCTCTCATTGTCACACTATGGTGTAGGGAAAAAGCACTGTACAAACATATGAAGTGGAGTAAACAATATTTATAGTCAAGTGTGGGGTGCTGGGGGGTGTTTTTTTTTTTTTTTTTTTTGTTTTTGTTTTTTTTTAGAGGGGACATCACTAAAAAAAAATTCGACAAACACTGCACAAGGCGTTCTCGGAGCGCGTAGGAATACAAGCTGAAGAATACGTGACGAATCAGCCCGGAAAAGTCATTTCCCCAGCATGGCTCGTAAACCAAAATTTTGCTCGTTGGATTGGGCAGATTTTTGTGGGGGGGCAGTGGTGGTCTAGTGGTATAGGGCGCTGGATCGCTGATCCAAAAGGTTGGGGGTTCGAGTCCCACTCTCCACAAGGTTGTCACTGTCCCCTCCCCAGTGGAGCAAACTGGGTTATCAAAGGCCGGCCATGTCTCTCACTGTCTATGGTGTGAGGCATGTAAAAGAACCATTGCTGACTTTCGACAAGAGTAGGCTGCAAAGCCGTCAGCGTGTTTCTGCCCTGCGATGGCCTGGCGAGCTGTCCAGGGTGTACTCTGCCCTCGCCCGAAGTTGGCTGGGATGGGCACCAGCCTCCCCGCGACCCAAATTAGGATTGGGCAGATTTTTGGTGGGATCGAAGCTCATATCATGGAAAATGTGTTAATTTGTATAAAAGACACTTGTAAGTCAAGGTACCACTGTAAATTCTTTTCAAAATCAGACAGCAGTGTTTATTTTGCTTTCAAACACTATTAAGATTATTATGGTTATTAATTAGTCATCATAATTGTAAGCCTTGTGGCACAGTGGGATAGTGGTTAGCATTTCCGCCTCACTGAAAGGTCCTTGTTTCCCATCCTGGGCTTGGGCATGCTTGAGCATTTCTTTCTGGACTTTTCATGTTCTTACCATGCTTGTGAGGATCCAGTCTCCCTGTGAATCTACTCGGAGTAAACAGTTTTGCACATGACTGAGTGAGTCAGCGAGTTGTACGCTTAACTGCCGCGTCACTTGAAATATACCTCAATAATGTTATCTTAATATTTCTTCATAAAATTCCGCAGTACTATGTGTACATTTGGACATTTAGTGAGTACAGGACTGAAAAGCAATTGATAGAATAAATTAATATTAATAAGGGTCAAAGTTGCACTTTTGTACATTAAATTAAATCCATGCTGCGATGATAAAGAGGTCCGTGAAATTCCTTTTACGCGGAAAGTATCACAGGGTGCAAGGAGTGAAAGAGAATCCCTAATCTAGATTATGGACTTCTGTACAGATCACAGAAACCGAGCCATTGCTGATAGAATATTAACATAATAATCACTCACTAAACCACCAAACCATTTAATCCTATTTGGGTTCACGGTAAGCCAATACTGGGCAGCTTGCCAGACCATTGCAGGTCCAACACTACACACACACACACACACACACACACACACACACACACACACACAAACACACAATTTGTAACAGCCAATTAGCCTAATGCGCATGTTTTTTGACTTTGGAAGAAAAGTGGAAAACCCGAGAAAACCCACAGAACCTTGGGGAGAACACGCAAACCCCACAAAGAAATTCTCAAGTTCAGGACTTGAACCAGATCCAGCTTGCTGTGATGTGCGCATGCTGACCTCCTCACCACTGTATTGCTTTGTTATCATTTTATTTATATAAAAAAGCTTTTTTACTTCCAGAAAAAAATGTTTTGCTTTCTAGTCATAACTTCAGTAATAAAACTCTTATGATGACCGATTAAATTGCTTCAATTCCTAAGGATGTGTAATGAATACAGCGTGTGCCATGAAGACAGCACTTACCACTCAAAATCATGTGCTCTACAGATACAAGGCTCAGCTGAAAGGATCCTGGTGTCCCTGTCCATCAAACAGTAGTTGCCTGGGCGCCGCTTGATGAAGATCTGCTTCTGCCCCATTACACATGGCTCACCCTGAAACAAGGAATATCAAACATAGATAATCATCTATGGATCTGCGTGATGTGCTTTAAGTTGATTCATGTGAGTAGATGGGGTGGATCATGCTGAAGCCATTTAACTAGAACATTACTGTCGATATATATCCCTTCATGATGACTGGCACCTTTTGAGGGGTTTAAAATAAAATATACTGCAGTTTGAAAAATGCATTTGTTGATGAAGCAGCTTCTTCTCACACGAAAACAAACTATGAGTTGATTATTTGTATGTAGGAACCTTCAACCGTAATATATGACTATCATGCCTGATTAACAGGAATACGAATATGAGGTGACAGAGGCCAAGTGCTCTGTCTTCCTTACAATGAGGAGGATGACAACAAGAAAAACAAAACAAAACAAATAAACAATGAAAAAAAAAAAAAAAAAAAAAAAAACAAAACAAGAATTATTCATACATTAACTTGCCCGCTCTGGGCAAAGGCGGGGTAACACCAAGCAGATCGCCAGGCCATCATGAGTCTAGAGTCATCATAGAAAAAAAAAAAAAAAAAAAAAAAAAAAAAAAGCCCTGTACCGATCAATGTAAGTGCCCAAGGTTTGTAAAAAACTACCCTAACTTTCATTAGCATCACATTTATTGAAACCAAAATGACGCTTCAGGACAAAAAAAAAAAAATAATAATAAAAATAAAATAAAAAAAATACTCAAGACATACAGTAAAATAAAAGGGAAAAAAGTATATATGTATATTATATATATATATATTATTTTATTTATATATATATTACATATATATACACTCATGCCTCGGTTTTACGGACTTCGCTTTAACGGATTTCAAATGCCACGGACAAAACCTGTAGTTTCCAACTAGTCCGAATCGTCCGAACGCGGGCCATTGTTTTCGAAAGTGATCGCCTTGTGACTGGCTTGAAGAAATCTCATGCATTTAAATCTATTCATTTATTTCCAATGCCACGTCACTGTGGCACGAAGCGGAGAGCCAATCCTTTCTGTATGTGGGTGGGTCTGATACCTTGAAACGCTAATTTTATTGGACTCACACGCTGCAGTGTTTATGTGACAGGAATCGCGTCCCAAGTTTTGGCAATCAGCTGCGGCTTGAAGTTTTTCCATGTCTGTCCATTTGTGTTTGCTTGCCAGCTGTGCTTGACTTCATAGAAATGAGCTGATCAAAATGAGGGAAATTTACCTCTTTACTCAAAAACAACACACACACAGTTATAATCCTATAAAATTAGAGTTTGAAGGTATTGGACCCGCCCACATACTGGCGTACAGAAAGGATTGGCTCTCCGCTGCACGCCACAGTGATGTGGCATTGAAAATAAATTTATAGATTTTAATGTGAGAGATTTATCTGTCTGTTTTTTTTTTTTGTATTTTTATTGAAATGACAGTGAAATTATGTGTTCGTTATTCTGTTAAGAAAGACCACCTGATTTATCTGAGAGCCAGATATAGTCATCAAAACAGCCACATCTGGCTCGCGAGCCATAGTTTCCCGAAAATATATATATATGGCTCTCTGACGATTACACTTGAAAATATGTCTTTTTTTTTGGCTCTCTTAATTAAAAAGGTCCCCGACCCCTGATCTTATGGTGATCTTATGGTGCACATTTACAGAGTACACAATACAGTATTTACATTTGCAGATTACATAGTGTGCTTTAGTAAAAGTTTTTTGTGACGTAATCGTTGAAATATATGGAATTGGAAACATCGGACAATCGGGTACTTCGGACCAGTGTTCCCCTCCTATTAGTCTGTTAAACCGAGGCATGACTATATATATATATATATATATATATATATATATATATATATATATATATATATATATACACACACACACACACACACACACACAGTGATCTCTCGCTACTACTACCTGTGCAATTTTGAGCATAATATTCAGTCTGGATAAAGCGCAATATAAATCTACTACTACTTCGTGCTTCAGTTCCTGCGGCTTCAGTGCATCGTGGGTTTTCAAAAATAATCATTCAAAAATAATAAAAATAAGGAAATTAAGGAAAAATAGGGGGAAAAGTTAAAGAAAATGCCACAAACAAGGCCAATTATGCAAAAAAAAAAACAAACAAACAAACAAAAACAACCCCAAACCTCACAACAAAACTACTTACATTTTTATGTGAGATGCACATGTGTGTGTGTGTGTGTGTGTGTGTGTGTGTGTGTGTGTGTGTGTGTGTGTGTGTGCGTGTGCACGTGGCTTTATGTGAGTGTATTTATATTTTATTTACATCTTCTTCTTTTCCTTTCGACTGCTCCCTTCAGGAGTCGCCACAGCAAACCATCTGCCTCCATCTCACCCTGTCCTCTGCATCTTCTTCTCTGACTCCAATGACCTTCATGTCTTCCTTCACCACATCCATAAATCTCTTCTTTGGTCTTCCTCTAGGCCTTCTGCCTGGTAGTTCCAACCTCAGCATCCTACTGCCAATATACTCACTATCCCTCCTCTGTACATGTCCAAACCATTTCAATCTAGCCTCTCTGACTTTGTCTCCAAAACGTCTTACATGTGCTGCCCCTCTGATGTACTAATTTCTGATCCTATCCATTTCTGATCATCTTATGCATTATTTTTGAATGTTTAATTGTCATTATCAGTATTTATAGTGTTGAATATGTATTTATTGATATTATATACACATATACATGTACATATATGGCAGTCGGTGTCGATCCTACTTCGCGGAAATTCACCATTCACGGAGGGTCTCGGTCCCCATTAACCATGGAAAGTGAGGGATCACTATATATATATATATATATATATATATATATATATATATATATATATATATATATATATATATATATAGTGATCCTCACATATATATATAGTGAGGTGTGATAAATGCTTTATATATATATATATATATATATATATATATATATATATATATATATATATATATATATATATATATATATATATATATATATATATATATATATATAAAGCATTTATCACACCTCGCACTGCAGTGTGTCCTCTCAGATCCTCGAGCACTGCGCGACTGATCTACCTAGGGACAAAGAAAAAAAAATGGATCTCTATTCTCCGCTCTGTTCTGGCTCCAAGGTGGTCGAATGAACTTCCTCTAAACATCCGGACAGCTGAGTCACTGGGTATCTTCAAACAACGACTGAAAACTTACCTTTTCTGCAGTACTTAGATTAAGTACTATGCTGTATACACACACACACACACACACACACACACACACACACACACACACACACACACACACACAAAACACCTACAATCTGAGTTTGACTGATGACTGAGTTCCTGTTCTCACCACCGAGTACAAGAATATATTCACTGATAGAGATGTTAAAGCACTTCCTTAACTTGTTCTGGATAAGCATGACTGCTAAATGCTGTAAATGTAACTATAAGATATACACACACACACACACACACACACACACACACACACACACACACACACACACACACAGTATATATATAACAGAATCATTTCCTAGGTATACAACATGCTGGAGATGGGGTGAGCTTTTTTCCTCCAGTGTCCTTTAAATCTTGTGGCATCATGAATATTTTAATTTAAAATCTGAGTGCTTCTGAAACTAAAATTGAAACTAGATCTTGAAGCTGGACTATGATCCGTAAAATATGAGCAATTCAACAAAAAAGAGTGTCTGACGACAAAATAAAGCTTCTGTAATGGTCATCTCAGTCCCCTGAAACTCCCCGGGAAGTTGAGTGCTCTGAACTGAACAGGGAGTACACAATAGCAAACCCGAGACCTTGGATGATCTCGAGTGATTTTGTGAAGACGAATGCTTTCAGATGCCCTGCTCATATTCAAAATGTAAGCAGGAGAATATTTAGTGCTATTTTACTGACAAAGGAGGAGCGCACAAAATATTTATTCAGGGGTGCCAGGAATTGAAGCATGTTTTTTCTGAATGGTGGATTTTTTTTTTCCTCAGAATAAATGTACTTCTATTAAATGTAGGATTTTGTGTATATTTTCAATGTGAAATGAATTTACTTCACCAAAGGGTGGAATGTTAGACTATTCAGTGAACTTTCTGCAAATAATCATGAAGATCATCACATATTAAAGACTTTCGTTGAGCAAAATTTGGCAAGATCCATATATATATATATATATATATATATATATATATATATATACATGTATGTATGTATGTATGTATGTACGTACTGGTCCTTCTCAAAAAATTAGCATATTGTGATAAAGTTCATTATTTTCTGTAATGTACTGATAAACATTAGACTTTCATATGTTTTAGATTCATTACACACAACTGAAGTAGTTCAAGCCTTTTATTGTTTTAATATTCATAATTTTGGCAAAAAAATAAAGAAAAAACAAAATCCCCATCTACAAAAATTAGCATATTTCATCCAACCAATAAAAAAAGTGCTTTTAATACAAAAAAAGTCAACCTTCAAATAATTATGTTCAGTTATGCACTCAATACTTCGTCGGGAATCCTTTTGCAGAAATGACTGCTTCAATGCGGGCGTGGCATGGAGGCAATCAGCCTGTGGCACTGCTGAGGTGTTACGGAGGCCCAGGATGCTTCGAGAGCGGCCTTAAGCTCATCCACAGTGTTGGGTCTGGTGTCTCTCAACTTTCTCTTCACAATATCCCACAGATTCTCTATGGGCTTCAGGTCAGGAGAGTTGGCAGGCCAATTGAGCCCAGTAATACCATGGTCAGTAAACCATTTAGCAGTGGTTTTGGCACTGTGAGCAGGTGCCAGGTCGTGCTGAAAAATGAAATCTTCATCTCCATGAAGCTTTTCAGCAGATGGAAGCATGAAGTGCTCCAAAATCTCCTGATAACTAGCTGCATTGACCCTGCCCTTGATAAAACACAGTGGACCAACACCAGCAGCTGACATGGCACCCCAGACCATCACTGACTGTGGGGACTTGACACTGGACTTCAGGCATTTTGTCTTCCTCCAGACTCTGGCACCTTGATTTCCGAATGACATGCAAAATTTGCTTTCATCCAAAAAAAGTGCTTTCTTCTGCTGTTGTTTCTGGTTCAAAAGTGGCTTGATCTGGGGAATGCGGCACCTGTAGCCCATTTCCTGCACACGCCTGTGCACGGTGGCTCTGGATGTTTCTACTCCAGACTCAGTCCACTGCTTCCACAGGTCCATCAAGGTCTGGAATCGGCCCTTCTCCACAATCTTCCTCAGGGTCCGGTCACCTCTTCTGGTTGTGCAGCGTTTTCTGCCACGCTTTTTCCTTCCCACAGACGTCCCACTGAGGTGGCTTGATACAGCACTCTGGGAACAGCCTATTCGCTCAGAGATTTCTTTCTGTCTCTTGCTTGAGGGTGTCAATGATGGCCTTTTGGACAGCAGTCAGGTCGGCAGTCTTACCCATGATTGCGGTTTTGAGTAATGAACCAGGCTGGGAGTTTTTAAAAGCCTCAGGAATCTTTTGCAGGTGTTTAGAGTTAATTGGTTGATTCAGATGATTAGGTTAATAGCTCGTTTAGACTACCTTTTCATCATATGCTAATTTTTTGAGATAGGAATTTTGGGTTTTCATGAGCTGTCTGGGGGCAGTGATGGTCTTGTGGTATAAGGCACTGGATTGCTGATCCAAAGGTTGGGGGTTTGAGTCCCACTCTCCACAAGGTTATCACTGCCCCCCCCCCCCAGTGCAGCTAACTGGGTTATCAAAGTCTGGCCATGTCTCTCACTGTCTATGGTGTGAGGCATGTAAAAGAACCATTTGGACTCTAACATAGTATTAAAAGCGACCAGTCAATACACAAAGCCCGTAGTTGAGTTGATGTCGTTAGTTCCCCGTAATAGTTATTTCAGGTCAGGTCTCCAATGTGTCAATTCCATTTGGTTTGGAAACACATTTTTATTCTCTTTGATGCCCAATTCCATAGCACAGTCCATTCTCTCTGTTACGGGCATGTAAATATTTGTGTGAATGTAAATATAAAAATAATGGAAGAGAGTCACATGGTGTGATTCTGCTGTTTGAGGCTGGAATTTTCCATAAGGGGACCTAGTTGCGCATGCGCCCTGGTGGTGGGTCAGGTTCCCGAACAGAAGGGAATCTATATTAAGGACCTGTTGCCGACTGGCTACAGTCTCCTCCAGGCTCTACGGGTCTCCTCGTGTCTCTCCGGGCAGATCATCTAAGGGGACTCATCTCGGCGGATCAACTCATCCAAGGTGAACCATGAAACACACTTCACCTAAGTTTCGTTGTTCGGGACTTCATCGTCAAAGTCCATCATCCATGTGCACACACAGCCCACGCGAGGATGGTCATCATGTGTTTCTTTCGACACAATGGATGGCAAGCCTTTCCCCGCCAGCACATGCGCTATCTTTAAATTTACCCTGCTGCGGGTGCTTGGTGACTATGGGACTCTTTGTTAATTTGTATGTGGTTTAGCTCTATGTTGTAAGTTATGAATTTTGTCTTATTTTGTTCATATTATTAAATTGTACATATTTTATGTTGTGGTCTGTCGTGCTTTGCTGGTTTCACGGTGCAATTTCCATCTTCTAACTTCTCACTGTCTGTGGTGTGAGGCATGTAAAAGAACCATTGCTGACTTTCGACAAGAGTAGGCTGCAAAGCCTTCAGCGTGTTTCCGCACTGCGATGGCCTGGCAAGCTGTCCAGGGTGTACTCTGCCCTTGCCCTGAGTTGGCTGGGATGGGCACCAGCCCCCCTGCGACCCTAATTAGGATGAAGCGGGTACAGAAAATGAACTGATGAACTGTGTGCCAAAATCATCAGTATTAAAACAAATGAAAGTTTATTTTTTATCAGTACATTACAGAAAATAATGAACTTTATCACAATATGCTAATTTTTGAGGACCAGTATATATATAAAAACAAAAATAAAAACAAAGGTTTTTCCCCCCACTCCAGTGTTTTAAATTTATATTAGAAATAAAAATATTAAAAAACACATTGCTACGGAACTAAAACTGTCATAGTCCATTATTTTATATCGTTATAACATGAAACGTAAATGAAATATAATTATCCGTGAGGAAAAAATAAGCGGCTTGTGTAGGAATGTGCCAATCTGTAATCATGTCATTTATTACCAACTTTTTTGCTTGCATTTAAGGTTATGTTAGAGGTTAAGATCTACTAATGAGCAACAACTGTGTAAATTTGGAACTGGTAACGTGAGAGCATGGCTTCCATGGATTGGACTGAGATGAAGTACGGTTAGTTATTTTTCTTTATTCTTATTTAATTATTATTTAATTTCTTAAAATTTAAAGCATCTGAAGTTCTCAGTAAAGCTGGCTTCCTAGAAGTGATTACATCATCTTCGAAAGATGGACCATCTTCTAAATTTCCGATACTGACCACAAACTGACTTCTTATATATATATATATATATATATATATATATATATATATATATATATATATATATATATATATATATATATATATAGAGAGAGAGAGAGAGAGAGAGAGAGAGAGAGAGAGAGAGAGAGAGAGAGAGAGAGAATTTTCTGAGTAGAAGGATCTAGTGTTGGCTAACATAGACTGCAGCCTTATCATGACCCTATTATTTTTCTTTGGTTTTTGCCAGCTACAAACCATGGGCATTTGCTTTTGGATAAAATAGTTTTTTCTCCATTAAAAAAAACAACCAACCAACCAACCAAACAAACAAACAAACAAACAACAAAAAATTCAAGTCTAATTATTATTACAGTGCGGATTTTATGCACCTTGGTGTTCAGCATGAGAGGTAAGGTTACCCAACCACATCAAATGGGTTCTGGTATGTAGTGGGTTTACAATGTATCGTCTTCACCCTATTATCCAATTGTATTATTATAAATATTTTTTTAAATAATTGATTACTTATTATTGATTGAAATCATTCCAATTAAAAAAATGGCAATACACTCATGCCTCGGTTTAACAGACTAATGGGGGGGGGGGGGGGCTGGTCCGGAGTTTGTCCGAGGTTTCCAATTCCATATATTTCAATGATTACGTTCCGAAAAACTTTTACTTAAGCACACTATAGAATCTGCAAATGTAAATACTGTACCTATACTCTTTGATTGTACACCATAAGATCAGGGGTCGGGAACCTTTTTGACTAAGAGGGCAAAAAAAAAAAGACATTTATCAAGTGTCGGGAACCCATGGCTCGCGAGCCAGATGGAGCTGTTTTGATGACTGTATCTGGTGATAAATCAGGTGGCCTTTCTTAACAGAATAACGAATACACAATGTGTAAATCGATGAATAATTCTCGCGCATTTAAATCTATACATCTATTTTCAATGCCACGTCACTGTGGCGCGCAGCGGAGAGCCAATCCTTTCTGTACTCCAGTGTGTGGGTGGGTCCGATACCTTCAAACTCTAATTTTATTGGATTATAACAACAGCCACAGACTGCGCGTGTTGTTTTTGAGTCAAGAGATAAATTTCTCTCGTTTTGATCGGCTCATTTCCACGAAGCAAAGCACAGCTGGCAAGCAAACACAAATGGACAGACATGGAACAACTTCAACCCACAGACCAGCTGACTGCCAAAACTTGGAACGCGATTCCTGTCACATAAACACTGCAGCGTGTGAGTCCAATAAAATTAGAGTTTCAAGGTATCGGACCCGCCCGCACACAGAAAGGAGTGGCTCTCAGCTTCGATCCACAGTGACGTGGCATTGAAAATAGATGAATAGATTTAAATGTGTGATATTTCTTCAAGCCAGTCTGGTCATCTGGCGGTCACTTTAGGAAACAACGGCCCGCGTCCAGACGATCTGGACTAGTCGGAAGCTACAGAATTTGTCTGTTGTATCCGAAATCTGTTAAAGCGAAGTCCGATGTAAAACCGATGCATGAGTATACATCTTCATCTTTTGAGACCAAACCCACAAAAATAAACTTAATTTTCACCACTGACAGGCTTATTATCTAAGTGTCTGGCCACATGGAAATGATCTTGAAACAGAGCTACAACTGTATGTGTTTCCTTCAATAGCTGGAAAGAAACTGAAGAAAATAACTGCTTCTATGCTCAATGTTTTGCCTTTCTTTTCTTCCAGTCTCTGTTGCCGTGTCCCATTCAATTCATGTAGTCGATTATCACACAAATGGTGTTTTTGGATGTTTACAAAAGAAGAGGTTATGCAGTATTCATGAAGAAGTCTATTTCCAAAGTCATGTCAAGCATTCCTTTATTCCTTTAAAAATCAACTTCTTCATGAATCAGTGTTGTATTTGCTTCTGGTGGTACAGTACATGGAGAGTGATTGTGTGGAGAATTCCCCAACAGGTAGAATGCTTGGTACCACAGTGTCCACTCCTACAGAGCAGGACTGAGATGCTGTAAGATTTTGGAAATTGTGCACAAAGGGCCGTTATGCTGTATTATATCAAAACTGGAGGCACAGTTGATAGCTGATGGGAAACTACAGTAAGATGATTGAACAAGTCAAATCAGGTGTAGTCTTGCTTGACTAGAATGAAAGCCTGCAGCCACACCAAATAATGGACTCATTCTCACCATTGAATAAAAACCATGTGTGTCCACAGTGGATAAGATATCATTGTACTCAGAATGAAAACATTCACTCATTCATTTCCTGAATCCATTTATCCTGCTGGAATTGCATGGAGTCTAGACTAGCCTATCTTATCTAACTCTGGTTGAATGCGAAGTACACCCTGAATAACTCCTGCCATCACAATGCCAGCACACACACACACACACACACACACACACACACACACACAAAATCCTTTACAGTCAGACCCAGGGACAATTTAAACAGTTCAATAACCTAATGTGAACATCTTTTTTTTTTTTTTTTGGGAGAAAACCTATGCAAGCACAAGAAGAACAGGCAAACTCTGCACAGAAACGCCCTCGTTGAGCCCAGGACTCAAACCCAGGATCTCCTTCTATGAGATGAACATTCTGTGTCATCCTGGAAAGAAACATATAACTCAAATACTATTCACAATGATAATCTTGAGAGCAGCTCCCAATATCTTGCAGCTTCATCTTGCAGATCCACAAGCTGTACGTATTTGAATGTCCAGTTACATTTTGGAGATCTTGGTCTAAAAATTAACATATTTACTTCTTCAGACTTTCTAAAACTGCGCGGGAAGTTGCTTGTCTTGGTAACAATACTGATCCGTATTAAGAGTTGCCGAAATCTGGTGAAGTGACTTTATTTTGCATCATCACGTTGTTTCATACCTGATTGTGCAAATGCCATGTTTGGTAGTCTCCTTCAGTGCAGCGCTTGGTAAACATGGACTTGTAGTCAATTTTGATCAGCTGCCACTCAGAGCGATCACTGAAGTGTCCGAAAAACCTATTCATAAACAAAAAAATTGAAAATCGTACTTAACAAAACAATGATACTTTTGGATCTTTAAAATATAATACTTAATATGGAATCATTCATTCAATCATTTTTTTAAGCTGCTTAACTCTAATTAGTGTCAAAGGGAAGCTGGTACCAACACTCAGCTGACTCTGGGCAAAACTGGAATACACCCTGAACAGCTCGTCAAGCCATTGCAGGGCTAACAAACATACAACGCTCATGCCTGGGGGATAAGGACAGCCATTAATCTTACTGTAAATGTTCTTGGACTGTTGGAAGAAACTGGAATACCTGGAGGAGAACCAATCAAGCATGGAGAGAACATGCAAATTCCACACAGACACGCCTTGAGCCCGGGAGTTAAACCCAGGACTTTCTTTCTGTGAGATGAACATGCTAACCACTGCACCACTGTACTGCCCCTTAGAATGAAACTAATGGTTTATAAATGTTAAGTTCTTCTAAACAACCAGCTTATTATAAGTGTCATGTTGTCACTCAAAAAAAAAAAAAATAATAATAAATGTTTGACTGCACGGGGAAGGTTAGGAAACATCTGTTTAGGGACTTGGGAGAAGGGGAACATCTGCATCAAAGAGTAAGACGGGGACTGAGAGGCCATGTCTAGACAGTTGATCAAAAATAAATAAAGTGTTCATTTTTTTTCTCCACTTACGTCAAGATCTGATTCTCCATGCCTGGCTCAACTAGAACACCATCAACAAACAGTGGCATGGCTGAGAAAATATGATGCGTCCACTGTCTCCCTTCATCAACGCTGATCCTAAAACATACAGTCAACATTTTATTAGGTTTTGTTCAAGCCTTTGCTAAATATATCTATTAAGTTATGAACAAAATCTATTGGAAAATGCTCATATAGGTGATTTATCAATTGAACGTTGAATACTTTCCAAGAACAGAGTGCCCCGATGTGTGATAGTAATATACAGGGATCCCTCGCTACGTCACGCTTCAATTCATGCGGCTTCAGTGCATCACGGTTTTTTAAAAAAATATTCATCGAATTAAAAAAAAAAGAAAATTAAGGAAGAATAGGGGAAAAACCTGCCGCAAAAACAAGGCCAATTATGCAAAAAAAAAGCCCTAAATAAAACACAAAAAAAAAAAAAAAAAAAAAAAAAACCCAAAACCTCCCATCAAAACTAGTTACATTGTTGTGAGGTGCACATCTATTTACACCTTAGCATTATTTTTGAATGTTTAATTGTTATTATAAGCATTTATAGCATTGGATATGTATTTATTGATATTATATACACATATACATGTACGTATACGTCAGTCGGGGGGTGTGGGGTGTGTCCGACTTCACGGATTTCGGTGGTCTCGTGGGAATCTCGGTCCCAATTAACCGCGGAAAGTGAGGCATCCCTGTATTTTACTATTTGTAGTTTAAATGTAATGTTGTGGAATGTTTGATTCTGAAAACAAAGTACCTGCTGTTATGCTATAGCGCCTACAACCATTTCTAAAAAATGGGGGAAAATGGCAAATAAAAATTTTAAAGAGTGACAGGAAACGAAACAACAATAAAAAATGGTCTTTGTAAGGCAATGAGACAATAAAGACAAATCAACACAATAGTGGCCCTCCGGTCTAGTGGTATAGGGCACTGGATCACTGATCCAAAGGTTGGGGGTTCAAGTCCCACTCTCTGCAAGGTTGTCACTGTCCCCCCCAGTGCAGCTAACTGGGTTATCAAAGGCGGGCCATGTCTCTCACTGTCTATGGTGAGAGGCATGTAAAAGAACCATTGCTGACTTTCGTAAAGAGTAGCTGCAAAGTCGTCAGCGTGTTTCTGTCCCTTACTATAAAGGGTTGTGACAGGAAGGGCATCCGACGTAAAAACCTCTGCCAAATCAAACGTGTGAATTAGATGATTTGCTGTGGCGACTCCTGAGTAAAAAGGGAAAAAGCCAAAAGGAAGACAGACAGACAGTGGCCCTCCTTCAACAACAGGAAGAGACAAAGAAGACAGAGTGAGAGTTGATAGGGAAAAAAAAACACCAAAAAAGTTTGACAGCTTTTTAGTTTCCACCTCAGAGGTGCTAACGGAGGAGTACTGTGTGTGTGACAAGGTTTAACAACCTCACCGAAGAACGACACTAAAGTTATTTTTTCTACTTCAAAACTAGCAAAGCTTCAGTGGGAGACAACGGGTTGACATGCATCCATTACTGGCTGAGACATGACTCAAAATCACAGTAGCAGGGAATGAGACAATTGCTTTGAACACAGTTGGCCAGGGATGACTATCTCGCTTGGCTTGCTTAAGAAAACCAGAATTGCAGAAAGCACACTCCAACAATTCAATTGCTCTGGGCACTCAGAGAAAAGGAATAAAAAAACCTGAGAGGATTAAAGGGCACCAAAGCAGAGCTAGAGATCTCTGATGTGAAAACTGTGGTAATTCCAGGGGATAAGCAGGTAATTCCATATAGACTATGCATTGGATGAATCTGGATTTGTTTGGTGAAGACATTTAGCCAGCATTAAAATTGTACGATTCACCTTAATTTTACTATGTTGGGTTAAAAAAAAAAAAAAGAATAAAAATAAACCTTTACAAAAACAGTACCAAGTTTATAAAAGCCCTTAAAAGCAAAAGTGAACCCAGGATGGAACCATGAGTTCCCCCAAGCACTGGCTTGAACCAGAAGTACAGTTGGCACTCTGTTCGTTTTTACAGATTAACTGTTTACCAGCACATACCAGAAATGCCTTGTGGGAACTGTGGGCTGCTTAACTGCAAGAAGAGCTCCTGCTTTATCCAGGAACCAAACATTGTGCTCCTCATCAAATATCTGCAGAACATTGCAAAAGTTATAAGGTCAAGCAAATTCATATACATTTCATTCAATCATTCATTCGTTCATTTTATGAACCTCTTAATCCCAATTAGGGTCATGGAGAGGCTGGCACCTATCTCAGCCTACTCGGGGTGAGGGCGGTGAATACCCTGGGCAGCTCACCAGGCCATCATAGGGCAATATGACTTCCTAATTGTGATAATGAACATGAGTCCGTTGGGCTTTTTACACCGGAGCCATGAGTGGCTCATCAGGCCGATACTTACTCCCAGTTTCCATAGTATGAAGCGACCTGGAGTTCAATTCCTCCTGGATGGGACGCTAGTCCAATGCAGGTTACCTTCCCAGTATATTTTTACTGGTACCCATTTATACTGCTGGTTGGACAGAGGCACACTTGTGATTATGACGTTGCTCAAGGGTCTTAGAACAGTGGGGATCTAACTGGGATTTGAACACACAACCTCCCGATCATAACCACTACGCTACTAGCTGCACGAATGAACATGAAAGTTGTAGATTAATATTTTTTTTAGTGTATACTACACAGGAATTATGTAATCTTCAGTGATGTCCACCTTGCATTCAACAGACAATTGTTTCATATATAATGAGCAGACTGAAGAATACTATATACTTTCTATGAAGGCCATGCATACAATGTACTTGATTTAAAGCCATGACATTAACTATTATAAATATTTATTAAAATGCATAAACAACACAGAGTTGGTGTTCAACTGTAAGGTCTGACTGTAATGAGGCATTATAAACAACAACAGTAGAAAGAAAATTAATCCCCACTTGTTTATTGTGTAGTGCATGCCTTCAAACATGAAATACTGTGAGAAGATAATATCTTAAATATTTTTTAATCTTCGTACAAGCTTTATACTTTGTGCTTTTTGTCTGGACAAAATGTCTGCCAACTAAAATAAAATGTGCAATTTTCTGTTGCATTGGTTGCAAAATAATATTGGAGGGAGCCATCTTGTTGATTTAAGATGTAGAAGCAATCACAGGAGGGAAGTGGCTGGATCGCTGATCCATAGGTTGGGGGTTTGAGTCCCACTCTCCACAAGGTTGGCACTGCCCCAATCCCACCAGTGCAGCTAACTGGGTTATCAAAGGCTGGCCATGTCTGTCACTGTCTATGGTGTGAGGTTCATGTGAAAGAACCATTGCTGACTTTCAACAAGAGTAGCTGCAAAGCTGCCAGCGTGGTTCTGACCTGGAATGGCCTGGTGAGCTGTCCAGGGTGTACTCTGACCTCGCCCGGAGTCGGCTGGGATGGTTGCCAGTAACCTTCTCGAACCTAATTAGGATTAAGCGGTTACAGAAAATTAAGCAATTCCATAAAATTTAAATGAATGTAAATCATGAGTAATTCATACAGTTAGAACTGGTCATACCCTACCTCAATTTATCAAAAATACACTAGACACTCATTCGGTGTTAATTTGGTTCTTTGTCATTATCCCATTTATATATATATATATATATATATATATATATATATATATATATATATATATATATATATATATATATATATATATATATATATATATATATATATATATATATATTTTTTTTTTTTTTTTTTTTTTTTTTTTTTTTTTTTTTTTTTCCCAAACCATGTCATTTGATTCCACAATATTTCCTGTGTTTAAAGACAATCATGTAGACACCAGGACACCCATACTCCAAACTAAATGCACATAAACTGAACAGCAGAACAATTTACTGAGAAAATATCTTGTGAATTTTAAAATACCTGTCTCCAAGTATTGCCAGCATCTGATGATATGAACATTCCTACATTATTGTAGGAAAGTTCAGAACCCATATTGCCTGAGGGAAAAAAAAGCAAAGATATTCAGAATATTCAAATGAAGAAATTTGAAAAACACAAGATCTCAGCAATTTCCTCCTTCATTAAGGTTATGTAAATATTTTCATGAAACTGAACATACAGTGATTATGACCCGGCACATTGGTGGGAAGCCATTTGTTTTCAGTGGTTCATGAGAATTTACAGTGCAAAGGCTTTTTAGCAACGTGTGGCCTGACTGGAGTTTAGAATTGTGTTTCTGAAATCTAAATCAGTTTTTACATCATTATATATATATCTAACCTTGACTGATGCAGTGAGTACCTTCTCATTATTTAAACTATCTTGTTAAGACATATCCCGTGGTCCTGAAAGAAAAGCTAACTGCATTCATGAAGGATTGAAGTATTGGCTAATAAAATAAATAAGTATGATGCTGAAATTACACTTATTTTAAAACAGAAATCAGGTGAATAATTGATGAAGTTGAATCATTAAAAAATGAACAGTACAATACATAGTTATGTCTTATAGTGAAATTAAGAGCATTCACACACACACACACACACACACACACACACACACACACACACACACACACACACACACACACACACACACAGTGCAACTACAACTCACAGGTTTTTAGATAAAACAGCTGTTTGGCCATAGGAAATCCATTGTCAGTGAGAAGAATCAGAATAAAAGGCTTCTGTTTGATAAAGAGCATAAAGCTGAAACTTTAGGTCAATGGAATAAAAGGTCATGTGATCTGAGAAGTCCTGATATACTAGTACTGTGTGTGTCAGGTAAAGAAGGCCAGCAATGCATCAATCATGAACAGTGGCCACTGTACAACCTCTGGAAGCAGTGTTATCATCTAGGCTTGCTTCATTAGATCAGGTCAAGGCTCAGCAAAATTCTCTGGCTAATAGCTTGAATGTGCCATCCTGTTCATCAAGTTGTGTGTTTCTTCACTAACTGCATGGATATAAATATATGCTTATATTGTGGTTTGGGGAATAGGAGAAATTATTTTCACCAATGATGCATGTTCTGGTAAACGCAAAGCAGTTTCTTTACCTTCTGTAAAAATAGATTATTTCAAAAGACACTGGTAGACCCAATAGGTTATCTTAGGTTTTAAGGTGATCGCAGGTTCTCTAAGATAGTTATACATGCTGGAGTTAACAATATGCGCCTTTATCAGTCAGAGGTTACTAAGAGTAATTTTATAGAGGTCGGCAATGTCTGATGCTGTAATATGCTCTGAACCCATCCCAATAATGATGTAGGGTACAGCAGGCTATGGTCGCAGAACTGCTGGATGTCCAAGTGAAAACCATTCTGAAAATGAAGAGGGCTTTATAGATAATTGGACTATTTTTTGAGGGTAAAAGGGCCTGATTGGGTGGGATGGTATCCACCACACTCGGGAAGGTGCTGCTCTTATTTTTTTGCAGCATAGCAAATAGTCTAAAAACAGGATTAGTCAGTCAGCAACTTTCCAGAGCCAAGGCCATAGAGCAAACAAGCAGGTTAATCCGACCGTCCGCTAGCCGCACAGATGAGTTACTCAAGGTCAGATTCAATGCTACTGAAACTGTGTCTGTTTCCTGAACTACAAATAAATGTAAAAACTCTCACAATGTTTGTTTTAATAATCTTATCAAGATAAATTTTAAAGGCTTGCACCTTTGATCTAAAGATCGGGTTGTTAAATCGCTGAAATCTAAAACAGTTATTGTTAATGAAATTGTTATTGATCAGGAGTTTAGTGTAATATGTTTAACAGAAACATGGATTAAACCCACTCACTATATAGCATTAAATGAAGCAAGTCCTACCGGATACAGTTATATATAGCAACCTCGTCTAACTGGCAGAAGAGGAGGCATCACAGTTATTTATACTGATAATCTATATGTTATACAAAAATCTAGACGTGAATGTAATGCGTCTGAATTCTATATACTAACATTGCATACGTTCCTGGAAAAAAATATACCCATGCATCTGATTCCTTTAATTATTACTTATAGACCCCCAGGGCCAAACTCAGAATTCCTCTGTGAATTTGCAGATTTCATTTCAAACCTGGTTCTTTCTTTAGATTAAGTCTTAATTATTGGTTACTTTAATATTCATTTGGATAACCCAGAGGACCCTTTAAAAACAATGTTCTTATCTATCCTACTTTCAGTAAGGTAAATCAGAATTTAAGAGAACCCACTCATCAATCAGGCCATACTCTCAATTTAATGCTAAATTTTTGATTATATATTAAAAATATAGTCGCAGATTTAGAGTCAGAAACTATTTCAGATCATTATATTATCTCACTTTCACGCCTCTTAATTCTAATACATACACCTCGCCACGTTATCGCATTAAGCGACTTTTACATCAACGGCCACACAGAGTTTCATTAATAATCAATAATAAAAAAAAAACAACAACAACAACAAAAACCCCTCCATGATATAATGATGAAACATGCACACTAAGACCGGACCCCCCCCCCCCAAACTAGAAAAAAATGGTGGCAAACTCAATGACTAGTTTTTACAATTACAATGGAAGGAGAGTCTTCTTAATTAAAGAAAAGATCTTAGTGCTGCTGTGGCAGTATATTTCTCAAATCTAATAGAAAATAACAAAAATAATCCAAAAATACTTATTTAGTATTTTTGCACAATTAATGGGGAATAAGGTAAAGTCCTTTGGGTGTTTTACATCCAAGCCATTGTGGCTCATCAGGCCAGTGCTTATCCCCAGTTTCCATAGCGTGATGCAACTAGGAGTACAAGTCCTCCTGGATGGGACGCTGGTCCATCACAGGTTACCTTCCCAGTATATTTTTACTGGTACCCATTTATACTGCTGGGTGAAGAGAGGCACACTTGTGGTTAAGACCCCAATATATATATATATATACACGCTTTATATATAGACGTTTTTCTGAGTAGATCCTTCCGTAGGAGAGTGCTCAATACTTTTTGGTAGAGCAAATAACAAAAATAAAATGACAGGACAAAGACTTTCTATTGAAACTCCATTTATCACTACAGATCTGTTTCGAGGGGTGGTGAAACCATCCTCTCTCTTCAGGTGATTATAGAAGAACTATATATATTATGTATTCCATGATGATAATAAGGATTTATTATGTCAATAAGGATATAGTGTTATGCAGAGGATTACTTATAAACATTTTTTTAGACAGATAACACTATTTATATGGGGGTTACGAAATGTTTTCATCTTCCTAGGGGGGACGCGGCAGAAAATAATTGAGAAGCACTGAACTATAGACAAATATCAAACTTCCCTTTTTATTGCTATGATCTTAGAAAAAGCAGCATTGCAGCAGTTATGTTCATATCTTTGTAGTAATAAAATTTTAAAAATGCATCAGTCAGAATTTAGGCCTCATGATAGCACAGAGACAACATTTGTTAATGTGGTAAATGACCTATTGGTGGCCTCTGACCATGGCTGTGTCTTCCTGCTTGTGTTACTTGTCCCTAGTGCATCCTTTGACACTACTGATCACACGATTCTCCAGCACAGATTAAAAAAATGTGGTTGGAGTTAAGGGAACGTCCCTCGTGGTTTAAATTTTATTTGACTAACTGTTGTCAGTTCGCAGATGTAAATGGTGCTTTCTCTGTACATTCTAATGATAACTTTGGTGTTCCACAAGGTTCTGTCCTAGGCCTATTGCTTTTCTTTCCATATGTGCAACCTTTGGGTAATATTATTCGTAATCATGGAATTCACTTAAATTGTTATGCTAATGACACACAGTTATATATTTTAGTAAAGCCAGATGAGAAACATCAGCTTAATAAAGTTGATAAACATATAAAGGGCATTTGCCATGCTTTACTTAATAACTTCCTCTTATTAAACTCTGATCAGACCGAAGTACTTGTACTCGGATTTCAGGCAGCTAGAAATAAGGTTTCTGATTATGTAATAAGTTTAGATGGTGTTTTAGTCTGATCACGTGTTGTGGGAAAGGATAAGAAATATGAAATATGTCACTGAATGATGCAGAAAAAAATGTTCATGCTTTTGCTACTTCAAGTTTACATTAATGCAATGTGCTACTGTTTGGATGTCCTAATAGGTGCATAAACAAGCTCCAGTCAATCCAGAATGCAGCAGTGAGAGTCCTTACTCGAACCAGAAGACACAAGCATATCACTCCGACCTTAGTTACACTGCACTGGCTCCCAGTTAAACTTTGAATTTAATATGAAATACTATTTTTAACCTACCAAGCACTGAATGGTTTCACATTACATTATCTTATTGAAATTCTTGTTGTTTATGATCCAGCAGGGCCCTTTAGATCAAAAAAGTGCAGGATGCTAAGTGATAGCTGGAATAATTAGGACTACTGTGGGGCAGAGATTCTCTTACAAAGCCCTAGAGTTATGGAATAATCTTCCTGTTAATGTATGGAACTCAGACAGATCTCTATTTGTAAGACGAGGCTCAAAACTTACTTGTGTAGTCAAGCATTTTGTTAATAGGGTTTTATTAGGTAAAGGAGCAGATCTGGGGGTCTAAGGCATAGAGACTTCTGGTAAACTGTGACGTTGGGATGCTGCTGCTCCCCTTACTCACTCTACACGATTACCCAGATCAACAGACAGTGGGGTGGATGATTGCTCAGCATCACAGGGTACCATCATGTTTGCCTTCCTTCTGGTTCTCTTTCTTTTAATTATGCTGCCATAGCCAGTCATGCCGGAGTCCCTGCTTGCACTCAGCAAAAATAAATTCTTCAATTTCCATTACACTATTATGAGTGTGCCTAACAACCCCTCCCTCTCTCTCTCTCTCTCTCTCTCTCTCTCTCAGTGTGTGTGTGTGTTGTGTGTGTGTGTGTGTGTGTGTGTGTGTGTGTGTGTGTGTGTGTGTGTGTGTGTGTGTGTGTGTGTGTGTGTGTGTGTATGTGTATATGTGTGTGTGTATATGTGTGTGTGTGTGTCTTTTGCTGAGGTATATATTCTTCCTCTGGGATGCCGATGATCCTGATCCTTCTGCTTTGAGCCCTATGCTCTGTCCTGGTGTGCTGATGCTTGCTGGAGTTCTCATCTTGGAAGCCCCTCCCTTCTGCTGATGAAGATCTATATGGACTGAGATAAGCACTAACAGACTGGGATGATTACTTTTCACTGCTGGTGATATAAACTCTCTTCCCATTTAGGACTTACAGTTGTATAACCAACCGGACTGCATTGCTGACTGTAATGAATTTCTCATATAAAGTCTGTATCTTTATGGTTTCACCAAAATGAGGAGGCCACCTTCAGGGCCTGGTTCCTCTCAAGGTTTCTTCGTTGCATCTACTGAGGGAGTTTTGCTTGCAACCGCCACTGCGGATGGGATGTGGAGGGATTATAACAGATGTTTAAATTATTTTATACGTTGTAAACCTCTACTTTTACTGTGTAAAGCTGCTTTCTGACAATTTGTAAAAAGTGCTTTACAACTGAAATTGAAATTGAAATAATACTTTGGACTAAAATTAATTTTAATTCAAACACTAAGAGCTCAAATTAGTTAGCATTGTTGCTTATATTAAATCAGGAAAATGTTCTAGTGGGTGTTCATGTTTGTCCCGTGGCCTTGTTCACATGACCATCTCATGATGAGATTTGCTTTCACACACGCACACACACACACACACACACACACGCACACGCACACACACGCACGCACACACACACACACACACACACACACACACACACACACACAATTTCTGTTAAAGCTCAAACTGGCTCAAAATAAATTTTATTTTTATCTGATTACAGGGGTCCTTGTTTCATGACTGATGTTTACACAAGCAAACATAGAAAAGAAGGTCAAGTGCATCTACATGGATTGCCACTTAGGTGTGTTTGCAACTGCTTAATGGTGTTTATTTAAATAATTGCACAGATATCGATGCATATTAAAATACTATATTCGATGTAATAAGTGCGCTGCTCCAATAAGCGCCCTCATTGTTTTTTTATATTATTATGATTATTATCTTATGTCTAATAACCGCCCATGTGTTCTATTTTAATAAGTGCCCACCCACTCCATTTTTTTAAGCACCCTGGGCGCTTATCACATCAAATACGGTGCATGCTTTTTGGTGAGCCTGAAGAACACATACCAGACACTGCACCTGGAAATAATGCACCGTACTCAATGTAATAAGCGCCCCTGCTCCAATACCCCCCCCCCCCCCCTCCAGTGTTTTTGATATCACGTCTAATAACTGCCTATGTGTACTGGAAGCAAACTGTAGATCAAACTTACCAATTTTATTCGATCAGTCTCTGTAAGTGTAAAATGAGGCGTTCACTGCCTGTAAAAGTGAGTTTACACGGTATTTCAAGACCCCCTACCACTGGGGAATGTCTATAATGTTCATCAGTAACAACACATTTGATTGTTCTTCCATGCTTTACAAAATAGTAAAATATTTTGATGTGTTCTCTTGGTAAATGTTCAACAACCGATGAACCATTAGAAACTTCTACAGCAAAACTATGGGATGCTCTGAATGAATGGATCGATGAGCCAGATATGAATGAAAGTGACGAGGAGTATTTCTCACCCGATTCTCCTGCTCACTAACTTCATAAATTTAAGGACGTTCCTGGCCATGTGCTTTTGTTTAGGTTTGTGTTGATTGGTTCAACTTGTCATGTGCTAAAGTTGACATTTGTGTTGATTGGTTCAACATGCCATGTGCTAAAGTTGACATTCATGTTGATTGGCTCAATTTTATAATATAAAATTACATAAAATTTTATAATATAAAAAATATGTATAAAGGAACAGCACCTGGAGAAGAGTAAGGGGTCTTCCACAAAATGAATAACACAAATACCAGTAAAACTCTTTTATTGTTCTATTATTATTCATGTTTTCCACCTCGATGGTAACAGGCACTTACCGTTCCACTCATAACATTTTAATAAACGCCCACCCACTCCAATTTTTCAAGAACCCTGGGCGCTTATTACATCGAATACGGTATTTGGATTTATGTTGCTAAAGGTTTAAATTAAAAAATGGAATTTTATTTCTCTTTCACATGTGTGCTTAAACGTATTTTTTAAATACCTATAGCGATGATCACTCCTGGCACGGAGCTCTTGGTGGTAATACTTCCAGAGACATAAGGATTTTCTGACATCTGCAGCTGTAGGTGTAGTGAACAAAATGGCTGGAACAGAAAAAAGACAGACACAGACATAGCTAAGTTATTATGGGACTGTCAGTCAGAGCGCATCAATGTGACACTGCAGGCATTAAATGGATTTGAGTTGATGGGTGAAAACACACTTGACTCACCTTGTAAGAGTCATTTATGTTTGAAACAGCATGTCATAAAGGTATTTTTCACTTCCATTCCATTGCCGTAATAACAATACTACAAAAATAACCCAGTTACTGGAACTGTCACTCTGTTGATGTTTGACTGTTGCACTAAAAACCATGAGCCATTCTGCTCTATCACTGATCGAATACGTAAGCATTTCCAGTCAAATGTTGCTGTGGTTGAAATCTGGTAAAAAGCTACATTTATATTTCACCAAAATAATATTGGTTTATTATACACTACACAGAGAGCCAAGCCAAGCCAAGCCAAGCCAAGCCAAGCCAAAAAAAAAAGAAAAACACATTAAAATGATGGCTTGTTATTATTATTATTATTATTATTATTATTATTATTATTATTATTATTATTATCAGTCGTAGTATAATTTTTTTATTCCTTTTCTTTGCCACTTAATACCAATTAGGGTCATGGGGAGGCTGGTGTCCAACTCTGCTGACTCTAGGCGAGGACAAGGAAGACTCTGGACAGCTCGCCAGGCCATCGCAGCCTAATAAGATTGAGTGATCATTCACTCATTCATTCATTTTCTGAACCTAATCTTAATTAGGGTCACGGGGAGGCTGGTGCCCATCTCAACCGACTCTGGGCGAGGGTAGAGTACACCCTGGACAGCTTGGTGGGCCATCTGAACTGAGAACTTTTGTCAGCAATGGTTCTTTTACATGAACCTCTGACCAGAGACAGTGAGAGACATGGCTGGTGTTTGATAACTTGATAACCCAGTCAGCTGCACTGGTGCTATATATATATATATATATATATATATATATATATATATATATATATATATATATATATATATATATATATATATATTATATTCTGCCGGTTAAGTACATTGTAGGTTTTTCAAAAATCGAAAAATAAAAAAATATGAAATTAAGGAAAAATAGGGAAAAAGTTAAGGAGAACAATACAAGGCCAATATTATGCAAAAAAAAAACCCCAAAAAAACAAACAAACAAACAAAAAAAAAAATCAAAGCTACTTACATTTTTTATGTATCATCTGTGGGTGCGCGCGTCTGTATGTGTGTGTATTTATATTTTATTTACATGTCTTCCTTTCGGCTTTTTCCCTTTTACTCGGGAGTCGCCACAGCCAATCATCTGATTCGCACGTTTGATTTGGCAGAGGTTTTTATGTCGGATGCCCTTCCTGTCACAACCCTTTTTAGCAAGGGACAGAAACACGCTGACGACTTTGCAGCTACTCTTTACGAAAGTCAGCAATGGTTCTTTTACATGCCTCACACCATAGACAGTGAGAGACATGGCCCGCCTTTGATAACCCAGTTAGCTGCACTGGGGGGGACAGTGACAACCTTGTGGAGAGTGGGACTCGAACCCCCAACCTTTGGATCAGCGATCCAGCGCCGTATACCACTAGACCACCAGTGCCCCTTATATTTTATTTACATCTTATGCATTATTTTTGAATGTTTAATTGTTATTATAAAAATTTATAGCACTGAATATGTATGCATTAATATTATATACACATATACATGTACATATACATCAGTCATTGGGGTCGATCCTACTTAACGGAAATCGGCGGTCGTGGGGGTCTCGGTCCCCATTAACCGCGGACAGTGAGGGATCCCTCTATATGTAATGGTTGTTTGCTCCTTTTTTCATTTCAAAGGTGGAAGGAGTCATTTATAATGTACGAAGAGATATAGTTATACAGTATGTTGTTGATATAGTTTTATATTTTATTTAATATATATTAAATTAATGCAGATGAGTATCTAATCTGTGTACCTTAAAATATTTTACAACAGGACAATTACAATGTTTAAGGCGTGGTCACAATTACTTGATCAAGTTCACTTTACTGCGCAGCACAGTGTAAGGATTAAAATACTTAATCCTCAGAGCTCAAAGATCTTTTGCTCAAGCCCTGCAATTGCTGAGTGCATTTTTGTACAGAGTTTGCGGGTTTCCTCTGAATGGTCCAGTCCACTTCCATAGTCCAAAGACATGTGTATTAGACTCATTGTATATTCTCGATTACCTATTAGGCGTAATCACGAGTGTGTATGATTTCTGTGTTGGCCCTGCAATGGTCTTGAAAGCTGTTCTGGATGTATCCTGCCTTTGCTTGGAGTCATTTGTGCTGGGCTCCAGCCTTGCTGTGACCCTAATAAAGGATAAAGATTTTGTAAAATTAAATGAAAGGAATTTGAATTAACTACAATTAGCTTGTATCCTGCAGATTGCCTCTCTGGGTATATTTTGATGTGTATCATTAACTTATAAAAAGGTGATATAATTCAAATCAAATTACTGAAATTACAGCTATTATTGTTACTTCCATTACAACTTTCATTCACAAAGTGAGCAAGTCTACTTATCTACTTAAATCATGAAATGTCTTTAGAATGCTCAGAAAATTCATGGAGGCATCTCTAAAGACAAACAATTGAAGCAATGTGTGACTATTAATACAAATTAATCCTGCCGAACGTGCCCTCTGCAAAGACTTGCACTCTTATTGTGAATGCTAATTGCCTTTTACACTCATTAGCAACAATGACAGCGAGAGGATTTGGCATTAAAGCTGAAAAGCCCACTCTCCGGGGCTCTCTGTCACAACAAAAGACAATTATATCTGTTTGCTCTGTGCGACTAGGTGTCACCTTTCATCTTTTCATGGGCCAATGTGACATTGTAGTAAGGACAGCAAAGTTGACAGAATTTAGTGGCAGCAATCAAAAGGGTTATAGGGTGCTAATTAGGGTGTCAGATGAAATTCCCAGATGGTAACATGCACAATAGTGATAATTGTAGTCATATCCCCTGCCCTGGTTTCATCCCTGGGCTCTTTTCTTTACCTGTTAGTGTCAAAGACTGTACCAGTTATGTTATACTACCACATTAAAAAAACATGGATATGAACATGCTATTTCCTTTGTCAATTTGCAGGTTTAATTGTGATATTCATCAGGTTTAAAGACACATGTTTAATTTTAAATGTATTACCATAATGATACTTTTAGTGATGCCTTTAAAAACAAAGCGTCTTGCAATCTCAGATGTGAACTACAAACTGCGTTTTTTTTTGTTTTTTGTTTTGCATAATCTGAAAGGCAATAAAATGCACTCCTCATCATAATCAAACACTGAATATGTATACATTTTCCAGTATAAATACAGAATACAGCAATCCCTCGCTACTTCAGGCTTCAGTTTCTACGGCTTCAGTGCATCGCGGGTTTTTCAAAAAATATTCATTAAAAAATAAGGAAATTAATGAAAATAGGGAAAAAGTTAATGAAAATAACACTAAAGAAGGCCAATTATGCAAAAAAACCAAAAACAAAACAAAAACAAACAAACAAACAAACAAAAAAGGAAACAAACAAACAAAGAAAAAAAAAAAAACTACAACCCACAACCCCCCAACAAAACTACTTACATTTTTATGTGAGGTGTTTTTTTTGTGTTCTGTGTGTGTGTGTGTGTGTGTGTGTGTGTGTGTGTGTGTGTGTGTGTGTGTGTGTGTGTGTGTATGTGTGTTTATATTTTATTTACATCTTATGCATTATTTTTGAGTATTTAATTGATATTATACCCCCAGTGCAGCTAACTGGGTTATCAAAGGCCGGCCATGTTTCTCACTGTTGATGGTGTGAGGTTCATGTAAACGAACCATTGCTGACTTTTGACAAGAGTAGCTGCAAAGCCGTCAGCATGTTTCTGCCCTGAGATGACCTGGTGAGCTGTCCAGGGTGTACTCTGCCCTCGCCCAGATTCGGATGAAATGGGCACCAGCCTCTCCACGACCCAAATTAAGGTTAAGCGGTTACTGAAAATTAACGGAATTGTTGTTATAAGCATTTATAGTGTTGACTACGTATTTATTGATATTATATACACATACATGTACGTATACGTCAATCAGGGGGTTGATCCTACTTCGTGGAAATCGGCAGTACCGTGTGTGTGTGTGTGTGTGTGTGTGTGTGTGTGGGGGTTCCCATTAACAGCTGTATTGTCATTTCGTTTACAAATGAAACTCTATGTGAAAGGCTGGACCTTTGATGGTGTTTCTTGAGTGGTCTTTTCTATGGTCTAACAATGTCCTCTCTGTTTTGATCACAAGCCTTATGGAGACCTAAAGAAGGTGATCGGCAAATTTCGCTTTCACTTCGCGATCCTCATCTCAGTAGTCCAACACTAGCAATAATAAATAAAAAAGAGAGAAACAGCTGCCCATACCCGCTAACGAGCTTTACTAATTGTTAGGCTTCTATTATGTATAGCTTTGCTAGCATTCTTGGCCAAACAGCCAATTAATCAAGATGCAGCTGCCATCTGTTTCTTGTTGTATGTGAAAAGATTTTGATTTTAACAGCAATTTTATAGAAGTTACCTGGCTTCGTGTTTTTCTAAGGTGTTTAATGTTCTCTTTGATTATACACACACTCCAAACATGTTGCCTTTTATCTTGGGAGAAGGAGCATTATTGTGCATGAATCTTGGAGTTAATTATGTGCAAAGCTGTCTTTTGTCTTAATAAAGTACACTCGCAACTTAATGAGAATTTAATGATGAATAAAACTTTTGAAAAATGTGCTGTCACTGAAAAAAAGATTCTACACCCACCTTTAGCTAGTAGGGAGGGTCACAGCTGACTGCAGATTTATACAATTTGCATAAGAAAGGTTACAGTTGCCATGAAGCTGAACTGATAACGTTATATCTGAGTAGAATGTGATATGTGAGCAGATTGTTTTCCATCGTCACTTTTTTTTTTTTTTTTTTTTTTTTTTTTTTAATATGCTTGTTCCTTCAAAATATATTTTACCTGCACACAGTAAATGTCATTGCCCTCCAGGTCTGTAGTGGGCGCCTGCAGCAACCTCCAGTCCCGACCCTTGTTGTAAGTGATATATGTCTTCACCTGGTTCTCCACTTTTCTATTAGCAATCAGCATGCCTTTGATTCCCGCTACCTAGTGTAAATTAAGTAAACAACAACAAAAAAATAACATAATAAATACATGATCCTTATTTTAAGAGAATAGTTCACTGGTACAGTTATTATTTATTCCTTCATTTATTCATTCATTTCCAAACCACTTAATCATACTAGGGTCATGGGGAGGTTGGAACCTCTCTCAGCCAACCAGTCCACCTGATCACCAGTCCATTGCAGAGCCAACACACACACACACACACACACACACACACACACACACACACACACACACACACACACACACACACCTAAAGGCGATTTAGTATAGTCCATTCTGATCACACAAAGGCATAATGGTTCATATGTCTGCCCCAAAAAATGAAGGTTCTGGTTTTAAGTCATGTGTTCGAGAGTTTCTGTGTGGAGTTTGTATGTCCTCCTGTACCTGTGTGGCTTTTTCTCTGGGAAGTCCAGTTTCTCCCACAACCCAACCCAAAAATATGCAAATTTGACGAACTGGTAGTTTCAAATAGCCCTGAGTCTTAATGTGTTAGTGTGTTAATGTGTGCTGACCCTGTTTTTTTTTTTTTGTTTTTTTTAGGGTGTACCTTACCTGGGGCAGTGGTGGTCTAGTGGTATAGGGCGCTGGATCACTGATCTTAAGGTTGGGGTTCGAGTCCCACTCGCCACAGGGTTGTCACTGCCCCCCCCCCCCAGTGCAGCTAACTGGATTATCAAAGGCCGGCCATGTCTGTCACTGTCTATGGTGAGAGGTATGTAGGCTGCAAAGCCGTCAGCGTGTTTCTGTCCCCTGCTAAAGGGTTGTGTCAGGAAGGGCATCCGACGTAAAAACTTATGCCAAAACTTATGCGAATCATCCGCTGTGGCGACCCGTGATAAAAGGAAAACGCCGGAAGGAAATCTCTTTAGGGTGTATCTTACCTCCGCTCAGAGTCGGCTGAGATATACTCAAGCTTACCCATGACTATCACAGAATAAAGCAGTTTGGAATGTGAGTGATAGACAATTTGCCTAATGTGCATGTCTTTGGACAGGCGAAGCAAACCGGAGTACCTGTACGAAACCCACGCAAGCACATCGAGATAATGTAAAGCCCACACAGACTTGCTGTACCCGGGACTAGAACCCAGGACCTACTTGATGTAAAGCAGATGCCTTCGTGTCACCCTACAAAATGAATGGTATCCACTGAAAATGGCATTTTCTTAAAAAAAATATTGCTTAATGATTAAAAAGCTGCAGCATGTCAAATTTCACACTTTACAGAGTAATGGTAGTGATGCCTTTTGTGCCAATGTGCAGGTCAGAACAAACCCATTATTAGCATATCATCAATAAGAAGTAATAGCTGTGTAGAACCACTTAACATTTTCTATAAAGGATGTTAGACAAGTGATTATAAAAGAATGAATGTATATATATATATATATATATATATATATATATATATATATATATATATATATATATATATATATATATAAATTCTGCCGATTGTTGTTTCTAGCACATTTACTCAAGGTGACTCCTCATTATTCCAATTCATGGGCTACATTGAGCAGAAGAACCTACGCAGGTGGATACCAGCACCCCCTCATTCTTTCTACCCATCAACTGCTAGCTCCTCCTCTAATTAAACCCCACCTCTTCGATTACAGTACACCTTTTGTCAATGCCATCCCATTTACCCGACTGACTAACTCAACACCATTTGTTTTGACAGAAACCGCCTCATCGCTTGGCCCTTTCGAAACAAATCCAAACTTAGCAGTATTGAGTCATGACAGGGCAATGCAGACCGAGCTGTTTTGAAATGTCTTCTCACTGAAGCGGGAGACGGGTAAGTGGCACTAATGGCCAGTGTGTTTGACAGTATGGCACTGGACAGACACCGTTAATGAGGGGCCCTCCTTCTCTACTGGGAAGCCACGTCAATCACCAACCATGCTGATTATTTATTGGACTTCTTTGTCACCATGTTTCCTTTCAGAAGAGGACAGAGTTGGAGTAATGCATTAGAATATAGCTGGAATCACAAACCTGTGTTACTTTAAAATATACAACATTCTTTTTGTGTGGTTCTCTATTGTTTTTAGTGTGGCGGTTTTGGGTTTCCGTGTAGCTCTTAAGTTGATGCAGGAAGCACAGGAAAGGATGGGACCTGACAGGAGAAACTTCAAATTTAAGACAATATCCAGCAGGATCTTGCTATACCACCAGCAATGGAAATGGCCCTTTTGTAATTGCTTTCACAGTGAGGCAGTTAGACTACCATCCATCTGGACTATTCAAGACCCTCATTAATGTTCATCCAGGCTTCATTATATCATTTAATCTCATGGACTGCATTATGTTCTCAGAGCAGAAGTGTTGGGTATAAATAAGTACAATTTTAAATTTAATTTCCTGGTGACCACCAGCGATTCTGATGACAGGGTGGCACCTGGGGTGTACACCTCAAAACATGAAGACCTTTGGGTTGAAACCTGTCCTTGGCAAGGTCATTTATGTCTGTGTTTGCTTGGCTTTTCTGCATGGTGCCGGTTTCTTCTCACGGTCCACAGACATGGATATTATGCTAATTGGATAATTTTGATCGTCCATAGGTTAGAAAGTGAGTGCATCTGTGTTGGCTCTGTGATGGTCCACCGTCATCCTGAGCCTACTGAGTGGGCTGTACCGTTCTCTCTGACATCAACAAAGAATAAAGCAGTTTGAAAAATGCAATGAATGAATTAAGTTGATCCTGACCAATCAGTGTTCATGTATTTGTAGAATGTTTAGAAGGCTATCAAAACATGGCTATCAAGAAGCATGTCGTACGACTTGGGTAAGAAAATATTCTGACATGGTTCGACTTTTTTTGCCACATGATTGTTGATTGTTGATGTCACATGACAATGCATATTATTTGTTTTGCAGTGCACATGCTGGGGGTAATCGTAGCCTCATGATCATAGAAGTTGTTTGGGTACTGAAAGGTCGGTGGCTCAATTCCTGAGCCAGCAGGACATATGTGTGATGGTGGTGGTGGTGGTGGTGGTGGTGGAGGAGGTGATCTGCACCTTCCCTTCCTTCATCTTTATGGATGAAATTCCCTTGAGCAAGGCACCTAACCCTCAACTGCTCTCCGGACACCCCCGGAGTGTGTGTGTGTGTGTGTGTGTGTGTGTGTGTGTGTGTGTGTGAGGCAGCCCACTGCTCTGAGTGTGTGTGCTCACTATGGATTGGTTAAATGCAGATTCTATCATTTTCCTTGAGGGATTAATACAGTATAGCAAAATCTAATTCTTCATTCCTGACATGTAGATTCAGGCTGATGCTAAATATTTTTGGTCACAACTAAATCATTTCAAAAATTGAAGCCAGATTCAGGCAGCCTCATCTCGACACTTTGAACTTTCTTGTTCACAAATTAATTTCCTTCTGAGCAGTAGAATTAGTGTTTTTCCTCACACCATTCTAGTAAACATTAAGAAGTTTTGTGTGTGCAGGTAAAAACATTCAAGGCTAGCGAAACATGAAATATAGCCGTAGCCTCATGGTTAGAAGAAACGGGTTTGGGACCAAAACATTGCTGGTTCGATTAATAAATAAATGGCTGAAGTGCCCTTGACAAGACAATTTAACCCTCAACTGCTCTCAGGGCATCCCCAGTGTGTGTGTGTGTGTGTGTGTGTGTGTGTGTGTGTGTGTGTGTGTGTGTGCAAAACTCAGTCCCCATCAGTTTGCATTTTTTTTTCCTTTATTTTTTTCCTTTGTTGTTCAATTTAGCATTCAAATTAGATATCAGGGTGTTTTTTTTTTTTTTGTGTGTGTGTGTGTGTGTGTGTGTGTGTGTGTGTGTGTGTGTTGGATGGGTTAAATGCAAAGGAAATACAGTAATATATCTTACTTAATACAGTATACATTCATCCATTTACTTTCTGAACAGCTTAATCCTAATTTGGGTCATCGGGAGACTGGCGCCCATCTCAGCCGACTCTGGGCAATGGCAGAGCACACCCTGGACAGCTCGCAAGACCACCGTTGGGCAAAAACACGCTAATGATCGGAGCCTACTCTTGACGAAAGTCAGCAATACAATGATCCCTCGCTACTTCGCGCTTCAGTTCCTTTGGCTTCAGTGCATCGTGGGTTTTTCAAAAATATTGATTGAGAAATTAAAAAATGAGGAAATTAAGGGAAAATAGGGAAAAAGTTACGGAAAATGCCACAAAACAAGGTCAATTATGCAAAAAATCTCAAACAAACAAAAAACAAAAAACAACCCAAAACCCCCCAACAAAACTACGTACATTTTTATGTGAGGTGTGCATCTGTGTGCGCATTTATATTTTATTTACATCGTATGCATTATTTTTGAATGTTTAATTGTTATTATATACGCATATACATATACGTGTGCATTCGCAGAGGGTCTCAGTCCCCATGAAGCACAAAAGTGAGGGATTACTGTCGTTCTTTGACCAGAACCTCACACCATAAACAGTGGGAGACACAGCCAGCCTTGATAACCCAGTTAGCTGCACTGGGGGGAAAGCAGTGACAACCTGTTGACAGTGGGGCTTGAACCCCCAACCTTCGGATTAGTGATCCAGCACCTTACCCCCAGGCCACCGCTGCCTCTAAGTACACTACATCAAAAATAAAAATAAAAATAAAAAAAGCAACCGAGGCAACATTAGTTATGATTTGATGAAGTCACGGCGCTCACATGGGCAGTGTTGTTTTGTTATGATCACAATCCCTCTGTGAGCAAATGTTGGTTCTGTCTTGTCTTTTGACCACCAACATCCATTCTAAAAAAAGTATTGGGGATTAAGTGTCCCAAGATTTATCTTCTTTTTGTCCACTCATGAGCATGTGTGACAAGAATAGGGGCTTCTTAAAGTGGATGGCGTGTTTTCATGGATTTTTTCAGTAGATGTTACTGGAGATTTGTTCCTAATAGGTTGAGCAATGAGTTCCATTTGGACTCTAACATAGTATTAAAAGCGACCAGTCAATACACAAAGCCCGTAGTTGAGTTGATGTCGTTAGTCCCCCGTAATACTTATTTCAGGTCAGGTCTCCAATGTGTCAATTCCATTTGGCTTGGAAACACATTTTTATTCTCTTTGATGCCCAGTTCCATAGCACAGTCCATTCTCTCTGTTACGGGCATGTAAATATTTGTGTGAATGTAAACCATGGAACCATTGGAATGGTTGGAGAAAAGTGTCCGGTGTGATAGGAGGGTATCGGCAAGAATGAAAGGAAAAGTGTACAAGACGGTGTTGAGGCCAGCGATGTTGTATGGTTTAGAGACAGTGGCCCTGGGGGAAAGACAGGAGGCAGAGCTGGAGGTAGCAGAGACGAAAATGTTGAGGTTCTCTTTGGGAGTAACGAGGATGGATAGGATCAGGAATGAGCACATCAGAGGGACAGCACATGTAAGACGTTTTGGAGACAAAGTCAGAGAGGCTAGATTGAGATGGTTTGGACATGTACAGAGGAGGGATAGTGAGTATATTGGTAATAGGATGCTGAGGCTGGAACTACCAGGCAAAAGGTCTAGAGGAAGACCAAAGAGACGATTCATGGATGTGGTGAAGGAGGACATGAAGGTCGTTGGTGTAAGAGAAGAAGATACAAAGGATAGGGTGAGATGGAGGCAGATGATTTGCTGTGGTGACTCCTGAAGGGAAAAGCCGAAAGGAAAAGAAGAAGTCACATGGTGTGATTCTGCTGTTTGAGGCTGGAATTTTCCATAAAGGGACCTAGTTGCGCATGCACCCTGGTGGTGGGTCAGGTTCCAGAACAGAAGGGAATCTATATTAAGGACCTGTTGCCGACTGGCCACAGTCTCCTCCAGGCTCTACGGGTCTCCTCGTGTCTCTCCGGGCAGATCATCTAAGGGGACTCATCTCGGCGGATCAACTCATCCAAGGTGAACCATGGAACACGCTTCACCTAAGTTTCGTTGTTCGGGACTTCATCGTCAAAGTCCATCATCCACGTGCACACATAGCCCATGCGAGGATGGTCATCATGTGTTTCTTTCAACACGCAGGATGGCAAGCCTTTCCCCGCCAGCACATACGCCATCTTTAAATTTACCCTGCTGCGGGTGCTTGGTAACTATGGGTTATGGGTATGGAACCTTTGTTAATTTGTCTGTGGTTTAGCTCTATGTTGTAAGTTATGAATTTTGTCTTATTTTGTTCATATTATTAAATTGTACATAGTTTATGTCGTGGTCTGTCGTGCTTTTGCTAGTTTCACGGTTCAATTTCCATCTTCTAAATTTTCCTATCCGTAACAAGTGGGGGCTCATCTGATAGAATCCATTAGGCGTACGTAACACTCTCTAGGTACTGTTCAGGAGTGTAGACTGTGTTTGTGTGAATGAGCAAGTGCTTCGGTTGTAGTCCGCTTGGCGTCAACTCTCTGTAGTGTATCATTGTGTAGCATTTTGTGAATGGGTATGCTACCTGTCGGACTGAATACACAAATCTGGTGAGTTGTTTGGATTAGTTTTGAATTCCTGCTACAGCTGGCTTTATGCCATCATTCTGTGCGCAGCTTCCAAGTAAATTGATTTTGTTACCTGCCAGGCCCGTTTCAGTTCTTTTTTTGTTTGTTTGTTTGTTTTTTTTTGTTGTTGTTTTTTTTTTTCTTTTTATAATTCTCTTTTTATTTCCAGAACCATATTTATATTTCACAAAACACAATATCTTTAAAAAACAAATAAACAAATAAACCAATAAATAATAATGATAATAATAATAATAAGAAGAAGAAGAAGAAGAAGAAGAAGAATACAAAAGAAAAAAAATACAGTGGTACATCACCTTACGATAGTCTCAGAAAATGAAAAATCCAGGTTACGAAAAACATTTTCCAAAATGTTTGGTCTCGAAACAAGTTATCCTTATGAAATGTGCCATTCACACATTAAAATGCACCATTAAAACATTCAAACAATGCACGAGCTGCTTTCCCATTGACTATCTTCCAACATCCCACCCAGCTGGCCTCCCATTGGCTAGGAGGAATGACGCAGCTCCCTCCCATTGGCTATTACGGAGCGGAATGTCCCATAATGCTTTTTGTGTAAAGGACAGAGTTATTGTTGTTTCATGAGTTTTTTGAAGTGTTCTCATTACTACGGGGCAAGTGGTGGTCTAGTGGTATAGGGTGCTGAATCGCTGATCCAAAGGTTGGGGGTTCGAGTCCCACTCTCCACAAGGTTGTCACTGTCCTCCCCAGTGCAGCTAACTGGGTTATCAAAGGCCGGCCATGTCTCTCACTGTCTATAGTGTGAGGCATGTAAAAGAACCATTGCTGACTTTCGACAAGAGTAGGCTGCAAAGCCGTCGGTGTGTTTCTGCCCTTCGATGGCCTGGCGAGCTGTCCAAGGTGTACTCTGCCCTCGCCCCAAGTTGGCTGGGATGGGCGCCAGCCTCCCCGCGACCCTAATTAGGATTAAGCAGTTACAGAAAATGAACTGAACAGAAATGTTCTCATTACTTTATTTTTTGACTCAGGCTTTTAACCTTCCATAAACATTTGTAAGATTATTACTTTGCTAAGAAGACATGGTCAACACATGCGCCTGCGCACGCACACACACGTACGCACGCACGCACGCCCATACACACAGATTTCCGGTACTAGTGAAAAGAAGAAGCGGGCTCGTGGCATGTGGTTGAGTGACATCGCAAAGGAATATGGCCAAACCAGTCTACCATCGGTATGATATTGAAGCAGAAGGAGGTCTTAAAAGGTATACTTTTATAATTTTTAAAGGGTTTAGGGGGTAGTATTGGGGGCCTAGGAATGAATCACGCATTTTACATGTAAAATGCAGGCTGGATCGGATTAATTTCGTACGGTAAGGTACCACAGTAGTAGATTCAGTTTGCATGTGTTACAAAAATATCAGAACTGTATATACCTTCAAATTATGTTACAAGACACACTATAATTTATTCAATAAACTTGCCCATTTACCATAGAACTTTTTTTTTGTTGTTTGTTTGTTATTGCAATGTTTTTTTCTATTTCCATAATATATTTTAAATACGCTTTGACTGCAGCAGCACCTGTTACCAAGTTTCTGTCTGTATATTACAAACGTTTCGTTTCAAATTTGTCGGAGGCCTAAAACACTTTTGTTGTGTCCACTGTGAAAGAATTTCTTTGGTTTTGGTCATGCTGTACTTGTGAGCAGGTGGTGAAAATAGCAGAGCATTTTCAGATGAATGTTGAGAAATACCTGTGAGCAGCAGGGATTCTATCTACATCTCAAACTAAAGCTATTGCTGCTGATGTTTCGGGTTTAGCCAGGGATGGCGCTGGGTTGACTTTTGAACAGTGTTTTTATTTTGAAAATGAAAAAAAAAAAAAATAAATAAATAATAAATAATAATAATAATAATAATAATAATAATAACTGCAGTTAGAAGAGCTCAGGTTGAGTATGAATAACGGTTGGTTTGGGTCCTGTTGGAGCTCTTGGCTGCACAATACATTTTGATGTTTCCTCTAACCTGCATTTAGTCTCTCAGTTTTCCCAATGGGACTATGAAAACGTTTTTTTTTTTTTTTTTTTTTTTCTGAAAGTCGCGACGGGCCTGATTCAAGCGTACACTACTGTTTCACGGTGAGTTATCAGGAAAGGTACAGGAGGCATATTCTACACTCAGGGTGGCAGACGGTACAGTGCATGCTTCTGTTCAGACATTCTGCTTATGGGAAAAGTCTGGGAAGCAGACACATTAGGAGTTTGCGAGAGAATTATTCCCTCATTTCAATCAGAGTTGTGTAACTTATTACAGGTTCATACATATGAGATGAGACGCTGAGTGATCGAAGCATTTTAGAAATGTTAACAAGGAAGGCTGCTACTTTTCAGGCGGACATGTGTTGCCAGACCGGGGAGAAAGAGAGTGTGTGTGTGTGTGTGTGTGTGTGTGTGTGTGTGTGTGTGTGTGTGTGTGTGTGTGTGTGTGTGTGTGTGTGTCGTACCAGAGATGAGCCAGGGTTCATAACACCAGGTAAGAGTCGGAAACAGGAAAGTTTTTTGCATAGTCTGCATTTTAATCGTGGAAGAAGCTATAACAACTGCAAAGTCCAGGAGGACTGGAAAGCAGAGCTTTACTGTAATGAGTGTTCCTGTGAGAGTGCTCCTTCTGTGAACAAGTCTAAAGAGCTGCCACATGAAGGAGATCGCCGATTGGAGCAATTATACTTTTCAGACTTTGTTTCTGATGGTCCGGTGTCAGTAATGTGGATTGTGGTTAAAGTACTGATGAAAATCTTGCAGGAAAATGGTTCTTCAAATTCATTTGTGTTCGGTCTGTTTTGAACTTTGCTACCAGTGATGATGTCATGGTGAGGAGTGGCTGGACTAAGCTTTACAGGTAGGCAGTTCTGTACTACCCACGCTGCCTTATTCCTGGTATTCATGTTATTCCAAGGAATGCGCTAACTCAGTGACCCCCAGTCTTTTTATCACTGTGGACCGGTCAACGCTTGACAATTTTACCGTGGACCCCGGGGGGGGGGGGGTGGATGGGGGTGTCCATTGGTTGTTTATAATATGAACGATCACCTGTTGCGATGAACTCGTAACTCAGGTAGGAGTCTTGATCTTTTCTTTTAAATGCAGATTTTTTGCAGGCAGTCTGTCACCCTTCTGCTGTCTCATCGTTGTCTTGTTTACCCTTCCGGAAAAAAAAAAAAAAAAAAAAAAAAAAACCTCTCCAGTGAACTCTGTTTCTGACTCATTTCGCGAGTGCTAGCTTGCATTGCTGATGCAGGATAAATACGTGGAAAAGAGTCAAGCGCAGACATTAGGCGAGGGCGGAAGTGGTTGTCTTTTAAAATAAGACACCCAGAAGCAAAAAACATATTTTTATATATTTTAATCACAATTGTTCATTCTTTATGGCCTGGTACAAAATGATCCACGGACCGGTACCGGTCCAGGGCCTGGTGGTTGGGGACCCCTGGTCTAACTGATAGTTGTGTGTGGATGGATATGCTACCACCCGGTTGTGACGACGTGTCCCTCTGTGTAAGAGGTTCCGTACGATAGTGTCCACTGTTTAGTCAATGCTTTTCCTGTATACGAGCTAACACATGTTATGAGTTCTGAAAAGGCTGAGCCTGAGCAGAGCAGTGACCGGGAACCTTTTAAAGTGTTTGATTCACACGATTGTGTCCCAAAGTGACTTGGAGGCAAAGCAGCAAGCTGACTCTTCCGTTTCTGATCTTTTCGACAGTGTTCTTTCAGGGATAGTCGGAGTTCTGCCGAAGGTTATCTGGTCAAGAATGGTTTACTTGTGCTGGTGTGACTTTGTTGACATGCTATTAAAATGTTCACAGAAGAGGTGCTAGAGACCACTTATGACCGGTCGGGGTGTATGAGAGATTGTAAAGACATATAATTACACTGTAAGGTTTCATTCAGTTTTACGTTCAGTAATAAACTTACATCCAGGCGAGATGCTTCACAATATTCAACCAGACTTCTGAGCTGAATTATGTACTATTGACACCTGATCACAAAAATAAAACAGGTCTGTTATGTTCTTCTTTTCCTTTCGGCTTTTCCCTTCAGGGGTCGCCACAGCGAATCATCTGCCTCCATCTCACCCGATCCTTTGCATCTTCTTCTCTTACACCAACGACCTTCATGTCCTCCTTCACCACATCCATGAATCGTCTCTTTGGTCTTCCTCTAGGCCTTTTGCCTGGTAGTTCCAGCCTCAGCACCCTATTACCAATATACTCACTAACCCTCCTCTGTACATGTCCAAACCATCTCAATCTAGCCTCTCTGACTTTGTCTCCAAAACATCTTACATGTGTTGTCCCTCTGATGTGCTCATTCCTAATCTTATCCATCCTCGTTACTCCCAAAGAGAACCTCAACATTTTCATCTGTGCTACCTCCAGCTCTGCCTCCTGTCTTTTCCCCAGGGCCACTGTTTCTAAACCATACAACATCGCTGGCCTCAACACCGTCTTGTACACTTTTCCTTTCATTCTTGCCAATACCCTCCTATCACACATCACACCGGACACTTTTCTCCAACCATTCCAACCTGCCTGCACACACTTCTTCACCTCTTTTCCACACTCTTTGCTCTGGATTGTTGAGCCTAAGTACTTAAAATCCTAACATAACAGGTCTGTTATGTTAAATGTTGTAATTACTCCTGGTGGTTGCTTCAGTTAGAGCATTAGGGTTGCCTTCTCCAGATGATGACATGGTGGATGCTCCTGATGATAGCCGACTGTGAGGTTGGCTGAAGAATTCTAGGACACTGCGAAATCTGCATGGGCTGTTGGGACATTTCTTAAAAGAGCACATCACTGAGCTATTGACTCTTATTAAGGAGTATTCATGCTTATTTAGTGACATTCATACTTGCACTCATTTGGTAAGGAATTACACAGCTGTTGGTTATGCTAGGCTTATTTGTCGCCATTGTAGGTTGCATGTCGAGCAGAGTGTGAACCACCTCTTGCAGCGGTGTTCCAGTCTTCGAAATCATTCCTCTACAACCATCTCTCTCTCTTTCTCTCTCTCTCTCGTCCTCATTCCAATTACATGTTTGTAATACACTACTCCTTTGGGGTTAATTATTATCACGTGTTGTCTCCTTTTTGTCCTGCCTTGATGAGGTTGTGACAGTCTCTATGGTTCAGCAGTCTACCGAAATTTAAACCAATCAATCTCTTAATGTTCATTCTGGAGATACATATACAAAAATATCAGAAAAAATATCAGTTGCTCAGGTCTAAGTTAGGGATCCCAGAGGAAAAGGTTTTTGCATTGTTTCCAATAAGGTCTAATTAAGAACGCTGCAGCTTATTATAGGTATAGATCTGCCCATGATTCACTGTTGGCAGGGCAACTCTTCGTCAAGCCAATGTTGGCAGTATAGACTCTGTGCCTCATAACCGCTCATTTAATGAAATCATCCTGGGTGCCACTCTCTAATTGATTAGTATATTAAGCCATGGCATGAGGCACAAAAAATCCATCAGACCTTGGAGTGCACCTCTAAATTTGTTTTATGCCACTCAATCATATATGAATGCCAATACCTCAACTGCTGGAAAATGGTAAAGGAAGCTGAATAAAAAGAACGCCTTAAATGTGGTACTAGTGCTCTATCCTTGCGATTTATGCAATTCATAGCAAATCATTGACAACTGATTTTACAAAATCAGTGCAAAGGTACTGATGATCCCAAGGTTGGGGGTTCAGGCCCACTGTCAACGGTTGTCACTGTTGTCCCCCCCAGTGCATCTAGCTGGGTTATAAAAAGCTGGCCATGTCTCTCAGTGTCTATGGTGAGAGACATGGAAAAGAACCATTGCTGACTTTTGTCAAAAGTAGCTGCATAGCCATCAGCATGTTTCTGCCGGCAATGGACAGGCAAGCTGTCCATGGTGTACTCTTTGCTTGCTCAAACTAAGCTGAGATGGGCACTAGCCTCCCGGTGACCCTAATTAGGATAAAGCAGTTCAGGAAATTGTTGGAATGGTGTACAAGTGGCTGTTGCGTCTCTGAACAGATACACATACCATTAGAGAATTAAATGATATACAAAAGGAAACTATGGCAAAAAAAAAAAAAAAACCAAACAAACAAAAAAAACCCTCTCTAGATATTCTCTAGAAGTTCAATTTCTATCCGTAAAATGTTTCATTTATTGAAAACGAATTTTTTTGGCATTGGTGTGGGCTTTTAAACGTTTCAAAGTCTATAGTGACTTTCAAACTGAACACCCTGTGACTGGAGAATATTGCCAAAGCCTTATGTTTAAAGATAAACCATATTTGATATAATAAGCTCCTGCTCCAATAAGCCCCCCCAGTGTTTTTGATCTTACATTTAATAACCACATATGTGTACTGGGAGCAAAATGGTAGATCAAACTTACCAATTTTATTGGATCAGTCTCTGTAACAGTAAAATGAGGCGTTCACTGCCTGCAAAAGTGAGTTTACATGGTATTTCAAGACCCTCTGCTACTGGGGAATGTCTATAATGTTGATCAGTAACAACATATTTGATTGTTCAGCCGTGCTCTTGGTAAATGTCCAACAACCGATGAACCATTAGAAACCACTACCTCAAAAACTATCGGATGTTCTGAATGGAGTGATGAGCCAGACATCGACCTATCAGAAAGTGATGAGTATTTTTCACCCGATTCTCCTGCTCACTAACTTCATAAATGTAAGGGCGTTCCTGGCCATGTGCTTTTGTTTAGATTTGTGTTGATTGATTCAACTTGCCATGTGCTAAAGTTGACATTTGTGTTGATTGGTTCAACATGCCATGTGCTAAAGTTTACTTTCATGTTGATTGGCTCGATTTTACCGCCGGACATGTTTAAAGGAACAGCACCTGGGGAAGAGTAAGGGGTCTTTTTTTTTTTTTTTTTTTTTTTAATCATGCTGTGTTCTGTTTATTTTCAGCTTTCATGTAAGTAGTTTGGTTGATACTACAAAATGAATAACACAAATACCAGTAAAACTTTTTTATAGTTCTGTTATTATTCATGTTTTCCACCTCAATGGTAATAAGCAATTACCGTTCCACTCTGCTGGTAACATTTTAATAAGCGCCCACCCACTCCAATTTTTTTAAGCGCCCTGGATGCTTATCACGTCGAATATGGCAAGTGCTTTTTGAGGTAAAATTATTTTTTTATGAATAGAAAAGTAGCAGTTTGATTAAAATATCATTAATGCATCTCCACAAACGTAGTCATATTCAGTAGTCTATAAATCAAAACAAAAAGCTATTTTAAAATTGCAGTTCATTTAAGCAATTAATGTGATGCAATTTAATACTGACAGGAATAAATTCAAATGTGTCAAGCTTTACTGTGATCTGTGCATCTGAATCACATTATAACCGGCATCAGTAAGCTCACTTACTATAAAATATTCATTTTCATAAATGGATCACAAATTCAATAAAGCTATTGCACCATGTAGTCCTCATTTATCAGTTTAACTTGGAAAACAGCTCAGATCCGAGAGCAGATATCATTGTATGATCGGCTTCACATGCAATTCATGAAACAGTTCCTATCACACCAAGCCTGACTTAAAGTAATCAAAGATAACCCTAGAGGTTGAAAAACATTGTTCTTTAAATATCATGCACCGAAATATCATCAGTTTAGAAGCCCATTTGTTTTATTATCCATGCTGCATGTGGAGGTGCATAACAATGTGTAAGTGCCTTTTGTGAATGTGCGAGTCATGCCTTCCAATACCTTAAAAAAAAAACAAAAAAAAAAAACAAGTGGCCACTCACATTTCATCAGCCAGAACCAGCTTCAGCTTCTTCCATGACCATGACATATAACCAGTATAGATAATGGCTAGATATTGTCAGTTGCTTCTAAAAAGAAGTCACGCCGAGATTAAGGAACGTGTTTTGTTGGTACAGATACATTGGGACATTTGAAGATCTGCTAGTGGGGACAGTAGCATGAAAGGGGTATATATATATATCTATATATATATATATATATATATATATATATATATATATATATATATCTATATATATATATATATATATATATATATATATATATATATATATATATATATATATATATATATTTTTTTTTTTTTTTTTAATTGGTCCACAGTTTTTCATTCCAGTGAATATTATTGATATCACTCTGGATTGATATGAGCAGTACTTGAAAAATGGCAATGCATTGAAACACTGTGGTCCTACTCTTACTGTTTATGCCTTTCTCTGGTTCCTGTCTTTGGCACAGCACCTCATTCTACTATTTAAAAAGAGAGAGAGAATTTATGAAAAAATCTTTTCCAAAGTAACAAACCAAGTTCTGGCATTATTTTGGCAGTAGATTTCCTCATGAATTCCCTATCGACTTTTCCTTTGGTCTTTTCCTTTTCCTTTCGACTTTTTCTCTTTTTTTTAGGGGTCGCGACATCTGATTCACACCTTTGATTTGGTGTAGGTTTTTACATCGGCTGCCCTTCCTGACAAAATCCTTCGCAAGGGGCAGAAACACGCTGATGGCTATGCAGCTACTCTTTACGAAAGTCAGCAATGGTTCTTTTACAATGAACATCTCACCATAGACAGTTAGAGACATGGCCAATCTTTGATAACCCAGTTAGCTGCATTGGGGGAACAGTGACAACCTTGTGGAGAGTGGTACTCGAACCCCCAACCTCAGGATCAGCGATCCAGTACCTTTTACCACCAGGCCACCACTGCCCATATTTTGTCAGAGTAGATCAACAGTTTAATATATAGATTGAAAAGTGGAGCTCCCAATAGATGCCTCTTGATCAATGGGGATTTGAACCTGGGTTTGCTTTTTACTGCCTTTCTGGTTTCCATGTTTATTTCTATCACTTGTCTTTCATTTAATTATCCATTTACCATGTTCATGTTCCGTTAAGCTGCTGATTTTGGAATTTGATTCAAGAATAATTATTTACCTACAAGTCTGCCTGCCTACCTGTGCTTGATTGTATATATTTGTATACTACGCTAGTCTATGCCCTGGCGTATGAACTTCTGCTCTTTGGGTTTTAGTTTTGTTATTACTCTCAGAACTTATAAACAGAACCATATAAATACATAAAGGTGTGGAGAACAAACAAAAAGAAAAAAAAAATGGAACTCATACAATCCAGTTTGACAACAGGTTATAATGACATCATACCTCATACAGATCTATCATACTGTTGCCTCCAAGACCCCGCGTGGTCTTGACATTTTCCAATGCCAGAGTGAAGTAAATACCATGTGGGTCTGAGATGTACAAGTTGTATGTGTCGTTCTGGTTCCACTCCTGTACAGCAGCAAAAACCTGACCTTGATCTGTGCTCAGAATGTGCATGTCCTGCATTGAGAGAGTAAGACAAAGGTCTTAAACGACAAGACAGATCATTAGCCATGAATCCTACTAGGTCTCTGCAGGCATTCTCAACAGGTTTCCAGTTAATTGTTATAAATACTTTGTCCATCATGTGTTTTCTGGACATCCAAATGACTAGAAGAAACTCAGAGACTCACAACAACAAATGGATCACAATTTTCTAGCTGATGATGAAAGCATTAGGAATTAAGCTTTTGCACAATTGGACAAAAGAACGTTTCTAGACATATCTACACATGCTTAACTCAAGATTTTTGTAAAGGCCAGTTCAAAAATAGAAACAAAGGCGGAAAGGGACTACACCTACTGAACACAACATCCTCAGGCAATTCATGCAAATTCATAAATATATATATTTTTTCTTTCTTACTTTTGGTAGGGAGTATTTAGGTATTTTGATGCGCGCAAAGGGTCCTCTTTGGTAGGAAACATAATAAGCAGCCCTTCCAGACAGGGTGACCTGTGGTGTTAAAAAAATAAATAAATAAATACAAATTAAGAAAAAGAGAGCAAGAGAACAAGCAAGTCCCACTCTTTGCTTGAAAAATATGAAGCATTAAATAATGCAGAATTCTTTCACTTTCTATATAATTTCGTCTTTGTGACATAAACTGTTCAATTAAATACATTATTGAAATGCATGCTGCTTCAATATCCAATCAAATCTCACATACAGTCATCCTTTTTTCAGTCTTTTTGTTTAAATGAGCTTTAAAAGTGTAAGAATGTCGTGTTTTGTAAAAAAAAAAAATAAATAAATAATAAATAATTAAAAATAAAACACCGCATGACTCAATTTGACTGGAGATGTAGAGCAGATACACATTTTCTGTCAGTGTTATTATTGTTTTTGTAACTAAATGCCACAATCATGCAAGGGGAAAAATATGAGATTATTACATTGCGACAATAAAACATTAATCATTAATACAGAACCCTAATTGGCATGAAAGAGACATTGCACAGAAGGTCAATGATGAATATACCAAGACAATCAGGAAGTTTAGAAAAACAAACAGACAAAAACAAAACTAGCCGCATTCCCCAGGTCAAGCCACTTTTGAAGCAGAAACAGCGGCAGAAGCGCCTGACCTGGGCTACAGAGAAGCAGCACTGGACTGTTGCTCAGTGGTCCAAAGTACTTTTTTCGGATGAAAAGCAAATTTTGCATGTCATTCGGAAATCAAGGTGCCAGAGTCTGGAGGAAGACTGGGGAGAAGGAAATGCCAAAATGCCTGAAGTCCAGTGTCAAGTACCCACAGTCAGTGATGGTCTGGGGTGCCATGTCAGCTGCTGGTGTTAGTCCACTGTGTTTTATCAAGGGCAGGGTCAATGCAGCTAGCTATCAGGAGATTTTGGAGCACTTCATGCTTCCATCTGCTGAAAAGCTTTATGGAGATGAAGATTTCATTTTTCAGCACGACCTGGCACCTTCTCACAGTGCCAAAACCACTGCTAAATGGTTTACTGACCATGGTATTACTGTGCTCAATTGGCCTGCCGACTCTCCTGACCTGAAGCCCATAGAGAATCTGTGGGATATTGTGAAGAGAAAGTTGAGAGACACCAGACCCAACACTGTGGATGAGCTTAAGGCTGATATTGAAGCATCCTGGGCCTCCGTAACACCTCAGCAGTGCCACAGGCTGATTGCCTCCATGCCACGCCCACATTGAAGCAGTCATTTCTGCAAAAGGATTCCCGACCAAGTATTGAGTGCATAACTGAACATAATTATTTGAAGGTTGACTTTTTTTGTATTAAAAACACTTTTTTATTGGTTGGATGAAATATACAAATTTTTTGAGATAGGGATTTTTGGTTTTTCTTTACTTTTTCGCCAAAATTATCAATATTAAAACAATACAAGGCTTGAGCTACTTCAGTTCTGTGTAATGAATCTAAAATATATGAAAGTCTAAAGTTTATCAGTACATTACAGAAAATAATGAACTTTATCACAATATGCTATTTTTTTTTAGAAGGACTAGTATGCATAGGACACAAGAGATAAAAAGTGTGTTCGATTGAAGGAAAAAAAATACATATAATTACCAGCCCCCTCAGTGCATGTTTTATTTCCTTTTTTGTACCTTTCTGCAATGTACAGTGTTTTATTCATATGCATTAACTGTAACCGTAGAATTGTTGCTACACTTTGGAAAAAAAATTAAAAAAACAAACAAACAAAACACGATACCAGTGTAACATTGAATAGTTGCATTGAGTAACATGGAAATGATGAAGACAAAGAGATGCTTTCCCCATTTCTTATCTTGAAAGAGTTTAATGTCAAAATATCAGGACAAAAGACAATTAATGAGGGAAACCTGCAGAAATGAGACTATAACATATAAAGTTAATTCGTTTTACAGTATGTTAGGCATTTCATGTAACTGCCAAAATGTGACAGATAAAATATTCATCTCCACCATGGCAGATCGTGCATGACGTTTCAATTCAATTCAATTTATTGTAAATCAAATGGCTACAGGTAAACCCATCGTACAAACATGAAAACTAATCGAGGCAGGATGGGTTTCACAAGATATATTATCCTTTAGAATCTATTTTTCATATTTGTTTTGTTGTTTTTTTAATTTAAATAGTTAGTTGTATTTATTTTCAAGCAGTTTCCTTAAAAGATAAAGGGAAAAGGTTGAACAGAAAAAAATATAGTGAATGGAGAAGAAAACAAATGTAATTTTTCTGTACAACATACTATTTAACAAAGAACAAAAAAAGAAATAGAATACGAATATCAATTGAACAATTCACAAAAATCACAAAAATAAATTTATCAGAATAGAAACGTCAACGCATCTCTCCTCAGTATTCATCACCTTAAAAAGAATGCGATTGATGTTGTTTTTGAATATGTTTCTTCCTTTCTCCCAAAATGATTTAGGGATTTTGTTCCATAACTTAACACCAAGACATGAAAAGGCATTGGCTTGTTGTGATAGTCTCGAGGGTTTTAAATAAAAGTTTCCAGAAGATGTGGATCTAGTGTTGTGATGATGAACAGAATTTGCTAAAGTAAATAGATGTAAAAGGTTAGGTGGAGCAACGTGAGTATTAATGTCATGCCTTAATAAAGCTGTCTGTCTTCCTTTCGGCTTTTCCCTTTTACTCGGGAGTCGCCACAGCGAATCATCTGATTCGCACGTTTGATTTGGCAGAGGTTTTTACGTCGGATGCCCTTCCTGTCACAACCCTTTTTTTAACAAGGGACAGAAACACGCTGACGACTTTGCAGCTACTCTTTACGAAAGTCAGCAATGGTTCTTTTACATGCCTCTCACCATAGACAGTGACAGACATGGCCCGCCTTTGATAACCCAGTTAGCTGCACTGGGGGGACAGTGACAACCTTGTGGAGAGTGGGACTCGAACCCCCAACCTTTGGATCAGCGATCCAGCGCCCTATACCACTAGACCACCACTGCCCCAAATAAAGCTAAAAATAAAGCTAAAGCAAATAATGCTTAATAAAGCTATAGTTTTAAAATAAAGCATTTCTACTGGGAGGATGTTAGCGTCTAAAAAGAATGGAATAGCATGTTCTCTATTAGTGGCGAAGTATATTATATCAATCATAATATCAAAATTTTGTCCAGATTCTTTCAAGATGTTTGTTCCCATACCACCAGACCATAAGGAACATATGGCTGCATTAGATATCGATATATGTCTAGTAGGATGGACTGGGGAACAAAGTGTCTTAGGCGCGAGATAATTCCAACTATTCTACTGATTTTGAGTGTTATATAATCAATATTAAACTTCCAAGAGAGATTTGAATCGATAAATACACCAAGATACTTCACATATTCGTTTTGTTCAAACTGTTCCAGTTTTTGTGAAGCATTATAAAATACATTAAGGTTTAAGTTATATTGGTGACACTTTTGATGAGGTCTGAATGGTACATAATTTGTTTTTTTTTTTTTTATTCAATGTTAATTTGTTGGCAATAAGCCATTATAGCAATCTTTTACATCTCTTTATGTAAAGTAGATTCCAGTGATTTAATATTTTTGTCTGCGTAAAGAAGGTTAGTGTCATCAGCAAATAGGAAAAATTCAAGTTTTCTCAAGGTAGCAACAATATCATTGACATAAATAAGGAACAATAATGGGCCAAGGATGGACCCTTGAGGTACCCCACATACAACTGGCTCTGTCCTAGAAATGTAACTTCTGATTTTAATTGTTTGAGATGGGAATTATCTTAGCTGGTTTTAATTTAGATGGGACTACTCCAGTACTTATGGATTTATTTATCAAAGTAGCAATAGGTTCCGATATGATAGACCTCGCACACTTTAGAATACGGATGGGGAAGGAGGAAAACCATAGGCTTTATTAGGGGGTAAGAGCATTATTTCACTTTGTATTTCTTGAGATGTAACACAATCAGATCAAAACGCAGAGGAGACATGAGATAATCTTTAAAGTTACTTGAGCCTTGCAGAATTCTAGATGCTAGTGTAGGCCCCACAGTTGCAAAGTGCTTATTGAGGACATCAGTCATTTCTTTGGGATTATTCTTCACACTGTCTTGTGGTTTCTTAACAGAAATGAGACATTTTTTACTCATTTTGCTATCTTGAATTAGGTTGTTAATCCCTTCCCAGGTTTTCTTTTTATTATTCAGATTTTGCAAGAAAAACTTGTGGAAATAATTTATTTTGCTTATCCGTGTAAGATTTGTTATTTTATTTTTATAAAACTTGTATTTTTCTGTGTGACCAGATGAAAAATATTTGTTTTTTTTAGTTTGACTGATTTTAAGATATCTGGGGTAATCCATGTTTTGTTTTGTTTTTTTTTAAGTTGCATAGCTTTCCTCTTAGATTTGCTTTTAAATGGAGCGTGTTTGTTCAAGACTTTATTTATCGTATTAAAGAGAAATAAGAAATTAATATCCATGTTTCCATTTATTGCTTCTATATTATCCCAATCAATTTCTGTGAGATCGAATAAACAGTCTAGTTCAGAAAAGTTCGTGAAATCACACATTTTTTCCCTTGTTAGTTTTTTCGACAGTTCAATTGTGGCCAGGGAGAACACAGAATTGAGAAAAATGATCAGTGTAGTCTGAGATGATATTACCGCTAACAACGGCGCTGTTAGTCATATCATTAATTAAAATATTATTAATTAGCGTGGCTGATCCATTGTGTACTCGGGTTGGTTTATCAATTATTGGGATAAATCCATAACTTTGAAGAGATAAAGATTTTATGATATGCAGTGCTTAGCAAAAACAATACACACGGGAGATAAAGGTTAGCACAGGGGTGGGCAATCTTATCCGCAAAGGGCCGGTGTGGGTTTTCACTTCAACTAAACAATAGCCACACCTTCTACCTGTTTCCACCAATCACTGATTAACTTTGCTACATCTTTAAATCTGAGTCATGGTCTGCCCTGGCTTCTGTGCAGAGCTGAGAGTAAAGCAGCTGTCTGGGTCGCCTATCCTTTTCCATTCATTTGCACTTGAACAGGCCACCTAAAATTTTTCGAGATGAGCGTGTCCTCCATTGATCTCAAACAAGATCTCCTGAGTACTTCCTCATTAGTGTCATTTCAGATTAATCCCATGACATCACATAGGTGCAAATCATATAAGTGTGTAGCTTCTGAACCTGGACCCAGTAGATCATCCATGTTTCTTCTCCATAAAGGAGGGAAGACAATACTTTGGTATTGTAGACTTTGCATCTGACTCTGATTGAGACATGGTGATTCTCCCATAGTCTATCTTTGAGCTTTCTATAAGCCGAACTTGCTTTACCAAGGCAAAGGGTCAGTTTGTTGATGTTAAAGCTATATGGTGCTTCCAAGATATACAGATTTCTTGCACTGTACCAAGCTTTCGTTCCTCACTTTCTCCTGAGGTGTTGCTACTGTGATGGCGTTCTTCAGCGGTTGGAGCAGGCACTCTGTCTTCTTCATGTTTATCTTGAGACTGAACTGCTCAGCAGCTATGGAGAACGGTGTCAAAAGCTTTGTTGAAATCTATAAGCATGACATAGAGAGGCTACACTTTTTTGTGCTTGATGCAGACAGAATATCATGCCCATGGTACCTCTTACACTTTTAAAGCCACACTGGACTCTGGAAGGACTGCCGCTGCAATATGCGCATTAATCCGGTTCAGCAGTATACAGGTTAGGATCTTCCCGGCAATAGAATGCAAAGATACTATTTGGGGCAGTGGCAGCCTAGTGGTAAATGTGCTGGATCACTGATTCTAAGGTTGGGGGTTCAAGCCCCACTCACCACAGGTTGTCACTGTCCCCCCAGTGCAGCTAACTGGGTTATCAAAGGCCAGCCATGTCTTTCGCTGTCGATGGTGAGAGGTTCATGTAAAAGAATTATTGCTGACTTTCATCAAGAGTAGGGTGCATAGCCATTAGTGTGTTTCCGCCCTGTGATGGCCTGGCGACCTGTCCAGGGTGTACTCTTCCCTTGCTCAGAGTCGGCTGGGATGGGCGCCATCTTATCCGCCACCCTAATTAGGATTAAGTGGCTACAGAAATTGAACAGATACTCCTTCATAGTTCCCACTATCTTCCCCGCTGTTGTTCTTGAATATAGGGACTATCTGTGCTAGCATTTTTTCCAATCCTGAAGCACATTCTCCTGGGTCCAGACATTTTGGAGGCATTTATGTAGAAGAGATGCAATTTCTGTACCGAAGTGTCTCTACATCTCAGATGGGATAAATGCACCTGGCGATCTTCCCTCTCTGCACAGTATACACACTGATATAGCCTCACAAATTCTATCGCTCTGCAGTATATAGATCAGTAGATATGATCTCTCTCTCTCTCACACACACACACACACACACACACACACACACACACACACACACACACACACATATATATATATATATATATATATATATAATTTTAAATTATTTAATTAATATTAATTAAATAAAATTAGTACATACACAGTCTATATCTTATTAAACAATAAATCAAATATACACATGCAGTGATTGATGCATGTATATCATTTGATGTAAAATATGCAGGCCCATCTTCAGCCACAACACCTTTTAGATCACTTCAATTCAAGATCTAGAACATGAGCTATTTCTGGAAGAGCCATGAATTTGACAAAGTTCTGGGTAAGTATTGTGTAGAACGATCAATAGCCTCATTATTCATTGTCAAGAGAACTATTTAGCTCAACTGAACAATGCCTCTGGCCTTCCTTTCACTAAAGGACACAGTTGTACTCGGAAAGGTATGTGTTTCTATTTGGTCCATTTTTCCACTATCAGAGAGAAGCCTGAAAGGAGGGAAATTAAATAAACAATTTATACAATAGCTAGTTTAGAAAAGAAAAACATCAACAATACAAATCCATTTACGTCTTCTCTGCCTCTCTAATTATGTGTATATATATATATATATATATATATATATATATATATATATATATATATATATATATATATATAATAAAAATATTTTATATATATATATATATATATATATATATATATATATATATATATATATAGGGATCCCTCACTTTCCGTGGTGAATTGGGACTGAGATCCCCACTCCACCGAAGTAGGCTCACCCCCCACATCCATCCCCCCACCCCTCCAACTGACATATACATACATATATATATGTATGTATATATCAATAAATACCTAGTCAATGCTATAAATGCTTTTCATAACAATTAAACTTTCAAAATAACATAAGATGTAAATAAAATATAAATACAGACGCTCCCCAACGTACCAACATTCGTTTTGCAAACATCCTGAGATCGAGGTCGAAAGTGAAAATGAAAGTGAAATGAAATTGAAGAACAAGTAGAAATAGAAATGGAATGAAATCTATAGTAAGATATATCATAAATATAAGTATGAGATATGATTAAACATTATCCTGAGGTACACTTAATACTAGGCTCCCGCAGAGGGGCATGGCTGACACTTGCTTTACACCAGCGGTCCAAAGAGATGCAGAACCAATACATTTCTGAACTCCTGACAAAACTTTCAAAGAAGAAACAAACTGACTCCAGTATTTCAATGAACTGGATAAGAATGAAAGTGTATGTAAATCTGATCAGATCCACTGTGATGCGCTTGAGAGGAATCAGGAGTATAAACACGGGACATATTGATGATGTACAAATTATTATGAGAGAGAGAGAGAGAGAGAGAGAGAGAGAGAGAGAGAGAGAGAGAGAGAGAGAGATTGTACACATTACAAACTTGTGTAGGTTATTTATGCAAAGTTTAAACATATGGTCCACTCTAAAGAATGCCCAGTAACGACTTACTAACAAATTCATCTAAGAACGGCCGTCCAGAACCTAACTCGTTCGTAAGCTGGGGAGCATCTGTACACACACATACAGATAGTATTGCACGACAAGACACACATACATACACACGCGCACGCACGCTCGCAGATGCAACAATGTATCCAGTTTTGATTGATCAAGATGGACTAATAATCACAATGCACAAGTGTTTTTTTTTTTTTTTCATGGTTTACTACATCTGTTCAAACTATTTTAATTGTAGCCATTTCCCACTTGTCAAATAGTACTTCCACTTTGACAGCTATCAATGAGGGAGACGAAAGGCAAGCATCTGTTTCCTTTGAGACTTCTCAGCTGATTGGATATTTTTTTGAGCATGCACATTTAGGGGAAGTGTAACACACTCAGAGGAGAGTGCTAGTCATCATTTGTATGCATAAAGTTACATTTGACACTAGTGACACTAGATAATCATGGGCGTCTGTAACCTTATACATATAAATAGCATAAGAGATATTCATCACTTGTATGTCACACATGCCCATGATTATCTAATGTCACATGTGAATAACAGTGGCTGGATCGTATGCTATCACTTCTTCCTGAGATATTGGCCAACTAGCTCTCATGGGATTCCTGCTGCACGCACCAACCAAGGTTCAAATCTGTGAAGTCTTGGGTGGTAGTGGTACAAGGCCACATTATGCATGTTCTTAGAAATATTTTTTTTTTTTTTGGAACTACAACAAATATGTTCTATTCCAAAGCATCCAAAATGTATTTAATTAGGCATAGTGCATCCTTTATTGTTATTTCTTGAGAAGAATAAATTGATATACAGACCAAGCTATGTGTCATGGTTACAAGAGCATTATGGTACTGAGTGCGTCATAATTCACACCTGAATGACGATGTAGTTATCTTGAACCACAAGAGAATTTGGCTCAATGTAGCCAGAGAATGGGAACGTCCTGCTTGATTCATAACAAGCCTGGGCCCTGCACGTCATATACTGACATTCTGTGGGAAAAGAACACACCATGGAGAAAACAGGTCAGAAATTAGATCTGAATACATCAACGTTCTAAAACAAATATACATTAATTATGTCATATGGAAACAGAATATAATAGAGCGGGTATTTTCTAGCTGCAGATTTGCAGGCTATACATTCTTGAGGCAACTGAAATAATATGTTACTGCAATGTACTTCATACTTATGATGCCAGAACAATAGACTTCATTCATCAACATCTTCTTTTAGCCTTTTTCATAAATTTGTCACTTAAAAAAATTCACAAGACGGTCTATGTCGTATTGGTGACATGCTGTTAAAGGACAAAAAAAATGTCTTCTTAAATTAAAAGCATGTGTCAATTGCCCGAATTAGCAAACAAATCCCCATTTAAGACACAGGGTCATATCTACACAAACAAAATTATTTGTGAAAATAAATAAATAAATAAAAACCAAAAAAAAAGGCAAAGCAAACCTCCAAATACACGGAAGCACTAAAAGCTAACTGCATGAAGTATTTCACTTCCTGTGAAATAGATCTGCTGCAGGAGGTGAATCCCAAATGAGATATTATAGTGCAGCTCCAGAGCTCCATACTTATGCAAATTTCATAAAGCTATGAGCTCTGTTTTGTTGTCACGTCCGTGCTCATATACCCACATGTGTAACCCAGTAAATAAAGAAAATGGCAGGAAAATATATTAGGAACACTCTACTGGCAATGTGTGCACTTGCGCTTCACATATTATTCTTTTTACTTTACATAGTCATGTTTCTGTAAACTTAAACTTACATATGAAAACATTTTCAGATCTCAACTTTTAGGCTGTGACCAAATATTTATATTATTTAGTAAGATAAATACTGCGTATTGTATACCCCTCCTTGAATAGCCACCTGATGGCGGAGGGGTTTGCGTGACCTAATGATCCAAGAAGCTATGTTGTTGGGGGCATTATGCCCCTGGTAGGGTCAAAGAAGCCAAACAGGTCCTAGGTGAAGGTCCAGACGAAGCGCAGTTCAAAAGACCTCTATGAAGAAACAAAAAAACAAGAACACAGTTTCTCTTGCCCAGATGCGAGTCACTGGGTCCCCTCCTAGAGCCTCCAAGGTGCAGGGACTTGAAGGCGAGCACCTGCTGGTTGCGTTTCTGCCCATGGAGCTCGGCCAGGCCCAGCTCGAAAAGGAGACATGAGTCTGCCCTTTTATGGACCCACCTCCATGGAGGAGGAAGACCCTGAGGTTTTGTGTGGGGGTCCACCCGTCGTTGGAGCTGAGGTCACTGAGGTAGTCAAAAAGATCCTTGACCTTGATTGGGCTCTAGGGGCAGATGAGATCTGCCATGAATATCTCAGGGCTCTGGATGTTGTAGGACTGTCTTGGTTGGCATGTCTCTGCAACATCATGTGCTCATCAGGGGCCGTACCTCTGGATTGGCAAAAAAGGGGGACCAGAGGGTGTGTTCCAATTATCATGGAGTCACAATCCTCAGCCTATCTGGGAAAGACTGGGCAGGGATGTTGGAAAGGTGGATTCGACCGATAGTTGAACCTCGGATTCAAGAAGAACAATGTGTTTTTTGTCCTGGCCGGGGCACTCTTGACCAACTCTATATGTTCCACAGGATCCTGGAGGGGCATGGGAGTTTGCCCAATCTGTCCACATGTGTTTTGTAGATTTAGAGAAGGCTTTAGACTGTGTCCATTGGGCTATCTTGTGGGGCGTGCTCTGGGAGTATGGCATACTGGACCCGTGCTATGGGCCATTCGGTCGCTGTATCACCAGAGCTAGAGTTCTCACCACATTGGTAACAACAGGTCGAATTTTTTTCTGCTGAGAGTTGGAGTCCGCGAAGTCTGTCCTTCGTCACCGATTCTGTTCATAATTTTTATGGACAGAATTTATAAGCACAGCCAAGGCATTGAGGGGTTCTGGTTTGGTGACCATCAGTTCTTGTTTCTGCTTTTTGTAGATGACAGTGTCCTTTTATTTTTATCAAGCCAGGACCTCCAGCTCTCATTGGAGCATGGAGCGATTTGCAGTCTAGTGACAAGTGGTCGAGATGAAAATCAGCACCTCCATATCTGAGGCCATGGTTCTCAGTCAGAAAAGGTTGGGATATACCCTCTGGGTCAGGAATGAGGTCCTGCCTTAAGTGGAGGAGTTCAAGTATCTTGGGGTCTTGTTCTTGAGTCTTGAGTGAGGGAAGGATGGAGCGGGAGATCGACAGACAGATCCCTGCAGCCTCTGCTGTAAGGCGGAGCCTGTATCAGTCCACTGTAGTGAAATGGGAGCTGAGCCGGAAGGCAAAGCTCTCAATTTATCAGTCAATCTGCGTTCTAACCCTCAGCTATGGCCACGTGCTTTAAGTAGTGACTAAAACAACAAGATGGTGTATACAAGCTGCTGAGATGAGCATCCTTTACGGTTGGCGGGGCTCTCCCTTAGAGATGGGGTGAGAAGCTCAGCCATATGGAGAGAGGTTAGAGTAGAACCGCTGCTCCTGCGTATTGAGAGGTGCCAGTTGAGGTGGCATGCATCTGGTTAGAATGTCTCCCGGATGCCTCCCTGGTCTGTTGTTTCGGGCATGTCTAAGAAACCTAGAATACCCTGGTCTGGAAACGCCTCTGTCCCCCCCCAGCAGAGCTGGATGACGTGGCTCGGGAGAGGGGCATCTGGACCGCATTGCTTAAGCTGCGGCCCCCACCACACAACCCTGGATTAAGCGGATGATGATGATGATGATGATGATGATGATGATGATGATGATGATGATGATGATGAAGAATATTGTGCACTTTTTTTTTGTGTTCCTCATATTTTTGCAAGTGCATTTTTTTTTATAGATGCACAAAGATTATTTCTTTTATGCACTGATGTGCTTTCACTTACATTCATTCCACATACCACATACAACCACATAAATACATGTCATTCTTTAGGTTCAGCTCTTAAGCTAGACTATCAAGCAAAACTTTCAATCATCATCAGTGACCACTTTATTCAGGTTAATGTCTCAGTACCTCTGAAAGCAGACACCAAGTAGGAATACACTGTGGGGGAGACAGTCACAGACCACCAAGAACATGCATATATATTCATACCTAGGGTTAAATAAAAGTTGACAAACAATCTGATCTCTTGTTTGGAGAAAGCAGAAAGAAACTGGACGCAGGTGAAACATGCTTTTCATAGTAACCCAAGCTTAAGATTAAACCCCGATTCACAAGGTGGCCAGCTATTACCGTATTTATTGTAAATGTGCAGCAGATCTTTATGATGGCTGATTGGATCGAGACCTTTTTCAATGCACCTGGTGACTTCACTCTTTATTCACTTTCATACTGAAAAACAGTTTTCATGCAGCTGATAAAACACGCGTTTCTTGTGATGACTACAATGACAATGATGCCGTATTGAACATTACAGATCGAACCTTGAGATGAATTAATTATATTCATGAGCTTTTGCCCACCTCCTTCATCAAGTTCAATTACATCAAAAAAAAAAAAAAAAAAAAAAAAGGAAAAAAAAAAAAAAGGAAAAAGATTCACAAGAAAATGACTTGGAGACTTGTTGTTAGTAGCCCTGGCAAAAAGACAGGAGGCAAAGCTGGGAGTGGTAGGGATGAAGATCCTTTTTTTTTTTTTTTGGGTGGAGGTGATAAGAATGGACAGAATTAGAAACAAATATTTTTGAACTGCATAGGTAGGGATGTTTGGGGATAAAGTAAGAGAGGCCAGATTAAGATGGTTTTGGCTTGGGCAATTTAGACTCGGGTGTTGGGTAGGAGGAGAAGAGGACGGTGAAGGAGGAAATTTATATATGTGCTGAGTGAACATGCCAAGGCTTTATCAGCCTTAATGAAAGCAGTCGGAAGAAGAAATAGGAGAAGAAACTTCTCAATGAACATCAATGATCAAGTTAACTGCAAAATGTATTTACTATTTTTCGGGGCAATGGTGGCCTGGTGGTAAAGGGTGCTGGATCAATGATCCTAAAGTTGGGGGTTCAAGTCCCACTCTCCACAAGGTTGACACCCCCCCCCCCCCAGTGCAGCTAACTGGGTTATCAAAGGCCAGCCATGTCTCTCACTGTGAATGGTGAGAGGTATGTTCTAGTAAAAGAACCACTGCTGATTTTTGCACAGCACCATATATGACACGATCTACCTGGCAACTTTCGCCCAGCCATCTTACAACCTTAAAGATCTAGATATTCAGATAGAAACCAGTGAACCACATTTTGTTGAACTTCTGCTTGTATTGGGAAACAGGGCAAATGAACATACAATGACAAAGAGCTATCTATCCTCTTCTGCATACATTTTTTTCAGTAACTTTCAGATATCTTGTTCACCAGATTTTAGATGCTTTTTTCATTACACTGTATCTCCTTATATCTCGATTCATGTTGTCTTCCACTATTTTTCTTCTGCACCTTCATCTGCTATTCTCAAGCTATTTCCTACATTCTCAGTGAACCATTGCTTACCTGACTTTTTTTTTTTTAACAAATAGAACTTTATTTCAACCATGAACCTCCCCACCCCCACCCCCACCCCCGCCATGTCCTGTACTTTTCCCTCAATTCCTTGTTCAGTGTTGGGAGAAAACTGAAAGCCAATCCCTTTTTCCAATTACTTAGAGAATCTGACTTTCATCCTGACAGTTAGTAAGCCGATGGATATATTTCAAGGCTGAAGTAAAGCCGATCCCTGAGGCTGTTGGACTGGATTACCTTTAAGATAAATACAGTTCATGATAACTGTTTAATACCGACCTCAGCCTGTTTAATATCAACCTCCTAGCTGTTCAGCACTGTGAATGTCAGTTAGTTAAGATTAATATTTTAGGCTGCCTGGAGAGTTTAGCATCAGCCAGCTGAAGAGTAAGCAAAAGAAAGGAGATAAAATTGGCTTGCAGATGGCTGCACTTTTAAACTTCGATAGATGGCATAAATTTAATGGAGGGATATGTTTAGAGTTCAGTGTTCTGCGATAGTTATTATAAGGTTCAGCTGTGCAAAACTGTTGTGCCAAGATTTGACTGTATAATTGATTGTAATTTGCTTCAAATGTGCAGTATGTGTTTTATGAATGATTAAAAACAACTTTCGCTATCCTGCTGGTATCTCTCCACTATCCTACCTTAGTGTCCCCTGGAAGAGCTGGAGGAAGTGGCTGGGGAGAGGGACATCCGGGCATCACTACTTATGCTGCTGCCCCCATGACCTGACCTGGATTAAGCGGATGATGATGATGATGATGATGATGATGATGATGATGATGATGATCATGATGATGATGATGATGATCACGATGATGATCATGATGATGATGATGATGATGATCATGATCATGATGATGATGATGATGATGATGATGATGACAATGATCATGATGATGATGATGATGATCATCATCATGATTCACGCTGTTTTGTGATGATAGTTGACTTAATTGGGGCTGCTGCTTTTACTGTTTCCTTAATGCAGTCTTTGTCCTTCAAAATTGTAGACACCGTGGAGTAGGAGAGATGGAGATCTCGAGCGATGGAATTTACTTTTTTTCCTCCTTGATACTGCTTTATCACTTTCATCTTCATCTCCAATGACAGTGCCTTCCTTGCTTTCTTGGTAGAATTGCCATCTGATGAATCGGACTTCCTCTTGGGGGCCATGGTAACGGTGTACAGTAAATGAATGTAAAACTGTACTGTAAAAGAGATGTTACAGCGACAGTATCTAGTCACTGAGTGTAGTGGCAGAATGCTGTGAGTGTGAAATGCTGGGATGTTGTGCTACCGCATCTATCTTACGCGCTGCACTGCCGGACATATACAGTAAACTCATAATAGGCATCTGCTACAGATGGTCGTACGTACGGGTGGTCGTAACTCACGTACGTCGTAACTCGGATAGTGAGTGTATTTAAAAATGTATGTTTTTGTTATTTAATATACCTTTTTAGAGTGCATATTGCACAGTTACTTCTGATTTGTATACATTCCGCCTGCTAGTATTAATACTGCTTATCTATTATGGAAAGCTAAAACCATTCCCAGCTAACTTTGGGTGAGAGGCAGGATATATCATAAACTGGTGATGAGTCTCTCAGAAAGCTAAAATAGAGCTGAAAAAAACACCTTCACTTACAAGTATGGGAAACTTAGAATGGCCAGTTAACTCAATATGCATGCGTTTGAACTGTGGAAGGGAACCAGAGCAGGAAGAGGAAGCACAGGCAACAAGATAAAAAATGGAAATCTTCATACAGAAAGTCCATAGTTGATTCAAACTCCAAACCAGCTTGCTGTAGTACAACAGTGATAACCACTGCACTAAATATATATATATATATATATATATATATATATATATATATATATATATATATATGTGTATACACACACACACACACACACACACTTTAATGAGTGATTTATATGAAATTAATTAATTGGGGAAAAATAAGGTAATCCAAATTACTGACCAGCCGCTGACCAAACTCAAACAAGATTTAATTTCATAAACACACCTCAATCTGACACAGAGCACAGCAGAATATAAACAAATTACAATGTGAGTGAATGGGAAAATTGAAAATCAATGAGGATAACAGAATAATATCACAGAGTGATTCAGACCATTTACAGGCAAACATCAGCTTATAAGAATAAATCGACGTCTTTATTTGCTTTGATACAAGTTTTTCCTGAAATGTACAGTGTCAGCCTCGTCAAAGAGAACTGTTAAAGGATGAATCTTGGCAGAAGATCAAGTCAAATGTTCCACAGACAAAATGTTGAGGCATATTGGTTAGTTGAACTGGTAAACAAAGTTCCCCGTCATAACAAGCACCGTTTTCCATGCATTTTAATTAATCAGGAAGTCATACCAACCCGATAGCTATCTTCAGTACCATATAGAACTAAATAGTATTAAAACCCCCTCGATACATTTCCTACAGTTTCCATATTTGTGTATAACGTTAAAGAGATCTTTATTGTCTCACCTATTACAAATCCGTTCAGTAGCGATTATAAAAAGAAAATGCACAAATGACAACCAATGAGCTACACTGAGTGAAACATGTGCATGTACCTACTTTTCCTTTCGGCTTTTCCCTTTTTCAGGGGTCGCCACAGCGCATCATCTGATTCGCACATTTGATTTGGCGTAGGTTTTTACGTCGGATGCCCTTCCTGACACAACCCTTAAGCAAGGGACGGAAACACGCTGGCGGCTTTGCAGCTACTCTTTACAAAAGTCAGCAATGGTTCTTTTACATGAACCTCTCACCATAGACAGTGAGAGACATGGCCGGCTTTTGATAACCCAGTTAGCTGCACTGGGGGACAGTGACAACCTTGTGGAGAGTGGGACTCAAACCCCCAACCTTAAGATCAGCGATCCAGCACCCTATACCACCAGGCCACCACTGCCCTCACATACCTACATACATACACATACCTATATGAACACATATAACCTATACAGGGATCCCTCACTTTCCACGGTTAATGGGGACCGAGACCCCCCAGGACCGCCGATTTCCAAGTACGATCAACCCCTCTGACTGACGTATACGTACATGTACTGCATATATGTGTATATAATATCAATAAATACATATTCAATGCTATACATGCTTATAATAATAAACATTCAAAAATAATGCATAGGATGTAAATAAAATATAAATACACACATATACAGATGCTTGTTTGTTTGGGTTTTTCTTTTTCTTTATCTTTGCATAATTGGTCTTGTTTTGTGGCATTTTCCTTTTATCCCCTTATTTTCCATTAATTTCCTGATTTTTTTTTTTTTTTCCACTGATTTTTTTTTTAAACCTGCGATGCACTGAAGCCACAGAAACTGAAGCACGGAGTAGCGAGGGATCAGTGTATTACACAGATATATCTATTCATATATTCACACATTTACAGACCATACATACATCCGCATATCGCAGTGGTGGCCTGGTGGTAAAGGGCGCTGGATCACTGATCCTAAGGTTGGGCGTTCAAGCCCCACGCTCCAGGGGTCGTCACTGTTTTCCCAATGCAGCTAACTGGGTTATCAAAGGCCGGCCATGTCTCTCACTGTCTATGGAGAGAGTGTAAAAAAAAAAAAAATTGCTGACTTTCATCAAGAGTAGCTACATAGCCGTTAGCGTGTTTCTGCCCTGTAATGGCCGGTGAGCTGCCCAGGAGGGATTCTGCCCTTGATAAGAAAGAGTGGATGCATGCAAGGACCAGTGATGCCAGAAGCATGTCAACACACCAGTAACCAGTCCATTCGCATATTCACACCTATTCATACATACACAGAAGGGTGAATGATGTGTAAAAGGTGCCTGATATACACCAGGCAAGAGGTAAAGTGTTTAATTATAATGTGTGTGTCTGTTGGGTTTTTACACCCGAGCCTCATGGCTCATCAGGCCGGTGCTTATCCCCGGTTTCCATAGCATGAAGCTACCAGGAGTTCAACTCCCCCTGGATGGGACGCTAGTCCATCGCAGGTTACCTTCCCAGTATATTTTTACTGGTACCCATTTATACTGCTGGGTGAACAGAGGCACACTTGTGGTTGAGACCTTGCCCAAGGGTCATAGCACAGTGGGGGTCTAAGTGGGATTCGAACTCACAACCTCCTGATCATGAGCGCAGCAACCTAACCACTACGCCAACGGCCCCACCAGAATTATAATGTGCATGGTGCTAAAATGTTATGATGTAATGATAAAATCCACCCCCCACACCATACAACCATCATTTTAGTGAATTTAAGGGCAGTCAAGGATTGATGGAGTCAAAGAGCTTCAACTCTACATTGCCTTTATTGTTATGCACAAACCTGAAAACTGGTTCTTTCTGTTATTACTTTAGTTATAGCAGAAATATAACGTGGTTATATAGCAACAGCTATTTTTTAAATATCTCTCTCTCTCTCTCTCTCTCTCTCTCTCTCTCTCTCTCTCTCTCTCGCTTGAAATTTAGAAGGCAATATAGCTTTTATTTACAGATGAACCAAAAAAAAAAAAAAAAAAAAAAAGCCTAAAGTCATCAACACTAGGATTTACATTATATTGTAATTCAATAACAAAACAGAGGGCAGTAGTGGTCTAGTGGTATAAGGCGCTGGATCGCTGATCCAAAGGTTGGGGGGTTCGAGTCCCACTCTCCACAAGGTTGTCACTGTCCCCCCCAGTGCAGCTAACTAGGTTATCAAAGGCCGACCATGTCTCTCACTGTCTATGGTGTGAGGCAAGTAAAAGAACCATTGCTGACTTTCGACAAGAGTAGCTGCAAAGCCGTGAGCGTGTTTCCGCCATGCGATGGCCTGGCGAGCTGTCCAGGGTGTACTCTGCCCTCGCCCTGAGTTGGCTGGGATGGGCACCAGCCTCCCCGTGACCCTAATTAGGATGAAGCGGTTACAGAAATGATGGACAAAAGAGCTAGCATGATTACTGATTAGCACTGTTGCCTCAAAGCAAGAAGGTTCTGGGTTTGAACCTCATAGCCTACTTGGGTCTGTCTGTGTAGGGCTCTCCTTGTGTCTGCATGGGTATGCTCTGGTTACACTGGTTTCATCCCATAGTAGTATCATTCCAATGATATGCAGCTTAGGTCAAGTGATTTCTCTAAATTCCCAATAGGTGTTAATGTGAGTGTCCGTGTTCATCTGTTCTGGCTCTATTAACCTGTATGTGTGTATATATGTATTTATTTGAGGACTGTGGTGGCCTGGTGGTAAAGGGCACTGGATTGCTGATCCTAAGGTTGGGGGTTTGAGTCCCACTCTCCACAAGGTTGTCACTGTCCCTCCAGTGCAGCTTATCAAAGGCCGGCCATGTCTCTCACTGTCTATGGTGAGAGGTTCATGTAAAAGAATCATTGCTGATTTTTGTAAAGAGTAGCTGCAAAGCCATCAGCGTGTTTCCGCCCCTTGCTAAAGGGTTGTGTCAGGAAGGGCATTCGACATACAAACCTATCCCGAATCAAATATGTGAATCTGATGATTTGCTGTGGCAACCCCTGATAAAAAGGGGTGGGGGGTGAGTGAGTGAGTGAATGAGTGAGTGATTGAGTATGTATGTCGTGTGTGTGTGTGTGTGTGTGTGTGTGTGTGTGTGTGTGTGTGTGTGTGTGTGTGTGTGTATGGGCTTACATGCAAGCCAGTATAAATGAGTTGCTACTATAAAATCATAATTTTCCCAGAACTATGTATACCAGAACTGCTGGTATCAAAGAAACTCATTAACATCAAACTAATAAGATTTGAGAGTTGAAAGTGCTGTGATGTGGGGAAGTACAGTCGGCCCTCTTCAAACGAAATCCCCAGAATACCAACAATCCAGTATACGAAAAACATTTTCCTACATTTTTTCCTCTGTATACAAAACAAATTCTTCTCATGAAAAAGCGCCAAACGCGCCATTTAAACGTGCCATTCAAACATTAAAATGAGCCATTCAAACATTCAAACAATAGGTGGGGAAAAAATGTGAGCTGTAATGTTGGATGCACTTTAATCCATAATGTGTGTGAGAGAGAGAGTAATGTAAAGCGATGTCTGCACCTCCACCTAAATTTAGACTTGCTGTTCCATTGACTACATGTCTCAACATCCCACCCTGCTGGCCTCCCATTGGCTAGGGGGGATGACGCAGCTCAATCCCATTGGTTATCTTCCAACATCCCGCCCCGCTGGCCTCCCATTGGCTATCTCTCAACATCCCACCCCGCTGGCCTCCCATTGACTAGGAGGGATGACACTGTCATTCCAACTTTGTTCATGTTTGTTTGTGTGTCATTTGAACTGTATTTTATGGCTCAGGCTTTTAACCTTCCATAAACATTTATAAGATTATAACTCTGCTAAGAAGACACGGTCAACATGTGCACACACACACACACACACACACACACACACACACACACACACACACACACACACACACACACACACACACACACACACACACACATGGTTCGTGGTGAAAGTGATTCCCTGTGCCATGGTCAATACAAAGTAAGTACCTTAAAAGGTATGGTTTTATAATTTTTAAAGGGTAGTCTTGGGGGCCTTTAACGAATCCCGCATTTTACATGTAAAATGCGCCTCTATTTACGAAAAATCCAGATTCTGAAAAAGGCGCTGGAACAGATTAATTTCGTTGGAAGAGGGCCGACTGTATTAATAAACAGTTATTCATTAAATCATTCACTTTCTGAACTGCTTAATCCAAATTAGGGTCATTGGTCTCATCCTACTCTGGGCAAGGGCAGAGTACACCCCGGGCAGTTCGCCAGGCCACCGTAGGGCAGAAACATGCTGACGGCTGTGCAGCTACTCTTGTCAATAGTCAGCAATGGTACTTTTACAGCCTCGCACCATAGACAGTGAGAGACATGGCCAGTTTTTGATAACTAAATGTATAGCGAGTTTTTATTTGACCAGGTTACAAGCATCATACAAATAAATTTAACTCCATGATATATCATTATTTTCATGGAAACCATGGCTTATTTAATATTAGATAACACTATTAATAGGATGATCGGGGCAGTGGTGGTCTAGTGGTATAGGGCGCTGGATCGCTGATCCAAAGGTTGGGGGTTTGAGTCCCACTCTCCACAAGGTTGTCACCGTCCCCCCCAGTGCGGCTAACTGGGTTATCAAAGGCGGGACATGTAGAGACATGTAGAGACACTGTCTATGGTGAGAGGCATGTAAAAGAACCATTGCTGACTTTCGTAAAGAGTAGCTGCAAAGTCGTCAGTGTGTTTCTGTCCCTTGCTAAAAAGGGTTGTGACAGGAAGGGCATCCGACGTAAAAAACCTCTGCCAAATCAAACGTGCGAATCAGATGATTCGCTGTGGCGACTCCCAAGTAAAAGGGAAAAAGCCGAAAGGAAGACAGACAGACTATTAATAGGATGATCATTCACCAAATGTTGAATCTTTCTCCAAACTGCTCTCCGAGCACTGCAGTGTGTGTGTGTGTGTGTGTGTGTGTGTGTGTGTGTGTGTGTGTGTGTGTGTGTGTGTGTGTGCCTGCCAACTGTCTACGTATGTGTGTGCTCACTTTGGTGAGGTTAAATACAGAGGCACATTTTCCCTTGTAAGATTAATATAATGGGTTAAAATAAATAAATTAAAAAAAAAAAAAAAAACCTTTGTGAGTTTTCAAGTTTTTTTAAACATGAGGTTTTAATTGTACTGAACAAACAATCGACACATTTGCATAATTTAAAAAGCTATTTGATTTAAAATTGGTTCACTTTAAGAAATGAAAATAAAAACACCTGTGATCTCCATTAATAATCATTTTGTAGTGTTTATTTATGACAATCATGTGATTAGACAAATTGAGTCTGTAGTACGTTTGAGTCATATCTGCTTAATACTTGTATATGGAAAAATATATACTACATGTACTGGTATAATATAGTACATGTACTGGTATGATATACTACATGTGTTGGTCTGATATACTACATGTACTGTTATGATATAGTACATGTGCTGGTATGACATACTACATGTGCTGGTCTGCTATACTATATGTGCTGGTATGATGTACTACATGTGCTGGTATGATGTACTACATGTACTGGTCTGATATACTACATGTACTGTTATGATATAGTACATGTGCTGGTATGACCTACTACATGTGCTGGTATGCTATACTATATGTGCTGGTATGATATACTACATGTACTGTTATGATATAGTACATGTGCTGGTATGATATAGTACATGTGCTGGTACCGCGAGAAAATACTGAGAGACAGAGAGAAAGTGAGCATGACAAAAAGTCTCTATACCAGTTTTCATGTGTAATTAAATGAGATGAAGGAGGTGGACAAAAGCTCATGAATATAGTTTATTAATCATATGGTTCGATCTGTAATGTTCAATACAGCCTCATTGTCATTATAGTTATAACAAGAAAGGGGTGTTTTAACAGCTGCATGAAAACTGTTTTTCAGTACTGAAGTGAATAGAGAGTGATGGTACATTGAAAAGGTTTCGATCCAATCAGCCATCAAAAAGATCTGCTGCACATTTACAATGAATATGGTAATATCTGGCAACCTTTTGTATCAGGGTTTGATCTTTAGCTTGGGTTACTATCTGTGTGAAAGCATGTTTCACCTGCATCCAGTTTCTTTCTGCTTTTTCCAAACATGAGATCACATGGTTTGTCAACTTTTAATTACCGTATTTTCCGGATTATATGTGGCTCCAGAGTACAAGTCGCAGTAGCCAAAAAATGCATAATAAAGAAGAAAAAAAAAAACACACATAAGTTGCAGTGGACTATACGTTGCAAACTCATGGAAACTGTCTATCTTGGCTTGGAAATCTGCTGGCAGTTTTTGTGACGTTGTGGTCCTTGTTCGGATAGAAAGGCGGTTGCATTGCATGAAGCGGTAACACCAAGAAAGTCCTCACGCAAAGTCATTTCTCTTCATCTCCTTGACAACTACCTGGACGTGGAGACGCAACTGCACTGGTGACAAGCTTCTCCCTGAGGTGCATTGTTCAAGCACCCATATGTGAGCTCATTCCTCTAGCTGTGGCCATCTAGCTTGAAGCTCACGATTAGCTTTTTGTGTTTTCTTCATTGCAGTAATACTAATCTTCGCTTTTCTCCAGTCCCTCACAACTTTCTCGTTCACTCCAATCTTTCTTTAAGCTGCTCGATTACCATTTTCTGCTGAATATTTCACTACTTGCAGCTTGTAATCCACAGAATAGGATTTTCTTTTTGGGGCCATTTCTTCAGTGGTGGATGAGCAGGTACTGGCACCAAAGCCTAGAGCACCCTCTTGTGGTTGTGAATGTACAAATAACAAACATGTGAAATTATGTCTTATTATTATGACAAACTGAATTATATGAATTTCTTCAGCCAACTATGAAAAAAGTGTGACTTATCGTCCGGAAAATACGGTAACTATCGATGTGATATGTATTTATGTTCTTGGTGGTCTGTGACATATTAATGTTTCCCCTCTTTGTGCTCCTGTATTCCTGACCAGAATGAAGTGGTCAATGATAATGGTGTTTTTTGATGATGATGATGATGATGATGATGATGATGATGATGATGATG
>CM045744.1:33663975-33716475 GCA_024760905.1 Plotosus lineatus | reverse complement strand
GAAAGGTCTCATCCCTGCATCAAATATCTAAATACAGTAGGCCCTCAATATTCGCGGGGGTTCGGGTAAGATAATCCACGAGTTCTGTACCCGGAAGTAAAACCCCATGTATATTACATGCACGAATGAGCAACCAGAAGTAAAATACTGTGTATGTATTACGTGTGCTGAAATATGCTTCTTGAACACATTCTGTAGACAATCTTACTCATTAATACAGTATAAATGTAGTAAAATGTATTAATGATGAAGAAAAACTTTTTAATTTTTCCTGTTATATGTATTGATGATAAAATATAAACATTATACAGCATGTCTGTCTTCCTTTCGGCTTTTTCCCTTTTACTCGGGAGTCGCCACAGCGAATCATCTTGATTCGCACGTTTGATTTGGCAGAGGTTTTTTTACATCGGATGCCCTTCCTGTCACAACCCTTTTAGCAAGGGACAGAAACACACTGACGACTTTGCAGCTCCTCTCTTTTATGAAAGTCAGCAATGGTTCTTTTACATGCCTCTCACCATAGACAGTGAGAGACATGGCCCGCCTTTGATAACCCAGTTAGCCGCACTTGGGGGGACAGTGACAACCTTGTGGAGAGTGGGACTCGAACCCCCAACCTTTGGATCAGCGATCCAGCGCCCTATACCACTAGACCACCACTGCCCCACATAAACATTATACAGCATATACTGTTGTAAAGCACTAGGATTAAAATCTTTTTCGATTATGATTCCAGTACAGTATCTAAGTTAATTTTTAGATAGAATTTTTGCGTGAGTGTGATTTTATGTTCTGTAGCATGTTTAACAAACGATAACAAAAGGATAAACTTTATTACGCTTCATGCCCTTTTAAATTGACCGTGACGTCTCCAAGATGATGCTGCCGAGAGGGCAACGTCGCAGAGTTCTCAAAGTCAAATTGTTTCTTCGTTCGTTTCAATTTGTTTTATTTGTTGTTTTGTTTGTTCATGTTTTGCACTATGCTCGTCTATGACCAGTCGACCATACTACAGCTATGAGATCGGAGTCTTCAGGCAACCGAGAACGCTCAACTCCTATCCTGAGCTAATATGCTATGGTATCTCAATGCTAGCTTCACCCCGGCTAACAATAAGCCAAGGTGGGAAGGGGCCGAACGATGACTCCGGCACTTGGGATCGCAAGGAATTAAGGCTGTGTAGCCGGCTGGTGCAATCGCCTCGTAGGTGTACTCTCCTCTAGCCATGTTTCACAGAAACACAGCATGGAGCAGTCCTGTAGATCCCGCCGCGCTGCAATCTGAGCGTGAAGCTCATCCATCTTGTTTCATAGGAACTGAACATTTTCAAGCAGTATGACCAGAAGTGCTAACCTTCCACTTCTAACCAAACGCTGGAGACTCTGAGAACTCCGCCTGGGCTTATTGTTAGCCGGGGTGCGGCTAGCATTGAGCTTCCATAGCATATTAACTCAGGTTAGGAAGGAGCTAAACTTCAGAAGACTCCCTCTAGGCAGCGCCATCTTGGAGACGTCACTCCAAGTTCAATATAAAAGGACATGAAACGTAATAAAGTTTATCCTTTTGGTATCGTTTTTTAAACATGCTATAGAACATAAAATCTCACACACAAACATTCTAAACATTAACTTAGATACTGTACTGGAATAATAATTGAAAAAGACTTTAATACAACAGTTCAGAGGAAACTGTCATTTCTTCAGGAGAAAGTCTTATTTCTTCAGAGGAGACAGCCAGTGTTTTCTGTCGCTCAGCCAGAGAAGACGCACAGCGTTTGAGTGATATCTTGGAGCTTAACTGGTAATTAAAACACACAAAAAAAGAGGCTCATTGACAACTTGTGCGCGGATGAGGAAAAGGTGGCGTTACATCATCTCAACCAATCAGAAGGAAAAAGGACAGCCATTGGCTGAATTTGAGTGATGTGTCAGTTGCTTGGCAGTCAGCGAATAATGACACCGTGAGTGCAAAACCACGAAGAGTCAAGGGTCTACTGTACTGTATTGTTGTACAATGATCGCTCGCTACTTCATGCTTCAGTTTCTGTGGCTTCAGTGGTGGCCAAGCGGTATAGTGGGCTGGATCTGTGTAGTGGATAGTGTACTCTGCCCTTACCCGGAGTTGGCTGGGATTGGCGCCAGCCTCCCCGCTAATTAGGATTAAGCGGTTACAGAAAATAAACTGAACTGAATGAAGCAAAAATAGGGGAAAAAGTTAAGGAAAATGGCACAAAACAAGGCCAATCAGGGGGGAAAAAAAACAAACACCAAAACTACTTACATTTTTTATGTGAGGTGTGCATCTAAGTGTGTGCGCACACGTCTGTATGTGTGTGTATTTATATTTTATTTACATCTTATGCATTACTTTTGAATGATTAATTGTTATTTTAAGCATTTATAGCGTTGAATACGTATTTATTGATTTTATATACACATGTACATATACATCACTAAGGGTGGGGTGGGGTGGAGTGTGGGGGGTGATCCTACTTCGCGAGGAAAGTCGGCAGTTGCGGGTTGTTTCAGTCCCCATTAACCACAGAAAGTGAGGGATCCCTGTATTTACTTATCATCATTCATTTTCTGTAAGTGCTTAATGCTAATTAGGGTCACGCGGAGGCTGGCGTCCATTCTAGCCGACTCTGGACGAGGGCAGAGTACACCCTGGACAGCTCGCCAGGCCATCGCAGGTCGGAAACACGCTGACGGCTTTGCAGCTACTCTTGTTGAAAGTCAGCAATGGTTCTTTTACATGGACCTCACACCATAGACAGTGAGAGACATGGCCGGCCTTGTATAACCCAGTTAGCTGCACTGGGGGGGCAACCCATGGAGAGTGGGGATTGAACCCCCAACCTTAGGATCAGCGAACCAGCACCTTGAACACTAGGTCACCACTCTTGTTTTGTTAATGAAAAAAAAAAAAATAATTAAAATAAAAAAATAAAAAAAAAGATGATTGACACATTTCGGTTTCTACTATATGTATAATCACACTGATTTTTATGCACATGAGTATGGATGAGTCATCAAATAATGTAGATGTTTAATTTCCTGATATCCATTTGTGATGACGGCAGACTATTAAGTGGAGGGAAACGAGCAGATTGAGAATCAATAAATAATAAACTTCACAGCCTTATTACACTTTTACTATGAAGTAGTGACTCTTCTCGCCTCCATCCTGCTCGAATCATGAGATTCATTCTATGTGGGATCTCCAGTGTGGACTTTTCCGAGAGTATGGCACAGGTTTTCCAAAGTCATGCATCTGACACACACAAGCCCCAGACTAACGACTTGCAAACCCAAAGTGAGAAGCCCAAAACAACAATTTTGCAACCAGTCCAGCAGTTTGAGACACATCCTATAATTTGCATTTCCGCTGCGTGAGAATTGCTCTGTTGAGGTGGTGTTTGCAAAAGCCTGAGCACAATAGTGCATTCGGAAATGTGCCAGGAGGTGTGTAACCTACCAGTAGAAGCGGTTGGGGGTCACTCGCTCGTGAACAAGGTGCCACTTCCGTCCAAAGTCAAACGAGCTGTACAACTGAAAAAGAGAGAGAGAGAGAGACAAGAGCAAGCAGCGGTCGTTAAAATCCTATCACTAAAGATTGCATGCTCGGTTCAGCCAGAGAGACAGAACGGTAGATTCTACTACAGTTCACTGCATTTTCTCTGATTAAATCCAATTAGCCAGTGTGATTTAGATTTTATTATAGCAACAGAAAGCTTGAACCAATGAGGTGAGATGGTATATGAAACTCAGGATTTGGGTGATAAAGCACAAACCTTGCAGTTATCTGTGGGGACACCACGCTGCTCTAATTAATAGACAGATATGTACTTTAGCCATATGGCATGGCTCGCATTTTGAAAATGGCTGTAAAAGAAACAAAGGTGATGCACAGTAAAATAAATGCTTTGCTGTTTGTGTGATAATAAACTCAGCTTTCTTTATGACATTGTTTCTGCATAAGGTGTCGGATTAAGGCAGCATTCGACCGACCGTAGCTGCTATGATAGGAAATAAGAGCTCTGAATCAGGACCATTTTTTTAAGCTTCAAGGTTTGTGCAAGTTTGTGTGTGTGTGTGTGTGTGTGTGTGTGTGTGACGGGGGGTTGGCAAGCTGGCAAGTTAACCATGGTAAGTAATATTTACTTCTCTCAAAATATCCAGTGCGATAGATTTAGCAAGTCACCATATCTGATTTTTTTTTTAATTCATCAGTTCATTTTCTGTACCCGCTTAATCCTAATTTGGGTCACGGGGAGGCTGGTGCCCATCCCAACCAACTTCGGGCGAGGGCAGAGTACACCCTGGACAGCTCGCCAGGCCATCGCAGGGTGGAAACACCTACTCTTGTCGAAAGTCAGCAATTGTTCTTTTACATGACTCTCACCATAGACAGTGAGAGACATGGCCGGCCTTTGATAACCCAGTTAGCTCCACTGAGGGGGACAGTGACAACCTTGTGCAGAGTGGGACTCGAACCCCCAACCTTTGGATCAGCGATCCAGCGCCCTATACCACTAGACCGCCACTGCCTTTTTTTTTTAAATTTATTTATTTATTGATTGAAACATATTTCATTCATTGAAGAAAGGGATTGGTCACAGGTTATCCAACTTAGTGAAGCCCTCTCCACAGATTATTTAGCCAATTAACCTACTGTGCATGTTTTTGAACTGTAGGAGGAAACCGGAGTACCCGGAGGAAACCCACACAAGCACGGGAAGAACATGCAAACTCCACACAGAAACGCCCAGGCTTGGATTCGAACCCAGGCCTTCTTGCTGTGAGGCGGGCGTGCTAACCAATACACCACCGTGCTGCCTTATTTATTTATTTATTATTTTTTAATCTTAAGCAAACATGTGGATACAGTGATCCCTCACTACTTTGTGCTTCAGTTTCTGCGGCTTCAATGCCTCGCGGGTTTTCAAAAATATTCATTGAAAAAAAAAAAAGAGGAAATTTAGGAAAAGTAGGGAAAAAGTTAAAGAGAATGCAGCAAAACAAGGCCCATTATGCAAAAAAAAAAAACAAAAAACAACCCAACCCCCCAACAAAACTGCTTTTTTTATGCGAGGTGCGCATCTGTGTGTGTGTGTGTGTGTGTGTGTGTGTGTGTGTGTGTGTCTGTGTGTGTGTGTGTGTGTACACGCACGTGTCTGTATGTGTGTGGTTTTATATTTCATTTACATATTATGCATTAGTTTTCAATGTTTAATTGTTATTATACTCATTTATAGAGTTTCATATGTATTTATTGATATCACATACACATATACATGTGCATATAGGTTGATCTTACTTCGTGGAAATTCAGTGTTCGCGGAGGGTCTTGGTCCCCATTAACCGCATGAAGTGAGGGATCACTGTATACAGATAAGAAGTACTACAGTGTTTTTGTTAGTAGACATACCGATTGCATGCCTGCCTAGGAGTTACAGAGACCGACCTGGGCTCCATATTTGATGTTCTAAACCGAGAAATGACTATGACTAGTAATAGACTAATAAGAACTAAGGCTAGTAATAACTGCCCCCCCCCCCCCAACCCGTGCAGCTAACTGGGTTATCAAAGGCCGGCCATGTCTCTCGCTGTCTGTGGTGTGAGGTTCATGTAAACAAACCATTGCTGACTTTCGACAAAAGTAGGCTACATGGCTGTCAGCGTGTTTCCGCCCTGCGATGGCCTGGTGACCTGTCCAGGGTGTACTCTAACCTCTCCTGGAGTTGGCTGGAATGGGCACCAGCCTCCCCATCATCCTAATTAGGATTCAGCGATTCAGAAAATGAATGAATGAATAACTAGTAATAGTCAAGACAAGCGCATCGTGTTACCCAATATGAATGTACTGCAAAAGCTATAACTTTATAACTCTCACATCCACAGTTTATCCATATTGAAACAAAATTTACATTTAAAAGTCCACTTAGTACATTAATATTCACGAAAAAAAAATATATACACCGGTGAATGAGGACACATGCATTTTATAATTATAGAATTATCTTTAACATTGCCGAACATCTGTGAGAAAATATGCTCCTGATACCACTGTTATATTATAGCAGCTAAAAACAGTTGTTCCAATTCCAATCTATGCTTTTTTTTCTTCAGTTCATTTTATTTTCTGTGACAGCTTAATCCTAATTAGAGTCGCGGGGAGGCTGGCGCTTATCCCAGCCAACTCTGGGTGAGGGCAGAGTACACCATGGACAACTCGCCAGGCCATCGCAGGGCGGAAACACACTGATGGCTTTGCAGTCTACTCTTGATGAAAGTCAGCAATGGTTCATTTACATCAGTGCTTCTCAATTATTTTCTGTGGCGCCCCCTCGAGGAAGAAAAAAAACATTTCACGACCCCCCCACCACCATCACCACCCCATGAGCGCTGATAAATACATTAAGTATTATTTGTTTATAAAATTATTAGTACACCTCTGCATAACATTGTATCCTTATTAATATTAAAAACAAAAAAGAAAGAAATATAGTTCAACTTACAACAAAGAAAAAACTTCATTAACACTTTTAAATCTGTAACAGAAAAAGATTTAAAGTGCACCAATGTGCCTGAAATTAAAAAACATGCACATGCTTATTTAAACTCACTCAACTTATTTATGTCTTAATATCTCCATCTCTCTCTGTTCCTGTTCGAAAATGTTCAGTGTTGAGTTCAGTGCACTTCATATTGTTTGCTCGTGCGAAAAACCACTACACCATCTCGCAACAATGAAAGCGCCACTGCCAACTACTGGAGTGGAGGTGCAATTACACTTAGTTCTCATACACTATTCCAGAAAGCCATGTTCCCCAGGGTCATACGTGCTTCCCCCGGCATCACACCGCACCTCCTGGCATCATACAAATGGGGGCGCCCCACTATTTGAGAAGCTTTGAGAGTTATAATCTTACAAATGTTTATGAAAGGTTAAAAGTCTGAGTCAAGAAATAAAGCATGAAACAACAGTAACTCTGTCCTTTACACGAAAAGCATTATCGGAGATACAGCTCCATAATAGCCAATGAGAGTCCAGCAGGGCAGGAGGTTGGGAGATAGCCAATGGGAGGGAGCTACGTCATCCCTCTTAGCCAATGGGAGGCCAGCTGGGCGGGCTGTTGGTAGATAGCCAATGGGAGGGAGCTGCGTCATGCCTCCTAGCCAACGGGAGGCCAGCGGGGCGAGATCTTTGCACGTCAATGATGGGAGAGCAGCTAGTGCATTGTTTGAATGTGTGAATGGTGTGTTTTAAAGTTTGAATGACATGTTTGCATGTAACATTGGCGCTTTTGGCGTGTTTTGTAAGGAAAACGTGTTTCGTATACATAGACAAAAAAAATTGGAAAATGTTTTTCATAACCTGGATTTTTCATTTGCTGGGACTATCGTAAGGTGAGGCACCACTGTATATCAATGAGGATGCAAAATATGTAAATTTCCCCTCTATAATATAGTATGCTATAACATAAAATACTATATGCAGGGAAAACCTTCCATCCATCCAAACCATTGTCTGCTTTTTGTGAACAGCCCTGTGGGATAATCATCCATAAACATGTTTAGAAATAAAATGCTGTAAATCCACAGTGTGAAAGCAGGCTTTCTTTTCGACATTTGTAATTCAGTATCTCAAGTACTGCATACTGAGACATCAACTCTGTCTGAATGGACCTGAGGTAAACATGCTGTGCTACAAGTATACACTGAAATGGACGAGTCTCCAGTGAGCTGCTCTCTGGGGGATTCCTAATGGATGAGACGGACATCTACTCTGTATTCTGTCTCGAGGAAGCCATGATTTACAGCCTTGATTCCTTTCTTCACACTATCCTCTTAAAAGGGCACTTCACTCTTTCCAAAAAGTTTAATTATGAAGCCACCTCGAAGAGATCTCTTTCTACACAGTCACTAATTTGCGAAACTAATTATTCTTGTTTCTAGATGACACAGATGAGACACCCAGAAATGTCTTGCATATACACAGAAATGAAAAGGCTTCATCAAAAGTTTTCTATAACATGCAGCCAACAATATCATTGCAAACTGAGACAAAAGTAATAACATCTAACACAGTTCTGAAGTTTTTTTTTTTTTTTTTTGGGGGGGGGGGGGGGGGGGAGGGGGGTGGAAAATGAGTGAGAGCACAGCTAAAATCAAAAACAAATGAAGTTTGGTTATTCAAGTCAAATCCATAGATTTAGTGTTTGATAATATGTCACAGTGCTATTAGTGACTGAATCTGATGGATGGAGTTTGGGGATAATATCAGAAGGAATACAGGGATCTCTTGCTACTTCACATGCGGCTTCAATGCACCGCATTTTTTTTTTTTTTTTTTTTAATATTCATCGTATTAAAAAAATAGGGAAATTAAAGAATAATAGAGGGAAACAGTTAAGGAAAATGCCGCAAAATAAGGCCAGTTATGCGAAAAAAACCCCCAAAAAAACCTAAACAAACAAACCCCCAACCTAGGGATAGGGACCCACCAGGCCACCACTGCCCTTTATATATATATATATATATATATATATATATATATATATATATATATATATATATGTGTGTGTGTGTGTGTGTGTGTGTGTGTGTGTATATATATATATATATATATATATATATATATATATATATATATATATATATATATATATATATATATATATATATATATATACTAGTCCTTCTCAAAAAATTAGCATATTGTGATACAGTTCATTATTTTCTGTAATGTACTGATAAAAATTAAACTTTCATATAGTTTAGATTCATTGCACCCCAACTGAAATATTTCAGATCTTTTATTGTTTTTTTTGCATACAGCTCATGAAAACCCAAAATTCCTATCTCAAAAAATTAGCATATTTCATCCAACCAATAAAAAAGTGTTTTTAAAACAAAAAAAGTCAACCTTCAAATAATTGTGTTCAGTTCTGCACTCAATACTTGGTCGGGAATCCTTTTGCAGAAATGACTGCTTCAATGCGGGCGTGGCATGGAGGCAATCAGCCTGTGGCACTGCTGAGGTGTTATGGAGGCCCAGGATGCTTCGATAGCGGCCTTAAGCTCATCCACAGTGTTGGGTCTGGTGTCTCTCAACTTTCTCTTCACAATATCCCACAGATTCTCTATGGGCTTCAGGTCAGGAGAGTCGGCAGGCCAATTGAGCCCAGTAATACCATGGCCAGTAAACCATTTAGCAGTGGTTTTGGCACTGTGAGCAGGTGCCAGGTCGTGCTGAAAAATGAAATCTTCATCTCCATAAAGCTTTTCAGCAGATGGAAGCATGAAGTGCTCCAAAATCTCCTGATAGCGAGCTGCATTGACCCCGCCCTTGATAAAACACAGTGGACCAACACCAGCAGCTGACATGGCACCACAGACCATCACTGACTGTGGGTACTTGACACTGGACTTCAGGCATTTTGGCATTTCCTTCTCCCCAGTCTTCCTCCAGACTCTGGCACCTTGATTTCCGAATGACATGCAAAATTTGCTTTCATCCGAAAAAAGTACTTTGGACCACTGAGCAACAGTCCAGTGCTGCTTCTCTGTAGCCCAGGTCAGCCGCTTCTGCCACTGTTTCTGGTTCAAAAGTGGCTTGACCTGGGGAATGTGGCACCTGTAGCCCAGTCCACTGCTTCCACAGGTCCCCCAAGGTCTGGAATCGGCCCTTCTCCACAATCTTCCTCAGGGTCCGGTCACCTCTTCTGGGTGTGCAGCGTTTTCTGCCACACTTTTTCCTTCCCACAGACGTCCCACTATATATGTATAGATATATTTTATAGAAGAATTCTACTATAATCACCTGAAGAGAGAGGATGGTTTCACCACCCCTCGAAACAGATCTGTAGTGATAAATGGAGTTTGAATAGAAAGTCTTTGTCCTGTCCTTTTATTTTTGTTTATTTGCTCTACCAAAAAGTATTGAGCACTCTCCTATGGAAGGATCTACTCAGAAAATCCTCTATATATATATAAATTCATATCAACATGTCAACATTACCAACTTCACAGTAAAGAAAATAAATAAGGTAAGATCGTGGAAAGAAAGAAACAAAAACTCGTTTTAATTATGATGAAGTACTGTCATATGTCATTTTATAATCAACGTAGCCAAAAATAAATGATTGTGGTATAAGAGCAAAAAAATGTACGGCTAATGGGATAATATCTAGTTCGATTTAGGCTGCATGATAACTATCCTCTCCACTGTAATTTACTCCTATAAAAATAGATTATAATTACTTGGGCTTGATTTATACTGTGTGTGACGTACGTAAACAGTAAAAAGTTTATCAAAATTGAATTAATCTACATTAAGTTTTGGCATTAATACACTAACTTTCTCTTTGCCTTAGCCATGTGACATGATGTTAAAATACATGACATATAAAAGCTAGCAAGACCCCTCCATGTTGTGTTACACGCAACCTAATTTCCAGCGCTCTAATTGGCTTTCCGCATGCTCAAGCACAATTAATGACAGAGGGCTGTTTCTTTTCCTATTACTCTGATTGATGCTATTCCATCTCCCTTTGGCACGCTCTGCATGCACTGTAATTTTAGTCACGCAACGAGGAGGCACAGACTGAGCTCAGCTCTGGCCTATTTAATCATGGGATACAGATTATTATAAATTTCTCTTCTGGTTATAGTGTGTTCCACTGGAGGTATATCGATCACCCCCAGGCTAGCAAACAGGTGTTAGGTAAAACTTCATGAAAAATTAGCAGTTAACATTGTTCAAGTTACTATTTGAATATACTGTGACTCCGAAGCAATAAAGGTGTCAAGTTTCTTCTTGCCAAAGGGAAACGGTTCGAACAGATAAAACACAGGGAATATATAATGTTGATGTATGCAACTCTGTTAAATGAAGTACCACTGCAACCGAAAGTGGCAACTTGGTCAAATTTACCACCGTATTTGCTTAGGAAGGGATTTTCTTCCCCTCACAGAGAAACTATCAAGCAAAGTCACATGATGGGTCCCATTACTATTATGTCCTTGGCCTAATCAATTGTTTGGCTCACACATTTAATGCAATCTATCCCGATTTGAAGAAAGCTGGCTGAGAGTCCAAAGCTCATTTATCCTCTGTCATAGTTGATGCTCTTGGAACACCAGGGTGCTTATAAGCACTATGTTGATGTATCAGAGCACTGGGCGAGCTCAACCTGCAGGCAATTCATCAGCCCAATGACATGCTCAATTTTAAAAGCTTTGGGGCTGTCACAAAGTGAGCTTCATAGCTTCCCCACTTACATCAATAAATCACCAGTCGGAGGAAAGGACCCACTGCCAACATTAGGCAACTACCAACAGGGAGGGGAAGTAAGGCCTGCTAATGGCTGCTGAGGGACAAAGACAGATTTTAGTAATGGATTTATAATGGAAAATGTATGGTATACAGTGCACGTCTGCATAGCAGTGAACTCTGGGAAAAAAAAAAAAAGAAGCATTCAGAAGTCCTTTAGCTTGAATTAGTAGGGTAAGAATGCATCATTTGTGAACTGAAATTTTACTGGTCTCCAAGTTATTTATTTATTTATTTATTATTTCAAATGTATTTATTTGTGGCTTCTTAAGGGTTTGATAATAAACTTAGTATGAGAATCATGCTAAATTATATAGCAATACAGGGATCTTGTATTCCATGCGGCTTCAGTGTATCGTGTTTTTTTTTTTTTTTTTTTTTTTAGAATATTAATCGAATTAAAAAATAAGGAAATAAAGGAAGAATAGGGGGAAAAAGTTAAGGAATATGCAGCAAAAACAAGGCCAAGTATGTAAAAAAAAAATAAAATAACAACAACAACAACAACAACAACAACAACAACAAAAACCCTAAACAAACACAAAACAAAAACAACCCAAAACCTCCCATCAAACAAGTTACATTGTTGTGAGGTACGCATCTGAGTGCGTGTACACACACGTCTATACGAGTGTGTATTTGTATTTGTATATATATATATATATATATATATATATATATATATATATATATATATATATATATATATATATATATATAGCATTGGATATGTATTGATTGATATTATATACATGCAAATATACATCAGTCGGGGGGGGGTGTGATCCTTCCTTGCAGAATTCGGTGGTCACATGGGGATCTTGGTCCCAATTAACCGCGAAAAGTGAGGGATCCCTGTATATCTTAATCTGCTGTACAGGCTCTTTCATTTTTTTTTTTTCCTTCTCCACAACTTTTTTATTAACAATAGCTTTTGATGAGAAAATGGCAAAAATATGAACTGCAGAAAAAAAAAATATATTATAATCATCACCATCATCATCATCATCATCATCATCATCATCACGTTAAAATATTATGTGCTTAAACCTTCAGACATACTTTCCTTCGAAAATAATAAAGAGATTGAGACAACCATGACAGAATGATATGAGAATAGACTGCACAGAGGCAAACCGTCATGCCTTTTTGCAGATCACATCCTTCATGTGCTTATCAATGTGTCAAGCTGCCTATCCCGCTGATAATAAACTAAGATGCATAGTTTAAACCTTTTTTTCAATGCCAGATACTTGTGCTAAAGGATCTTTTAGCATGGTTCACACTAATCTGAACTCACGAACATGTAGCATTTACATACCATTGGCAAATATAATTCTGATACAACTACAGCAGATTAAGGTTTTCCACAGGGGCCAGTTCTTGCTTTGAACATTTTCAATATTTTCACAATAGGCATGGGTAACAATATCATGCAAAACAAGAGTCTCAGTTTTTACTGCAATGCTAATGATACACATATTTATTTCTATGAAATCTGGTATGCTTTTATTTTATTCAAATAATGTTTGGTAGCATCAGAACATAAAACATTTGGATTCTGGATAGAGTTTGCACATTCACCTCATGTTGGCGTGGGTTTCCTCCCAGTCCAAAGACATGCACGTAAGACTAATTGGGTATTTATATTTACTCCCAGGTCCGAATGCGAGTATGAAAGAGTGCATGTGTACGAGGGTAACATTCCCTTTGCAATGTGATTGGCAGCCTATCCTTTACAATAACACGGGATAAAGCGGTTAAGGAAATAGCTCACAGGGGTCCAGATGCTTCCCCCGAAAGGACCATTTTGTGATCTGCCAATAAAGTGTACGGGAAAATTTTACCGAGACCTTTGACATGAGGTGTGGGTCAGGATAACAGTGATTATTTAATCAAGCTGATTTAATCAAGAATCGACTGATCAGGGAAAAGCAGCACAAAGGCCATGAACCAAGTAATGTTGGACTCAGTGCTTGGCTGAAATCACACGAGAGTGTTGAGGTCCCACAAACGGTTGTAGAAATAAAGAGAGGAACTGTGAGAGGAGAGAAGAACAACTCGCTTATGCACCTTCCATTGTGCTTCTCACAAATGTCTCTTTACAAAGATAAATGCATTATTTCTTGCTGTTAATAGATGTATATCTTTGTTCTTTAATTTTAGCTTTTGTATAACGTCCACCTCAATAAATAAGCACAGCAAGATTGTTTCAAGATTTTTAATTGCCATTTGTGTTTTTTACACACATAGGAATTTGTGTGCGGTTATTCAAAGAGTCAAGTTGCAAAACAGAAAGGAAGGCTCAAATCAACAAAAACACAAACTGCTATAAAATAAATACATAACATTTAAAAGGGCCTTACACAGATCCAGTAAACAATATGATAAAAAAAAACAAAACAAAAAAAAAAAACAGTAATACTACTAGTCTTACCACTACTACGACTACTACTACTAATAATAATAATATACAATAACAGCCCTAGCTTTGGCAAGCAGCAAGTAAATGTTCGAAAACCTAAAACAGGAATCCCTCACTTTCCATGGTTAATGGGGACCGAGACCCCCTGGATCGACCCCCTGACTGACATATACATACATGTGTATGTAATATCAATAAATACATATTCAATGCTATGAATGCTTATAATAACAATTAAATAATCAAAAATAATGCATAATATGTAAATAAAATATAACTATACACATATGCAGATGCGCATGCGTACAGATGTGCACCTCACATAAAAATGTAAGTAGTTTTGTTGGGTTGTTTTTTTTTTGTTTTGTTTTGGTTTTTTTTGCATAGTTGGCCTTGTCTTGTGGCATTTTCCTTAACTTTTCCCTATTTCTAAAATTTTTCAGTGAATATTTTTGAAAAAACCTGCGACGCACTGAAGCCATAGAAACTGAAGCATGACGTAGCGAGGGATCACTGTATTGACCAAGTAAGATAAAATAGTCCTGACATGACACGTTCAGGTATTTACTGGGATGAAGTTTTGCCTCTGTGAAAGGTAGGTCAAGGTCACTTACACACACAAACTCAGCCAAGCACTCCAGGTTTGAAGGCCCCAGCTTCCGCGCGCATCAATAGATGTCCGGAAACTAAAGCGTGATGGATAGGGGAAGAACAAAACCCATTCCGATAGATAAAAAAATGACCCCGCATTAACTTGGACCAGTTTGGGGCCTGTAAGAGGCTTTGACTTCTTTGAGAATATTAATTCTTTTTGAGTGTTGGCTAGCTTGTGCAATTCCATGTTCTGTGTATGCACGTTTTTAAAATAGTCGGCATCTCTACAATTACGTTTCTGTTGGCATTGACTGCATGTGCTTTGGGTCACGTTTGGGTCTGTCATCTTGTCAAATTTGAAACCGATATCTGCACACTAAGGATGTCTTTTGGCTCAACGATGCAGTGTGAGCTGTTATGGATGCCTCTGTTACTGGTGCAAATGACCAGACATTGATTTAATTATTAGGGCAGTGAATTCACTGATGAGCCAATGGCTTTTGCTCAAATTTTAAAAGCTGAAGGCTGAATGTTGCTAATATTGAAATAAAGTTTTGTGGCTTATAATGGCCCTTCAGTCACCATGTGAATGCCCGATTCCCTCTGATCTGGGAAGCTAAGCAGGGTCAAGCCTAGTTAGCACTTTGATGGGAGACAGCTTGGGAATGCGAGGCAAAGTGGAGGGTTTGGAAAAATGGCCTGGGGACCTTTCATTTATTTTCTGAACCACATAATCCTAATTAACATCATGGGGAGGCAGTCGTCCATCTTAGCCAACTGTGGGCGAGGGCAGAGTACACCCTGGACAGCTTACCGGACCATGACAGGGTCAATACTCACACAACCATTCACACTCATAGTCACACATGGGTGTAATTTGGAACAGCCAATTAACCTTATGTGCATGTTTTTGGACTGTGATAGGAAATTGGAAGACCCGGACAAAACCCACGCAAGCATGGGGAGGACGTGCTAACAACTACACCACCCTACTAGTGACATGTCCAGAGAAAGTTACTCGATACACTGATGAGCTGTAACAGCCAAACCACTTGATTTGTCTGTCGAAAGGCAGCCCTACATATTGCAACCTGGGAAGCACTGTGTGTTCTGACACCATTTTAATCGTAGTATTAATAGTCTGTGCAGGTTGTGCTACAGCAACTATTCTATGGGGTCAGACCAAAGGTCTTTGTTCACCACACAAATCTTTGGCCACAAATCCACTATTAAGTCAGAGTCGACAATTCTGTAGCAAGCCAAAGCCATTAATTTTGTTACAAGCATGTCTCCTTAGAGCTACTCCAGGGCGAGAAGCCTGGATGTTTTGGCTGATAATGACCCTTGGGCCAAATGAGATTTAATGGTGCATAAGATGATGTCAAGGTAAAAGGCATGACTGGAACTTTTTCAGTCTGTGAGCTTTTTAAAATACTTATTTGTTGTTTTAGTCAGTAGACAGACATGGCTATAAAACCACGCAAACACAAAAGTATATTTTCAATTATAATTTTCAATATCATAGTCATAGCACAGGGGTCGGGAACCTTTTTGACTAGGAGTGCCAAAAAAGACATATTTTAAAATCTAATCCTCCGAGAGTCATATATATATATAAAATAAAATAAAAGGACAGGATATATATATATATATATATATACATATGTATATATATATATATATATATATATATATATATATATATATATATATATATATATATATATATACTGAATACTACAACTAAATTGAAAAAGAAGACCAACAATTTGAGAGTATAATATGGATTTGAATTTACTTTAAATGACACTGTCATTATGAATTTATTTATTAATAAGAAAAGTACTTCTTATTAATGTGACTTCTGGTGCTGCATGGTTTTGCTGATGGCTTTATAGTCTGGTCGATACATGGTGAGGTTCAGCTTCATGCAGGCGTTTAGGCTTCCATCTATTACACGTGACCGAAGGCTGGTATTGATGTTTTTCAGGTGAGAAGAACTGTTCAAGTGCGCATGTGGAGCCAAACATGGTCACTATGACAGAACTCACAGGCTGCAGTGTTTATGTGACAGGAAGCACATCCCAAATTTTGGCAATCAGCTGGTCTGCGGGTTGAAGTTTTTCCATGTCTGTCCATTTGTGTTTGCTTGCCAGCTGTGCTTGGCTTCGTGCAAATGAGCCGATCAAAAGCGAGGGAAATTTACCTCTTTACTCAAAAACAACACGCGCAGTCCGTGGCTGTTGTTATAATCCAATAAAATTAGAGTTTCAATGTATCGGGCCCAGCCACATACTGGCATACAGAAAGGATTGGCTCTCCGGTGTGCGCCACAGTGATGTGGCATTGAAAATACTAGTAGATGTATAGATTTAAATGCGCAAGATTTATTCATGTGTTTTTGTTTTATTTGATTGCTTTTTTTGTATTTTTATTTAAATGATAGTGAAATTATGCATTTGTTATTTTGTTAAGAAAGGCCACCTGATTTATTGAAGAGCCAGATGCAGTCTTCAAAACAGCCACATCTGGCTCGCGAGCCATAGGTTCCCGACCCCTGTCACAGCATATGGATGTGTGAATTGTGGGAAGCGCACTGACGTAGTAGTTATAATGTCCACCTCGCAGCAAGAAGGTCCTGGGTTCAAGTACTAGTCTCAGTGTACCTGTGTGGAGCTTGCATGTCCTTCCTGTGTCTGTATGAGTTTCTACTGGACACTTCAGTTTCCTCCCATAAACCAAAAACTTGCACATTAGCCTAATTGGCTGTTTTAAATGGCTCCTGGGTGTTAGTGTTAAGTGGTGATGATGGACTAGAAAGCTGCTTAGACTGGAGCCCACCTTCACCCAGAGTCAGCTGAGGTACTCTTCGACCTCCATGAAACCCAAGTAGGATAAAGCAGTTCAATAAATGACATTTTATTCGCAATAACTACTAAAGAACCTTACATGTCATTCGGAACGCATGACACAAGGGTCCATTTCAAACAAACATGGTCAAATGACAGAAAATAGAGAGCATGGTTTGCATTTCATGAAACAAAAAAGTATAACGTGTGATTATATATCTTAATATGGGGCATGATTATTTTCATGACCAATAGCCCTAATTTGTTTGCAGTAGATTTTACTTTGTTACAGACAAGGCATAAATCAAGATCATCAAGTTTTACAGACACATTGCGACCTGAATCAGAATACCACTGGATTCAAAGCTTCATTTTAAGAAAGTAATAAAATCACATCAAAAATTTTCTCAAGCATCTGAAGGTAATCTTGGCAGACGGCCATCTTAGTTTCATATACATAACGGTCATGATCATGTGATGTGTACATCTGACACCAGAGAAGAGCTATTACTTCATGCCTCTGAAATTTACCTGGTTTCCTACCATGTCCCTAAACTGACTATGTTAAAACTAAACAGTGAAAATAATTCAGCTATTTTTTGTTTTGCTTGGGTTTTTTTTTTTTTTTTGGTCAAAAGAATATACTATTTTAGGTGGACCTGGCTTTAATTAAATTTTTAAATTTTTTACATAAATGATACAATGAGAGAGAGATTTCCTTTCGGCTTTTCCCTTAATCAGGGGTCGCCACAGCGAATGATTCGCCCGTTTGATTTGGCATAGGTTTTTAAGCTGGATGCCCTTCCTGACAAACCCTTTTAACAAGGGACAGAAACACGATGACGACTTTGCAGCTACTCTTTTACGAAAATCAGCAATGGTTCCTTTGCATGCCTCTCATCATAGACAGCGAGATACATAGCCCGCCTTTGATAACCCAGTTGGCTGCACATGGCACGGGGTTAGTGACAACCTTGTGGGGACTCAAAACCCCAACCTTAGGGTCATCAATCCAGCGCCCTATACCACTAGACCACCACTGTCCACATAAAGGACACAATAGTGTGTATAATTTTCATAATAACTAGCCTATTGTCTCCATTTTATTTAGGATTCAAGTTTAATACAACTTCATAACGCTGTGGTTTACATAGACTCGGTTCATGTTTGCTGGTTGTGTTGAGCAATTCATGAAAACAGCCCCAGGCTATAAGCATCGGATAGCCTCGAAATAGCAGGATAGAGGGATAGTGATTAATCAGCCCTGGGCACCAATGGCACACTCACCTGTTGACTGGGTATCATTCCTTGGACCACCTACGTTAGATATATGGCATTGCATACCAAGAAAAGTTCACTTTGACTTGTGAAGTACACTACAGTGTGAATTTAATTTACATAGGGGCAACTGGTGTTACAAAATGCAGCCATGAGGCGCGGGGGGGGGGGGGCAGGCACTAACCAGTGTCTCTCCCCCTTATGCCGGTCCCAAGCCCGAGAAATGCAGAGAGTTGTGTCAGGAAGGGCATCCGACATAAAACCAATGCCAAACTTTTATGATGCAAATAAGAGGCATTACTCCCATACCGGTTCGGTTGAGGCCCAGGTTAACAACGACCGCCATCAGTGCTGTCAATCAACAGGGTGCTGATGGAAATTGGACTACTGTTGGTCGAAGACGTCGAAGAAGGAGAGGTGGGAGGCGTGTTCTAACCTGACACGCAGCCTGCCCCACACAAAATACTTCAGCACGCCCCGCCCCGCCCCGCAGTGAGGTTCTAATTCTGAGCCCGCATCCACCCCGCAGTTCGCACAACACAACTACATATTAACATTCAACCTTTAATTCACTCAAACCATAAAAAGTTACATTAAAATCAACAATTTTTCACAACAGCCTAATAATATATATTTTCCTGATGCAAAGTGTTCGCTGCATATTCTACTGTATTCTGTAGGATTCCAGTTTTTCTTATTTACCACTGAGATCCACTTGGCTTTTCTCTCCAGGTCAGATGGAAAATGATAAAATGACTGTGCAGGCTTTACTCCTCTGTCTATTTGCACAGCCAACCAATAACCATTCTCACTGTTTTTTTTTGTATCACTCCGGGGAAGTTAGTAACCGACAAACAACATCTAGTTGGGTAATGTTGAACCACTATTACTTAATTTAAAATGTTTAGCAATGTTGAATGAGCAAGCGCCGTCCGGATTGTGCCGTCCAATATGGCAGATAAACAAAGGTGACATGACCCTGTGACATCACGTGCAAAACCTCAATATGTGAGGCGCTCAAAACCAAAAGTAGTGTACTTGCTGAGGGTTATATGGACTTCCGGTCTTTCTAGTGAGCAAGGGCACCGTTGAACTTGTTTAGAACTCAGCCCGCACTGATGTGAATCACCAGCAGAGCAGAGAGTTCTCTTTCTTTTCTGGACAGCCCTCATGAATCCGTGACATAGTCGTTAACCCCGCAAAACTTGGATCATTCTCAACTTGCTCCGCCCCACATAAGTTTCAAATTGACCCGCCCCGCCCCACAAACTAAAATGTCTGACTTTAAATTTGTGCCCGTGGGGGCCCGCAAGCTGCGGGCTGAAACCCGCACCGCACAGGGCTCTAGTTGTCACTGCCCCCCTTCCCCCAAAGTACAGCTAACTGGGTTATCAAAGACGGCCCATGTCTTTCACTGTCTATGGTGAGAGTCATGTAAAAGAACCATTGCTGAGTTTCGTAAAGAGTAGGCTGGATAGAACAACACAATAACTGGTGCCGCACAGTGGCGACAGGTGCTTAGAGCACAAAAAAAAAACAACAACAAAAAAAAAAACACCAAAGAGCGGTTTGCGCATAATATTCAGTATGGATAAAGCGCTATATAAATCTACTACAATATACACACAGACACACTGAGAGAGAGAGAGAGAGAGAGAGAGAGAGAGAGAGAGAGAGAGAGATTACAAATATATTGGTTTGTAGGCTTGACAGAAGGTAAGGGAGAAAAAGCATGAAGTTTCATTCAAATTACTGGTAATAGGTAATTATTCACAGCTTTCTTTCTGGTGACCATTATCAGCCTTCTTTTAAATAAATGCATGCAGTACTAACAAAAAAACCTGACAAATGACCAGACATGGTGAAGTGATTACGGGCTGTTGTTTTCTTTAATGAATTCATTACCATTTCATTAACATCGGGGCACTGGAATTTACTGGAAAATATGAACATATAGTTGGCCAGACAGGTACATTATTTTTTGATGCAGTAAAACATGTTTGGTTTAAACAGATAATAACAATGCATTGCTTCTGATGACGTGGTATTGTAGGTACTGCATTTTGTCTGATTAATGAAACTGCATTAAATTTTAAACTGGGCAGCACGGTTGCGTAGCGGTTAGCACGTCCGCCTTACAGCAAGAAGACCTGGGTTTGATTCCCTGCTTGAACGTTTCAATGTGTAGTTTGCATGATCTCCCCATGCTTGCATGGGTTTCCTCCGGGGACTTTGGTTTGCCCCTACAGTCCAAAAACCTGCACAGTAGATGAAATGGCTGTTCCATAATGCCCCTAGGTGTGAGTGTGAGTGTGGCCCTTAATGGCCTGGTGAGCTGAACAGGGTGTTCAGTGCCCTTGACCAGAGTCTAGTGAGATGGGCGCCAGCTTTCTGTGAGGATTAGAAAATGAATGAATGAATAAAGTTTAAATTATGTTATATAAATGAGGTGAGTGGGTAGATATGGGTGATAGATTAAGGTTTGGTTACAAATCAAACCATTGAGGGTTTCTTCAGTCAATCAAGCTAAAAAATTATATTCCACACATGGAACCAATAATGGGAAACCAGTCTCACGATCTCAATAAATAATCTCAGTATCTCGATAAATAAATAAATAAATAAATAAGTGAACAAATAAATAGGGGGCTATACTCATCTGTGCTGATACAGTAATATGAGAGAGAGAGAGAGAGAGAGAGAGAGAGAGAGAGAGAGAGAGAGAGAGAGAGTTACAGAATTATGGAAATGAGTAACCAAGCACTATTGTTCCCCTGTCCCAGACCATTACCATAATTCAGTTTTATGTCATCTAATTAAGTTAGCCATAAATTCCTGATGCATTTATGGACAGGGCTGTAAATCACATTGACTTGTATGGAGCCACATGAGAACTACAGCAACAGATGAGGGTTTTCTTTCGAGATAAGTTTTTAATAGTGAGAACAGTGCTTCATGTCAACATGTATTCTGGAAAGAAATCACTAAAAAACCTGCAAATGATCAGTTGTGTCCCATTTATTTCTGACTGTTATCCCAAGAGCATGCATGTATGAGTGTATATTATAGCTTCTTTTCTTATATATATATATATACATATATATAAAGGAAAAGACCAAATATGCAAAAAAAAACTAAAACAACACAAAAAAAACCAAAACAACAACAAAAAAAAAAACTGCCCGTCAAAACTACTTACCTATTTGTGAGGTGTGCATCTGAGTGCATGTGCGTCTCTGTATGTGTGCGTATTTATATTTTATTTACATCTTATGCATTATGTTTTAATGTTTAATTGTTATTATAAGCATTTATAGCATTGAATATGTATTCATTGATATTACACACACATATACATGTATGTATACATCAGCCGGGGCAGGGTTAATCCTACTTCGTGGAATTCGGTGGCCGTGGGGGGATCTTGGTCCCAACTAACTGCGGAACGTGAGGGATACACACACACACACACACACACACACACATTATATATATATATATATATATATATATATATATATATATATATATATATATATATATATATATATATATATATATACATACACACATACACACACACATATATACACACACATATATCAGAGGTCGGGAACTAAGGCTCGTGATCCAGATGTGGCTGTTTTGATGACTGTATCTGGCTCTCAGATAAATCAGGTGGCCTTTCTTAACAGAAGAATGAAGACACAATTTCACTGTCATTTAAATAAAAATACAAAAAAAGCCATCAAGTAAAACAAAAACAGATTAATAAATCTCGCGAATTTAAATCAATAAATCTATTTTCAATGCCACGTCACTGTAGCACGCCGCGGAGAGCTAATCCTTTCTGTACCCTAGTATGCGGGTGGGTCCGATACCTTCAAACTTTAATTTCATTAGATTATAACAACAGCCACAGACTGTGTGTGTTTTATTTTTGAGTAAAGAGGTAAATTTCCTTCATTTTGATCAGCTCATTTCCAAGAAGCCAAGCACAGCTGGTAAGCAAACACAAAAGGACAGACAACTTCAACCCGCAGACCAGCTGATTGCCAAAACTTGGGACGCGCTTCCTGTCACATAAACACTGCAGCGTGTGAATAAAATAAAATTAGAGTTTCAAGGTATCGGACCCGCCCGCATACAGAAAGGATTGGCTCTCCGCTTCGCACCACAGTGACGTGGCATTGAAAGTAGATGAATAGATTTAAATGTGCAGATTTCTTCAAGCCAGTCCGGTCGTCTGGCGGTCACTTTCGGAAACAATGGTCCACGTCTGGACGATCCGGACTAGTTGGAAGCTACAGATTTTGTCCCTTGCATCCGAAATCCATAAAATTGAGGCATGAGTGTGTGTATATGTGTGTGTGTGTGTGTGTGTGTGTGTGTGTGTGTGTGTGTGTGTGTGTGTGTGTGTGTGTGTGTGTGTATAAATAAATAAATATATAAATGAATATATTATATAATAAATTTTCAGGTGATGTTTAATTTACATTAGAGCATGTGTATCCATGAATTTCTAAAATTGGAATATAGATTTTAAAACTTGATGGTTTTTCAAATGCTTAGAGACCAGAGACCCAGAACAAATCTACAGGGTCAGCTTAAACCCTAATTGGACAGATCCTTGATTTACACATTTGCCTATTAATAAGCCAACTGTCAACAAAAGTTCCACCTGGAGAGAAAAATCAGGTTATTCTGGTCTCGCAGATATTTTAATAAGAGTACTGATAAAGGGTATGAATAGAAGTCTTCATGGGGAGTGGTTTCATGAGATTCTTTGGAAGTGAATGTGTGCGTAGAGCCTAAGGGAATATCACAGAGCTGTGTGGTGAAATACAGATGTGGAGAAGTTGTCCAGAGAGACTTAAGAGGTTCACATCTGACCAGCAAAACCAATCTTTCACTTCCAAGATGCCCAGCTCACAACGACCCAAGAACCCACTCTCCATGGAAGAGTTCTAACATTCTGTTAAACCAGTGCACCTTTCTCTTTAAACTGCCTTAATCAAAACCATCATCATGCACTTGGACTGGTCTCAAGTATAATCCAAAAAAATTCCAATATTCTGTCTTCATTAACATTGTGTTCTGGTGAAGACCTTTTCATCATCCAACCAGAATTTACCCTGTATAGTCTATTTGTTTGTGAAATTGTTCAATTGCTATACTATGTAATACATGGTGTACGTGAAGTTGCCTGAGTTTTCTATTCCTCATAAAACCAGAGGTCACTGAACTGCATCCAGATAATCTAAACCCCTTAAATGTCGAGTTTCCTTTTGATTATAATACATTTTTTAACCCCACAATAATAATTAGTTTGAGTAGTTACTGGTTACAGTAAACTATTTTATCAGATAATGTTAGATAATTTACCTCACAGAATCAGTTTCTGTTTTGTAGCAGATCTTTTGCAAAACATACATTATATTTTCAAATCCATGAGCTGACATGTTGGGAGAAAATAATACGTTAATGACAAAAGCCAAATGTTTAAATGCAAGTGATTAAGAACTTGGCACTTTAAAATTGCATTGAGTGAGTAAAGCGGTAAGTAAAGAAGAACTGAAGGATTAGACTGAACAGACGATTATACACACAACACCTATCACTGTTCGCAATTCACATAATTCAAGAAAATGTATCTCAAGCTACAGAATCATAAATTCATAAAGGGTATTGGAGTTTCAATCTATAACCAATGAGCGATTAAATCAAACACACAACCTGTCAAACCCAAAACACCTGAAAAATCAATTTACACAAAATGGAATGGAAATGAAATGAAATTTACACCAAAAGCACTTCTGAGGTTTTTGATTTATAATTATGATGGCCATGCAGTGGAGACAACAATATCAGAAACATTCTCTACAAATTTGACTTGGAACATTGCGAGCGAGAGAGAGAGAGAGAGAGAGAGAGAGAGAGAGAGAGAGAGAGAGAGAGAGAGAGAGAGAGAGAGAGAGAAATCACTTCCCAAGAAGGCCATCATCTTAAAAATTCTTTGGAAATGGAAAAAGTTGGTATGGTCAGACGTGACAAAAATGTAAGTATTTGGCCTAAAATCTAAATAGAGTCATGCTTAATGTCTAGCAGAAACTCAGTATTGATTAACATCAAGAGATTTCTCTGTGGTAGTGACTGGGAGGCTTTCCAAGATAAAAGGAAAATAGTTTGGGAAAAATATTTTCAAATTCTAGCGGAAGAGTTGCTGACTTCTGACTTCACATTTGCATATTAACTGTTTCCCTCATAGTCAAGGAGGAACCATGATATCTTACATGGTTCAACAGGAAAATATGTAAGTAAAACCATGTGCTCGAGTTACTATTCAACCCTCACAATGTACATTTCATGTATCGCTAAATAAATGTATACACAGTATAGCATAGATCTTGTAAGACATTAGGAAGACAGGAGGTCAAAACACGTCATATGAGGTAAAGAGTTAAAACATCTGGCCAAAATTGTACTTAAAGAAGGTGGTGTAGGGCATAAAAAACGAGATGGGGGGGGGGGGGTAATGTGTGAAGCATGGCTCTAGACATAAACCATTTGAAAAAGCAATGAAGTGAAAATGCACAAATAAAAGAACTGGATCAGAGTCTGGACTTAACTGTAAAGGAAACTCTGGGCAGACATATACGCCTATGCGTTGAGAAAACATCCAGGCTTCCAGCCTACCACACACTGTTCGCTCACCAAGCAAGATAAAAGAAAATCATGAAACAAAGTCTAAGAAGAAGAACGTTACTAATTTGGAAGTCAAGCCATTGTCAAGTGAGCTTTCTCAGAATAAACACTGCAAAATCTGGGTCAGAAAGTTTTGAAAATGAATAAACTGAACACAAAAGCAAAACAAACTGTATGATTAAATAGAGAAGCGCTATATTTATAGTGGAAATAAAGTATTTTAAGAGAAAATACTTATACAATAATCATGATATATTTCATTAAATTTACAAAGTAATATTTATACTACCAAACTGTTACATTTAAAAGTAATTTTTCTGCTTAAATTCGATGGATATATATACAGATGCTCCCCAACTTACGTTTTAATTCGGTTCTGGACGACCGAACGTAAGGTGAAAAAAAAACGTAAGTTGTTACTGTATGTTCCAGTGACGTATGATGTTCATACTGTACTATCCATCCATAAATTCCATTACTGTATCTCATAAAACCCCCCGAAATCAAGTATTATAAACATAACATTGTAAAATAATTAAAATTCAAGCAAAATAATTTAAAATAGATACATTTTAAGCAAATTCACTCATCAAATATCAAATACAGTATCAAATATAACCTTTAACATGCTCTATGATACAATCTTTCTGCTTGTAAATGGTTCCGATGGTCGATGGAGCCATTTGGAAGAAACATGCAACATTCACGTGTTTTTCAACAGCATCGATTTTCTTGATAATCGCCATCTTCGTTTGTAATGAGATGACTTGCCGCTTTTTCTGATTACCACTATCACTAGTAGGCTTACGCTTCTGACCAACCATATTTGCTTAAGTTTAGAAAAGTCCGCAAAACAGTGTAAACACAAAGATCACAGAGAAGATAGCTTAACACAAGGGTAACACGCAGTGAACTGGGAAGAAGCAGGGCACGTTCAGTCTGTCGTTTGTAAACAATGGACGCATCGTCATGCGGAAGTAGTGTATTACGTCAGCGTACTATGGAGGTACGTCTCGTACTACATAGAGCATGCTAAACTCAAAATTTGACTTTTTTTTTAAACATAAAATCAAAAAATACATGAAACGAATTATTTTTTTTAGCTATTTCTTATGGGAACTGTTGTTTCACTCTTAGAGCAAATCGATAATCAACTATATTTTTGGAACGAATTGTGTTCGACTATCGAGGTTCCAATGTATTTTGAATGAAGAATTAAAAATAATATATATATATATATTTTTTTTTTTTGGTTGAGATACGATGCTTCACTTCATTCAATAATCGTTTATTATTTTACTAGTCAGCACTGTAGCTAATTCTGAAGCTAACTCATCAGTCAACTTGATAAAAATCAGTGGGAAATATCTTGCAATAATGCACTGTTTAATTCACTGAAATATATATTTTTTTCATGAATTTAAAATGTGTGCAAAACATTTTTTTTTTAAATCTAACTTCCATGTGTTTCCTCCCACACTAACCTCTGCTAACCTTTCATGCTAAATAAAGATAAAATACAATCCATGCACTTGTAAAGCATTTTGTCCTTGCATCTCAGTGCTACAGCACGCACTTCCGTACCCAAAAGTGTTTTTATATACCCATGAATGTGTGTGTGTGTGTGTGTGTGTGTGTGTGTGTGTGTGTGTGTGTGTGTGTGTGTGTGTGTGTAATCTCTTTTCTCCCTCATCTCGTCATTAATTAGCATTCCTTGTTAATAATTTCACCGATTTCATGATTACCTCTCAGCCCATGTACTTAAAGCCTGTGTGTGTGTGTGTGTGTGTGTGTGTGTGTGTGTGTGGGTATATATATATATATATATATATATATATATATATATATATATATATATATATATATATATATATTCACATACACACACACCCACAATGGTAGCTCACTTTACCGAAGTCTCACCAAACGAAAAATGGAGGTTACGAAACGCATTTTCCGAAAATTTTTGTCTCTGTATATGAAACCAAGTTCACGTTACGAAAGCGCCACCTTAAAAATTCAAACGCGCCATTCAAACATTAAAATGCGGCATTCAAACATTCAAACAATGCATGGGCTGCTCTCCCATCAATGATGTTCAAACATTCCGCCCCGTTGTCCTCCCATTGGCTAACAACTGAGCTATTGTTCATGTCGCCTTCACTCGAGTGCCATCTTGGACAGGTCCACCTGACGCCATCTTGGACAGGGATCCCATTGGCGAGGAGGAATGATGCAGCTACCTTCCATTGCCTATTATAGAGCTGAATCCACCATGATGCTTTTCGTGTAAAGGACAGAGTTACTGCTGTTTTACGCTTTATTTCTTGACTCAGGCTTTTAACTTTCCATAAACATTTGTAAGATTATAACTCTGCTAAGAAGACATGGTCAACGCATGCACACACACGCACACACGCACACACACACACACACACACACACACACACACACACACACACACACACACACACACACACACATGTTATCTCCGGTGCGAGTGAGGAGAAGAAACGGGCTCAAGTGATATCACAAAGGAATATGTCCAAATCTGTCTTTCATCAGTACGATATTGAAGCAGAACGAGATCTTTAAAGGTATACTTTTAGAATTTTTAAAGGGTTTAGGGGTAGTATTGGGAGCCTTGGAATGAATCACTCATTTTACATGAAAAATGCGGTTCAATTTATGAAAAATGCAGGTTACGAAAAAGGCTTTGGAACAGATTAATTTCGTAAAGTGAAGTACCACTGTGTGTGTGTGTGTGAGTGTGTGTGTGTGTGTGGGTGTGTGTGTGTGTGTGTGTGTGTGTGTGTGTGTGTGTGTGTGTGTGTGTGTATCTATAAGTAAAAAAAAAGGACAGGACAAAGACTTTCTTTTGAAACTACATTTTCACTGCAGATCTGTTTCGAGGGGCGGTGAAACCATCCTCTCTGTTCAGGTGATTACAGAAGAATCAGAAAAGTATTGAGTATTGAAAAAGTATTGAGCACTCTCTTATGGAAGGATCTACTCAAAAAATTCTCTCTCTCGCTTTCCACACACACACACACACACACACACACACACACACACACACACACATAGTGGTGGTCTAGTGGCATAGGGAGCTGGATCGCTGATCCTAAGGTTGGGGGTTCGAGTCCCACTCTCCACAAAGTTGTCATTGCCCCCTCCAGTGCAGCTAACTGGGTTATCACAGGCAGGCCATGTCTCTCACTGTCTATGGTGAGAGGTTCATGTAAAAGAACCATTGTTGACTTTCGTAAAAAGAGTAGCTGCCAAGCCGTTAGCGTGTTTCTGTCCCTTGCTAAAGGATGGTGTCAGGAAGGGCATCCGACGTAAAAACCGATACCAAATCAAACGTGTGAATTATTCGCTGTGGCGACCACTGATGAAAGGCGAAAGCCAAAAGGAAAATTATATATATAATCTTCTTCTTTTCCTTTCGGCTTTTCCCTTCAGGGGTCGCCACAGCGAATCATCTGTCTCCATCTCACCCTATCCTTTGCATCTTCTTCTCTTACACCAACGACCTTCATGTCCTCCTTCACCACATCCATGAATCGTCTCTTTGGTCTTCCTCTAGGCCTTTTGCCTGGTAGTTCCAGCCTCAGCATCCTATTACCAATATACTCACTATCCCTCCTCTGTACATGTCCAAACCATCTCAATCTAGCCTCTCTGACTTTGTCTCCAAAACGTCTTACATGTGCTGTCCCTCTGATGTGCTCATTCCTAATCCTATCCATCCTCGTTACTCCCAAAGAGAACCTCAACATTTTCATCTCTGCTACCTCCAGCTCTGCCTCCTGTCTTTTCCCCAGGGCCACTGTTTCTAAACCATACAACATCGTTGGCCTCAACACCGTCTTGTACACTTTTCCTTTCATTCTTGCCGATACCCTCCTATCACACATCACACCGGACACTTTTCTCCAACCATTCCAACCTGCCTGCACACGCTTCTTGACCTCTTTTCCACACTCTCCATTGCTCTGGATTGTTGAGCCTAAGTACTTAAAATCCTCCACCTTTCTTATCTCTGCTCCCTGTAATCTCACCATTCCTCTTGGGTCCTTGTCATTCATGCACATGTATTCTGTCTTACTGAGGCGAATCTTCATTCCCCTCCTTTCCAGGGCATACCTCCACCACTCTAGATTTTCCTGCACTTGTTCTCTGCTCTCACTACAGATCACAATGTCATCTGCAAACATCATAGTCCATGGGGAATCTTGTCTAACCTTGTCTGTCAGCCTGTCCATCACCATAGCAAACAAGAAGGGGCTGAGAGCTGACCCTTGATGCAGTCCCACCTCCACCTTGAACTCTTGTGTCACACCGACAGCACACCTCACCACTGTCTTACATCTATCATACATGTCCTGAACCACTCTAACATACTTCTCTGCCACTCCAGACTTCCTCATGCAATACCACAGTTCTTCTCTCGGCACCCTGTCATATGCTTTCTCCAGATCCACAAAGGCACAATGCAGCTCCCTCTGACCTTCTCTGTACTTCTCTATTAACATCCTTAAGGCAAACACTGCATCTGTGGTGCTCTTTCTTGGCATGAAACCAAACTGTTGTTCACAAATGCTGACCTCTGACCTTAGTCTAGCTTCCACTATTCTTTCCCATAACTTCATTGTATGGCTCATCAACTTTATCCCTCTGTAGTTGCCACAACTCTGCATGTCTCCCTTGTTCTTAAAAATGGGCACCAGCACACTTCTCCTCCATTCCTCTGGCATCCTCTCACTCTCTAAGACCTTGTTAAATGTTCTTGTCAGAAAATCTACTGCTACCTCTCCTGGACACTTCCATACCTCCACCGGTATGTCATCAGGACCAACTGCCTTTCCATTCTTCATCCTCTTCAATGCCCTCCTCACTTCACCCTTACTAATCTTTGCTACTTCCTGGTCCTCAACAGTCACCTCTTCTACTCTTTTTTCTCTCTCATTTTCCTCATTCATCAGCTCTTCAAAGTACTCTTTCCATCTTCCCAGCACACTTCTGTCATCAGTCAATACATTTCCCTCTCTGTCCTTTATCAATCTAACTTGCTGAACATCCTTCCCATCTCTATTTCTCTGCTGTGCCAACCTGTATAAATCATTTTCTCCCTCCTTACTTTCCAACCGAGCATACAAGTCATCAAACGCGCTCTGTTTGGCCTTTGACACTGCTACCTTTGTCTTACGCTGTGTCTCCCTGTACTCCTGTTTCCTCTCTTCGGTTTTCTCAATGTCCCACTCCTTCTTAGCTAACCTCTTCCTTTGTACACACTCCTGCACTTCCTCATTCCACCACCAAGTCTCCTTATCTACTTTCCTTCCAGATGACACACCAAGTATTCTCCGACCTGTCTCCCTGATCACATTAGCTGTAGTTGTCCAGTCATCTGGAAGCACTTTCTGACCACCCAAAGCCTGTTTCAACTCCTCCTTGAAGACAACCCGACACTCTTCCTTTTTCAACTTCCAGCACTTTGTCTTCTGCTCTGCCTTTGCCTTCTTCACCTTCCTCACCAACAGCATCATCCTGCACACCACCATCCTATGCTGTTTGGCAACACTCTCACCCGCTACTACTTTGCAGTCACTGACTTCCTTTAAATTACATCGCCTGCACAGGATGTAGTCTACCTGTGTGCTCCTACCTCCACTTTTATAAGTCAGCCTATGCTCCTCTCTCTTCTGGAAGAAAGTATTCACCACAGCCATTTCCATCCTTTTTGCAAAATCTACCAACATCTGTCCTTCTGCGTTCCTGTCCTGGATACCAAACCTACCCATCACTTCCTCGTCCCCTCTGTTTCCTGCACTAACATGTCCATTGAAGTCTGCCCCAATGACCACTCTTTCACCTCTGGGGGTACTCTGCATCACTTCATCTAACTCCCTCCAGAATCTCTCCTTCTCTTCTCGCTCACATCCTGTCTGTGGGGCATAAGCACTAACAACATTGACCATCACACCTTCAATTTCTAACTTGAGACTCATCACTCTGTCTGACACTCTTTTCACTTCTAGAACATTCCTGACAAACTCCTCCTTCAAGATGACTCCGACTCCATTTCTCTTCCCATCCACACCATGATAAAACAGCTTAAACCCTGCTCCTATGCTTCAAGCCTTGTTACCTTTCCACCTGGTCTCCTGAACACACAGTATGTCCACCTTCCTCCTTTGCATCATGTCAGCCAGCTCTCTACCTTTTCCTGCCATAGTTCCAATGTTCAAAGTCCCTACTTTCAGTCCTAGACTCATGCCTTTCCTCTTCTCTCTCTGGCAACGGACACGCCTCCCGCCTCTCCTTCTTCGACGTCTTCGACCAACAGTAGTCCAATTTCTATCAGCACCCTGTTGGTTGACGGCACTGATGGCGGTCGTTGTTTAGAAAATTATATATATATATATATATATAAATAATAAAAATAAAAGGACAGGACAAAGACTTTCTATTGAAACTCCATGTATCACTACAGATCTGTTTCGAGGGGTGGTGAAACCATCCTCTCTCTTCAGGTGGTTATAGAAGAACATTTTATATATATATATATATATATATATATATATATATATATATATATATATATATATATATATATATATATATATATATAGTATATACTGGGATCCCTCGCTACTTCGTGCTTCAATTCATGCGGCTTCAGTGCATCGCAACTTAAAAAATAAAAATAAAAATAAATACATATTCATTAAATTAAAAAAATAAGACCATTAAGGAAGAATAGATGAAAAAGTTAAGGAAAATGGCACAACTAAAAAAAGGCCAATCATGCAAAAAAAGGTCCTTGGCTCGATTCCCGGCTTTTCCTCCAAGTACACTTATTTCCTCCCAGAGTCTAAAAACATTCACAGTAGGCTAATTGACTGTTCCAAATCTCCCCTAGGTTTGAGTATGAATGATTGTATGAGTGTTGACCCTGTGATGGGCTGGCGGACTGTCCAGGGTGTACCCATCCCTTGCCCAGAGGCGGCTGAGATGGGCGCCAGCCTCATTGTGATGTTAATTAGGATTAAACGGCTCAGAAAATTAATGAGTGAATGGTGGGTGGAAGTGGAAGAATGGCACAGTGGTTAGCACATCTGGAATAAATTCCTTGGTTTGAAGCGCATGGCCCATTTCTGTTGGTGATCGCTTAACAAAACTGAAAATGCATAGATGAGCCTCAGCAAAACAGTGCAGCTGGTTGTGCAATGTTGCATTTTTTTTCTTTTAAACTACCACTACACACCATGCCTACACTACATTTATCTTCAAAGATTTGGATTTGACTGTGTGTTATGTTCTTGTATTTTGTATCTGGACCTTAAAAATATTTGTTTCTTGTACTGGGTTGGCAACTTTCTCACTGAAAGATACATGTTTAATCACTTCAGTCCATCTGTGGAAAACACTGTGGCCGTGAGAGCCTGCATTCTTTTATACATATTTTATGAAAGACTTTATGGAAGCCAAAGCGATTAAATGTGCAACTCGCTATTTGACAAAAACAAACACACTGAATTCCAAATACTCCTCCGGGCTCTGCATAAAGGGATACACCGACTGTTGCTTATAGCATAGATGTCCACTGGTGGGACACATGTGTGCTTATTGCTCACTTCTACTAAGCATGTGAGTCATTCTACATACATTTTACTTATTTATTTATTTATTTATTTATTTATTTTTGGGGGGTATTCTAGCCTCTGTTTTGTTTTCTTTAAGGTGTTTCATAGATTCTTGCCCATTACCAAATATTTACCAGTGTGGCGCTCATGTATCACTGGTTGTCATCTAAGGTTTCTGTTAAGTTACAAAGAACTAAGCAAATCTAACATTGACATGTCATTCGTATTACATGTCCCATAATCTCTAGCAGAAGTCCCGAACCACCGGACCCCGCGGCTCAATTATAACCTTTCCGCAGAAGAAATAATGCATTATTTCTGTTTTATTTATTATCTGAGTCTGAACAAACTTTATTTTTGAAAAAAAATCTTTTATTTTGAAAAATGACCGGCACGAGTTGGACATGTTTCAAACAATAGCGGGGATGTTGGGTGAGACTGAGACTGAGCCTTCATTCTCCCAGCTGGTGCACCATCACCTGTGGTGGTTTTTTTTTTATTTTTTATTTTTTTTATTATTATTAAGAAAACTTCAATCTCTACTTCCCAACCAACTTTATTTCAGCAGTTGAAAAATAACATTCGTGGAATGCTTCTTCTTCCTCTTCCTCTTAATAATAATAATAATAATAATAATAATAATTATTATTATTATTATTATTATTATTATTATTATCATTATTAAGAAGAAGAAGAAGAAGAATTATATAAATAAATTGTATTTGCAATATAAACAATCTATGACACACACACACACACACACACACACACACGGAAAAATTGCCAAGCGTTGTCCGGTTTGCGGTGATAAAAAGGTTGGGGACCCCTAGTCTACAGCTTACCTTTTCAAAAGCAAAAACGTTCACAAAAGTTTTCTTGAAGGTTAATTTTTTTCTTTTATATTCTGCATGTCTAGTCAGTGGTTGCAGAGTGGGTTAATCATTGGTCATTGGTTTTGTGTCTCTGAAAACTTTGAAGCATAATGTTAGAAGATAAATCATGAACAGCCATGAAGCCAAAATAAGCACCTGTCTTCTGATGACCAGTATGTGGCTGCCATGTGCATAGCCTGGGGAGCAGTTTTATAAACCTGGATTTACCATTGGTGTTATTCGAAAAACATGCTTGAATGACTCATGTGGGTGTTTCTTGGTGTGTGTGTGTGTGTGTGTGTGTGTGTGTGTGTGTGTGTGTGTGTGTGTGTGTGTGTGTGTGTGTGTGTGTGTAAGTGTCTGTTCATTGCTTCTGATGGGTTAAATGCAGAACACAACCCTCACCCACAATTCAGAATATATTTCCATTGCTGAAAAGAAAGAGAGAGAGAGAGATTGAGATTTCACTGGCAAAGGTACCAACGGAATCTGATGTAACACCACAAACAAATCAGAACTGAAAATGATTCCATGTCAGGAGGAAGCAAAAATACAGTAAATGAATTCATCTGTATATATATATATATATATATATATATATATATATATATATATATATATATATATATATATATATATATATACATACACACACACACACACACACACACACACACACACACACACATAAATATATATATATACACACACACACACACACATACATCTACAGAGGGATCCCTCACTTTCTGCGGTTAATGGGGCCCGAGACCACCCCTTTATGACCGCCAATTTCTGCGAAGTAGGTTTGACCCCTCTGACTGACGTATACATACATGTATATGTGTATATAACATCAATAAATACATAGTCAATGCTATAAATGCTTACAGTAAGAAATAAACATTCAAAAATAATGCATAAGATGTAAATAAAATATAAATTTACACACACACACACACACACACACACACACACACACACACACACACACACACACACACACATACAGAGAAGAACGCACACACTTTTTGTTTTTTTTTTGGGGGGGATTGTTTTGTTTTTGTTTGTGTTGCATAATTGGCCTTGTTTTGTGGCATTTTCCTTAACTTTCCCCCTATTTTTCAATATATTTTTTATTCTTTGATGAATATTTTTGAAAAACCCGCAATTTTTGCACTGAAGCCACAGAAACTGAAGCTTCCACTTTCCACGGTTAATTGGGACCAAGATCCCCATGCGACCATCGAAATCCGCGAAAAAGTAGGATCACACCCCCACCCCCCACCACCCTGACTGACGTATACGTACATGTATATGTGTATATAATATCAATAAATACATATTCAATGCTATAAATGCTTATAATAACAATTTAACATTGAAAAAAATAACATAAGATGCAAATAAAATATAAATACAGACGTTCTCCAACTCACCAACATTCGTTTTGCAAACGCCCAGAGATACCAACATGTTCAAGGTCGAAAGTGAAAGTCAAAATGAAATGAAATTGAAGAACAAGTAGAAATAGAAATGGAATAAAATCTACAGAAAGATAGATCATAAATATCATTATGAATATGATTAAACATTATAATGAGGTAGACTTATTAGGTAGACAGAGGACGGCGTGGCTGCGCAGACCCGCACACACAGATGCAACAAGGTATGCGGTTTTGATGGGAGGTTTTGGGTTGGTTTTTTGCTTTGTTTTGTGTTGGTTTAGGGTTTTTTTTTTTTTTTTTTTTGCATAATTGGCCTTGTTTTTGTGACATTTTCCTTAACTTTTCCACCTATTTTTCTTAATTTCTGTATTTAAAAAAAAAAAATTGATGAATATTTATTTATTTATTTATTTTTAATGCGATGCACTGAAGCTGAATTAATTGAAGCGTGAGGGCAAACTCAAAATAGGCAGCTCATGAAGATGCAAGATTGTAATGGCTCTAAGTCCATTAGAGTCTGTGGTAGGTTGATTTCATAGTGGAAATCAATAGAATGTTCAATTGGAAGTCCAGGTACATATCTATGTTTACAAAAACCCTTAATGGACCTTTGTCGAAGACTGTCTGTTCCATACAAGCTCATACTTCCAAAATAATCAGAAGTATTTCAGGTATTTATGTATAAGCTAAAGGTTTGGCCAAAGGCTTATAAAACACAAACAAAGACATACAAGGAACATTGAAGTTGAACATCCCTATTATTTCTCACAAGGCTGCCCTTTGAACAAGTTCATGGATCACAGAACACCAGACATGCTCACATATGGTCACTCAATTTGACAGTGTCAGTGTAGCTGTGTATAAAAAGGTGTTATTCCAGGATTAAACAGATGATCCTTTATGTTGAGGTTTAAGTCACTCAAATCCACTGGTTCTTATTAGACATGGAGCGTATTACACCTCGTTAATCTCCTGGAACCTCTCCAGTGTGGAAGACTCATTCTCACTTATGCAAATGCTGGTGCATATTGGATAACTTTTCTCCCTTCCTTCCTTCCTTTCAGATTCCTTTGTTGCATAGAATATGTCTACAGCTTTGTAGAAGGCATTTTGGTATACAGAGATTGTTTGAGAAATAATTAGCAGCATGTATTTGCACCATTGGTGGAAATGAACTAGTATAATATTGGCATATTTAAAAGAAGAAAAAGAGAGTTCAGTAACATGGCTTCATAGCATTTTCTGTGTGGTGCATGCATAAAAATAAGGATGCATTCTAAGTATAAAGAAACAACTGGAAAATATCTATTTGTGAGGATTTTCCTTTTGTTCAAACTGGAGCTAGAGCTGAAAAACATATATGTGTTTCAGATCCACTTTGGAGATGAGATATTCAGTATAGTACGAGACTTTGAAGCACTTTTTTGAACAAAGCATGCCTGTAATGAACTTACAGTAAGAATGTTTAGCATCTACCCTTGTATATATATATATATATAGACACATACATACATACATACATACATATGTATGTGTATATATATATATATATATATATATATATATATATATATATATATATATATATATATATATATATATATATATATACATACATACATACATACGCTTTTCACCCGGTAGAACATATTTCATTTTTAAACATGCTTTCACAGATATCTAATACCCATGATCCTCTCAGCCTTCAGGTTGATTCAGGTATGCTTGGAAATGTTTGGTACAACTGACGTTTTGAAAAATATAAAAGCAATCTGTGCATAAAGAGCAACTTGTTTCATGAGTTTTTCAAGTGTGCTCATTGCAACTTTATTTTTTGGCTCAGGCTTTTCACCTTGCATAAACATTTGTAAAATTATAACTCTGCTAAGAAGACATGGTCAACACAAAGTAAGTACTTTAAAAAGTATGCTTTTTTTAATTTTCAAAGGGTCGTCTTGGGGGCCTTGGTACGAACCATGCGTTTTACATGTAAAATGCAGTTCTACTTATGAAAAATCCCGGTTACAAAAAAGTATCTGAAACGGATTAATTTCGTAAGGTGGGGTACCACTGTATAAGGAAATGTATATTGTTAATCTATGACCTGCTGATTGACTGACATACAAATCTGAAGTGAAAACTTCAACTTTACCAAATTTGACCATCTGATAGAACACTTAAGGTGGTTTTGACATGAAATCAAGGGAAAAAAAAAAAAAAAAAAAAACTTTTTGAGGAAACTACTGTACAACTAGAGTTTGTAACAGGCCAATACTCAGAATCATCTGTGCAAAACAACACACAAATTACTAACTACCCGTAGAATCAAGCTTTTGCTTTAGTCATCTCCGTTCCCTAATCAAAACCATATTTAAACCCATGTGCCATGTGAGCTGACAGGGAGAATTCACAAATGAAGCTCTCTGAATAATATGAAGAGATTCAGTAAAAATGGTTCCATGTGCCCTGCTGTGTATAGTCAAACTTCACAAAATATTAGAAGGCGAATATTCAGTGCTCTTTTTCTGGCAAAGCCAAATTGAATGCAGCGGTGCCAATAATTGTGTTTTTGTTGAAAAATATTTTGAAAATTTATGGATTTGACTTTTTCAAGGTTGGGCATTTCTAATTTTTTTAAAATGAGAAGAAGCTTCATGAAAGGATGGATTGCCATGAAAAAGTAGAGTTACATAATACTCAGTGTAACACCATGCACTCCATCCAAGAACCTCACTGACATTTTCCTTAGGCAAAGAATCCACATTTTTCTTTCCTCAGACAGATTATTATGAGCTGCAAACTTGTTCTAGTCAAAACATGGATTAAATCAGATAAGTATAACTCAAGGGTGATGTAAAACCTGTTAAAAATAATGATAAATTTAATATTTTTTGCAAGGTTTTTTTCATATTCAACCTTGGTATCATATATATTTACCTTAAAAGCACAAGGATACTAATACATTTTAAATCTGCAATTGCTATGAGTGATTATTCAACAATGTCAGTTTCACGGCGCATTATGGAGACACCTAGTAAATATGTCTAGCCGGTCTTTTTTCATTTATTTTTTTCTTCTTTAACAGAGGCAACCTGTCTATGTAACACCAAACAAGACCTCTCCTACAACTTCAGGATTTTGGCAGCATAGAGACAGTAGCACAGTGCATCACCTGATTGTGTGAGTAAATGTCAGAGTTGTCAATGACTCCAGTACACATTAAAAAGAAAGAAGGAGGACATCAACCTGTAAAAGAAAAAAAAAAAAAGAAAAAAAAAAAGAAAAAAAAAACGGAACTACATATTTGCAAAGGCCCTGTTACTAAACTCCTGGGAAACCATCAATCATGATATGCAAAAACATTCGGTGATGTAATTTTTTTCAATACAAATGTCAATAGATACCAGTCTTTGATCTGATTACAAATAAATTAATATCATGGTAAATATCCGTATGATGTTTATCTTCTATAATTTAATTACAGGGATCCCTCACTATGCGGCTTTAGTACATCGCATAATTTTTTTTTTTTTTTTTTTTTTTTTTTTTAACATTCACCTAATTAAAAAATGAGGAATTTAAGGAAGAATAGAGGAAAAAGTTAAGGAAAATGCTGCAAAAACAAGGCCAATTGTGCAAAAAAAAAAAAAAAAAAAAAAAAATCCCAAACAAACACAAAACAAAAAACAACCCAAAACCTCCCATCAAAACTAGTTATATTTTTGTGAGGTGCGCATGTGCGTGTATTTATATTTCATTCACATCTTATGCATTATTTTTAATGTTTAATTGTTATTATAAGTATTTATAGCAGTGAATATGTATTTATTAATATTATATACACATATAAATGTACGTATACGTCAGTCAGGGGGGTGGTTGGGGGGATTGATCCCACTTCGCAAAATGCGATGGTCCCGTGTGGATCTCGGTCCCAATTAACGGTGGAAAGTAAGGATCCCTGTAATGGCTTTTTGTAAAAAAAATAAATAAATAAAAATAAATAAATAAATAAGCATCACAATAGCACTTGAAATATGTCAGATTTTACAGAAGCAAGTAGAGCAAATGAATCTAGAACTAAAAAATTCTTTGAAATTGTAGACGTACAAGTTTCGTTAAATACGAACAAAACATAAGATGAATATTCTTTTGGTGACAAAATTTCATGAGATGGTGACTTGTAATTTCTGAAAGAGTCATCAAAGATGAAACCACCTGTGCTGGAGATCAAATCATTCCATGAGTGTTCGTTTTTCACCAAAACATCGTTATTCTTTTGACATCCTGACTTTGATTGATAATACAGAATAACAATAAGAATAAGAAGACTGAGAATAATATTTTAAATATTCTACTTCTAATCATTATCATCATTGTCATTATTACATTAGGGTCTCATTAATATGCAAATGTTAGGGTCCAATGCACCTCAAAACAAGTGAGCTCATATGCAAGGCATTCTTGCATGTGATAATCCTTATTCTCCGAAGTGTAATATTTTATTTTCAAAAGTGTATACATGGTCATGTGACCCTAATATCTATGAATAAGATGCTCATGTTTACTTCAAAGGACGTTTGGAGTGCTGTGTATACAAATGTGTTTATACGAGCATTAGAGCTAATATGTAGTGTGAATGCACTTGTGTGTGGGCGTGAACACTGCCATCGATTAAAGCAGAATGTCATCATATTGCTGTAATATGGTCAATTTTCATCAAAATATTGGTCAAGTTCAGTGAAAAATTCACTTTTTCTTCACTTATCCCTTAACATCCAAGAATGTCGTTGGGGCGCCTTCATGGCGAGACTTGGGCTAATTTGGCCTGTCAGAGCCCATCCCTCTCCAGGTCGTAGAAACACTTTACGAAAGTCAGCAATGGTTCTTTTACATGCCTCTCACCATAGACAATGAGAGACATGGCCTGCCTTTGATAACCCAGTTAGCTGCACTGGGGGGGGCAGTGAAAAATTCCAAAAAAAAAAAAAAAAAAGCATTTATTGGTCATCTCCATGTTACAAATTTTGGGTCTTAGGGATGGTGGCATATAAAGCAGAAACATATTTAAAATAAATGCACATCAACAAGCTTCTACTCTGTTATTATTATTATTATTATTATTATTATTATTATTATTACTATTATCGATATCAAGCAAGGCTTTGGTCCAAAGTCGAACATAAAACCCTGCATCAAAGAGACAAAATTTTTATGTCATGGGGTCTTTTTTTGTTCAGTTTGTTTTCAAGCCTTTAATTTCACCCTTATTATCCGAAATGCACCATCTGATAAACTTTACGATATAAATGTAAAAGCTGAGCATGAGGTTTTAATGCAAGCGCCTGTCCATCTGTTTTCAAAAAATAAATAAATAAATAAAAATAAAAACCAACCCTTAAAAAAATAATAACCCAAGGCATTTCATGGGAACCTTAATTTTACTTTGATCATGAGTGGTATTTCAAAGTGTTGAAGGAGCCTGGGTGATCTGAGACCTCCTGCAGTTCAATGACGCTTTCCATGTTCGCTTCCACCTGTATAGTGCTGTTTTATATATCCTAACCACAGGCATTTGAGTGAACCGTCATAAATAACCTCTGGTTACTATGAGTAATTTATTCGGATTTTTTGTTCCACTCGCACCAATTTTCATGCAGGACACTGTAATGTGTATCCGAGACTATTTTGTGTCCTGTATTCAAGGTAACAGCCATAATAGATGTTTAAGAAACCAGTGCTCAAATCAACAACCAACCAATAATTAAAATTAGTATAGAGTTGGAAATGCACGGTGTTATCTTCATTTGTTCTAGTAACTTTAAGAAGCATGAAATAGAGTACAGTATGACAATTGTTACTTCTTCATAATAACTACAGTGCCTTCCATAATTATTGGTACTCCTGGTTCAGACGTCTTCTTTAGTTTCTAATGAATACAGTATTTTTTCCCCCCTAAATAATATTGGACCACAATGGGTGAAAAAGAGGAAAATCCTCCCTTTAATTCAAATGCATTTATTCAGTGTGAAAAAATTTCCAGCATTAAGACATAATTATTTACAATAATTCATGTGTACCACAATTATTAGCATCCCTGATGTTAATACTTTTTACAACCCCTTTTACCAACAAAACAGCGCCTCAGCTTTTCCTGTAATGTTTCACAAGATGGGAAAATACAAAAATAGGGATCGTGGACCATTCCTCTCTGCAAAATTTCTCTAAATCATCCAGCGACCTGGGTTCTCTCCTCTGCACTCTCCTCTTCAGCTCAATCAATTTGTTGCGGTCTGGGGACTAAGATGGTCATGGGAGGAGCTTGATTCTGTATCTGGCAAACCATTTCTGTGTTGATTTGGACACATGTTCAGGGTCATTATCTTGTTGAAAGACCCAGTGACGACCCATCTTCAGCTTTTGGGCCGCAGCCACCAAATGTATTTCAAATATTCATGGCATGCACCCTTGACAAGGTTCCTAGAGCCATTGAAAGAAACAGGCCCACAGCATCACCGATCCTCCCTCATACTTCACAATCGGCATGAGGTGCTTTTCTGCATACTCATCTTTTGTGTTCTGCCAGACCCACTTAAAGGATTTGTTGCCTAACAGTTCTATCTTTGGTCTCATCTGACTAAAGCACACAGTCCCAGTTGAAGCCCCGGCACCACTTCGCAAACTCCAGACATTTGCGTTCGTGATTTTTTTTTTTCTTTTCTTTTTTTTCTGTTCCTGACTGCCAAACAGCTTGTTGACATGTAGATGGTGCCTCATGGTTGTTTTGGAGACTTTTAGACCCCAAGATGCTCTCATTTGTGGTAATTCATCAACAATGAACTTTGGAGAGCTTTTAGATTTCTCTCACCATCTTCTTCACTGGGCATGGTGGCAAAATAACCTTGTGTCTTTGTCCAGGTTTGTTGACAACTGTCCCAGTTGTTTTGAAACTTCTCAATGATTTTTCTGTCAGAGGGTATGGGCAGGTGCAGGCGAGGAGCAATTTTCTTGGAGCCATTGCTTGATTTGTGAATGTCGACACACATCTGCCTTACTTGATTGGTGTGTTCCTATGTCTTTCCCATGTTGAAGAATGGATAACAGAAATGGCCTCTGTGTCAATGTCATATTTAGAAAACCAGAAAACAGGAAGTGATGAATTACTAATTAAATGTTCTGATTAACTTTGTAAACTACTGTAGAAACGACAGAAAAAAAAAATTACATTTTACATTAAATTACACTTATTCCTAGGAATTGTTCGGGGTGCTAATAATTTTGGGACAGGTGATTTTATGAAAAAGAATTATTTCTTCGTCAGGGATTTTTTTTTTCCACCTTAACACCTTTCAGTGTAAGAAAAGTTCTACAATAAAAATGTAATTTATTTTAAGGTTTTTAATGAATCTTAAAACCAGTGGCGCCAAAGTGTATCATATAATAACTTCACAATGGGTTGTTATTGGGATCTAGCTGACTATCCATGCACAATGTAAGGCTCATGATCTAGTTAATAAAAACCCCATTAATAGGTAAACGTGGTGTTTAATCATAAACCTTTTCATTCAGTTGAGTCAGTTCTTGTGGAGGGAATGTGGCTACCTTTGGCATTCTATTTATGTTAGATATTTGCAAGTTATTGTTATAGATTCTCACTGTCTATGGTAAGAGGTTCATGTAAAAGAACCACTGACTTTCGTAACGAGTATCTGCAAAGCTGTCAGCGTGTTTCTGTTCCTTGCTAAAAAGTGTTGTGTCAGGAAGGGCATCCGACGTAAAAACCCATGCCAAATCAAATGTGCGAATCATTTGCTGTGGCGAAAAAGCCGAAAGGAAATCTCTCTCATTTGCAAGTTATTGCATCAGGGATCCCAGCAAGGTTCAAAAAAAAAAAAAATGTAAAAAAAAAATAGAGGAAACTGGTTCAGAAATAGAGGAAATCAAATATTTCAGCTGGGGGTCAAGGGGGCCGCAGGGTTCCTGAAGCTGAAAAAAACAAGAGCAGAATTCCACTAAATAGCGGGGATCTTTGATCCCTGTGTCATGGACCGCAGATCCATATGGTAATATTCAGGAGTTATATAGATCTTGGCACGTTGCAAGACTGTCTGTCTGTCTTCCTTTCGGCTTTTTCCCTTTTCCTCGGGAGTCGTCAGAGCGAATCATCTGATTCGCACGTTTGATTTGGCAGAGGTTTTTATGTCGGATGCCCTTCCTGACACAACCCTTTTAGCAAGGGACAGAAACACGCTGACGACTTTGCAGCTACTCTTTACGAAAGTTAGCAATGGTTCTTTTACATGCCTCTCACCATAGACAGTGACAGACATGGCCTGCCTTTGATAACCCAGTTACCTGCACTGTAGTGGTGCACCACTAGACCACCACTGTCCCTGCAAATTAGTATAATACATACTTTAACAGGTCTGATTGGGGTTCACACACACACACACACACACACACACACACACACACACACACACACACACACACACACACACAAAGAATACTACTTGGGCAAGTTTATAGTGTGATTTAATCAAAAACAAAAGAAATAAGAAATGAATTATTTAAAGACACTCATGTGGATAACTTGGAGGCTTGGAGATTCTGAACATAAGAATGTACAGCAATCTGCATGAAAGATGATATGTCTACAATATCTGGGAGCTTTTTTCCCCAGAAGATAATTTCCCAGGATTCTTGCATTGGTTACTCTCAGCCAGCCAAGTGTGATTGGATATTAATGTCTTTTTTTCTGGGCGCTACGAGCACAGTTTTGCACAGCACCACTCAAAGTGGAACAACAAATACTGCATTACCACTGGATAAATTTCTATATAAAAAAAAAGTGAGACAGGCGGATAAGTGAGATGAAAATAAAAGCCTACTATTAAACCAAACGGGATAGAAATCCCAGTATCACCTTGCAAAATATGAATGAATATGCAACCCTTACAGAACTTTAAAGATAACCTTTCAATGTTAAATAGCCTGTGTGATTTATCTTTTATTATCAGTTCATTTTGATGAAATACAAAGGTTTCCTGGTAAAAATCAACCAAGTATGGGTAGAGTATCTCTAATTCACCTGTTTTAAATTCTATATTGTATACAGAAACTAAAAATAACATGACCATCATATGAACAACAGAAGAAATATCACACACATACGCAACAACTTGGCAACAAAGACTTGTAGAAAGTTGAAAAGTTCAACATCAGGGCTGAATTGACAGAAGACAGAAACTATCATATTTCTCTAATGCAATTGGAGTCTGTAACTTCACCAACTCAACCAGATGGCAGTCTTTACACACACACACACACACACACACACACACACACACACACACACACACGCACACACACGCGCACACATGCACGCACACACGCACACACACACACACACACACACACACACACACACACGGGACTGGTCTTCACAAGGCCGACACTCACACAACCATTCATACTCACACTCAGGGAAGGTTTAGAACAGCCACGTGACCTACTGTGCATGCATTTGGACCGTGGAGGGAACCAGAGTACCCATAGGAAACCTATGCGTGCATGGGAAATACATGCAAACTCCACAGAGTAACACTCAAGCTGGGAATCAAACCCAGGACCTTCTTGCTGTGAGGCAGACGTACTAATCACTACGCCACCGTGCCGCCCAGTGCAGCTAACTGTGTTATGAACGGCCGGCCATGCCTCTCATTGTCTCTGGTGTGAGGCATGTAAAAGAACCACTGCTGACTTTCATCAAGAGTAGCTGCAAAGCCGTCAGTGTGTTTCTGCCATGTGATGGCCTGGAAAGATGTCCAGGGCGTACTCTGGCCTCAGCCTGAGTCGACTGAGATGAGCGCCAGCCTACCCGTGAAACTAATTAGGATTAAGTGGTTCAGAAAATGAATTAATAAATGAATAGGTCCCAGAGTTGAAGCTGTTCTGTTCAGTGGAACAGCCTAAAATTCCTCCAGGTCGATGTGGAGGATGGATCAGCAGTTACCCGAAACATTGAGTTGCAGTTATTGCTACCAAAGGAGCTACAGCAGATACTGAAATCAACAGTTTACAAAACTTTCGCCACTCACAGATATGTACTGGATATACTGGATCATCCATGGAAAACATGCAAACTCCACCTAAATTACATTCATTCATTCATGCAAGTCACCAATGTTTCTTTTTTTTTTTTTTCTTCTTTTTTTTTACAGTCTTTCATCATTGACAGTGAGAGCCAGAGCGAGCCTTTGATCCCCAGTCAGCTCCACTGGGGAGGGGACAGCAGTAACAACCCATTGAGAGTAAGACTCAAATCTCCAACCTTAGGATCAGCGATCACCTTACCGCAGGGCAGCCACTATTTGATACATATTTATATTTGAATTCAATTTTCTTAAATGCTTTATCCATTTATTCTGGTTTGGTGGCCATCGGATATCGTCTCTGCTTTTTGCGGATGATGTTGTCCTTTTGGCTTCATCAAGTCGGGCCCTCCAGCTCTCATTGGAGCGATTCGCAGCTGAGTGCGAAGCAGCCGGGATGAAGTATCTCCAAGTCCGAGGCCATGGTTCTCAGTCGGTCAATGGTGGAATGCACCCTCCGGGTCGGGAATGAGGTCCTGCCCCAAGTGGAGGAGTTTAAGTATCTTGGGGTCTTGTTTACGAATGAGGGAAGGATGGAGCGAGAGATCGACAGACGGATCGCTGCAGCCTCTGCTGTTAGGCGGTGCCTGTACCGGTCCGTCGTGGTGAAGAAGGAGCTGAGCCGTAAGGCAAAGCTCTCAATTTACCAGTCAATCTATGTTCCAACCCTCACCTATGGTCACGAGCTTTGGGTAGTGACCGAAAGAACAAGATCACGGATACAAGCGGCTGAAATGAACTTCCTTCGCCGGGTGGCGGGGTTCTCCCTGAGAGATAAGGTGAGAAGCTCCACCATCTGGGGAGAGCTCGGAGTAGAGCTGCTGCTCCTCCACATTGAGAGGGGCCAGTTGAGGTGGCTCGGGCATCTGGTCAGATTGCCCCCCGGACGCCTCCCTGGTGTGGTGTTTCGGGCATGTCCAACCGGGAAGAGACCCCGGGGTCGACCTAGAACACGCTGGAGGGACTATGTCTCTCGGCTTGTCTGCGACCGCCTCGGTGTCCCCCTGGGAGAGTTGGAGGAAGTGGCTCGGGAGAGGGACGTCTGGACCTCTTTGCTTAGGTTTCTGCCCCCGCGACCCGACCCTGGACTAAGCGGAAGATGATGATGATGATGATGATGATGATGATGATGATGATGATAAATGCTTTATCCTTCACTGGGGTCACAGGAAGGCTGGAGCCCATCCCAGGTGACCATAGGATACCCCTTAAAGGCTCATCATACAATTACACTGCCAACGAACATGAAAACATTCATACTTACATTCACTAGGGGCAATTGGGACTGTCCAATTAGCCTAATGAGCATGGTTTTAGCAGTGAGGGTAAACCAGAGCACCTGAAAAAACACAGCAAGCGTGGGAAGAACATACAAAATTCACACAGAAGCTCCCTCTTTGGGAACAAGGAATGCATGCATTACCTTTGTGGTTCTTACTGTGATGGGAAGTGCTAACTACTTCAACCATCTCAATGGCATGTTAAAAATCAAGCAAAAAAAAAATGCCTTCCATATCTGAGTACTGTTTTATGTGCAATGAAAATAGAGGAAAAACCTTGATACCTGGCAAAACACTTGGTTGTTAGTAATCACTTGGATCGGAATTCCAGTACTAATCTGTTTTCGACGCATACTTTGGGGTTAAATTATTTTATCTGCCACTTTTTCTTTAAATTTCATTGTATTTCTTTTTTAACAGCAGCTATTGTTAAATAAACTAGTGGATTTTGGGTCTGGCATTAGCTTCTGATATTGTAGACATATCATCTTGAACATACAACAGATTATGCAAGAAAGAAAACTAAAATCTTCTGAAGACAAAAGAAAAATCTTAAGAAGGAACAGGACTCAAAAGGAGCCGATGTTAGATAACACACAGTAGCGAGATAATTACACTACGCAGGTGAAGATGATGAATGATGGAAGGATCAGGCAGCACCTGAGCAGTTTTACCCACTGCCTTTTTACAAAACCACGCAGGGAAGCAAACACAGACAGACAGACAGACAGACAGACAGACAGACAGACGGGGGAGGAGGGGGCTGGTAATGTGGCATTCCTGCAAGGTCAGTCAACTCTCAAGTAAAATATGGTTATGTTGCAGATGGGATGTAGTGACATTTCTAACAATATGCTCAGACTTGGCTATGCATATGTAAAAAAAAGACTTTTAGATTCACACCAAGAGCAAATTGCGATAATTTAATGCCAAAACAAGAACTCTGGCACATGTAACAATGGAATGAGCATATGGTGTATACAATCTGTCCATATCTTCAGCATCTTGGCTGAGCATCTGAGATGTACATTCCACAGATGGTTATATATGTACACATCTTCTAGCAAGCAACAAATAGCCCCTTTACATCAAATTTTTATTAAAGATCTAAAAAAAAAAAAAAAAAAAAAAAAAAAAAAAAAAAAAAAAAACAATGTTTATGTGGTTTACTAGAAAGAGGAACTAAAAGGGATGTGTGACATGCATAATTAAACAGTACTAATGTTAAATTCTTAACTGGATGCAGAGTTAATCCATCCATCCATATTTTAAGATGTATAATCCTAATTAGGGTCGTAAGTAGGCTGGCATCCATCTCAGACGACTATCGGTGAGGGTGGGGTACACCAGCCAGGCCAGGTCATCACAATGATCCATAGTTAACATTCATGCACTCAATATCCGAGTTACGACCTACATCGTTCCGACCAACCAGTCGTAAATTGGATTGGCCGTAAGTCGGAAATTTACCACAACGAAACTGAAACCACATAGCACTCGCTATGAACTCATGTGAAGTGTACTCTTCACCTGCACTTTCTTTCAACATGTGAAATAAACTTGTCGCCTTACATTGCACTGCTTGCAACATCACTTTCACATTTCTTTGCCGATTATCTTCCAACCACGTTTATAGCAACTTATCCACCTCTGCAATCGGTCCTTCACGCTGTTTTGTGATGATAGTTGACTTAATTGGGGCTGCTGCTTTCACTGCTTCCTTAATGCGGTCCTTGTCCTTCAAAACCGTGGAGTGGGAGAGATGGAGATTTCACTTTCATCTTCGTCTCCGACAACAGTGCCGTCCTTGCTTTCTTGGTAGAATTGCCATCTGGTGAATCGGACTTTCTCTTGGTGGCCATGGTAATGGTGTACAGTAAATGAATGTAAAATTGTACTGTAAAAGAGATGTTACTGCGACGGTATCTACTCACAGAGTGTAGTGGTAGAATGCTGTGAGTGTGAGATGCTGGCATGCTGTTCTACCACAACTATCTTACGCACTGCCAGATATATACAGTAAACCCATAATAGGCATCTGCTAGACGTGGTCATAAATACAAGTGGCCGTAACTCACGTACGTCGTAACTCAGAAAGTATATATATATATATATATATATATATATATATATATATATATATATATACATACAGTAAACTCATAATAGGCATCTGCTAGACGTGGTCATAAATACAAGTGGCCGTAACTCACGTACGTCGTAACTCAGAAAGTATATATATATATATATATATATATATATATATATATATATATATATATATATATATATATATATATATATATATATATATATATACTCATACAATATAAACTCATAATAGGCATCTGCTAGAATCAAGTGGCCGTAACTCACGTACGTCGTAACTCAGAAAGTATATATATATATATATATATATATATATATATATATATATATATATACAGTATACTCATAATAGGCATCTGCTAGACGTGGTCATAAATACAAGGGCCGTAACTCACGTACGTCGTAACTCAGAAAGTATATATATATATACATATACATACAGTAAACTCATAATAGGCATCTGCTAGACGTGGTCATAAATACAAGTGGCCGTAACTCACGTACGTCGTAACTCAGAAAGTATATATATATATATATATATATATATAAATAAAATTTTCCTTTTGGCTGATCACTTCAGGGGTTGCCACAGCAAATCATCTGCCTCCATCTCACCCTATCCTCTGCATGTTCTTCTCTTATGCCAACTACCTTCATGTCCTCCTTCAGCACATCCATAAATCTCCTCTTTTGTCTTCCTCTAGGCCTTCTGCCTGGTAGTTCCAACTTCAGCATCTGACTACTAATATACTCACTATCCCTTACTCTGTACATGTCCAAACCATCGAAATCTCGCCTCTCTGACTTTGCCTCCAAAACATCTCACATGTTCTGTCCTACTGATGGACTCATTCCTCATCCTATCTATCCTCGTTACTCCCAAAGATCCAAAGAGAACCTCAACATTTTCATCTCTGATTATATAAAACCTGCTCACCTTCTGATCGTGACTGTAAGCCAGTGCCCAGTCCTCCTGTGAAGGATGAAAAAGCAGACTCAAGACGTAGAAATTGAGACGGTATTTCTGGTAGCTGGCCCCTTCGTCAGAGCTGATGAGGACACTACTTTCAAACTCTGGGTCTGTCAACACCATAACCTAATACAGAAAATTAAAAAAGAAAGAAAGAAACAAACAAACAAACAAAAATAAAAACAAATTTATTACAGAGGGTTACTTCATTCTCTTACAATTTATTTTTATTTTCAAATATGGTCTTGAAAAAGTATTCATACCTCTTGAACTTTTCCATATTTTGGCAGGTTGCAACCATAAACATTTTTGTTGGATTTTATGTGACCAGCACAACATAGTGCATTGCATAGTGCAATGAAACATGGATTTGAAAATTATATACAAATAAAAATAAGTGTTTGTATTCAGACCCTTTACGTTGATAACACCAAATAAAATCCAGTGCATCCAACTTCCTCTGGAAGTCACTTAATTACTAAATAGGGTCCACATGTGTAATCTAATCTCAGTATAAATACAGCTGTTCCGTGAAGACCTTTGAGGTTTTTAAGTGAACATATTTTACATATTTCATAGTTTCTTACATATAATATTGCATTTATACGAACACCATTTACACCGGAAACATTGTGGTGACGGCGTCATGTGGTAAGGATGCTTTTCTTCAGCAAGGACAGGGATGCTGGTCAGAGTTGATGGGAAGAGGGATTGAGCCAAATACAGAACAATATTGGAAGGAAACTTGTTAAAGTCTGCAAAAGACTCGGGTAAGTAGTATAGGTTTACTTTCCAACAGGACAGTGACCCGAAACATACTGACAGAGCTACGATGGAATGGTTTGGATCAAATTGTATTCAAGTGTTAGAATGACCCAGTCAGACTCCAGACCTAGATCCACTCAACTGAGAATCTGTGAATAATGGCTTGAAAACTGCTGTTCACAGATGAGATCCATCCATTTTGGCTGAGCTTGAACTATTTTAAAAAGAAGAATGAGCAAAAAATGTTGTCCCAAGTTGTACATACATGTTAGAAATCTACAGAAAAAAGTCTTTAGCTGTAATTTCAGTGAAACGTTGTGCTACAAAGAACTCGCACCACAGCACTTTTTATATGTTTGGTTCAAAAACATTTGAAAACCATGCATAACTTTCCTTTTAATACACAATCTCTGTGGCTGTAATGTGAAAAAATATGGAAAAGTTCAAGGGGTATGAATACTTTTTGAAGTTCCTGATTATTGCGAGGTGCCACTTAACAATCCCATACTACTACTATTACTATAATAATAATAATAATAATAATAATAATAATAATAATAATAATAAATTATTATTATTATTATTATTATTATTATTATTATTATTATTACAGGGATCCCTCACTTTCCACAGTTAATAGAGACCTAGACCCACCCCCCGCAACCACCAATTTCCGCAAAGTAGGATCGACCTCCCTGACTGACGTACATGTATCTAATATCAATAAATACATATTCAATGCTAGAAATGCGTACAATAAAAATCAAACATTCAAAAATAATGCATAATATGTAAATAAAATATAAATACACACATGTACAGACGCGTGTGCGCATGCACACAAATGCGCGTGCACACACTCAGATGCGCACCTCACATAAAAATGTATGTAGTTTTGTTGGGGGGATTTGGGTTGTTTTTTTTTTTTTTTTTTGTTATTTTTCAGAACTGGACTTGATTCGTGGCATTTTCCTTAACTTTTTTATTTATTTTTTCGTTTTCGCCTATTTTTTCGTTATTTTTTAATTTTTCAATAAATATTTTGGAAAACCCGCGATGCACTGAAGCCACAGAAACTGAAGCACGAAGTAGTGAGGGGTCACTGTATTATTATTATTATTATTATTATTATTATTATTATTATAATTATTATTATTATTATTATTATTATTATTATTATTATTGTTATTATTATTATTATGATACACATTAGTATTAGACCTGTATTAATCCATTATTTTTGACATTTTTAAAGACTGATAGTGGTAAGACATGCTTCATCCAAATGATTACGCATTCTCCACTGTTTGTATGCAACATTGGTATGTTCTTCATAGTAACACTGGCCACCCAATGATTTGCGAACATTCAGCATGTAGAATTTTCTGCCTTCTAGCTCATTCTAAATAAACAAAATTATTTGAGTCATTCATTCCTTTCATATGCAGTTATTTAGAGTTTGACTGACAGGATTTGGGATCAGTGTCCATCGCCAACTTCATAAAAACTTGGACTGGAGATCAGAAATGATGAAACTGAGACTGAAATTTAAGCAGGCAATATCAACGTAAAATCATATAATATAGTAACAAGAGACGGAGCACAAGGAAGAAACAAAAGTGATGAAGGTGATAGTTTCATTACAGTTCATTACTTGCACCGTATTTTAGAGCTGCTTGGCTTTAGGATATGTAACATCCGTGACACTCAAGTAAAAATAATAAACATATCTCAAGCTATGCTGCCTGATGTGATGAAGGTAGATAAATACATTGCTTTAATTATAATTACAATTATAGATGCCAGACTGTCAGCCCAACTGTATATCTCACTGCATATTCAAGCTCTCCCCACTCAACTGGATTTAAATTGAAGAAAAAAACGGGTGCATTTGTCAGTGACAAACAACCCACCCCTTTTCCCCTCAGCTTTAACTATGAATCCCTCCAGGCAGTGATTTAGATAAATTGTTTTTCATTAAGTGCCAATAAACAGCCAAGCGAATCGCAGCCAGGATTTGCACATGCTGAGACCCTTTCGATTTTACCATTCATTA
>CM045744.1:33638975-33661475 GCA_024760905.1 Plotosus lineatus | reverse complement strand
TCCGTGTAAACTCCAGAAACTGTGTTTGAAAACCCAAGAAAGTCTTCAGTACAGTACCCGAAATACTTAAACAAACTCATCTGACACCAGCAACTATCTATCTATCTATCTATCTATCTATCTTGTGCCTGAGTCATAGGACGACCATTGGCGACCCACCATGAAGGATAACATCCTGGTTATCATCTTCATGGAGGTTTTCTTGGCAGGATTAGTGTAGTGGTTTGCCATTGCCTTCTGCACGATGCGAACCTACAGGCAATTTAGAACGGCCAATTAACCTACTGTGCATGTCTTTGGATTGTGGAAGGAAACCTGAGCACCCGGAGGAAACCCATGCAAGCACGGGGAGAACATGCAAACTCCACACAGAAACACCCAGGCCGGGAATCGAGCCAAGGCCTTCTCCAGCAACTTTCTTCTTCTTCACTTATCCCTTAATATCCGGGGATGTCGTTGGGGCGCCTTCATGCCGAGACCTGGGCTAATTTGGCCTGGCAGCGCCCATCCCTCTCCAGGTCGTGAAACACGCCAATGGCTTTGCAGCCTACTCTTTACGAAAGTCAGCAATGGTTCTTTTACATGCCTCACACCACAGACAGTGAGAGACATGGCCACCCATTGATAACCCAGTTTGCTCCACTGGGGGGGGGGGGCAGTGACAACCCTGTGGGGACTCGAACCCCCAATGTTAGAATCAGCGATCCTGCGCCCTAGCCATTAGACCATCACTGCACTATACGATGATTAAATTCACAGAGAACATTTTTTTTTTCTATTTCTGATGATTGATGTGAACTGAAAAGAACACTGAACAGCATGAACTGTACCTGCATCATTTTAGCTATTCTGACACATGATTCGCTGATTGGATAAATAAATGCGGAGGTGTAGATAGACTGTAAAGTTAAATGTCCCTTTCCTAAAATCGATCCAAAATCACAGTTTGAACAAGTACAACTATATATTAATGATATGATTAAATTTTACATAGAAAATCTATATGGGGCAGTGGTGGCCTGGTGGTAAATGTGCTGGGTCACTGATCCTAAGGTTGGGGGTTCAAGCCCCACTCTCCACGGTTTGTCACTGCCGCTAACAGTTAGTGCCGCTAACTGGGTTATCAAAGGCTAGCCATGTCTCTCACTGTCTGTGGTGTGAGGTTCATATAAAAGAACCATTGCTGACTTTCCTCAAGAGTAGCTGCAAAGCCGTCAGCGTGTTTCTGCCCTGCGATAGCCTGGCGAGCTGTCCAGGGTGTACTCTGCCCTTGCCCAGAGTCGGCTAGGATGGGTGCCAGCCTCTCCGTGACCCTAATTCGGATTAAGCGGTTACAGAAACTGAATGAATGAATGAAATCTATATGCTCATGGCATTTAAAAAAAAAAATGAATGTGAATGGGTAGAACCAAGTTCTATGATTTTTAGTTCTACAAGATTCAGTGTTCGAAATTTATCTTCATTGTCTTCCTCTTTATCCTTTAGAACGGTTAGAAGGGAAGCTCATTCCAGTCGACCCTGGTTGAAGGCAACATACAACCTGTACAGCTTGTTAGGCCTCTGCATGGCCAAAACAGACACTTAACCATTCACATTTACATTCACACCAAGGGGCAAACGAAAAAGTCCAGTTAGCCTAATCTGCTTGTTTTGAGGGAGGAACCCAAAGCATTTTAAGGAAATCCCCTCAAGGACAAGGTGCACATGCTAACTCCACACAGATACACCCTGGCCAACGAATGATTTATTCATTAATTAACACACTTGCAAGAAATGCTGTCTGTGTTGTTGATCTAAGTAGGTTTGTCTAAATTGAAAATGATCTAATCTGAATCTAATCTATTTTATTTTCTGCTGCAGGAATATTAACCTTCAATCGACCGAGTGGGGTCATAAATGTCCCCGCACATATATATTCGGGCGCAATTTTTCTAATTCTAATCAGAAAAAAAATGTTTCCTACCAAGAATTTGTCAAGCGATTTGTCCTCCATTTGTTCATAGAATTTTGTAAGTATCGACCAATCCGTGTGTTTACAATCCAAACTTGTGTGGGTCACTTATGACCCCAGGAAGATCTATGAGATTTTTGACATTATATCTTCAGATAGTTATTGATGGTTCTTTATTTTGTCAGTTACATGTTTCAGATAGTTCAGCCACATAATCATTATTTCTATTACCATATCTAAATTATCCTACCATATTGTAATACATGTTTTATGCAAAGTAACTTTACTTTTTATGATTTGTTTTCATTTTTTATGCGAAGAAAAAAAGGCAAAGACATAAAAGGTAACATGCGTATTACAAGATGTAACAGGCACGGGTTGTGTAAATAAATGTAATATTCTATCACTGTGTATTTTTGCTGCGTTTTTTGTAAAAATATATCAAATTCCATACCTTATTACATAGTGAAACAAATATGAAGAATCTTAAAAGAATAATTTATATAAAAATATTCTTCTTTTCCTTTCAGATTTTGCCTTTTACCCCCATATCCCTGGAGCGCGGCAGACTCGCGGAGGCAAAACCGTAGTTATCCTCCAACGTTCTTCAGTCGTTCCTCAGTCATTCCGTCATCTTCCGTGTACTTCCATACAATTCCGAAGGTATTCCTCCTCTTCCGTCAGGTCAAAATTTTCTGCGAACATGCTCAAAAACATGTTCACGGAAAAAAAATTCTGACAGTGTTCCCTCACGTTCCGCAGTCCTTCCGCAAACGTTCCGTCATTTCTGCAAACGTTCCGTGATCATTCATTTTATTCCACAAGTCTTCCGTGAACGTTCTGCAAACATTCTTCCTTCTTCGGGATGGCCAAAAGCGGCCAGGGAATCCCCACGGAATACTCATGAAAGGTTTGCTGAATACATGCAGAACGTTTGCGGAATGGTTGCGGATGAAACGGAAGACTTGCGGAACACACAAGGAAGTCACTTCCACTATAAATTATTCCAGTTCATTCACTTTATTTTTCCTGTTTTCATGTTCATGTAATAAAGTTTTAGTTATAATCACTGTGGTTTGGACTTTGTGGTTTGGACTTGTGTGCATGGTTTTTAGTCTGCAATGATTGAGGTGCAAATAAAAGGAACGTATTGACATTATTGATATTAAACATCTTAACATATGTTCCATTTAAAATTTATTGTAAATTATAAACATATTGCACATGAGAAACATATGTAAATCACAAACACATGTTAAGTTTTTAAGTTATTGTACATTATAAACATATTATACATTATAAACATATAGTATGAATGAGATAGTGAGTGTCCTTAGTCATTCCGTGTATTTATAGGCGAAATCAGGAGCAAATCCTTTGATCTTTGCCAATTTTTCCTCGTTGAAATGTGGTTATGCCAGGTATTTCTCAGTCATTCCTCAGCCATTCCGTGTTGAAAGTGAATGTTCCGCCTTCATTCCACCTGTTTCGAGATCATTCCGTGGGTCTTCCTTCTAAAGAGGAGTAGTGCCACGGTCGTTCCGCAAACGTTCCGTTCTTTTCGTGAACATTCCGTAAATTGTCCGAAGGTCTTCCTTTGCTGTCCGCAATGGTTCTGAAGGTGATCCGAGCACTTCTACGCATGTATTCCGACATTGTACCGCAGTCTTTCCAAGTCCTTTCCACACATTCCGTGATCATTCCGAAGGTGCAATTTTCCATAAGTTTTTGACCCATTTTACACGTAAAAATACCAAAGCTCCTCCGTAGATTGTTTTCCGTGCCTTTCCGCCATGATCCTTGCATTCCGTGCACCAGTGAAATGGGTGTATTTATCAGGGGTCGCCACAGAAAACCATCTGATTCACATGTTTGCTTTGGCATAGGTTTTAACGTCGGATGCCCTTCCTGACACAACCCTTTAACAAGGGACAGAAACACGCTGACGGCTTTGCAGCTACTCTTTACGAAAGTCAGCAATGGTTCTTTTACATGAACCTCTCACCATAGACAGTGAGAGACATGGCAGACCTTTGGTAACCCTGTTAGCTGCACTGTGGGGGGGTGGGGGGTGGGGGGTGGGGGGGCAGTGACAACCTTGTGGAGAGTGGGACTCAGCGATCCAGCAGCACCTTTTACCACTAGGTCACCACTGCACCTATAATCATTTATATAGAAATGTTCCTATATAAAGTCAATATGGTCACAAATGACCCCACTCGGGCATATTAGTCTCTGAAATAGCTCGGTCGCTTGTGGGTTAACGAGACTAAGATGTTCTACTCTGCAGAACTCCTCCGATGACTGTGCCCTAGTCCGACCTCAGAGTTAAGACTTTACTTGGGGAATCAAATTTTTTTCACAGCTCTTTTTAGTATTTTCTAATTTAATTGCTGTCTGTGAGAATCGAGTCTACTGTGGCCTTCAGGCAGATGCTTATAGGCTCATCTGAAATTGCAGGATGAAGGCCATGTTATTAGCCACAACACACGTTCCTGCTAAAGCCTTCTCGTTGCATACCTCCTGCTGTCATTCTGATGAAAAGTAAGAGAGACACAGAGAAAAATGGAGCAAGAATTTGGAGACCAGGGTCGAGCTTTCGTAAAATGTAACAAACTTGAGTAATGAGGTGAGAAGTAGAGATTACTGAGTCTTTGACGAGCCAATACCAGGCCATAAATTAAAAAAAAAAAAAATCCCGCAAAGAAGATTTTATTCAGGACTTAACAATTGGACGTCTAATTGGTGTTTTAACTTTACACCCTTTCCTGTGTCAAACCAATCCCTTTTAAATTAATGCTTTTTTTTTTTTTTTTTTAATAGAGATTTGAAACATACTTTCTCAAATTAGCATTTTAATCTGGGTGGTGTCTCATTCATGTCTTACACTTATTAGTTTCATACAGTAAGCGCATAAATTGCCCTGCTTTGTGCTTGACTCTGGTGAAGGACGTCAAATCATGCTCATGACAAGTTTATAACCTCTGGTATATTCATTCATTCATTTTCTGAACCGCTTAATTCTAATCCTAAAACAGAGTACAGCCCAAACAGCTCACAGGGACATCAGAGGGCGGAAACACGCTGACGGCTCATGTCGAAAGTCAGCAATGGTTCTTCAGCACGCCCCTTACTATCGACAGTAAGAGACATGACCAGCCTTTAATAACCCAATTAGCTGCACTAGGGGGTTTCTGAAGCGCTTAATCCCAATCAGGGTTGTAGGGAGGCTGGTGCCTCTGGGGGAGGGCAGAGTACAGCCAGGGCAGCTCGCTAGGCCATCGTAGGGCCATGGTATATGTCTGCAACAATTTTAGGAAACCCAAGGCAGACAGTACCTGAATATGTGGTAGCAACAGGTCGGAGCATCTGGTATGGGCCTCCAGTATTGGCACCGAGGTCTTGGAAAGCTTCATAAGAATAGCTCTTGATAGCTGAAAACAGCTTTGAAGATATTAACCAATTTTAAACAATAAGACTCTGTGAGCTTTATATACAGGGATCCCTCGGTACTTCGCGTTTCAGTGCATAGTTTGTTTTTTTAAATGAATTGAATGAAAAAATAAGGAAAATGAAACAAAAACAAGGCAAATTATGCAAAAAAAAAAAAAAAACAACCTAAACAAACACAACCCCCCCCCCAAAAAAAAAAAAAAAAACATAAATAAATAAATAAATAACTACTTACATTTTTGTGAGGTGCGCATCTGAGTGTGCGCGTCTGTATGTGTGTGTATTTACATTTTATTTACATCTCATGCATTATTTTTGAAGGTTTGAGTGTTATAAGCATGTGTCTTCTTTTACTTTCGGCTGCTCCCTTCAGGGGTCGCCACAGCAAATCATCCGCCTCCACCTCACCCTGTCCTCCGCATGTTCTTTTCTGACTCCAACGACCTTCATGTCTTCCTTCCTACGGACACGCCTCCCACCTCTCCTTCTTCGACGTCTTCGATCAACAGTAGTCCAATTTCCATCAGCACCCTGTTGATTGACAGCACTGATGGCGGTCGTTGTTAACCCGGGCCTCAACCGATCCGGTATGGGGGTAATACTTCTGATTTGCATCATAAATATTTGGCATTGGTTTTACGTCGGATGCCCTTCCTGACACAACCCTCTGCATTTCTCCGGGCTTGGGACCGGCATGAGGATATGTATTTATTATTATTATTATTATATACACATATACATGTACGTATACGGCAGTTGGGGGGGTGGGGGTTTAATCCTACTTCTCGGAATTCAGTGGTTGCGGGGGAATTTCGGTCCCAATTAACCATTATAAGTGCAGAAAATATATTTCATAAGTGCAGAAAATGCAAATTCCTCTGGCATCAGTAAATATGCCACTGCCTTGAAAGAATTGATCTATGATTGCCCTATAAATATCATTATTAATCATTTCCTGACATAATTGATATTTCATGAAGCCATAGTTATCTGTAGGATGAATTGTACCATTATAAAATTAATTATTTAAAAAAAGTTTTTAATTGTATAAAAATATAATTTCTTGTGTAATATTTTGAAATTGAGGGAAATTAAAAATAACTGAAATAGTGTTTTCACTAGATCTTTCTGTGACTCACGCATTACAAGTGGAAGAATTTTATTTATTGATTTTTTTTTTTTATGTTCATAGATCCTGTTTTTAGCTATGAACATATCCTAGATTTAAAAAAAAAAAAAAATGCGAATGTCAGAATCTTCATAACAAGTGCACAAGTAGGCTTTAAAAAAAATCATTTATTTGTAAGAGCGGTTGTTGAGGCCCATTGTGCTTCTGGAAGAGCCAATAATGTGCCAGTTTTAGTTTTACAAAAAGAATCAGATTTTAATTTAAAATCGATGACACCACAGATCTTAATTTTTATGGGCCAATTGAGAAAAACAGCTCCACAACATCACAGAACTGCCACAGTTTTACATTTAGGTCAGATTATTCTCGTTGTGGCCATGCTTTTTTCTTTTTCTTTTTTTTTGAATCAAAAAGTGGAACACTGTTCCGGGTAAAGTTGTAGAAGTTTTCTGCAAGCCCAGGTGATTATACAGTATGTGACCAATTACAGAAAAACATGGATTACGTTGAAAATTTAACATACAGTACTTTATACTTCATATATTAGGAAAAAAAAAGTGTTTCAAAATTACCCATAATGCAATATCGATGATGATTTCCTATCGGCTTTTCCCCTTTATCAGGGGTCGCCACAGCGAATGATTCGCATGTTGATTTGGCATAGATTTTTACGTCGGATGCCCTTCCTGACACAACCCTTTTTCAAGGGACAGAAACACGCTGACTACTTTGCAATATTATAGAATGGAAATTGACTGAGTTACACCACTTCATATGCCACTAATCAGGAAATGAGAAAATTTTGAAAAAGTATTAATTACAATGGCAAAACCATTTCGAAATGTCCGCATTTGAAACTCATCCATACACTAAATGAATTCGGCTCTCGACCAATCAGCACAATCTTCTTCGTGTCTTCCTAGCAACAAATGGGGTTTATTTTATACCCAGTATATGTCTCTTTGAGAGTCTTCTCATTGGTTTAATTCAGTGCTTCTCAATTATCCCCCCCCCCAATATAAATATTGTTCTTTGTTTAAAATTTGTTATAAGTAATCCTCGACATAACACTCTATCATTATTAACATAATAAATCGTTATCATTATGGAATACAAAAAAAAAAAAAAAAAAAAAAAGAAATATGGGTCAAGTATATTACAAATATAGGAAGGTCAACTTCCAACAAACAATAACTTTATTAACAATATTTTAGTCTTTCAACAAAAAGATTTAAAGTGCATCAATTTTCCTGCAATAAAAAAAGTATCCTTATTTAAACTGTAAACATTTTTGACCACCAATTTTAATGATTTGATACTGAAAAATAAAATTAAATAAAATCAATAAATAATAATAAATTCAAATTGATCAGCAATATTAACTCAGGACCACAATATATAAAACACTTTAACCGACAAAACAAAAACAAATAAAACAATTATTATTATTATTATTATTATTATTATTATTATTATTATTATTGTGGTGGTCTAGTGGTATAGGGCGCTGGATCGCTGATCCAAAGGTTGGGGGTTCGAGTCCCACTCTCCACAAAGTTGTTACTGTCCCCTCCAGTGCAGCTAACTGGGTTATCAAAGGCGGGCCATGTCTCTCACTGTCTATGGTGAGAGGCATGTAAAAGAACCATTGCTGACATTCGTAAAGAGTAGGCTGCAAAGCCGTCAGCGTGTTTCTGTCCCTTGCTAAAAAGGGTTGAGACAGGAAGGGCATCTGACGTAAAAAAAAAAAAAAACTCTGCCAAATCAAATGTGCGAATCAGATGATTCGCTGTGGCGACTCCCGAGTAAAAGGGAAACAAAGCCGAAAGGGAGACAGACATTATTATTATTATTATTATTATTATTATTATTATTATTATTATTATTATTATCATCAAAATGATTAAGTCCAGATTAATGGCTATAATGAGCACGTTTCGCAGTGCACAGTTTTCGAAGCCGGGTTTAAAGCACGATACTGAACTCTCAGCTCCTGCTTAATGCTGAACTGGGACCTGCACTTATTTTCGCAGCAGTGACGTCATCCAGCATGACGGAGACCGTGTGTGCTGCAGGTAGGATCAGTTCCTCTGCTCTGCTGTGGGGTTTTCTACACTGTGCACTTTGGTACTCCACCTTATCTGATGCTAACAGAGCTCGCTGGTTTGCTGGAATATCATTCACAAAGTGGGATGGTCGTTCGCAATACATTTTAGCTGAAAAAAAAACTCACGCCGCTCATCACATGATTGGGGTGTGATGTCTTTAAGTGACACCTGAATTTATTTGGGTTCATGCTGTCCGCTGCCAATGTTTTCAGACACAGTAAACACAGCAATCTTTCCTCATTTCTCACCATTTCTCACCGCAGCACAGTGAAGCCGAGTGCTACATCCGCTTCATCATACGTCCTCAACTTAACTTTCGGGAGACTTTTGTTTCTCTCACTGTCTCCACCTTTCTTTCCGTCCTTGTTAAAAATTTCCATGACGGGTTTATTAACTTCACTTCTTATTTTACCTCTGGGCATACTCTGACAGTGAGGAAGCCACTGCCACCTGCTGTAGTGGGTGTAGAATTACACTTTATCCATATAGTGTACGGCCAAAAAAAAAAAAAAAAAAAAAAAAAAAAAGAAAGCATGTTCCCTGGAGTCACACATGCCCCACATGGCATCGCCTCCCCTCCACCCCAGGGGGTGCACCCCCCCTATTTGAGAACCACAGGTTTATGGTCACATTATACTGGGAATCCTTCGGCAATTCTGTCAGTACGCAGAGTATTATGTGAACAAATACAGATAATAATGAAATACACACAGGAATCATGAAAGCTAAATAGGTGAATATTCAGTTGTTTTACACAACTTATACATGGAACCCTTTCTTAAACAAGCATTTTAGCATGGATATATTGTGTTTATGGATATTTGAACTATTTGACTATGCTTCGAAAGATGTATTTTTGGTGATATTGCATTTTCGTCCATGTAAACCATTTTTGACTTACTTCGACAAACGTTTTTTCAACTTACTCGATTTATTACTGAAGTAATGTTATGCTGGAGTATATACTAGTATTACATATTTCTGATTAAATGACAGTTTCCAGGCACATCTTTCAGATAATATGCTGTTTTTTTACTTTTCTACTTCACTAAAAGGTGAAAATTATTATTACTATTAATAATAACCATAATGCATTCTGCGATGGTCTGGAAAGCTGTCCAGGGTGTGCCCTGCCCTTGCCTGGAGTCGGCTGAGATGGTGCCAGCCTCTTAAAATGGACAGGAAGAAACCACAACTGTCCAGTTTGTGTGACTTGTGCCCTGAAAAGCCTCCGACTCCTGTTTGTTGATGGCTGCCACCACAGTGTTATATGAATTTATTTACACTTCCTTTTCACCCACTGAAGCTTTATTTGAAGTTAATCAGAATTTCTTGCCCCCAGTGCAGCTAACTGGGTTACAAAAGGCTGACCATGTCTCGGACTGTCTGTGGTGAGAGACTGTAAAATAACCATTGCTGACTTTTGTCAAGAGTAGACAGCATAGCCGTCAAATGTGTTTCTGCCTTGTGATAGCCTGGTGAGCTGTCCAGGGTGTACTCTGCCCTCGTCCGAGTCAACTGAGATGGGTGTCAACCTCCTTGCGACTCCAATTAGGCTTAAGCATTTCAGAAGATGAATGAACGAATGAATGGATGGATAATTTCTAATATGTTCTTTTCAACTTATCTTTACAAGGATAGTTATTGGAGGCACTGTCTCCATATTACAACCATAAGCTGTGTACGTGAGAATAGATTTTTATTTATTTTTATTTTTAGCTATTGCCCGTTAAAAGTATGGCTACTGTGAAATCAGAGGTATGATATTATTACTTTGGGCAGCATGCCAGCACGAGCCATCTCTGTTTGAGAAACAAATCGTTAACCTTTGAGCTCATTACGGTTTGCAGACACGGTTAAATGTTATTCAAAGGGAGCTGCGGCTCACTGTCAAACCCACTGCTGGTGATTAGCCCACTCTTTAACCTTCCAAAGCAATCTGGCTTTTCGTTTGATGGCAGACGAAGTTTTAGGCACAAACAAGACCAGATTTTTTTTTTTTTTAATTAACAGTGTTGGGGAGGGATTTAAATTTTACGCTGTTTACATTCCATGCTACATTTAACCATTATATGAAATGAACACACTCACCTTCCTTTGGTTGGTAGGACAAATGTACAAGTAACTCAGGACTGTCTTCACTCCCACTCTGTCATTCAGTCTCTCATAGGTGGTGCCATAGTCTGTTGATCTGAGGGGCAAAACAGGAGAGGTTTTAATAAACATTGTGTTTTGATTGATTTGATTTTTGTTCATTATAATTGCGCTGTAGTAATGGAGGAATCCTTTGTAAAGAGACAAAGCAGTAAATTACATTCATACTACAGTACACCTATTCTTTCTTTTTATCCCTCATAGTGTGTGGATGTACAGTGTACATGTACTCAGTTTTCTTCCTGGGTTAGTCAGCACTCAGCCACCGGGTTGAATGGATCACTGGATGATTTGTTAGCCATTATGTCAATCATATGTTTTTGCATGCAGTAGAACTGAACACCTTGGGGTGATATTGGAGCAACGTGGTCGACAGCACTTTTCAACAATCTCTTCATAGAGTAAACGAAGAAAAATATTTTGAAAGAATGATGTTATTTCTCCAGTACAGTTCCACAGACACATAGAGATTCTATGCCAACGTGGATTAAAACTGTTATTTAGCCTTAAGTTCTACACCCTCAAGAGAGATCTTACTTGTTTATCAAAATTCCGTTTCATGTATTTAACTTTTATATATATATATATATATATATATATATATATATATATATATATATATATATATATACACAAAAGGACAGGACCTGCTCTTATTTGCTCTACCAAAAAGTATTGAGCACTCTCCTACGGAAGGATCTACTCAGAAAATCCTCTATATATATATATATATATATATATATATATATATATATATATACAAAGGTTGGGGTTCGAATCCCAATCTCCACAAGGTTGTCACTGTCCCTCCAGTGCAGCTAACTGGGTGATCAAAGGCCAGCCATGTCTCTCACTGTCTATGGTGTGACGCATGTAAAAGAAACATTGCTGGCTTTCGACAAGAGTAGCTGCAAAGCCGTCGGCGCGTTTCCGCCCTGCGATGGCCTGGCGAGCTGTCCAGAGTGTACTCTGCCCACGTTTGGAGTTGGCTGGGATGGGCACCAGCCTCCCTGTGACTCTAATTGGGATGAAGCGGTTCCAGAAAATGAACTGAACTGAATTATTTATTATTAAAATAAGTGACGATATATTCAAGCTCAGGTGGTGGTGGCCTGGTGGGAAGGGACGCTGGCTCGATGATCCTGAGGTTGGGGGTTCTAGTCTTTGTCTCAACAAGGTTTTCACCGCACCCCCTCCCCCCCCCCCCCAGTGCAACTAACTGGGTGATCAAAGGTCGGCCATGTCTCTCACTGTCTATGGTGTGAGGTTCATGTAAAAGAACCGATGCTGACTTTCAACAAGAGTAGCTGCATAGCCGTCAGCGTGTTTCTGCCCCTTCCTAAAGGGTTGTGTCAGGAAGGACATCCGGCATTAAAACCTATGCCAAATCAAACATGCAAATCAGATGATTCGCTGTGGTGACCCCTGGGGGGGGAAAAAAAGGAAAAAAGCTGAAAGGAAAAGAAGAAGAAGAAGAAGACATATACATTCTGTGACTTATGTCAATCAGATGACCTGTACTGAAAATATGGACTTAATTCATTCATCCATTCATTTTATGACCCGGACAATCCTAATTAGGATTGCAGGGAGGTTGACACCCTGAACAGGTCCCAGGTCATGGTAGGAGAAACACTCTCACAAACATTCATACTCACATTCATACCTAGGGGCAATTTCGAACAGCCAATTTACCCACTGTGCATGTTTTTGGACTGTCAAAGGAACCCAGAGTACCTGGAGGAAACCCGCACAAGCACAGAGAGAACATGCAAACTTTGCACAGTAACACCCAAGCTGAGAATATAACCCAGAACCTTCTCGATGTGAGGCAAACGTCCTAAAATCTATGCTACCATACCATCCATTTGGACTCAATTTCAAGCAAAAATTACAATTTCCTCATTAGTCATGACACAAATTGCAAATTCATCAGTTGAGCCATTTTTAGTTCAAATTGCCACAGATACAGAAAATGCACATAAATTACTAAAATTAAGTTCACATCGTAATATGTAAATTGGGTGTGAGTATTTCTGTCCCACCCAATTCACGTTGTCGGCCATTTGTTGGAGCTGAAAACAACTGTGCAAAAGCAAATAGAACTCGTCACTCATCATTCATTTGCTGAAACACTTAATTTTATTAAGGTCGCGGGAAGACTGGAGTCTATCTCAGCTTACACTTGTCGAAGAATGCACGGTCCACCCTGAACAGCTCCTCAGACCAACACAGGTTAATTAAATGAATCATTTAAAATTGATTAGACTGTTTCATAACAAAATATTTGACCCTTTTGATATCTCCGAGGATTTCCACCTAGTTCTTTTAAAATATACTGTAAATACTGGGCATGCAAATAATCTCTGCTATATTGAGAATGAAATGCTTCCCACGTTGAGTTTATGACTTCTCAAGTGGGAAAGATTACATTTTATGCAGTGGACCTCACACATAAATGAGCCCAGTTTTATCTGCATGCTTACAATATATTAATAATTCATTTTTTCCCCTATGACTGAGTTAAAACTAAGGTAATAGGCAATACAAAAACATGTTGAGAGGGCTGGGATCAGAAACATGAATAATGTACGGGATGAAAGCCAATATTAAACAATAAAATCCAAAATGTATTTATAGTTATCTGTCAGTTGCAATTAAAACAGAGATTGTGGACAGAGGCAGCTCTTGAAACAAAGACAGAAGGTTCCAAACATCTCAGACTATTCTAAAGTGACATCTATCACGAGAAAGTCAACGACCACTGCTGGAGTAATCCACCTATGGGATGTTGTCCTAATTATACCTTTTGCTTAATTTTCCTGAATTATTTTCTGCCTGATACCATATTATCTACATCATGGGTCTTTAAACTCGTCCACAAAGGGCTGGCGTGAGTGCAGGTTTTCACTTCAACCAAACAGTAGCCACACCTTCCACCTGTTTTCACCAATCACTGATCATCAAATGAAAAGAAAAGGGGAAAAAAATAGATTGGACATTACTGTTTCAATTCTGACGTGGGGCCATCTTGGCAAGGTGATCTCACCAAGATGGCCCCACTTCAGATTTGAAACAGTAATGTCCATTCTAGTTTTTTTTTCTTTTCTTTTGATGATCAGTGATTGGTGGAAATAGGTGGAAGGTGTGGCTACTGTTTGGTTTAAGTGAAAACCTGCACCAACACCAGCCTTTGTGGGTAAAATTGAAGACCCCTGATCTACATCATCGTGTCATCATTCATCTATATTCAGTAATTCTTTACCGTGGATAGTGGAAATTGTAATATGAAACCTATCCCAGAAACAATGTTTTGGAAACGTACCCTATGTACATCAGTCCATTACACGGGCACAACACATACAAATACACTCCAGTAGGTAATTTCGAACTGTTATGCCTATATTTGTAATTATGACTACATGCAAGCTATATATAGAAAATAGATTGAACAAGAGCAGCGAGGACACTCCACTTCCTCCTATTTTGCTAAAATTTTAAATAAACACAATAGTTTAATGAAGACATGTGGGGCAGAATTTTCTCGAACTGGGACTGCAGGTTTACCACCAGTCATCGAGTCAGAGAGATGTAAAGACCAAAATAGCCTCAATATTAAATCAATCATTTGTTCAATTTCAGAGATGCCTAATTCTACTAATTGTGTCAAGAAGTCTAGTATCGCTCTCAGCTGAATGTGGATGAAGGTGGGGGAAACCTCGAACAGCTTGCTAGACCATTGCAGGGCCAACACCCTTATACAATACACAGCAATTCACATTCACATTCATACCTCGGGGAGAACAAACACTAGGAGAACATCCAGACTCCACATAGAAACATCCTTACTGAGCCCAAAACCCAAAATATTTGGACACCCATTTGTGAGAATTACAGAATTATCAGGTTTCAAGCTTTAATCTCCAAGTGAATATTAATAATGTAGAATGGAACTTCAGACCATTTCACCACTGATAGGCGCAATTTTGCAAAAAGCAAGAAATATTTAATTGCTGGTATAAAAATAGGTAATTAGGGTAATGCGGGCTTTTTACGCCCGAGCCTAGTGACTCATCAGGCCGGGGCTTATCCCCAGTTTCCGTAACATGAAGCTCCCGGGAGTTCATCAGGCCGCTAGTCCATCGCAGGTTTCCTTTCCCAGTATATTTTACTGGTACCCATTTATACTGCTGGGTGAACAGAGGCGCACTTGTGGTTACGACCTTGCCCAGGGGTCTTAGCACAGTGGGGGTCTAAGTGAGATTCGAACACACATCCTCCTGATCATGAGCCCAGCACCCTAACCACTACCCACCCCCCCAAAAAAAAAAAAATAAATAAATAAATAAAATAGGTAAATGTGCAGTATTTATTCCAACTGTATTCGTCAGTGTTAACTTCAAGTTGTCATGTAAAGTACGGTTCTGTACATGACAACTTTACTTTTTAATTTCTTTTTCTTAACATGAGCTATGGCCATCATGCATTCCAACAAAATCACATTGTGATTTTTTCATTCTTAAGAGTCCCCGAAATGGCCTGAAATGATTGCAGAGTTCCAGCAGAAAAGAGGAAGTTACATGTTATGAATATGAGATAGAGACAAAAAAGCAATCGATGAAAAAAAAAAAAAAAAATCCAATTTCATCGAATGAGGATATGCAGACATTCAGTGTGTACTGGAGATAGACTCAAATCTTTTTCATGTCTTTTCTGAGGAATGGACTCTTGATATCATTATGAAAGATTACGCTTAGAATTTCACCAGTATTTTCTCCTTAATCCTGACAACTCTGACGCCCTGCTGGTTCGGTTTTATAGTCTTTTGCACCGTTGTTTTCTTATTAGAATATCAGAACAGGACGTTAGTTTAAAGTGGGTGTGACTGAAAAAAAATAAATAAATAAATAAAAGCACAATTAGGACTGAATAAACTCTAAAGTCTAAAAGCCTACCTTATTAAAGTACAATAAAGAAATTGTTTAATAAATAAAAAGCAATTCCACCTGCTCAAAGCAATGCACTGTAATGTCAACTGAATAATTGCTTGAGAAACAATATGCAATAGTACAACAGAAATGGTGACACATTTTTTTCTGTATTTTCTATATACCACTTACACTCGAATTTTCACCTGCACAATTACGGAGGAAATTTCCCAGCTTAATCCTCAGTGCTTTTTGATAAGGGCGGACCACTTAATAGCATCCCACCTCATGTATGTTTAGATGGTCAAAGAAATAATCAGCTGCCTTAGCAAAGAAAAGGTTTCTTCTTCTTCTTCTTTTCCTTTCGGCTGTTCCCTTCAGGGGTCGCCACAGCAAACCATCTGCCTCCATCTCGCCCTGTCCTCTACATCTTCTTCTCTTATTCCAATGACCTTCATGTCTTCCTTCACCACATCCATAAATCTCCTCTTTGGTCTTCCTCTAGGCCTTTTGCCTGGTAGTTCCAACCTCAGCATCCTACTACCAATATACTCACTATCCCTCCTCTGTACATGTCCAAACCATCTCAATCTAGCCTCTCTGACTTTGTCTCCAAAACATCTTACATGGGCTGTCCCTCTGATGTACTCATTCCTGATCCTATCCATCCTTGTTACTCCCAGTGAGAACCTCAGGAATGAAAAGGCATTATGGGAAAAAAAAAAAAATCAGGGTGTCTTCAGTTGTTTTTCAAAAAAAAAAAATAAATAAAATCCTTAATGACTAGTTGCCATAAATATGAATAGATCTAAATCTGGAAAAAACAAAACAAAACATGCACATCAACACTTTTTTAACCCAGAAGAAAACTGTTCCACAAGTTTCCTTTATCATTTTCAAATGAAATGCTCTTTTGAAGACACCGTTCCCCAACGTATCCATGCATCAGTTGATCAGTTCTTCCACTAGAATGTGTATACTGTATTGGTTAATGAATGTTGCAACTAACTTTGTTTCAAAGGCTGGTCATATCTCTCATTGTTTATGGTGAGAGGCTGGAAAAGAACCATTGCTGACTTTTGACAAGAATAGGCTACAGAGCAGTCTGTGTTTTTCTGCCTTGCGATTGCCTGGTGAGCTGTCCAGGGTGTACTCTGCCTTTGCTTGGAGTCGGCTGGGATGGCCACCAGTCTCCCCACAACCCTAATTAGGATTAAGCAGTTCCAGAAAATGAATGACATGGTTAATGAATGTCTATTTAAAGTATTTAAGAAATATGCCTTTGGACACTGACATCAACATATATGTTATATGGGCTGTGGTATCCGAAGAACAACTCTAAGAAATAAGACAGTGACTTTCTAGCCTTCTATGTTTTTTTTTTTTTTTTTTTTTTTTTTGTATTTTTGACCATTGTAGGTTAAAAATGATAACGAAGTAAAGGAAACATTTCTGTTCAACTTGGCTGAAAATATGAAACATTTGCTGATGCCGCTGAACATGCTTTCACATGCACCTCCATATCCTTCATCCAAACCTCATCACAGACCATGTTTTGACCCGGAGATAAAACCTGAAAAATCTGAAATGTTAGACAGTCTAAGATGCTAATGAGAATGGGAAGCTCCAAGCATGCCAACCTGCTCACATGCCAATGCTACACTTTATCAGTTTCCTACAATGTCTCCCTTTTTCCATTCAGGCTTCTCCAGCCATTCAATTCCAGAACTCAATGCCCTATTTGTCCTAATTTCATGTTATACACCTGATACTGTGTTTGGATGAAATTGGGAGGAAAGTGTTTGGGGAATACAGATGAATAAAAGAAAAAAAAAAAAAAAAAAAAACTACTGCTGAGAGATTTAGAATTCCAACAAACATTCACGATCTAAATGTATGTCCTATGTTCTTGTGCCTTTTTTAGTTTTAACCAGAAAAACAAAAGCTGCAGAAGACCAAATTGCAGTCAGCGCCATAAGAATTGGTAGGCTGTCCCAAATGTAACTTTGTCTCTGTACATCACAACAATATATTTAAAATGAGCCAATCAGGATAATTAATAGAGTATTTTAGTGGCGCTGGATCGCTGATCCAAAAATTGGGGGTTTGAGTCCCACTCTCCACAAGGTTGTCACTAACCCCCCACCCCCCAGTGCGGCTAACTTGGTCATCAAAGGCGGGCCATGTCTCTCGCTGTCTATGGTGTGAGGCATGTAAAAGAACCATTGCTGACTTTCGTAAAGAGTAGCTGCAAAGCCGTCAGCGTGTTTCTGTCCCTTGCTAAAAGGGTTGTGGCAGGAAGGGCATCCGACGTAAAAACCTCTGCCAAATCAAAAGTGCAAATCAAGATGATTCGCTGTGGCGACGCCCGAGTAAAAGGGAAAAAGCCGAAAGGAAGACAAATAAAGCATTTCATTAACTTTTTTCTTGAACAAATTTCCACCGTTTTTGTCCACAGTCTCTCTATTTTGTCAGACTAAATGCAAGCTACCATAATTGGAAATATGATTATGTTGTCCACAAGCATTTATATGGGGGCATCTGTGATGAACTTCACCTCTGCTATGAACACAATGTCAGAAAAACATAATTTAAAAATTTTAAGACTTAATACAAAAACCTTTACCTTTAGTTACGGACTGAAAACTGGAATTCAGGGACATCAACAAATACTGAATTTTCTGTTATGATACTCCAGGCCTTCATGATAGCCACCCTGCACGTTCTTTCAGTATCCCAACCCCATGTCAAGTTTGAGCTCCAAGAAACAGTTAACTACAACTATTCAACCTAATAAGCTCTTGAGTTGCCTTATCCTTTCTTTCCTTCACTCTACCCTCCTCTTGCCATCATTCGGGTACAATCTCTGCAAGGAATCATGTTCTAGAACTGTGCAGGCTTTCTAACTAATCTTTAATTAAAAGTGTAATATGTCCTTTCTTGCTCGAGTATTACTTGTCATTTGCATCATAAAGTTGTGCCATTTTATCCACACCCCTGTATGTGTCTTTTGATTGTATACTTTTACAATAAAGCCTACCCACCTGGAGAGTGTATTTGACCTCACTAGATTTTAGGAATGGACTTCACTAGATTTTACAACTCAGTGATTTTCCATCAATGATTCTGCATACATAAGAGGATTTTTATGGTGGGAACTGACGTTGAAGGCTGACTACATAACTACTATAACTGATGTTGAATAAGGACTATAATCTGTATTCATCGCTAAGGTAAGAAATATTATGAACTCAAATATTAATTTGTTTATTATTCATTTGCACACACTCCAGACTCGCTTGATTCTTGCAGAATACTAACTACTCACACCGTGACACCCATTGCAACAATTGTAAAATGCAACAATTGTAAAATTAATTAAAATTGCACTTCATAGTATTTGAAATCTGCAGTTCAGCACAATTAACAATCACACTCCTGTACACTGTGCATTCATTCAAACTTAACTATGCCCAAGTCTACTTCATTCAAGTGGGTTGGCTGAGCCATGGAAGCCTGACATGCATGAATTGTAAAACAAACCATACCTTTGGAGACCAGAAGTGCTCAGGACACAATATGGACTGCCTAGTGCAGTGCTTCTCAATTATTTTCTGTAGCTCCTCCCCTAGGAACAACAACAACAACAAAAAAAAAACAAACAAAAAAAAAAAACAAGCAAAAAAAAACCAAACACCTCCCCCCCAGCCTCGGCCCCGAGATTGATTATAAATAGTATTATTTGTCGATACAATTATTATTAGTACGCCTCCGCATAACATAGGATCTTTATTCACATGAAAACAACAAAAGAAATTTTTAGAAAATAGAAATTTTTCCATGTTGTTTCTTGAGGGGTTGTTTACTGCACTTCAGATTGTTTGCCCATGCAAAAAACCACTACACCATAGCATGGCAAGGGGCAGTGGTGGTCTAGTGGTATAAGGCGCTGGATCGCTAATCCAAAGGTTGGGGGGTTCGAGTCCCACTCTCCACAAGGTTGTCACTGCCCCCCCCAACCCAGTGCAGCAAACTGGGTTATCAAAGGCCGGCCATCTCTCTCACTGTCATGGTGCAAGGCATGTAAAAGAACCATTGCTGACTTTCGACAAGAGTAGGCTGCAAAGCCGCGGCGTGTTTCTGCCCTGCGATGGCCTGGCGAGCTGTCCAGGGTGTACTCTGCCCTCGCCCGGAGTTGGCTGAAATGGGCACCAGCCTCCCCGTGACCCTAATTAGGATGAAGCGGTTACAGAAAATGAACTGATGAACCATAGCATGACAATGAGAGCGCCACTGACACCGAGTGGAGTGGAGGTGCAATTACACTCAATTCTTGTACGGTATTTCAGAAAAGCATGTTCCCCAGGGTCACACATGACCCCTCCCCATTTAAGAAGCACTGTATCACTTGTACACTCATATCTGATAGTTTCATGAGGTCCTATTTTTTAGACTGTTAAATAATCATAAAGATTGATAAATTAAATCTATCAGTGATAATTATAACTATAATAATTAAAGATTGACAATATACAGTATTGCAGGAGTACTTCCAGACAACCAAGTGTTTTGTCTTGGTTCTCAATTGTGAATATAACTTTTAAAGCGTGTCTTGCCGTGATATATTATATTTGACATCAAAGAAATGAAAGGGTTTCCCTTCTTTAGTCTGCATTTTCAAGTTTAAAGGCAAGCACTTATGTAATCAGCAAAGAGAAATGAAAGAAATCACAACTTGAAACAGGCCTGGCTTTTTTCCTGCACTCTCCTATTCATATGTTCATCTGATGTAACTTCTGCTAAGACAACTAAGATGGAAAACTTGGACATGCATAATGCAGCTTTGTGGCTTATTTTCAACATCTGCAATCTCCTCCACACCACTCGACTGTTAAACTCGCTTTACTGACTTCCTGTATCAGCTCATGTTCGATTTTAAACACAAATTTCTGCCTACAAAGTCAAAAATGTACCGTCCTACCTCAAATCACTCATCACACCCTGAACTATGCCATATTCTCTCCGATCCTCTAACACTGCTAAACTAGGCCCTCCATCTACGGAAACATTCCAAGGAAAACATGCATCTGAACTCTTCTTTGTTCTGGCAACAACCTTACCCACTGAGATTTAACTGACGGTATACTTAGCTTGTGTCATAGTGAACCAGTATCAGAATGCATTCACTGATACTAACTTCAAAGAACTCTCTCTGGATAAGGGCATCTGACAAATGTTGCAAATTTGATGGAAATTAAATTTAAAATTGGGGTTGGACTCAGTTTTGGATGCTTATGTTGAAGAAAAAAAAAAAAAAAAGTCTGGAAACCTCAAATGCATGAACTAGAAAATGGACTTGTACAGCTGTACTGCTCTACTCTAAATATGTAAATTTTCCAAAATAAATATTGATTAAACTTTCAGACTTAAACCGCTTAAACTCTAACCATTGAATGTGCCTTATAAAGTATATTTGCAGACTTTACCTGAAAAATTAGTTCACTACCCATGCCTCGTCTAACAGTACAAATGTTCCGAGTGGCAATTATTTAAAAGACTTTTTTTTTTTTACTTTCATATAAGGAAAATGTTATACTTCGTTCAACAACCAGCTCTTTATTTAACCCTCCACCGTCTCTAAAGAATCGTTATGTCTGTGGCAGTAATTCATTAATATGTCAGTAGGTCAGAGTTCATTTATCTCACTTTTTTTTTTTTTTTTTTGAATCTCGTAATCTTTTACTGTGTCTATGGGGAAGCCAGAGTCCATCCGAGCTGATCTCTGAACAAATGCACTCTCAACAGCTCACCATACAATCACAGGACCTACACATGCACATACAAATATAAACACTCATTCACACCTAGACAGGAGGCAGAGCTGGAGGTAGCAGAGATGAAAATGTTGAGGTTCTCTTTGGGAGTAACGTGGATGGATAGGATCGGGAATGAGTACATCAGGGGGACAGCACATGTAAGAGGTTTTGGAGACAACGTAAGAGAGGCTAGATTGAGATGGTTGGGACATGTACAGAGGAGGGATAGTGAGTATACTGATAGTAGGATGCTGAGGTTGGAACTACCAGGCAGAAGGCCTAGAGCAGGGGTCGGGAACCTTTTTGACAAAGAAAGCCAAAAAAAAAAAAAAGAAAAAAAAGAAAAATCTAATACACACACACACACACACACACACACACATATATATATATATATATATATATATATATATATATATATATATATATATATATATATATATATATATATATATATATATAACAAAAGGACAGGACAAAGGCTTTCTATTGAAACTCCATTTATCACTACAGATCTGTTTCGAGGGGTGGTGAAACCATCCCCTCTCTTCAGGTGATTACAGAAGGATTCACCTGAAGAGAGGGGATGGTTTCACCACCCCTCGAAACAGATCTGTAGTGATAAATGGAGTTTCAATAGAAAGCCTTTGTCCTGTCCTTTTGTTATTTGCTCTACCAAAAAGTATTGAGCACTCTCCTACGGAAGGATCTACTCAGAAAATCTGATATATATATATATATATATATATATATATATATATATATATATATATATATATATATATATATATATATATATATATACTGAATACAACTAAATTGAAAAAGAAGACCTACAATTTTAGAGTATCATAAAACTCTGAATTTATTTTAAACAACATTGTTTCAACAAAGTTATTTATTAATAAGAAACATACTTCTTACTATTAATGCAACTTCTGGTGTTGGTTTTGCTGATGGC
>CM045744.1:33553975-33633975 GCA_024760905.1 Plotosus lineatus | reverse complement strand
CCCTCCTTTCCAGGGCATACCTCCACCTCTCTAGATTTTCCTCCACTTGGTCTCTGCTCTCACTACAGATCACGATGTCATCTGCAAACATCATAGTCCATGGAGATTCTTGTCTAACCTCGTCTGTTAGCCTGTCCATCACCATAGCAAACAAGAAGGGGCTGAGAGCTGACCCTTGATGCAGTCCCACCTCCACCTTGAACTCTTCTGTCACACCAACAGCACACCTCACCACTGTCTTACATCTCTCATACATGTCCTGCACCACTCTAACATACTTCTCTGTCACTCCAGACTTCCTCATACAATACCACAGTTCTTCTCTCGGCACCCTGTCATATGCTTTCTCCAGATCCACAAAGGCACAATGCAGCTCCCTCTGACCTTCTCTGTACTTCTCTATTAACATCCTCAAAGCAAACACTGCATCTGTGGTGCTCTTTCTTGGCATGAAACCAAACTGTTGTTCACAAATGCTGACCTCTGCCCTTAGTCTTGCTTCCACTATTCTTTCCCATAGCTTCATTGTATGGCTCATCAACTTTATCCCTCTGTAGTTGCCACAACTCTGTACATCTCCCTTGTTCTTAAAGATGGGCACAAGCACACTTCTCCTCTCTGTCCTTTATCACTCTAACTTGCTGCATGTCTTTCCAATCTCTATTTCTCTGCTGTGCTAACCTGTATAGATCATTTTCTCCCTCCTGACTGTTCAACCTATCATACAAGTCATCATACGCCCTCTGTTTGGCCTTTGACACTGCTACCTTCGCCTTACGCTGTGTCTCCCTGTACTCCTGTTTACTCTCTTCGGTCCTGTCAATGTCCCACTTCTTTTTGGCTAACCTCTTCTTTTGTACACACTCCTGCACTTCCTCATTCCACCACCAAGTTTCCTTATCTACTTTCCTTCCAGAGGACACACCAAGTACTCTCCTACCGGTCTCCATGATCACATTGGCTGTGGTTGTCCAGTCCTCTGGAAGCACTTCCTGACTACCCAAAGCCTGTTTCAACTCCTCCTTGAAGACAACACGACACTCTTCCTTTTTCAGCTTCCACCACTTTGTCTTCTGCTCTGCCTTTGCCTTTTTCACTTTTCTCACCATCAGTGTCATCCTGCACACCACCATCCTATGCTGTTTGGTAACACTCTCACCAACTACTACTTTGCAGTCACTGACTTCCTTCAAATTACATCGCCTGCACAAGATGTAGTCTACCTGTGTGCTCTTACCTCCGCTTTCATAAGTCACCCTATGCTTCTGTTTCTTCTTGAAGAAAGTATTCACCACAGCCATTTCCATCCTTTTTGCAAAATCGATCAACATCTGTCCTTCTGTGTTCCTGTCCTGGATACCAAACCTGCCCATCACTTCCTCGTCCCCTCTGTTGCCTACACCAACATGTCCATTGAAGTCTGCTCCAATGACCACTCTTTCACCTCTGGGGGTATTCTGCATCACTTCATCTAAATCACTCCAGAATCTCTCCTTCTCTTCTAGCTTACATCCTGCCTGTGGGGCATAAGCACTAACAACATTGACCATCACGCCTTCAATTTCTAACTTGAGACTCATCACTCTGTCTGACACTCTTCTCACGTCTAGAACATTCCTGACAAACCCCTCCTTCAAGATGACTCCTACTCCATTTCTCTTCCCATCCACACCATGATAAAACAGTTTAAACCCTGCTCCTAAGCTCCTAGCCTTTCTACCTTTCCACCTTGTCTCCTGAACACACAGTATGTCCACCTTCCTCCTCTGCATCATGTCAGCCAGCTCCCTATCTTTTCCTTGCATAGTTCCAACATTCAAAGTCCCTATTCTCAGTCCTAGGCTCACACATTTCCTCTTCTCTCTCTGCCTACGGACACGCCTCCCGCCTCTCCTTCTTCGACGTCTTCGACCAACAGTAGTCCAATTTCCATCAGCACCCTGTTGGTTGACAGCACTGATGGCGGTCGTTGTTAACCCGGGCCTCGACCGATCCGGTATGAATTTCTTATTGATCATTTGCATTTTTTAAATGTGGCAGAAGTTTTACGCCGGATGCCCTTCCTGTCGCAACCCTCTGCATTTATCCGGGCTTGGGACCGGCATAAGGGGGAGAGACACTGGTTCGTGCCCCCCCCGCCTCATGGCTGCATTTTATATATATATATATATATATATATATATATATATATATATATATATATATATATACAGGTAGCCTGGTGGTAAGGTCAACAGGTTGCCACTGATCCCTCAGTGCAGCTAGCTGGGTTATCAAAGACTAGCCATGTCTCTCACTGTCTATGGTGTGAAGCTGTAAAAGAACAATTGCTGAGTTTCGTCTAAGAGTAGCTGCATAGCCGTAAGCGTGTATCTGATGGTGATGTAAGGAGTTGTGACCCCCATCTCTTTTATCTTCGCACTGTAAGATATATATATATATAGATATATATACACGTATACATACATATATACATATATATACACACACACACACACATATATATATATATATATATATATATATATATATATATATATAAAACAAAAATAAAAGGACAGGACAAAGACTTTCTATTGAAACTCCATTTATCACTACAGATCTGTTTCGAGGGGTGGTGAAACCATCCTCTCTCTTCAGGTGATTATAGAAGAATCTTCTATAATCTATAAGAAGAAACCCCTCGAAACAGATCTGTAGTGATAAATGGAGTTTCAATAGAAAGTCTTTGTCCTGTCCTTTTATTTTTGTTATTTGCTCTACCAAAAAGTATTGAGCACTCTCCTACGGAAGGATCTACTCAGAAAATCATATATATATATATATATATATATATATATATATATATATATATATATATATATATATATATATATATATATATATATATATATATATACATACACATATATATATCTTCTTGGACTGTGATGTTCTTACACCAATATTCGTTTTATGGCATAATTGATAATTATGCACGAAGACGGCTGCCACTGGTACTATACAATTTAATGTCATCCACCAATTCTAACTAAAATAACTGATTTTTTTTAATGCATCATAACAGACACAGTTAAACTTTAGCACACACATGGTGTTTCTGACTCTTTTAAATTTACAATGCCTCTTTAACTGCATATGAGTTGATGTATATACATTGCAGAAACAATGAAAAGTAATCTAAAATGAGATTTCTATTCTTTACATGTAATGTGTCAGGTTGAGCTCTGGACTTTGACCAGGCAAATAGCTCTAAGTAACTAACCGCATCTGTTCATCCCATTTTCTCAGAAACAAGCATAAACAGTGATTCTTTAAATTGTTTTTTGTGTATACTATGGGCCACACAAAAAAAAAAAAAATAATAAAAAAATATTTCCATTCTAATTCATGCATTTTCCACTCAGAATACCAATTTTTAATTCCAAAGTAGTGGGAAGTAAGATCATGTGATTCCCATGTAGTGTATACAGGGATCCCTCACTTTCCACAGTTAATTGAGACCGAGATCCCCCCACGACCACTGAATTCCACTAGTAGGATCAACCGTACTCCAACCACCCCTGACTAAAGTATAAGTACATGTATACAGTATGTGTATATAACATCAAGAAATGCATAATCAATGCTATAAATGCTTATAATAACAATGAAACATTCAAAAATATTACATACGATGTAAATAAAATATAAATACACCCACACACACATACGCTTGCACACACTCAGATGCGCACCTCACAACAATGTAACGAGTTTATTTATTTATTTTTTTGCATAATTGGCCTTGTTTTTTCCTTAACTTTTTCCCCTATTCTTCCTTAGTTTCCTTATTTTTTAATTCAATGAGTATTAAAAAAAAAAAAAAAAAAAAAAAAAAACGCAATGCACTGCAGCTGCATGAATTGAAGCGCGAAGTAGCGAGGGATCCCTGTATTGTGATAAGACTCATGGTCATGAATGTGTCAGAAATTTTCACAATAGCATTTTTAGGCAATATAGCCCTCTGTATTTATTATAGCATTTTATTATAGATTACTTGTTTATTCATTTGTTTATAATAAGTTTATTATTTTGCATCTGTAATATATAAAAACCTTGAAAAACAATGTCAGACACACCATAAACACATGTACACACAAAAAGCCCAAGGCGCACACACACACACACACACACACACACACACACACACACACACACTCACACACACACACACACACACACACACACACACACACACACACACACACACACACACACACACACACTCACTCATGAGCAGTGTCATCTCTAATAAACAAGCATATTTAAACAGAATTGAAAATTCCTATGCTGGAGAATTGAAACATAAAAGATAATAGGTGCGGTTGTGCAGGTATCAGGGGATTAAAAAAAAAAAAAAAAAAAAGCTTGGTTGTTTTCATATTTGCGACAATGTGACAGAGTAAAACAATCACAGAGAGACAGTGATTCTTTCCCATTTACACGATTTCCCACCATGTATTTCCCCCCCCTCTCACCTAAGAGATTACCAAATAAATGAGAAACAGTTTTTGGAGGTGAAAAACATAGAATGCTCATTTTGAAAAGGAAACAACTTAAAGTAGGTTCTGTTTGTTGCAAAAGTAGTAGCTTGTGTGACACAGCGGACAGACGCCACAGTGGTTGTGATGTTAGGCCACGGTGACATGAGTGCTGGCTGTGATGAGGTCACTGTGACTTGCACACCTAAAGTGATTTGCCGTCTGTTATAAAGTACATGCTCATGGTAATTCAGAAAAGAGGAGGGTCCTGCGTCTCCTAGACCCTTACGCGACAGACCACATCAAACCTTAGACCACTGAGACGTCACGAGCCATTGCTGATCTCTGTGCATCTCCCTAAATAAACTGCTACATTGACAGAGTTTGCCTCATTTGCATTACTCCGGCAATCCACTCTCTGATTGGTCACATAAACGACAATGTGCCAGGAGTCGGGGAATGTTTGGGCTACCTGTGATTTCAGGGTTTAAAGGGATACACTTTTTATATAATTATATTTTAATTGTGTGTAAATTTTTAATATATATTAATGTATTTTAAATATATTTAAATCTTGCACCTTCCATCCATCGAACCATCCATTTTCTGCTGCTTATTCATGGTTGGATCATGTAGGCAACAGGTCTAGGAGGCTTCCCTCTTCTTTTATCCATAATCTCTTTCTCTTTTTTTTTTTTTTTTTTTTGCTCACTGCCCAAATGTCATAACCAAAGGTGAGGGTAGGAACATAAACTGGTATATCAAAATCTTTGCCTTTTGGCCCAGCTCACTCTTTATCATACCAGACTGGGACAGAGCCCTCATGACTGCTGACACAGCATCAACTGGCCTGTCCACCCCTCACTCCATTATCCGATCACTCGTGAACAAGAACTCAAAACACCTGGACTCTTCCCCATGAGGAAAAAAAAATGGCTCCAACTTGGAGTCAGCAATTCACCAGAATCACGATCACAGATTTGAAAGAGCTAGGATTCCTCCTGGCTACTTCCAATTCATGCCGAAGGTTGCAATTTAAAGAAGCCCACAGAACCAAGCCATCCAAAAAAAACAAAAAACACCAACAAAAAAACAACAACAACAACAACAACAACAAAAACAAATATGCAATCCCAAGGTTCTCAAACCAGACATCCTCCTCTACATGACTACACCTTCATATCCTGTCCAGAAAAAAACAAAAAAAACCCAAACAAGATTGGTGACTGGTGGAGTTCAACACATATTGCAAATGCACTAAAACTTATCTAGCATCTCCATACTTAAAATAACTGTCAGTAACCTGTATCCTGTCCAGGTCTTTGTGCTCAACAGAGAAAGGATTGCTTGAGTAACCTCATTGTTCATTTATCATTGTGATCCCCATCATAAATCTGACAATGGGGGACCCTTAGGTGCCTCTGAAGCATCTTTGCAACAGCTTGCAATGAGTTTCGGTGCTCATTGAGCTGTCATCGTGAGCAGAGGGCACGCCTCCACCCTAGGCGGTGCTGCACAGGGTGATACCATATCTCATTGTTTAAATCAAAATGGCGGAGGCCTTCTTATACCGTCTTTCCAATGTTTGCGTGGTGTTGGAGGCATGTATATAAATGTGACTGTGTAAATGGTGTACATAATTAGATTCAGAGTGTGCTGTAACTACTGTCACATGGTACGACTCAGCTGTAAGGGGGTCTAGAAACCTCGAGATGGACCTGGTTGCGTATGCGCCCTTGTGGAGGGTCAGGTGATTCAGAAACTTTGAGAATGGAACTTTCCAGAACTTTGGGGAGGTTATATTAAGGACCTGGTGCTGACTGGCTCGAGCCTCTTCCCGTCTCGTGCAGCCTCTCCCAGTCACTTCGCTGCGCAGATCCTCTAAGGAAACTTCGCGGTGGCTCATCTCATCCAAGGCGGATCATGGAAACTTGACACAGGTTTGGTTGTTCTGGAATTAATCGCCAAAGTCCATCATCCACGTTCACCCACAGCCAGCACGAGGATTTTAATAATTTGTTTTTGTCTAACGCGGGATTACAAGCCTTTCTCCGCCAGCGCGAGCACCGCTTCTAAATTTACCATGCTGCAGGTGTTTGGGGACTCTTTGTTTAATTTGCATTTTGGTTGAGCTTTAAGCTGTAAGTATTATTTTGCCTTGCCTTGTTTATAGTATTAAATTGTATATTGTTTATGTCGTCGTTTGTCATGCTTTACTGGTTTCACGGGGCAATTTACTTCTAAATTCCATACGTAACAAAATTGGGGGCTTGTTCAATAGAATCCATTTGGCATACGTAACAGTGGGCACCCTCTGTCATACTTTCCAAGTTTGAGTTCACAAAAGAGTCGGTGTTTTGGTATTCTAGAGTCATCCAGTCTATAAAGTTGCTCCATTCTTTTCTTTTCTTTTATTGTTTAGTAATTTATACTATTTATGTATCTATTTATTTATTTACTTATATAATATATGTATGTGTGTATGTTTGTACTTGTATCTATTTTTGCACCCCCTACTGATAGTACCTCAAGAGCCTGTAACAGTGAATTTCTCCATTGTGAGATTAATGAAGCTGTATCTTATATTATCTTATCTTACCTGGCTGAGCCAGAAGTCTATTGGTGCAGACCATGGTCTCAATGGTAGTGGTGGCAGCATTTAGGATCTCAGTACTGGTAACATGCTGCCACCACTCTACGTTCATTATTTGCCAGAGCGATCTTTGGTGGAAGACTTCTTATTGGTGAATATGATGAGAAAGTGTTGGCCATATTTCAGAACCATACACAAGTGAGGGGAGAATAATGGCTCTATAGACACTAAGCTTTTTGGGAAGAGTGAGGCCCTCTGTACTAAAGCATCTTGTCCGTGGCATGCTAAAATCAGCTGCAACTCAACTGTTTTGGCGCTGAATTTGAGTTCAGAGTTGGGTCTTCTGCTAGGTTGCCTTCAAGATATATGAAGGTCTGAGCATGCTTAAGCTCTGAACCGTTGATCTGATAGCAGGACGTTGATCACACTGTGTGTGCATTACTTCTGTCTTGGGTTTACTGATTGTTAGGCCCTGCATGTGCTTTTTTTTAGTTTCATGATTCCCATCTGTAGAGACTCGGGCATGTCTATAGCAAAGGCAACGTTATCAACATATAGGAAGTCATTCAGTTTTATAGACTGTCCTGTCACTACTGTGACTTAGCTTTAAGCCTTTGAAGGTTGAAGAGCCTGCCATCAAGTTTATATTTGAAGTCTATGACAAATTCTGGGATGGTTTTGTAAGCAGAACATGAAGTATGAGAAGAGAAAGATAAACAGCATGGGGCAAAGATACATTCTTGGTTCAGACCATTGGTTAATTCAAACAGTTATATACGTTCTCTGCTAATCAGTACACATGCTTCCATACTGAAATTCTTATCTTCTTTACAAGTGCCCACATAAGATGTCTACTGACCACGTCAAAGGCTTTGATCAAGTCCACAAAAACTACATGCAGTTCATGATGTTGTTCCTTTCATTTCTCCAAGAGTTGCCTGACAGTGAGCATCTTGCCACTGGTGGAGCGAACATATCTGAAGCTGGACTGTGCCACAGGGAGAAACTTCTCGATGTAAGGCCACACTCAATTTGAAGTGACACGGGCAAACAACTTGCCGGTAATGGAAAGGAGTATGATTCTACAGTAGTTGTTACATCTGCAGCAACATTGCTTTTTGAAGATGGTGATGATCTTAACATTTTACATGACTTGGGGCAGTCTCTTCACTTCCCAAATAGAAAGAAGTAGGTAATGAAGCTCCGCGAGAAGGTGATCACTGCCTGTTTTAAGAACCTCAGTTAAGATGCAGGTCTGAACCGGGCTTTGTTGCTGGCCAGAAAGTCGAGAGCAGCGCTGACTTATTCGATGGCTGGTGGTACTTCCAGGACACCCATAATCTCTTCCTGTGGCAGCTAATCAAGAACATTGGTGGTTACGATTCATAGTGGGTTTAGAAATTTGCAAAAGAGCTGTCTCCAGCAGTCCAGAATAGCCTCATTTTACAATAGTTTGGCTTCCTTAGACACCATTGATTGGACTGATGCCACTCTGATGGTGCTGGTACAGAAACTTCACAAACTGAAAGAAGGCTCTCAGGTCATGCCGTTTAACATACTGCTCAATTTCTTTAACAAAATGAAGACACCACTGGTTCTGGAGGCAGTGAAGCTCTCTCTCTCTGGCAGGTGTTTCTGGCAAGTTGATAGAGTCTATACCAGGGCTGTCAAAACTACTGTCCTTGGGCCAACTGTGGCCCGTGGTCCATTTTTAATTGGCCCACAAGAAATGTTATAAATAGAATATAATATGGCCCACACTTCAACTTTTGCCTGAGTGGATTGCACTTCTTTGTTTTAACACCAGGGGGAGCTACTATTGATCAAGACCAAAAAGGACAACCACAGAAGAAATTTACTACAAGTTACTAAACATGGCAAAACCAAAGGAAGCGAAAGGTAGAAAACTAGTGCAGAAAATTTCAGACACGATGTGAGAGTGAATATTTCTTACTCGCTCTCAGTGCAATGCCATTCCCACTTTAGTTGAGTAAAATATATATTCCACAGTGTGTTAATAAGCATGCATTTGCAGGTACACATGTGACAAATATCAATAATGTGCATCAATTCTGTCACTACCCTGCTTTTGCGCATCAATTTCTGATATGTGTTTTTCTTGTTAACACACAGAGTGCACATGCAAAGTCAGCTAATCTCATCTGATACAGATTTGCTCCTCGATCAAGTGACATTTTTACAGATTTTTGGCACGAGTGCGGTCGGATTAGCACCCCAGCTGGATGGCCCGATTTACATACCCAGCGCAGCTGATACTCACCAAAATAATTTATTTATTAAAAAAATGAAATGCACTCCTGTTATTAAGTCCAGTTCATAATTTGTTAATGTTGATAACCATTTCTAAATAACGTTAATACGTAGTTGCTAAGCCTAATAACTTAAAAAACAAAACAAAACAAGTGTGCAATGTACGTCTCATTCCCCCCTTTATTGTTCTTTCTCTGTACAGATGCTCCCCGATGTACATCCGTTTTACATTTTTTTTCGATTTTACTTTTTTTTCCCAAAAAAAGGTCAAATTTTGAGTTTAGACTTACCTACATAGTATGCTGACGTAATGACGCAATGACGCTGCGTCCATTATTTACGAACAACAGACTGAACGTGCCCCTCCTTCTTCCCAGTTCAGTGTTTATATATATATATATATATATATATATATATATATATATATATATATATATATATATATATATATATATATATATATATATATATATCAGTTATATAGCATGTTACCCTTGTGTTAAGAGGTCGTCTCTGTGATCTTTGTGTTTACACTGTTTTGCGGACTTTTGAACCCTGAGCAAACATGGCTTGTCAGATGCGTAAGCCTACTAGCATGGGTGCAAGTCTCATACACAAAGATGAATTAACTATCTGCCCAGATTGGCGCACTTGACCATGCATACTCAGTTAAGCAAAGAGAGTTGTAAAATGAATGAAAACCCCGAATCCTGAAAAGAAAGATAACTCTCCGCTCTGCCGGTGATTCACATCAGTGAGTTCTTAACGAGTTCAGTGGCGCCCTTGCTCAATTGAAAGACTCCCGTATAGTCCGTATAGCCCACAGCAAGTACACTACTTTTGGTTTTGAGCGCTTCACATATTGTAAGCGTTGGTTGGCTGTTTTAAGCTTCATGTAAAGTGACTCGGTATAAATAAGTGACTTATTTGAAATTAATATTGATATTATTTGATATATTTGATATTATTTTCCAATGTTATGTTTATAACAATTGATTTAGGGGTGTTCTATGAGACACGGTAATGGTTTTTATGGATGTATAGTAAAGTATGATCGTCATACGTCATTGTAACAACTTAAGTTCACTTTCTAACTTACGTTCGGCCATCCGGAACCAATTAAACACGTAAGTCGGGGAGCATCTATACTGTGAGTCTTCTGACCAAGAAGAAATCTGAGACTGTTCTGAGAATGAGCTACCAAAGCCATTTCTGAATAAATCATTAAAGATCCATTTACATATGTGTGTGTGTATATATATATATATATATATATATATATATATATATATATATATATATATATATATATATATATATATATATACACACACACACACACACCTAATTTCTACTAAGTGACCCGGCCCTTCCTATATTTTTATGACTGTGGCCCTCAGTGAAAAAAATTTGGACACCCCTGGTCTGTGGTTTTCTTGAGGGTTTCTACCAAGAACAGCTTGGAATACACAACGCTTCTGATGCCCTGATGCCAGAGACTCATGATGCAGGAGTTGTTTTCGTCAAACCAATTCCAGTGGTTATGCTTTTGAAAGCCAACTGTTCGCTTGGCAATTAAATAGAGTGTCATGCAGGTGATTCCAAATAGGCTCGTTGGTCTGGTTTTCAGAACAGCTCCAAGACACATTTTGCCAAATAGCCTCCTCAAACAAATCGGCAATAGGTCGGTTGTTAAGCATACTAGCATTACCTCTTTGATAGAGTATTCTTTTGAGACGGTAGGTTAGAGCAGACTTTCAAAATTGGCACATACCAACTTATGTTCAGTCCAGCAGTCAGCACTGAGGTGTACATGATAATCTATAACATCGTTCTTGTAATGTTGCCTTAAAATAATGTAATCAATTAAGTGCCAGCATTTAACTCTTCGGAGTTGTCAAATACCCTTGAGGGTGTTATTTGCCCTGGTTTCAGAGTCTGTTCCTCCACGGGAATTGAAATCACCAAGTAGGAAAATCAGAGTAGTTAGAACTTTAACTCAACATCAGCTCTCTGAGACTTTACCCAGGGTCTGTCATGTTTGCTGTTCTGCTGCCCAGATTTATGATGCAGGCGATGTTGAGATTGCTTTCTGGGTCTATAGCAGGTTGAAGATTCCACTGCATGGGGTTGCTAGCCCCATGCTATGAGCAAAGTAGGCTCAAGGTAGGTTCCTCAACAGTTAGACTTTGGAGTGGAATCATAAAAGACACAAATCACCAAATCTAGACCAAAGAGGCTCGTTAGAAAGGACCATTGGGCCTACCCAAGCAGAGAATGGCCCTGATTTACTATTGAGGTTAACCCCAGTGGCCTAGATGCAACCCTAAGACTGAGGAGCATAAGTGGGTTTTTTTCTTTTTTTTTTTTTAATATATGGTATAAAAACCCTGGAACTCTCTAATTGAATATTTTAGGAACTGCACCTGTTTGCATCCATTCTGCATTTCTCGGGAGAAAATGTTTCCTTTTTTTCTATATGTAATATTGCACATTGCTACTGGATAATTAGTTTTCTTTTATTGCTGTACTTTAATTATGTGTACTGCTGTATTGAATTATGTATTGTTATTTTTATTAGTTGTTTTATTCCTCTGTAAACATTATAAAGTATTACTGGATTTAATGAGAAATTGTGATAGATAAGAAGTGTATTATTATCATCATCATCATCATCCTCATCATCATCATCATCATCATCATCATCATCATTTTCATCAACAGTAGCACCATAATTCATTTTCTAAGCCACTTATTTCTAATTGGGGCTGCAGAGAGTCTGGGGCCAATCTCAGGTAACTCTTGATGAGGGTGGGGTACACCCTGAACAGCTTGCCATACCATTGTAGGGTGAGCACATGTACATTCATTCACACTGACACCTAGAAGTGATTTGGAATAGCCAATTAGTCTACTATGTATTTTGACTATAGTAGGAACCTGGAGAATCCAGAAGAAACCCTCTCAAGTACAGGGAGAACAAGAAAACTCCACACCAAAGAGCGAAAGCACGGGAATAGAACCCAGGCCTTCTTGCTGTGAAGCAGGCTTGCTAGCCACTGTTCCACTTGACATAATCACAATAATAATAATAATAATAATAATAATAATAATAATAATAATAGGTGGCATGGTGCTGTAGTGGTTAGCACATCTGCCTCACAGAAAGAAGGTTCTGGGTTCATTTCCATACTAAGATGTTTCTGTGCAGAGTTGGCACGTTCACCCCATGCATGTGAGAGTTTCCTCTGGGTACCGTGGTTTCCTCCTACAGTCTAAAAACATGCATTGTAGGTTAATTGGCTGTTCCAAAATACCCATATGTGTGAGCCTGAGTACGAATGGTTGTGTGACTGTTGGCCCTGCGATGGCCTGGTGAGCTGTCCAGTGTGTAATCTGCCATCGCCCGGAATTGGCTGAGACTGTCGCCAGCCTCCCCGCGACCCTAATTAGTATTAAGCGGTTCAGAAAATGAATGAATGAATAATAAATGATCCTCGCCTATTGAAACCTATTGACCACTATTTGCTTAAACATTTTGTTGAATGGTCCTGGTGTTTATAAAAATAATTTCTGAGAGAAATACAAACTAAACCAAAAATCAAAGTTTAAAACTTCAAGACCCCTTCAAGGCACTATTACTCTTGCATGAGAGCAGATAGCTTTTTAGGTCACTCTCTGGACCGACAATGGCAAAACACACACACACACGCACACACACACAAATCAGCTGACCAGGGTTGACTATGGCCTAAAATCATGAGTCATGCTGTGTTCACCTCGGGACCTTCTCCTGTCTCTTTCAGCAAGACAAATTCATGCAGCTGATGACGGAGCGGACGGATAGAGGGATTAGCTGCTGTCTTGACCGTGATGAAGAGCTACATGATTTGGGACAGGTTAGGCACCTTTTGAGCCGCTGATCGCTTGGGTTACATGTCTTCTGCTTTGATGCAGGCTCACAGAACAGGCAGAATGGTTGTGTATGAATTATTGAAAGCTCGGGGACTGTGGAGAGAGGCAAATAGATAGGGTGAGGGAGGAGGATATGGACAGTTGTCGCAGCATGTTGCAGACATACTTCTGGGCCATCTGTGCAGGAGTTATTCCCTCAGGAGAGGAGCATCAGATACAAGGTGACATCTGAAGGATATACAAGATGAAGGATTCATTTTTTTTGGCCTAAATCTGCTTGATTGATGAACAGTGTGTCCTGTCGTATCTGGTTAATCCAGTCATATTCATATGCATAGCTTATACCCAAATTATTGAATGAAACAAAGAAAGATAAAAGCATGTATATGCACTATGGCATGTGTTCACACACAGACGCAACTCCCCAATTCCCAGCTACTATTTCTCTCTGACATTTGGTTGTCAGTTAACACTCGCCAGTCAATGTTCACATTAGGTACCAACCAGGGAAGTGGTTTCACCAAAATACATGCTGGCATTCAAATGAATCTTTTTGAACTGTTGTTCATGCTGGCAGTGTAATCCACAGAGGAAGGTTATGTGTACCCTCTTCAACATATATGAGCTCATGATTAGCTAGTTTCATAGCACCTCTCATGGAGACAGTTTGTGTGTGTGTGTGTGTGTGTGTGTGTGTGTGTGTGTGTGTGTGTGTGTGTGTGTGTGTGTGTGTGTGTGTACAAATATACATACGAAATCTATACACATGCATATGGGTATGATCACGAAACTGGTACTTTTTCCAACTACCCAACGTCAAACTTGAATAAATATTTCCATGACCATATTTATTTATGAATCAATGCAGCAAACTCTTTAGTGCATGCCTGAGAGATATCATATCAAAATATGTACATATAGTGAATACAGTTTTTGAAATAATTCAAAATACTTCCTAGTTTACACCTTTTTTCATGCTCAATTTTGTGAAAAGAAACGGACCTCATTAATTTCACATCCCGCTGAGCTTCTGCTAATGTCTTCAAAGGTCCAATAACCACGCGTAATGAAGCACAGGTACAGGCACCAGGAACCATGGGATTTTCATGTGCGTGGCAAAACTGGAAAATAAGCACCAGGCTTAAAACGGGATTGATGATATACATAACTTTGACTGTCCATCGAACATATCAAGCACTATCAATTGGCATAGTGTAACTAATTAATGCTATTATTAGTGAATAGAAGGCCATTCATTTCTTTCACGTTGCACATTGACATATATATATATATATCACAACAAAACTGAAACCATGCAGCACTTGCTATGAATTCATGTGAAGCATATTCTTCATCTGCACGTTCTTTCAACATGTGAAATAAACTTGTAGCTTTACTTTGCACTGCTCACAACATCATTTTCATATTTCTTTCCCTATTATCTTCCAACCATGTGTATAGCAACTTTTCCATCTCTACAATCGGTCCTTCACGCTGTTTTGTGATGATAGTTGACTTAATTGGGGCTGCTGCTTTCACTGCTTCCTTAATGCGGTCCTTGTCCCTCAAATTTGTAGACACCGTGAAGTGGGATGGATGGAGATCTTGAGCGATGGAATTTACTTTTTTCCTGCTACATACTGCTTTATCACTTTTATCTTCGTCTCCAACGACAGTGCCTTCCTTGCTTCTTGGTAAAAATTCCCATCTGATGAACCAGACTTCCTCTTGGGGGCCACGGTAACAGTGTACAGTAAATTAATGTAAAATTGTACTGTAAAAGAGATATTACTGCGGCGGTATCTAGTTACTGAGTGCAATGGTAGAATGCTGTGAGTGTGAGATGCTGGGGTGCTGTGCTGCCACGACTATCTTACGTGAGGCACTGTCAGACATATAGTGGAACCTCGGTACTCGACCACAATTCGTTCCAGACGGCTGGTTGAGTTCTGATTTGGTCAAATTTCGAACCTATTTTTCCCATTACAACTAATTTAAATGTTCTTAATCTGTTCCGTCTTCTTTTGAACAGAAGTTAACGGTACCATAAATCATACCATAGGTCAGCAAATTAAGTGAAAAAATATTGCACTTCAGACGCTGGCGAGGGGAGTGGCTATCACATGTGGGTGGAGCGCTAAGCACACACCTGATTCCACTCAGAAATCACCGGGCTATAAAGACGAGCAGCGCACTCCTCCCGGTGCGCTTCATGACCCCATTTCCCCATGATCTCCCTGGCTCCTGGTTCTCAGCTCCGTGCTCGACCAGTCCTTGCTCTGAAGTTCCCTTAGTTTATGGTTTTCGTGTTTCTCTGCATATCTAACATTGACTACGATTTCCCCGTGCTCTAGTGCCTTCTCTGTGAACGATAAAGCTCATCTGTTTTTATTATACTCTGTCTCCTGCATTTTTGGATCCAACTGAATGTTCCTGGAATCACAGAAGGGCTCAAAGATTCAGAAGATCCATAATCCAGGACAGAGGAGAGTCATTCACCTGCACTGCTGTTTGCTCTTCACCCAGGAGGGTTGGTTTGATGTTGAATGCACTGGAAAAGTAAAAAAACAAAAACAAAAAACAAATAAACCTGACCTTCGTCAGCTGGTGGGTGTAGACATGGTTAAGCAGGTAGATGATGCCGTCCTCAGTTGAAAACCAGTAATGGTCCTCATATCAGTCCAAACCTCTTGCATTTTGTTATGTTGGAGTTCCCACTGCAGCTTTATCCTGTAATTGTCCTTTGCCTCTCTGATCTTGACTCTCAGTGAACTTTAGATCATTCTCACCTCCTTTGTCTAAAGTTCTCTCCTCTCTGGTAGGACAGTACACAGTTTGGTAGAGTAGTGTCCATGGTGACATGATTGAAGTCCCCCAAGATTACAATGAAAACACTTGTGTGCTGAGTCTGTAACTATGGTACCATTAACGGTGTCACTTACAGCTGTGGAGTTGGCAGAAAGATGAACATTAATAGCCACTAAGATGACATGGCAACATTCCCTCATCAAATAATGTGGTCTGAGTACAATGCACACAGTTCAAGGACTGGTCCCCAACTCTGCGCTTTGATGGTTATATATGGGAGGCATTACACCACTGGTTATTGACAAGAATGGCAAGCCCTCCAAGGGCATCGGCTGGTCTGACCGTGGGGGGGGGGGGGAGGGGTGCACATCTTGGTTGACCGGAACTCGAGTTCTAGGGGCACGTGACACCAATACCCCACGTGACACCAATTTGCAGTCACGTGACCCCAATACCTTCATGCACCATCTTGGACGGCAAGCGTGATCCAGAACACACACACACACACACACACACACACACACACACACACACACACACACACACGATTCACTAAGCATGGCTTCAACAACAACCGATAATGACAGTGAAAGCAAAATATGCGAGAGTGTCGAAGGCAAATGCAATGACACTATAATATAGTCAGACGTCAATCATCTGACAGGTGAGCAGAGGGCGAGGTATCTGAGTAAAATAAAGCAGCTGGGTATTGCCGATCCATGTCTAACGCCGCAGTCAATGTGTAGGAATGTGTTAGAATGCGACCATTCTTCCCTTCCTGCTTTTGCCAACTTGAATCTTTGTACATATCTTGTCCACGGCCCATCTCCATTTCCTGGCAAAGAGTTATAAGCTGACATGCCATCCAATATTGCATGTAAACATAAGTCACATGACCCTGTGACGTCACGCTCTTAACTAGGACTTATTTTAAGAGGAGGGCCTATATTAAAATCATCTTGTAAAATCACGCTAGGTTTTATTCTGTGGTTAAGTCTTATTTTCAGGGAAACACGGTATTATTGCATACTGATAATATTATGTTTGTTGATTGGTCAGCTCGGGCTTCACATGCGCAGTGCCCGTTACACGTTAAGTTTTGGTTTACTTCCTGACTCTAGTCATGCAAACTTATCTCCGACTTTCTCTTCAATAACAGTCATTAAGTTTATTTATAAGATTGTGAATACACAGAATTTCGTATCCAGCGGAACTCAACTCCAGCCTACGCCCTTGCCGTCCCATTTTCTGTTTACTGTTTGAGGTCCAGTTTCTGTTAATCCAGACATTGTCAAAGCTCATGATGGATGTGTTGTCATCGGGAATATCCTGATGCAGCCATGTCTCCAAGAAACATATAAAACTACACTCCCTATACCCCTCTGGCTCACTGCTAGTGATGTCGGCTACTTCTTCTTTTCCAGTGGCCTCACATTCCCCCTTATAATAGGCAGGAGACACAGCTCGTACCTTTTCCTCTCTTCAAGCCTCAACTGTCACACATCCTCCTTCCTTTTCCTTTCTGTCCTCAACCTCTGCATCCACTGTGTGTGTTTTCTCCAGATTTCAACCAGTAAGTCCATGGGTCTGACTGCTAATCTGGCTGTAATCAGCGTAATCGGCTGATCCTTGGAGTACAAAAAGCTTGAATGCACTAGTAGTTGCTGCGCTATGGAATATGCGCAACCTACATATTGACAGCAAAACCATAAAAATAATGATTACAAGAAAAGAGTTAAAAGTACGGGAAGAGTAGGAACAACTAAAACAGGCTACACAATGGTTAACACGTGCTCTGAACTCACAACATGTGCACTCACCCGAAGTTTTTTGTACATTTCTTCTTTTCCTTCCGGCTTTTCCCTTCAGGGGTCGCCACAGCAAACCATCCGCCTCCATCTCACCCGATCCTCTGTACTGTATCTTCTACTCTTACTCCAGCTACCTTCATGTCCTCCTTCACCACATCCATAAATCTTCTCTTTGGTCTTCCTCTAGGCCTTCTGCCTGGTAGTTCCAACCTCAGCATGCTACTACCAATATACTCACTATCCCTCCTCTGTACATGTCCAAACCATACCAATCTAGCCTCTCTGACTTTGTCTCCAAAACCTCGAACATGTGCTGTCCCTCTGATGTACGCATTCCTCATTCCTGATCCTATCCATCCTCGTTACTCCCAAAGAGAACCTCAACATTTTCATCTCTGCATTTTTGTACATTTGAAAAGTTTATTTATTTTTGTGCTTTTGACTAATTTACCTTATTCATGATTATCCCCTGTATTATTTTGCTCACCTGACTGCTTAAATTGCAGGGTGGAAACAGACTGATGACATTACAGCCTACTCTTCTACATGCCTCTTACCACAGACACTGAGAGACATGGCTGGTATTTGATAACCCAGTTATCTGTAGTGTGGGAGGTAGCAGTGACAACCTGCTGTCCATATGGCTGTTATCAGTGGGGCAACTTACCGCCGGATTGGCACTGCCCCTGACTGAATACAGCTGAAAAATATTTCTTGTATCTTCATTTTAAGTGGCAAAGCAACAAAACGTGAGCTGATTCTTTTATATCCCTTTTGCTTTCGCATGGTGATTGACTGTTTATGACGATGATCATACATCCTGTCTGGGATTTGTTTACTTGGTGTTCTGATAACGACTTTTTCCAACAATTTCTATCGTCACCTCACTTTTCCTGACAGGACGAGTGAAATCACCAGCCTCATATAGCGATTAATGGCAGCTGTTTTGTTCTGAACTGAACATTTTGTTACCCCTCTGCTTTCCACATGGTGATTGGTAAAACAGTGACAAAAGAGATTTCTCAGAAATAACGCTTTCTCTCTCTCTCTCTCTCTCTCTCTCTCTCTCTCTCTCTCTCTCTCTCTCTCTACCCCTTCCAGTTATCTGCTGCTTTCTCAGTGAACAGTCGGCTGCCAGAATCATTTCACTCAACTTTTAACTCGAGTGTCTTCCTCACTGAGGAAAATCCTTCTGACGAAGATTCAAGAATTTTTCTTTTCACTGTTATGGTTCTTCGGGGTTTTTTTTTTTGTTGAGGGCAAGTGAGCACACACACACACACACACACACACACACACACACACACACACACACACACACACACAATTTATTTATGTATTTATTTCATTAAAAATGTATCAAGAGACTTTCCTCAACACACATATCACAGTCAGATAACTGATGTGTCCAAGCGGTGAAATAAAACAATCTCAAGTAGATACCGTAAGAACTGTCATCCCAACAGTGACTCATAATAGGTGCAGGTTTAAACATCCTAGAATTAGATCCCACCAGACAACCCACTGTTTGACGACCAACAAACTGCTACCTAACTTCAATTAAACCTTATGTGTAAAGTCCATGACCGGTCATTTGATCGTTTTTTTTTATTTTATTTTTTTTATTTCCTTCCACATCAAAATTCTCACCACTGGAAGGACCATATGCACGGTTTCCATTTATATTTTAAACTATAATAAACTGTCTGTAGCAGTGCTGCAGAGATCCAGGAGAGATAGAGGTCTTTGAAAATGTTTGACTAAAACAGCGCATAATGTACAAAGAAAACAATGCAAGCCCAAAGCTCGAACCAGCACAGAGCTTCAACTGCTACTTTTTTTAAGCATGAATAAATTATAAATTACAGTAAAACCTCCGCTGACGAACGCTTAAGCTCACGAACTTTTTGCCTCAAGAACATTAAATTTGCAAGCATATAGTCTCTGCTGACGAACTAGTTTTCGGCGGACGAATCAAACCACGCGGTCGAACAGCGCCACGGTGGCGGCCAAGAGAAGCTGACGCACGCTCACGGCGTCACAGTTCGTCACCCCCTTTCTTTGAATGCGGAAGTGGTTTGTGTTTGCTAGACATTTTGGACCATATTGAGTGTACTTTTGCTATTATGGTACCGAAAAAGACCCCACCACAGGCGGAGATCATTGAAAAACACGAACGAGGTGTGCGTTTGTGTGACTCAGCGTCCCAGTACCAGTACGCTAAGTCTACCATTGCTCCCATCCTTAAGAACAAGGAAGCTATTAAGGGTGCGTGTGTGGCTAAGGGTGTTTCCAAACAGTAGGCGTTTCCAAACACTCCTTCCAAACAGTAAGTCCCTCCCTCCCTCCTCCTCCCACTCCATTCCATCAAGCCATCAACTACCATCACAAAGGTAAATAAAACCACTTTATTATACAGTACAGTTTATTTCTTTAATTACAATACAATAGCACATTTATTATACATAAAATAAGGTATATTTTTGTGTAGTTTTAAGGCTTATTTAGTAGAAAATTATGTTTTATGGGGACCTGGGAACGGATTATTCTCATTTTAATGGTTTCTTATGGGAAATAAATGTTCGGAAGACGAACTTTTCGCCTCACACACACTTTCTGGGAACCAATTATGTTCATGAGCAGAGGTAGCACTGTAATTTGTTTGGGAAATAAAGTGCCCAGAGTACTTATTCAATTAGGTTTTAAGGAGGGCGGTGTGGTGGCTTTGTGGTTAGCAAGTACACATCACAACAAAATAAATAAATAAATAAATAAATAAATAAAAAGCTTGGGTTTGAATCCTGGGCCCAACAAGGGCGCTTCTGTGTGGAGTTCACATGTTCTCCATGTGTTTACATGGGTTTCACTATGAGAACACTGGGTTCCTCCCACAGTTAAAAACACATGCACATTCACTCAGTGTTGGCTGAGATGAGCACAGCTTCCCTGTGACCCTTCGAGGAGTAAACAGTTCAACAGATGAGTGAAAAAGAGGTACTAGACCTAATATCACCTCAAGCGAGGAACAGAAGCTGTGCCACTGACAGTGACGTGTTTGACAGTTGCCTGTAATTATGTAAGCTGACATGTATATTTTGAGATGTAAATACACTCAGAAAAAATTATCGTTTTCTTGTTTTCTGAGATTTTTTTTTTTTTTTCAAAAGTATTTTGGCAGGCTCAAAGTAATTGGGGCAGATCAAATTAGATTTTAACTCCTCTGATCCTGATTATTTGGATTTGCAATTGGTAATCCAATGCAACTTAGTTAAAGTTATATGCGCCATATTTTTCCAAACCCAAACTAAGATGATCAGTTTAATCAATTTAATATAAATTGGGGATCGTACAGATACTGCCAAACAAGGTCAATTTTGAGTGGCTGAACATCAAATGTCTGACTAAAAACACCAATGTAGAGTAATAAACACATCTGTGCTATAAATCAATTTGCCCCACGTGTCGCTCTTGAAGATATTAGTTTAACATCGGAGGTAGACCCAATGTTTACCTCCCATGTCTCCCTGCTGTCACATATTTTCAGTTAATGTAAAAGGGTGACAGCATCGGGAACAAAGTATCTGCAGTATCTTTTTAAGATGGATTAAGATATAAATTTTAGAAATATCTTTCATGATATTTTGAATTAGTTGGTTTAATTCCTTTTTACATTTACAACAGGTCTTATGCAGAGTGACTTACAATGATCTTATATATATATATATATATATATATATATATATATATATATATATATATATATATATATATACATATATGTACACACATACATATACATATATATATATATATATATATATATATATATATATATATATATATATATATATATATAAGTGTGTGTGTGTGTGTGTGTGTAAAAGAAGCCACAACTATGTTTACTTAAAAAGATAATAAAATATCAGAAACATCTAATGTAGCTGGGCTGAACAACAAACTGGGTGAAATGGAAAATGTGGCACAATGGGTATTAACAGGGTAACTGGGAATTATTTAAATTGGGGACAGTGACAACCTGTTGAAGGTGGGACTTGAACCCCCAACCTTGGGATCAGTACTCCAGCACCTTACCACCAGGCCCCTTCATGATTCAGATACAGAAATTTAGAAAAAAATATTATTATTATTATTATTATTATTATTATTATTATTATTATTATTATTATTCCGCAAGTAAATATATTATAGGATTACACAGAAACTACGGATCTGATTTTACTTTATTTTTTCAAACATGGTGGAGGACTGGAGCGTTGGTCTGGAAAGACGCCATTCAATTTTGAAGGTGATCTATGCATATGATCAAGTTGAAAAATAAATAAATAAATACTCCCCCCTCAAGCCATATCTTTAGTTAACATTGGGTAAAATATTTTATCCCTACTTGGGGAATACATATTATAACAATGCAAAGTTGTTATTCCTTCATTCATTCATTTTTTTTTTTAAATGCTTAATCCTAATCAAGGTTGTGAGGAGGCTCGTACTGATCTCGACTGACTCTGGGAGAGGGCAGGGTACACCCTGGAGAGTTTGCCAGGCCATTGCAAGGCAAGAGCATGCTGAAGGCAACTCAGTATTCTGCTCTTTTTGAATGACAGCAATGGTAATTTCATCTGCTTTTTCACCACAGATAGTGAGAGACATGGCTGGCCTTTGATCAGTCAGCCGAACTCGGGGGTGCAAAATGATAATAATCCCTTTTTAAGTAGTGGAGGTACCTCGGACTCTTTAATTCTCCCTCGCCTCTTTTTGTATATATTACACAGAAACATTTTGGAAGTAGATATTTAAACCAAGACAGTATCAAGTGAGGTCTACAGAAAGCCAAGGCAAGAATTGGTAGGCCAAAGTCTAACCGTATGTGGCCGGTTCTTCCATTCAATTTTAAGTTATGTCATGAAATATATCAGCATTTAGAATGCTTTGTCTATTTGATGGAAAAAATACCCCCCCCCCCCCCCCAAAAAAAAAAAAAAAAAAAAATAGCCATTACTCTTCAATCAGAAGAATATGAGGTGTGACCAGTGAGTTTGACTCCATTCTGACCTAACCAGTTAGGGCCACGCATAAGGAAAAACATTAAAACAAGCTTTTTGTGGTTTATTTTAATACTTTAAAACATTAAATGATGACACTGCTTGCTACAAGTAGTTGTTTTTGATTTCAACATTATCCTATTACACTACGACTACTACTCTTACTATGACTACTACTACTATACATTAAAATATTATAATAACATCTGAATAATAATAATAATAATAATAATAATAATACTTATTATTATTATTATTATTATTATTATTATTATTATTATTATTATTATTATTAAGATGAAGAAGAATTAATGAAGCATTAACTACATACCAATAAATAGCAGGACAATTGTATTAAAATAAAAAAATAAATAAAAAATAAAAGAAATATGAAAGTGTCTCTAGGGAAATGCAGTGTCACACTGTTTTCACTCCCTCATGCTGGCTTGTAGGTGAATTTTAAGTCTTGGAAAAGGTCACAGATATCAGGTAAGTCCTGCTCTAAAAGGCCCTGGTCCTGTTCTATGCATTGACCTGTGAAATATTAAGGCATCTGGCTCAACTGAAACGATGCGACTTGAAAGGCTTTCAGCAGTCACCTTTGGACGACCCAAATAGAAAAAGCTAGAGGAACCATCAGGTAGAGGAACATCAGTGTGGGTGGTTCACCCATCATATATGTTTGTTGTGTGGGGAGATGTGGTATCTTGCATAATAAAAGACACAGATATAAAATAGCTGTTATTTTCCCAGGCTTCAACAATGTAAGTATACAGCATTCCTGCTGCACAAAAAGTGCCAAAATGTGAAAGAAAGAAAGAAAGAAAAAAAAAAAAAGATACTGCAGTGAATTTTTTATATGCATACATGTGTTGGAAGTTTAAATAAGAAATTCAAGTTATGCAACAATCACTAACTTTACAATTAAATGACTCTCACTTACTAACTCATTTGCCAAATTCTTATTCCTACGAGAGTTGCAGAGAGGCTGGAGCATATCTATTAGGATCAACACTCACTCACTCACTCACTCACACACACACACACACACACACACACACACACACACACACACACACACACACACACACACACACACACACACACACACACACACACACGTGCACACACACAAAACTATTTACTCTCATATTCATACCTCGGGGCAGTTTGGAAAAGCCAAGTAGCCGAATGTGCATTTTGCTGGCTATGGTGGGAAGCCGCAGTACCCAGACGAAACCCACACAGACAGAAGGACGTGCAAACCCCAAATTTACTCAAACCCAGGACCTTGCTGTGAGGCATATGTGCTAATTATGATGCCATTGTACTTCTCATGGATTCATGCCAGCCTATATCATTCTCAGGATTAAACATTAAATTAGACTGTAAGTAAAACAGAAATTTTAACAAACTGTACTGGGTTTCAATTTAAAATAATCCAACATGAATTGATTTTTTTTTTTCATTTGCAACAGAAACATAAAATGGGGGAAAAATGTAGTTTTGACTGAGCAGAACAAGAATAAGTATTAATGAATTTCGACAATACTAGAGCTTGTAACAGATGTTGGCTGTGCGAGTTTTTGTGACCCTGAGCAGTGAAGGGCTTGCCTATTTTTTTTTCTCCACACAGAACCAAATGGCTTTCTCAAAAAAAAAAATAATAATAATAAGTAAAATAATAATAATATTAAATTCTGCCTCAACAGCGTCTTAGTAAAAAATACTGTTCCGTTTAATAGAATTCTGTAATTTGACTTTACTGCCAGCATGAAATTGATGTGACGCTGTATCATAATCAGCACAATGAACCAGAAAGTACAACTTCAACACTGAACCACAGAAACTGTTCATTCAATGAAGCGCATTTAAACATTTCAATAAAATTTGATCTAAAACATGAGCAGCATGATTCCAAAGCATGCCTGGAGCACAATTGGGGTATAAAAAGGAGGCAGGGTGCATCCAAGAGATGAAAATTGAAGGAATCGTGTTTCCAGGCCCATCAAGGTCCACTACATTAGCACATGAAGGTCTGTTTCGCTCTGCTGGGGTCTGGTCAGCTCTCCTGCGCTTTACTACGAGTCTCATCGCGATTAACGTCAAGTCATAATAAATGATTGAAAGTCATACATTTCTTTCATGATCATTACGAATCCACTAAGTTCCCTCAAGATTATCACGATTCAACCCTGACGCTTATCACAAATCTGTCGAAATCTCGCAACCCAGGTTAATCCAAACTACACATGACGTCCATGTGACTCCTGAAACGCACAGCCATAAAACTAGTAGATTTGCCAGATTTTAGCAAAATTCCAACACCGTTTAAATGTCAAAAGTCACAGAAAACCATTTGATACTATTCCAACATGTCTGGCTATTTAGACAAGAGAGACATATAGTCGGCAGCCGACTTACGAAATTAATCCGTTCCAGAGCCTTTTTCGTAACGTGGGAGCTTCGTCAGTATTTTATCGCATTTTACATGTTAAACGCCTGGTTCGTTCCAAGGCTCCAAAGACAACCCTATAAACCCTTTAAAAATGATAAAAGTACATACATTTTGTATGAAATATGTGTTAAAAGTAAAAATAAAACTGTTTATACAACCATTTAAACATTTTATAAACATATTCATTAATTAAACATTATTAAACTTTTTTTATTAACACACACACACACACACACACACACACACACACACACACACACACACACACACATATATACACATTAAATGTGTATTGTATACACATTAAATGTTTATTGTAGTGCTGCGGGCCACGCCCACAAGACATGGAATTCAAAGCGCATTCCCTGCTTGACAGGTCGGAGGTCCAAACTCAACTTTAACTTGATTCCTTGAGGGATCAGAATTCCAGATGAGCTCACATGCGCCACATTTATTAAACATTTACTGAATTAAGCAACTTAAAAAACTAAACTAAAAACTTTTAGTTGAGCTTCTCTCTCTCTCTCTCTCTCTCTCTCTCTCTCTCTCTCGCTCACACACACACACACACACACACACACACACACACACACACACACACACACACACACACACTCTCTCTCTCTCTCTCTCTCCCCCTCTCTCTCTCTCTCTCTCTCTCTATCACACACACACACACACACACACACACACACACACACACACACACACACACACACACACACACACACACACACACGGACGGGATGTTTTACTTAAAGTGGAATTACAGTACCTGATTTAAAGATCAGAGGTCCTCACTGTATTTCCACTTTAAGGTCTCCTTCTGATTCTGCGTCATCCCTCCAATGGCCAATGGGAGGCCAGCCGGGCAGGATGTTGACAGACAGCCAATGAGAGAGCAACTCGCGCATCATGTGAAATTTTGATTGGCATGTTTGAATTTTGAATTTCTTCTCGTAAGAGGGGGTCTGTTTTCATATCCCGGGGATGAAAACTTAGGAACATATTTTTCATAACCCGGGATTTTCGTACCCAGGGGGTTTCGTAAGTCGGGGGCCGAATGTATTTCTTCATTTTCACAGTCTTTACATGGGAATTAAGTGAACAGTGCTGCATGTATATTTCTTATTTATATAAAAAGTGACTGATCTGTGTAGGTTGTGTATAGGGCACCAGAACTCTGCTGGGGTCTCCAAAAATAATAATTTAATTAATTCCTGGAGAGCCATACATCCATTAAAATAATGTTTCTTCAAGGATTCCATTCTTACTCACAGCATCAGTTCAAGTGCATCTTAACTTAAGACTAAATTATTACAGTGATCCCTCGCTACTCTGTGCTTGCGTTTCTGTGGGTTCAGTGCATTGTGAGTTTTTCAAAAATATGAATGGAAAAATTAAAAAAAAGGAAAAATAGGGGGAAAGTTAAGGAAAATGCCGCAAAACAAGGCCAATTATGAAAATAAAAAAAAAAATAAACAAAACAAAGCAAATAAAAAAAAAACAACAACAAAAAAAACAACCCCTAACCCCCCCCAACAAAACTCCTGACATTTTATGTGAGGTGCGCATCTGTGTGTATGTGTGTGTATTTATATTTTATTTACATCTTATGCATTATTTTTTAATGTTTAATTGTTATTATAAGCATTTATAGCATTGAATATGTATTTATTGATATTATATACACATATACATGTACGTATACGCCAGTCGGGGGGGGGGGGGGGGTGTCAATTCTACTTCGTGGAAATTGGTGGTCGTGGAGGGTCTCAGTCCCAATTAACCGTGGAAAGTGAGGGATCCCTGTACATCAATATTTCTGACCTTTCTGAAAGGCAGAAGTAAAAAATAAACATTTTATACATTAAACAGAGGATATACATGTTCGATGTCCATCTGATTCATGAGTTAAAGTCGTATTGAACAAATTGCAATTTTGGTGTTATAATGTCAGGTTTTGACTGCTTTCTGAATATGCATACAAATACAAGGATTACACCCCCACACACACACACACACACCCACATCCCCCACCCTGGTGCAGCTAATTTAGTTATCGAAGGCCAGCCAATGCATCTCACTGACACGGAAGGGCATGTAAAAGAATTACTGCTAACTTTCAAAAAGAGTGGGTTTCACAGCTGTCAGAATGTTTCTGCCTTGTGATGGCATGATGAGCTGGTCAGGGTGTTCCCAAGTCCAAAGTCAGCTGAGATGGGCGCTAGCTTCCCTGGTACCCTTAGTTAGGATTACATACGTCAAAATGAATACTAAGCATGATACGGATTAAGTCTCAAGGTCGTGTTTTGAGTAAGAGCCAAACTAAGTTGAAAATGGCGTGCCTGAACAAAATACAAGTTCAAATATCCACAAATTCAATCTAATCAAACAAAAATGCTTGCTTATGAAAGGTTTCCAGGTCCGGGATGTTGTAAATCAATTGAAATGATCCACTTCTTTTGCGTCTTTTCAAAGCATATTAAATTCTCTTTTCAAATATATGAATATCTCACTATGTCAAATGTATTACTTAATCCATGTTATGCAGGGGTGGGTCACATGTCTGGAGCAGGATGGAGATAAAGAACGTAACACTGTATTCCACCCTGACCGTGCACGTCATGAGCAGAGAATAAGTGCTGTATAACTAACGGTGTCTTTTTAAACTTATTCAAAGTTTCAGTATCTACCACATGGAAGCATAAGATAAACAAAACTAAATTAAGACGTCTGATGGTTTCTTGTTTCATTTTAAACTGACCACACCACCCCCCTCAATACTCGTGAACACTTCATGACAGTATAATTTTAAACTCATTTAACGTCTGATCGCCCCCCCCCCCCCCCCTTTAAAAGTATTAGGGCAATATAATGCTTACATTTAATATATCGTAAAAACATTATATTTAATTTTTATGTCAAGACCCCGGATCAAGCGGAAGACGATGATAATGTTGATTATTTCAGAATCAGTGGCCAATGGCAATCATAATTATCTGCCCATTCAAGCAGTATCTACCTGGGGCAGTTTCGAAGAGTATACAAATGCTCCCCGACTTACGTTTTTAATTGTTTTCGGCCGGCCGGACGTAAGTTGAAAGTGAACGTAAGTTGTTACAGTGATGTATAACGTGTGACGTATGACGCTCATACTGTACTATACATCCAGAAATACCATTACCGTATCTCATAAAACACCCCTAAATCAATTATTATAAACATAACATTGTAAAATAATATCAAATATATCAAATAATATCAACATTAATTTCAAATAAGTCACTTATTTATACCGAGTCACTTTACATAAAGCTTAAAACAGTCAATCAACGCTTACATTATGTGAAGCGCTCAATACCGAAAGTAGTGTACTTGCAAAAGTAGTGTACTTGCTGTGGGTTATACATACTTCCGGTCTTTCAAGTGCACAAGGGTGTTCTTTCTTTTGTGTAAGTAAGTAGGTAAACTTTATGCAAGATATGCATACAAAGAACAAGTACAAATCATAATGAATATCAATATAAAAATAAGTATACACTCTTAGGATTCTGCTAAAAGATAATAAATATAAAGATTGTGCCGATCTGAGCAGATAGTGAATTCATCTCTGTGTATGAGACTTGCACCCATGCTAGTAGACTTTTCCTTCTGATCAACCATATTTGCTTAGGGTTACAAAAGTCCACAAAACAGTGTAAACACAAAGATCACAGAGACGACGTCTTAACACAATGGTAATATGCTATATAACTGATATATATATATATACATATACACATACACACAGTAGTAGTTTGTAAACAATGAATGCAGCATCATTGCATCATTACGTCAGCGTACTACGTAGGTACGTCTAAACTCCAAATTTGACTTTTTTTTGGAAAAAAAAAACAAGCAAAAATAAAAACAAAAAACGTATGAACGCAAGTCGGGGAGTGTCTGTATACTCATCCAGGGATCCCTCACTTTCCATGGTTAATAAGGACCAAGACACTCCCCCACCGCCGATTTTCACGAAATAGGATCAACCCCCCGACTGGCGTATACGTACATGTATATGTGTATATAATATCAATAAATACATATTCAACCCTATAAATGTTTCTAATAACAATTAAACATTCAAAAATAATGTATAAGATGTAAATACAATATACATAGACACAAATACAGATGCACACCTCACATTAAAAATGTAAGTAGTTCTGTTGGGCGGGGGTTCAAGTTTTTATTTATTTATTTTTTATTTTTTTCATAATTGGCCTTGTTTTTGTGGCATTTTCCTGAACTTTTTCCCCTAATTTTCCTTAATTTCCTTTTTTTTTTCAATAAGTATTGTTGAAAAACCTGCAATGCCCTGAAGCCTGGCTCAAGGTGCAAAGTCCACTTCAACAGCCTGTCTTTGTCTTTAAAAAGTAAATATAGTGGTACCTCACCTTACGATAGTTCCAACAAATGAAAAATCCAGGTTACGAAAAACATTTTCCTAATTTTTTTGTCTCTGGATACGAAACAAGTTCATGTTACGAAAGCACCATCTCAAAAATTCAAAAGTTGCTCTCCCATTGACTATCCCCCAACATCTCGCCCTGCTGGCCTCCCATTGGCTATCCCCCAACAAAGAGTTACTGTTGTTTCATGAGTTTTTTGAGTGTGCTCAGTGCAACTTAATTTTTTGGCTCAGGCTTTTAAACTTGCATAAACATTTGTAAGATTATAACTCTGCAAAGAAGACATGGTCAACGTGAAGTAAGTACCTTAAAAGGTATGCTTTCATCATTTCTAAAGGGTTTAGGGGTAGTATTGGGGACCTTGGAAAGAATCACGCATTTTACATGTAAAAATCCAGGTTACGAAACCACCTCTAGAACGGATTAATTCCGTAAGGTGAAGTACCACTGTATAACTATATATCTATTTTTTTGTTGTTGTATATCCTTGTAGCTTATGTGAGAAACTTGAATCAGAGAGTAAACACTACCACTACTCCGCGCTAAAATATAAACCATAACAAATCAGTTTTCTTAACCATCAGTGTAGTATGTACTAACTCGCATGAGTATGCTAAAATGCTTTGTAGCACTTAGCACCACAGCTCAAAGTGTAAAGATCACCTGACTAGTCTCTGATGTGTTTGAAACATAAAATATATAAAACTCTTATTTTGGTTTAATTTTCATTATCATTTTAGATCGCAATAAACACTGAAGAGGGTTTAAAAAGGCACTGTTACTCTGCGTCATAATAAATAAATAAAGAAATTTTAAATAAATGAACCGCCCCCCAAAAAATATTGTTTTTCAAGTGCTTTTTTACTTTGATGCCCATGTTGTATATACTATCGCAGTAATGCACCTCAGGTCCTGGAGATGCCATTAAACTGTATATTCAGCTACATTGACCTCATATTTGAGCAAATAAATTGTAAATTAACCCCCAGATAACCAATGATATTGTACTGATTGCATGTAATATAAACAAAATTCTATCTATCTATCTATCTATCTATCTATCTATCTATCTATCTATCTATCTATCTATCTATCTATCTATCTATCCATCCATCCATCTATCCATCCATCCATCCTCACTGCAAATGAAAATGTAAACAATATACAATATAAATCCCTATATAAAGAACAACCTGAATGCATAGCAATAGTTAGTGGAATCTTGATCATGCCATGATTAACAATTGACCAGTGTTGTTATGCCTTAGGCCTTTTGGAGTCCAGAGTCTCTGCTCTTCAGATAGCGCTCAGAATGGGGCACAATGCTTCCACAATTGTTTATTTGCTCAGACGGCACATTGGTGCTCAAGTCCCATCACTGCAGAGCAGATAGGAACTGATTGTGGTGTTGTTGGAGGAGTGGCAACACATCTCACACGATAACATCATGTGGCTCATCAGGTCCAAGCGAAGTCATTTTACTGTCTTTTTGGTTCAAAACAGTGGTGGCTTAGTGATTAAGTCGATGGGTTAATGATATGAAGGTCAGCAGTTCAAGCCCCACTATCACCACTGTTGGGCCCTTGAGCAAGGCCCTTAACCTACAGTGGCCCAGTTGTATAAAAATGATAATTGCAAGTCGCTCTGTCTAAGTGTGTCTGCCAAATATTGTAAATGTAATTCATGGAGGCCACATTGAGTGTTGAACTTTGGTGTGGTGGCATACATTTTGTTGTGATTTTTCTTAATTTTTTTTTAACGTAGCGGGTCTTCACTTGGTTTTAGGTTTCCATTTTGTTACACACAGATTTTCAATTGATGTTCTTTGCTATTATTAAAGAGATAAATTAAATTAATTAGAAATCGTTGATGGACCATTTACGGAATTAAAATTAAAAATACTTAAGTATTTCTGAGTGTGGTGTTTATATTGCCAGTGAGTACAGTGATCCCTTGAGCTTCAGTTTCTGCAGCTTCAGTGCATCGCAGGCTTTTCAAAAATATTTCTCAAAAAAATTAAAAAATAAAGAAATTCAGGAAAAACTGGGGAAAATGTTAAGGAAAACGCTGCAAAACAAAGCCATTTATGCAGGGAAAAAAAAAAGAAAAGGAAAAAAACGTACATTTTTGTGAGGTGTGCATCTGTATGTATGTGTGTATTCATATTTAATTTACATCTTGTGAATTATTTTTGAATGCTTAATTGTTATTATATGCATTTATAGCATTGTATATGTATTTATTGATATTATATTCACATATACATGTAAATATACGTCAGTTGGGGGGGTCGATCCTACTTTGCGGAAATCGGTGGTTATGGGGGGTCTCGGTCCCCATTAACTGCGGAAAGTGAGCAATCCCTGTATACCTATCTATCTAGTGTGTTTGATTGTTTATTGAAACTTGGATCCCACAAAGTAAAATCAATCTTATTGTATTATGTGCTAATCATCGTGACATTTAAAGACTTCAGCAGTACTAAAGGCATTTAAAAACGTATTTTCGTTATTTATTTACTCACTCGCTTACTCATTTGTCAAGCCGTTTAATATATACTAGGATCATGGGAAGACGGGAGTAAACACGAGATGAAAGTGGACTAGACACTGAACAGCTTTTCAGACCATGGCAGGGCCAACTCACCTAGCCATTCACATTTACATCTCAGGCCAATTTGTAAAAGCCAGAAACCCAGGACATCAGTCTAAACACAGGGAGACTATCCAAACACCACACAGAAATGCCCTGAGCCTGGGACTGAAACCCAGAACCTCCTTGCTAACCACTACACCACCGTGCCACACAACCGATTATTACACTTGAAATACTCCCTGTAAATGTAAGCATATAATTATTTAATCTTCTCAATCCCTAAGAGCATAGATCCTCATTGCAAACATCATTACTAACATCAACTTTATTTTCCCTCAGGGTGGTGTTTTGCAAATTATAATGAAATGTATAATTAGGGTCATAATGCATGACTTAGATTCTTAGATAATGACCTAAAGACAGATGACTGTTGGAGTTTTATCTTCTAACCCTCAAGACAAAACGAGCCCCAACAGTTTCTAATGGCTTGGCACATGAAATGTAAATTATCTAATAATTTCCCTGAAAACACTTCAGAGCAACGGTTATGAAAGGAACGTTTACAAAACTGAACTTTACTTTCTTTCTTTTTTTTTAACCCAGACAAAATATATGCATATTTTTATTAATAATTCTTAATACGTTCTGAAATAAATTTCAAGTATGGTAGTGTTAATTATTACAAAATTATATTCACTCAAGTCTGGAGTCAAGTCAAGACTACTGAATACACACACACACACACACACACACACACACCCACACACACACACACACACACACACACATAATAAACAAACAACCAAAAAATTGTATATTTTTATATATATATATATATATATATATATATATATATATATATATATATATATATATATATATATATATAGTCAGCCCCCAACTTACGAAGACCCCTGTGTACGAAATCCCCGGGTTACGAAAATCATTTCCCTGAGTTTCCGTCCCCAAGATATGAAACAACCCCCCACTTACGAAAAGAAATTCAAAATTCAAACGCGACAATCGACATTTCACAGACACGCGAGTTGCTCTCTCATTGGCTGTCTCTCAACATCCCGCCCCACTGGCCTCCCAGATAGCGACAGAAGGAAGCTTCACTCTTTAGTTTTTAGTTTAGTTTTTTTAAGTTGTTTCATTCAGTAAATGTTTAATAATTGTGGGTGCATTTGAGCTCATCTGGAATTCCAATCCCTCAAGGAATCAAATTAAAGTTGAGTTTGTCAAGCAGGGAATGCGCTTTAAATTCATGTCTTGCGTCTTGAGAGAGAGAGAGAGAGAGAGAGAGAGAGAGAGAGAGAGAGAGAGAGAGAGAGAGAGAGAGAGGTGTGTGTGTGTGTGTGTGTGTGTGTGTGTGTGTGTGTGTGTGTGTGTGTGTGTAAAAATGTTTAATAATGGTTTAATTAATAAATATGTTAATAAAATGGTTTAATATGTTATTAAAATGTTTAAATTGTGTAATACACAATTTTATTTGACTTTTAACACATATTCCATACAAAATTGGTGTGCTTTTATCATTTTTAAAGGGTTTATGGGGTTTATCCAGTCCAAAGACTGGAGCCTTGGAACGAATTAGGCATTGAACATGTAAGATGCGACCCCTACTTACGAAATCCCTGGGCTCTGGAACGGATTAATTTCGTAAGTTGGGGGCTGATTGTGTGTGTGTGTGTGTGTGTGTGTGTGTGTGTGTATATATATATATATATATATATATATATATATATATATATATATATATATATATGTGTGTGTGTGTGTGTGTGTGTGTGTGTGTGTGTGTGTGTGTGTGTGTGTGTGTGTGTGTGTGTGTGTGCATCAATAGTTCAAAAAAAGTGTTGCAATCCTACTGACTAACACCACAAGACATAGCCACAGATATTTAATCTCATGCACCAAACCGTCTGATCTGTCTCCACCATTTAAGGTCACACCATTCATTATAATGAACATGTCAGTTTTTTGGAACTCCTCTCAAGCTGGCGGGACTCATCTGACCTTTCTCTAAAAGTCAGCAGCTGTCTAGACATTGCAAGGCTGTTGCACCTTTCCACACAGGAAATATGTTAACATACCAAAACAACAATCTCAATTAACAATGGGGCCAGAGTAAAGTAGAATGTAGTGCAAAAATGGTATAAGACATATTTTGGAGCGATGGAGCAATTGGAGTTCAGCTGTTTTCCGACACATGCTGTGTTCCTGAGCTGGAACGGCAGAAGGAGGCCGGGCGAGTCCCAGCAGGCCTAATTTGTGGAAAGCTGAATATTATCATGGCCGCCCTCGTTTTGTCAATATGGAATCCCAGGGCTGCGCCAGCCATCAGTATGATGCATTGCGGCTCCAGCTGCATGGAGACAGAAGATTTGAGGAGCTTTGTGGTACTCGGTCTGTCTGGAGTTTGGGTCTGCATTACTGAATTTTAACGTAAGCCAAACCACCTGCTTATCATTTCCTCAAGATTGTGAACACCTTCTATTTTAATATTGATTATGATTTGTACTTGAAATGTTGTGATAACTATTTTATAGTTGTATTGTTTGTGAGCATTTCATAGTTAACTCTCACCCCAAAATGTGCCTATAAGGATGATGTAATAAAACTTTGTGAATACTGGGTTCAAAGATGATCTTAGGGGTGGTTCAACATTTTCACAAGCATACAAAGAGTATTCATTTTCAAGACCCCCACTCCTCCAAAAGCGCACACACACACACACACACACACACACACACATGTATATATATATATATATATATATATATATATATATATATATATATATATATATATATATATATATATATATGATTTTCTGAGTAGATCCTTCCGTAGGAGAGTGCTCAATACTTTTTGGTAGAGCAAATAAACAAAAGGACAGGACAAAGACTTTCTATTGAAACTCCGTTTATCACTACAGATCTGTTTCGAGGGGTGGTGAAACCATCCTCTCTCTTCAGGTGATTAAAGAAGATTATATATATATATATATATATATATATATGTATGTATTGTTATGAGCATGTACATATTTGTGTGAATGTAAATATAAAAATAATTGAAGAGAGTCACATGATGTGACTCAGCTGTTTGAGTCTGTAATTTTCCATAGCTGGCATGCACCCTGGTGGTGGGTGAGGTGATTGTGGAATTGTCCACAATAATGGAAAATTCCCGAACAGCAGGAAATCTATATTAAGGACCTGTTGCGGACTGGCGACAGTCTCTTCCAGTCTCCTCGTGGCTCTTTGGGCGGATCAAGGATCAACTCATCTCGGGTGAACTATGGAACACGCTTCACCTAAGTCGTTGTTCGGGACTTCACCATCGAAAGCCATCATCCACGACCACACACAGCCCACGCGAGTATGGTCATCATTTGCTTCGTGAGACACGCAGGATGGCAAGCCTTTCCCCACCAGCACATGCGCCAGCTCTAAATTTACCCTGCTGCGGGCGCAACAATGGGACCCATGGTTAATTTGTATGTGGTTTCGGTCTAAGTTGTAAGTTATGAATTTTTTTCTTGTTTTGTTCATATTATTAAATTGTACATAGTTCATGTCATGGTCTGTCGTGCTTTGCTGGTTTTACAGGGCAATTTCAATCTTCAAAAATTTCCCTATCTGTATATATATATATATATATATATATATATATATATATATATATATATATATATATATATATATATATATATATATATATATCATCATCATCATCATCATCATCATCATCATCATCATCATATCATATGATATATATGTGTGTGTACACTATGTAAAACAGAAAAATCAACAACATGAATAACAATGTGATGTCTAAAACATGTACAAGCAAACCTCGGTTTTCAAATGTCGAACACATCTATTTAACCAAAAAATTCTGAATTTTTTTTTTTTTTGTCCCAGAAGTCAAACAAAATTCGGAAGCTAAACACAAAACAAACGAGAGATGCCAAGGCGATACACTGTAGGAGGTGTAAAAATTATTGCTCATATACATACACGAGCAGCAGTTCGCGGGAGATAGTATAAGCGAGGATGTTATTTATTGCAAAGCATAAGAAATGTATGATGATTTGGTGAATAAAGACCCTAACACGAATCCTGAAGGGTTCGACTTGAAGGCAAGTCGAGGCTGGTTCGACAATTTCAAGAGGAGAAGTGGGATTCACAACGTGGGTCGTCATGGGGAAGCTTCAAGTTCTGATAAAGATGGCGCTGCGAAGTTCAACAAAGGTGTGTTTGCCATGTTGTTTCACATTTAATATACAATTATGAAATAACATATGTTTAAAAAGGTAGTTTTCTAGCGCCTTGAAACGGATTAAGACCATTTACATTATTTGTAATGGGAAAAATAGATTCGGAATTCGAACAAATCGCTGTTCGAACAGCCTTCTGGAACAAATTGTGAAACTGAGATTCGCTTGTACTGAATAATAAACCAGACAATTTTTTTTTTTTTTTTTTTACGTATTCAAAATAAACATTCATTCATATATATATATATATATATATGAATGAATGTTTATTTTGAATACGTAAAAAAAAATATATATATATATATATATATATATATATATATATATATATATATATATATATATATATATATATATATATATATAGGTTTTGCTATTCCAATCATGTGTCTGTTTATCTCTGCATATTTCTTTTTATATAGTATAACATTATATACATTTTGTTTTAAAAATTCATGAATGAACTGCAATAAGGGGATGGTGACATTTTCAGCAGATTTCTCTGAAGTCAAATGAAAAAGCTGCAAATGTGGTTTGCATGAATAAAACGGAGCTGTTGATGCTTTGAACTATTATAATAATATTGAAATCCATCATGAAATCCACAATAGACTGGAAATTATTTAAATGATCTTTATAGTCATATGCATTATCACCAATTCAGTCCATTTAATCCCCCCAACAATACACAAGCTTTATATATATATATATATATATATATATATATATATATATATATATATATATATATATATATATATATATATATATATATATATATATAAAATCATCATGGAAACAGGACATCCAGTTGCAGTCCCTTTGCAGCATAAACCAGAGCACCCGGGTCGAAACGCCATAATTAAACTTACACCCTACACACAGTGAAAGACTGGAGTCATAAAATGCAATACACAAGGTGAGGAAGTCGGGTATGTACAAAATAATCCATTTAGCTGTATTCTGTTCTCTGTTTTTCTCTTCCTTTCTTTGTCATTAGCGGTTGAAGTTCTAAGTTGCTTTTAGCTACTTTACGTTCTCTGTCGGGAATTGTAGCTGTAGCTTGTTTGTCAGTTAGTGTAGACCCGATGTGTCTGTGGTCTCGTTTCTAAGAGCTCTTGCACCAACTGTTAAGTTAATGCCGATTTCCAAATTAATTCTTCTATAGAGCTGAGAATTGCAGATCACTGTTCAAGGTGTCGGACTTTAAGAGCTCTGACGAGCTGTCCACGGTGTACACTGCCCTCGCCCAGAGTCTGGTGTGATGGGTGCCAGTCTCCCCACGACCCTAATTAGGATTAAGTGGTTCAGAAAATGGATGGATGGACAATAAGAGCACATATCACAGATTTTAAGCAGCATGCTGTTACTATGCTGTGATATGTCTGTGAGCGTTTTTATTTAAAATGAAATAGATTTGCACATCTTTTTCTCTAAAGCCAGTGGAACATCTGATATGCACATTTGCTCTATCTGTTTTGAAAAGCAGCGCAAAAGTGCACTGACACCCCAACAACCAAGTAATCAAATATATATTTTATAATACAGTATGTCTGTAAGACCTGACATCCAGATATAACACAGCATTGATTACAATACAAAGAGGATTATGATTGGAAGGCTAATTACTGCGAGGTTAAATGGACTACTCAGGCACTCTTCCCTCCAGGCCAAACACAACGAAATGACTGTACAATTTGCTTGGTGATTGGCTCAGTGTTCATAAGGAGATTATAAAGGCAAGTGGACATGAATTATTCAGCCCAATTTTGATCAACATTTTTATTATGCTGGAAAAGCATATGCTGGGCACTTACTCCTCAACCCTGATGTACAGTTTGTACGCATTTGAAAATGTTGAACTGCCCTTATGGCTTGCACTCTTAAGGTGCAGTTATTGTTGCGGTTGCACTGAAGTTCAAAGGACTAGTGGTGGAGTCTTTGAAAAAAATCCAAATACAATTCAATATACAACAGCTGGCAAAAATTATGGAATCACTAGTATCGCAGGATGTTCATTCAGTTGTTTAATTTTGCAGGAAAAAAGCAGATCACAGACATAACGCAAAACTAAAGTTATTTTGAATGCGAACTTTCTGGCTTTCAGAAATACTAAAAGAAATCAAGAAAAAAAAAATTAGGTAGTCAGTAACAGTTACTCTTTTAGACCAAGCAGGGGAATAAATTATGGAATCACTCAATTTTGAAGAAAAAATTATGGAATCACCCTGTAATGTGCCCATTCCCAAAACTAATACCTGCATTAGATTAGATCTGCTTGTTCGTCTGCAGTTAAACAGGAGTGATCACACCTTGGTGAGCTGTTGCTCCAAGTGGACTGACATGAATCATGGTTCTGACACAAGAGATGCCAATTGAAACCAAATGGAAGATTACCAAACTTGTTAAAGAAGGTAGATCAACAGTGCAAAAGATGTTGGTTGTTCACATTCAGTGATGTATAAAATCTGGACCAAGGTCAAACAACACGGAAAGGTTGTGAAAGGGTGAGCAGACTGGTAGACCAAGGAAGACATCAAAGTATTAAGACAGAAAACTGAAAGCAATATGTCTTGAAAACAGAGAATGTACAGCAAAACAAATGAGGAACACATGGGAGGAAACTGGAGTCAACGTCTGTGACCGAACTGTAAGAAACCACCTCAAGGAAATTGAATTTACATAAAGAAAAGCATGTTTTCTTCAGGCAGTCGTCTTCATAAATCTCATTGGAACGCCACCAAACAAAAGTTCCAGCATCATCACCTTGCCCAATGCAGAGTCGCAATTCCTCACTGAATATGACTTTCATACAGTCGTCCACAGTCCATGGTTGCTTTTCCTTAACCAATTATAACCTTGTGTATTTTCTGTTTAAGTGTTAATGATGGTTTCGTTTAGCTTTTCTGTCTGTAAATCCCATTTCCTTTAGGTGGTTTCTTACAGTTCATGCCATTAACTTCCGGGTTCTCTTACGTGAACTTCTTACACAGACAGTGAGAGACATAGCTGGCCTTTGATAACCCAGTGAGCTGCACTGGGGGGGACAGAAGTGATAACCGCTGATTGTGGGGCTTGAAGGTAGACTCTCTTCCAGACCGCGCCCACAAATTTACAAGTCTAGATCTCAGTATGGAAAGATATAAAACTTGTCCATTAGTTTTACATTTCAGTAAAATTTTGTTTCCCTTTGAATATTCAAAATCCTTGTAAATATTGCATGGTCAGTTTGTGTCATCAATCATTCATTTTCTGAACCGCTTAATCCTAATTAGAGTCACGGAGAAGCTGACGCACATCTTAGCCAACCCTGAGCAAGGTCAGGGCGATCGCAGGGCCAACACTCACACATAGGGGTAATTTGGAAGAGCCAATTATCCTACTGTGCATGTTTTTGGACTGTGGAAGGAAATCCAGAAAAGCATGGGGAGAACATGCAAACTCCACACAGAAACGCTGAAGCTGGGAATCAAACCTAGGCCACCTTGCTTTTTGACAGATGTGCTAACCACTAAATCAAGGTGCCACCTCCGCATATGCTGATGGAATCATGCAATTCCTGAACCTCACCAAAAGTTGTGTTACTCCATGACTTCTTGGGTTACTCTAGTTTCTTCCAAAGTCCAAAAGACATACACATTAGGCCCATCTGCCTGCTCTAAATTACCCATAGCTGAAAGTACATGGTTGTTTGCATTAAATGACCAATTGAGGCTATACCCCACCTCTAACCTTTTATTATTTTTTTGTTTCAAGTTTTCCTTGCAATCCTGATGGAAAAGTGGTATAGATACTCAATAAATGGATGGATGGAAACCATCTAGTGACGCCTTCTGTGCCAATACGTACATTCCATTTAACTTTGTTCTGTGAACCACTTTATCCTTTGATAGGGTCACAGGGAGGCTCTAACCCAACCCAGACAACTTTAAGCAAAGGCAGGGCCAGACCATCACAGGGCCAACATTCTCTCACTTCTCTCACTTACACACACAGACACACACACACACACACACACACACACACACACACACACACACACACACACACACACACACACACACACACACCACAGAAATGGAAGCAGGGCTTTAACCCACAATTTTGTTGTTGTTGTTGTGAGGCAGAAGTGCTATTTACTATAACACTGTGAGGCTGCAGATGTACATATTTCTCTCTAATGCTGAGCACTTTTGACCAGTAAGTTAGAAAAGGTGAGTGCCACTGCCTGGAGATGAATACAGAGCAGTAGTTCAGCTTAACTAACTAATACACAACACTGTAGGTAAAGGTAACATCAATGGTGGAGATGAAATGCCTACGTTTCTATATAAACAAACTCTGATCACTGTGGTACTCTATTCACTATGCAAGGGTAAATTATTAATTTGAAAGAGTCAGACACTAAATCTCACCAACCACCACAGATGGGTGGCTTTTACAGGAGTACTTATTTCATAATAAAATGATATAGTAGTGATCATGAAATAATAAACCTGACATTGAATGATTTCATATGAGAGTTTTAAATGAATTAATTTAAATTCATCATCTTTTTCTTCCACTTAATCAGGGGTCGGGTTGCAGAGGTGGGGTGAGGAGGTCCAGATGTCCCTCTTCCCAACCACTTCCTCCAGGCCTTCCAAGAGGTCACAGAGTCGTTCCCAAACCAGCCGAGAGACAGAATTCATCCAGCATGTTGTGAGTCGACCCTGGAGTCTCTTCTCCCTTGGACATGCCCCAAAACATCCCACCAGGGAGGTGTTCCAGAGGCATTCCAACCAGATGCCCAAGCCACCTCAACTCGCTCATCTCAATCCAAGCTCCTCCCAGATGACTCAGCTTCACACCTAATTTCTAAGGCAGAGCAGTGAATTCCTGCAAAGGAGGCTCATTTCAGCTACTTGTATCTGCAATTTTGTGTTTTCAGCCACTACCCAAAGGTCATGACCATTGGTGAGGGTTGGAACATAGATCAACTGGAAAAATGAGAACTTTGCCTTCATAGCAGAAGCTACAGTGATCCAAATGTCAATCTTCCATTCCATCCGTCCATCACTCATGAACAAGAACAAGAGATACTTGCACTCCTCCACTTGGGGCAGGATCGCATTCCAGAGCTGGATGGTGCACACCCCCTTTTCCAGCTGAGAACCATGGCCTCAGAAATGAAGGTGCTGATTCTCATCCCACCCACTTTTGACTTGACTGCGAATCTCATTGAAGCATTTAGGAGCTGAGTGTGATTCTCATCCAGGTTGCTTTGCACTCAACTGTAAATCACTCCAGTGAGAGCTGAAGGTCCTGGATTGATGAAGCCAGAAGGACAACATCATCTGCAAAAAAAAAACAGTGACAAGATCCTATGGCCACCAAAACCAGAACCCCTCAAAGCCATGGCTGTGCCTAGAAATTCTGTCAAGAAAAATTATGAACAGAATCAGTGACAAGGACAGCTTTGGTGGATTGCAACCCTCACTGGAAACAAATTCAACCTGTTCTTACCAATGTGGACCAAGCTCTGACTCCAGGGATAGAGTCTGAATGGTCCGTAGCAACGGGTCTGGTACACCGTATTCCTGGAGCACACTCCACAAGATAGCCTGATGGAGAATGATTGAAAGTCTTCTCTAAATCCTGTAGAGTGTATAGAGCTGGTTGAGAGTGCTGCGGCCAGGACAAAAACCACTTTGTTGTTCCTGAATCCAAGGTCCAACTCATCTCCAGTACTCCTGCACAGACTTTCCCGGATAGGCTGAGGAGTGTGATTCCACGATAATTGGGGGGAAAAAAAACCCCAAAAACCTCCGGTCCCACTTTTTAAAAAGGGGACTTCCAATCTGGTTTGCCAATCCAGAAATATGGCCCCTGATGCCATGCAGTGTTGCACAGGTGTGTCAACCAAAACAGTCCTAGAACATGCAGAGTCTGAGACATTGAGGGCAGATCTCATCCACCCCAAGATTCCGACCACCAAGGAGCTTTTTGACTACCTTGGTGACCTCAGCCACAGTGATGGGTGGACCCCCACCCAAACCCTCAGGGTCTTCCTCCTCAACAGAGACTGTGTTTGTGTGATTTAGGAGGTCCTCAAAGTATTACCTGCACCTAACAACATCTCCAGTTGAGGTGAGAAGCTCCCGACTTCTGTAAACAGTAATTGTGGAGAACTGTTTCATCTCCTGAGGCGTCGAATGGTGGTCCAGAATCTTTTCAAGGCCAACCTACAGCCGTTTTGATATGCCTTCAGTGATAGCTCGGGCTTCAGCATGTTTGCCATGATGGTCCGACAGGATAATAAGACCCAATAGGTCTCCTTTTTCAGCTGGAATTGCAGCATTGAGGCACCAATGAGCTAACATTACAGCTACGGGCTGTCGCATCAATAATGGAGGCACAAAACATGGCCAATTTGAGTTTCCTTGTCCCCTGCCTCCTTCAGGATGTAGTTGTTGCTCTGTTGGAGGTAGAAGTTAAAGGCCCCTCTGACAGGAGACTCCAACAAAAAATCCCAGGATACCCTAACTACGTACTTGTGCCTGCCAGGACGGAGGGTGGGGGGCATCCCTGCTCTCAGAGCCAGCTCACCAACAGGTGGTGATTGGTTGATGGCTCCTCTCTTCACCCGAGTGTCCAAATTATGTTACCCCAAGTCCGGAAACATCAAAGTCGATCATTGAACTGAGTGTATCTTGGTGCCAAGTGCACTTATGGACACCCTTATGTTCGAACATGGTGTTCGTTATGGACAAAGCATGATGCGCACAGAAGTACAACAACAAAACCCGACACATAACTCCTACAATTATTAGAACACACAAACCTCCACCAGAACAATGTGGTGATTGAAGGAGAGGTAAATTGAAATTAATTGAAATTTTGACAGCAGAAAATATATGCTTACAATTAAACCATAGGAGATGCTTGTACTGCAATGTCCCCTAATATTAAGGATTGTGCTAAATAAGGAAAAATGCCTTTAATGTTAAAAAGTATTTGGTTTGGGTTGCGATGGATTAAAGTAGGCTGGTTCTTAAGATTTTCTTTCTTTCTTTCTTTCTTTCTTTCTTTCTTTCTTTCTCTCTCTTGCTCTTTCTCTCTTTCTTTCTGTCTATCGATCTATCTATTATGGAATGCACCTTAAGAACAATTAAAAGAATTAATTCCCAAGATCTTCACATTATAATACTTTTCCTTAAATATTTTCTTGAGGAATTGAATGTTTGCGCACTTCTAGCTGCAGTTTGCAATATGCGGCCCTTCAAAAAAATTCTCAACCAAGCGAAGTATATATATATATATATATATATATATATATATATATATATATATATATATACACACACACACACACACACACGCACCCACAGTGGTACCTCAACTAACGAGTGTCCCTTTTGACAAATTTTCTAAGAAATGAGCTTCGGTTCCACCAAAAATCTGCCCTATCAAACGAGCACATTTTCGACTTACAAACTCTGTTGGGAAAATGGCTTTTCAGGGCCAATTAGCCTTGTATTCTTCCGCGTGTATTCCTCTGTGCTCTGAGAACACCTTGTGCAGCACTTCTCAATTATTTTCTGTGATGCCCCCTATAGGAAGGAAAAAAAAAAAAAAAAATCAAACCCACCCCCCCCCCAGTGCCCCGGGTGCAGTGTTTACTGAACTTCGTATTATTTGCTATGTGCTTTTTCCCTGCACCATAGCGTGACAATGAGAGCGTCACTGCCAACTACTGTAGCATGTTTCCCAGGGGCATATGCCCTCCCCCCAGCATCACACTGTGTTCCCCCTTGAGCGAAGGTGTGCGTGTGCGCCTGTGTGTGTGTGTGTGTGTGTGTGTGTGTGTGTGTGTGTGTGTGTGTGCGCACATGCCTTGTCTCTACCAGGTGTGTGTGTGTGTGTGTGTGCGCACGCGTGTGTGCATCATCTCTTCCATGTGTGTGTGTGTGTGTGTGTGTGTGTGTGTGTGTGTGTGTGTGCGTGTGTGTGTGTGTGTGTGTATGGTCGCTGAACATCATTTTTATGTCATCAGTGAGATCAGAATGCATTACTCAGTCCGAAAAGTTTAATTGTCAAGTGATTGATAAGCTCTAGCCCTCACATTTTGCAATATTCATGCTGGTGTGAATTATTATCATTTGGAATAGGGTAACCATGGTGATGTGCTTATATGCATCGCCATTATATTTTACAATCAGTATAAGTCAGACTATTAGAGAGAATGAGGCTACCATAGAAAAAAAAAAGTGTCTCTTTCTTTCCCGGATTTTAGAAATAACACTCAGCTGGAGATCACTGAGCGACATCAATGACTTTTTGACTCCTGTTGTTATTTCATCTGCTATGGTGGCTGCCGTCTAAACTGTTTCACAGTTTTTCCAACTCTTTGTACCCCCCAAGGATATTTAATGATAGTATTGTACAAGCCTGTTAATCCACAACAAGGACACTTGTTCACCTTATTTTACTACAGTGAGCTGCAGAACAATAGCTGAGAGGCAATCCAGACTCAGTGGAAGGTGCTGTTGTTGTTGTTGTCATTGTTGTTGTTGTTGTGGAGAAAGAAGAAAGGACTGAGGGGATTGAGAGACCATAAAAAGAGAGCAAGTGTAGATAGATATATCTCTTACCTCCAGAGGGAGCTTTCAGTGACACTGCCCAAGTGGAAGTCATAAAGCTTGGTGAGGATCAGAATCACCTGTAAAATAAAAATAATAAATAATTAAATGAATAAGTACATATGTAAACTGAGACATTGGAAGAGCATTAGGCATTCAAATGAAAACATAATCAGGATTAATCATGTAGCACAAGGTTGGATACACATCCCATCCTCACCCCCCACCCCCCCACACACACACACACCTCCCCATTTCCGCAGCCTAAAGAAAAACAAAGAATTTTAAGAAGCATTGAAATAAATAATTCCCAAGAAATATCACAAGCCATTTTATTTCATCTGCATAATAATACAAATTTATTGAATTAATTTAAAGCGAATAAATGTGTGAAATGAATATATACAGGAATCCCTTGCTATGTCGCGCTTCAATTCATGCGGCTTCAGTGCATCGCATCTTTTAAAAAATATTAATCGAATTAAAAATATAGAAAATAAAAAGAATAGGGAATAAAGTTAAGGAAAATGCCTCAAAAAGAATGCTAATTATTCAAAAACAAACAAACAAACAAACAAACAAAAAAAACCCAACCCCCTCCATCAAAACTACTAACATTTTTATGTGAGGTGCGCGTCTGCATACGTATTTATATTTTATTTACATCTTATGACATTATTTTTCAATGTTTAATTGTTATTATTAGCATTTATAGTGTTGAATATGTATTTAATGATATTATCTACACATATACATGTATGTATACTTCAGTCAGGGGGGTTGATCCGACTTCGCGGAATTCGGTGGTCGCGGGGGGGTCTCGGTCCCAATTAACAGCGGAAAGTGAGGGACCCCTGTATTTTCAAAATGTTTGGTTACTGACTGTATACAAGAATTATAATCACTTCAACTCAATAATTTTGTCAAAACAGAAAGATCACACATATCTAACATTCTTTTTGGGGCCGGTGGCGTAGTGGTTCGGGTGCTGCGCTCATGACTGGAAGGTTGTGTGTTCAAATCCCAGTTAGACCCCAACAGTGCTAAGACCCCTGGGCAAGGTCTTAACCACAAGTGTGCCTCTGTTCACCCAGCAGTATAAATGGGTACCAGTAAAAATATACTGGGAAGGTAACCTGCGATGGACGGGAGGAGTTGTACTCCTGGTCGCTTCCTGCTACAGAAACCGGGGATAAGCACCGGCCTGATGAGCCACTAGGCTCGGGTGTAAAAAAAACCCAAAATGTGTAAAATGAACATCTTCTTCTTCTTTTCCTTTCGGCTTTTCCCTTCAGGGGTCGCCACAGCGAATCATCTGCCTCCATCTCACCCTATCCTTTGCATCTTCTTCTCTTACACCAACGACCTTCATGTCCTCCTTTACCACATCCATGAATCGTCTCTTTGGTCTTCCTCTAGGCCTTTTGCCTGGTAGTTCCAGCCTCAGCATCCTATTACCAATATACTCACTATCCCTCCTCTGTACATGTCCAAACCATCTCAATCTAGCCTCTCTGACTTTGTCTCCAAAACGTCTTACATGTGCTGTCCCTCTGACGTACTCATTCCTAATCCTATCCATCCTCGTTACTCCCAAAGAGAACCTCAACATTTTCATCTCTGCTACCTCCAACTCTGCCTCCTGTCTTTTCCCCAGGGCCACTGTTTCTAACCCATACAGCATCGATGGCCTCAACACCGTCTTGTTCACTTTTCCTTTCATTTTTGCCGATACCCTCCTATCACACATCACACCGGACACTTTTCTCCAACCATTCCAACCTGCCTGCACACGCTTCTTGACCTCTTTTCCACACTCGCCATTGCTCTGGATTGTTGAGCCTAAGTACTTAAAATCCTCCACCTTTCTTATCTCTGCTCCCTGTAATCTCACCGTTCCTCTTTGGTCCTTGGCATTCATGCACATGTACTCTGTCTTACTGAGGCTAATCTTCATTAAAATGAACATATATTTACAAAATGTTTGGTTACTTACTGTATAAAAAATTATAAAATTATAAAAAAATGTCAAAAACAGAAAGATTACACATACCTAACATCCCATAACCTCTTACACAATGCTTGCAAAGGCTATGAGCGACTTTGCAACAATTAATTTTGGCAATATATAAGCTTTCCCCTGTGCTCATAACGCTCACAGAATGATAGGAGTCTGGTTCAGTTCTGATCGATCCATGATCTGTACGGTTCATTCAGTTGACAAGTTGGCATTTGTTTTATGTCACATACTAATAAGCCAAAGATACGAACACCATTCCCTGAGAGTGAAGGGTCACAAGAAATCAATACAAAGTTATCCTGACTGATGATGTTAGTTCAATGATGAAACATTTTAACCCTGACAGGAGTGGTCACTTCCAATATGACCCAACTCCATCCATAACACACATGAAACTTTCACACAAATAAACAACTGTAGGAAGTTTTGAAGAAAAATATTAACTTGTAGACTCTATAATCAGATGCCTTGACGTTGTTCCAGAATATCATCACCTTACAAGGATACTTGTTCATTCTCTTTTAATAACACCAATTAGGCCTGCATTATCCTGTTAATAATGACATCATATTTCCTTCCAATTATATTGTGTATATGTCCTTGAAATATTCTCATTTGAAGAAATTTGGGCTTTTACTCTTTTGCCAGAGTTCTTCCTATTTAAATATGTTGATCGGGTTCATCTGATGGTACGAAAACAAAAGCAATGTGGAGAAATGACAAGAGACAACTTTTCTGGGTCTTCAGGGGTTATGTCTGGGTATTGCCACAAAATTAATGCCTCTCATGTTTGGGTCATGATTTCCCAATAAAATGGTTAGAGTGGTGGAATATCAAGATTTTCTGTGAATTGGAATCAAGAACTTACATTAAATTCATATATATATATATATATATATATATATATATATATATATATATATATATATATATATATATATATATATATATATGTGTGTGTGTGTGTGTGTGTGTGTGTGTGTGTGTGTGTGTGTGTGTGTGTGTGTGTGTGTGTTTTTTTTTAAATATAAGACTTACTGACTTATGCACAGGTCAGCCAACAAATAATGTTAAAATTAACCAAATAGGTTTTGACAGAAAATGGCATGAGGTCATCACAAAAGTCATAAAATCTATAGTATAATCTATAGTAAAATCTATAGTTGCTAGGGAAACCGGTGATAAGCACTTTCTTGATGAATTCAGTAGACTTGGGCATAAAAGCCCAACAGACTTAGCTTTACTACAGTATATTCCAAATTTCCACAGTTATTTATTTATTACAGCTTTATTACAGTATATTTCCAAATGAATTCCAAATCTTGTGGGCGTGGCCCGCAGCGTGTGCGCAAGAGAGAGAGAGAGAGAGAGAGAGAGAGAGAGAGAGAGAGAGAGAGATTGATTAATAAATATGCTAACAAAATGTTTAATAAATAATTTTATTTTACTTTTAACACATATTTCATACAAAATTGGTGTACTTTTATCATTTTATGGGGTAAAAGGTTTATGGGGTAGTCTTGGGAGCCTTGGAACGAATCAGGCATTTAACATGTAAAATGCGCCCCTATTTATGAAAAAAGCGCTGGAACAGATTAATTTCGTAAGTAGGGGGCTGACTGTATTTTTAACAGAAATAAAGTACACAGTAAATTGACTATTTATTTATTTATTTTAAGTGAGTGTGAGCTGTTTCTTACATATTGTGGTGGCCTGACAAGTTGTCCAGGGTGTACTGCCCTCGCAAAGGTGGCTAAGATGGACACAAACCTCCTTGCAACCCAATATAGGTTTAACTGGCAGGAAAAATTAATGATTGAAAGAAGGTTATTTCTTACATATGCCTAAGAAATGCAAAATACTAAATGACTGCCAGAGGATAAGAATAACTGTTAGTCATGGCTGCTACCCATAAACCTCACTCGAAGGCGTTTTATGTAATCATGGTTATTTCCAGCACTCAGGTGCTGCCTTGTCTCCAGTTCAGGGGCTGGATAGGCCAAGGTGACTGTCCTCATTTACATATTTCTTATTGATCTCTCTTGTCAGGGATTTAGCATGAAGCTACCCATTACTTTGAATCAACTGAAAAGTACACCCTTCCTTTGAGTACCGATGCTTGTAGTGCCTCCAGAGAACAGGATATAGAATCTGAATGCGATAAAATTGCTGGAATAGAGTCAGAGTGGGAAAATAAATAAATAAAGACAAAAAAGAATCAACAGAGGAATCTGGCAGTTCCCCTTGACCTATTCCGTCATGTCTTCTTCACAGCAAGGCTATTTCTACAAACCGTCCCAGTGGTTCTGCAAAGCTGGAGGGGAGGATTTGCTAGTCAGGAGGAAAAAGAACGTCTGATGCATATAGTTGTGGAAAACCGAAGAGAGGAAAGGGGTATGGACCTCAGGCCGACTCCTTGAAAGATGGAGAACAGATGGTTCTGGTCAGTTGGAGTTGCTGTGCCAAAGAAGAGGGCAGGGCGCATTGTGCGTGTGTGTGTGTGTGTGTGTGTGTGTGTGTGTGTGTGTGTGTGTGTGTGTGTGTGTGTGTGAATGCACTTCCAAGAGTCTCTGGTTATCTGACATACATGGGTTGATGTGCTGCAGGGGGGATGCACACAGGATGCACTGACAAAGACACATGAACACACACCAGCAGCCCTGGTGTCTTTTTGAATTGTAGATTTGAACAGATGGATGAAATGGGAACAACAACAACAAAAATAAATAAATAAATACAACACAATGGAATACCTATGCTTAATCTGGGAGTGGATTTGGAATGAGTACTGAGAGGATGGATAAAACTGGGAGGAGAAGATATATCCTGCTATGCGAAATGTATGGAGAAAATGCACGACAAATGACATTCGCGGATTTATTGGTGTCATTCTCTTCTATAGACAGGAACCTTGAACGTGAAATCAATACATGGCTTTGCAACTGTTGCATCATTTTCTACAAATGATGGTAAATGACGGTACTGCAGCTAAATACCAGACCTGATGAAAAGAGCCGGTGCATTGGGGATTCAAGGCCTTCTCTCAGAAACCCCAATTGACCTGCAATTAATGCTTGAAATATCAATAATGTCAATTACTCTTCACTTAGATTATCATCATTGCACTTTAATTAAGCAACTGTGGTGTGTAGAAATACCATTAGCATAAGTAAACGTTCCACATCCGCAAAGTCTAATTTAAAGTGTCATACTCAATTTTTTGGGTGTGAGGCAACATTGCCTGCTACTAATGAAGGGATTAATGACCCTCTCTCGGTTTCACTCTGTACACCACTCTTACTTTTTTTTTTTTTTTTTTTTTTTTTTTTTATAATTGTATTGTCCCCTGATTGCAAGTGTCTCCTGCTGGGTCAGCCTTGTGCAGATTAGAGCAGCAGCAGTAAATTAAACATTGCATTTAAATAACTGCCCACAACACTGGCGGTTGCTTATTAATCAAGCAAAGGTGAATCAGTTGGTGGTGCAGAGAATCCCAGCAATAAACTGACACTGCAGTTACAGTGTAATAAAACCAGAGTTAATGCGACACATCAGTAGGCTTATAAATGTCAGCTTGGAGCAAAACGATAAGCCTGCTACCTGAAATAATACAGAAAACGTTATCATGAGTATGCATAAACATATAATTCTTTTCACAATTGTCTGCAGCGTTACTAATAATGAGAGGTATATAAAGCCAGCGCAGGTCAGTTGTGCCTTAGTATAAATGGCGGACACCTTTCTAACCACTACACCTTGTTAGGATCAACAAGAGACTGCTTGCTATCATTATAAAAGAAGGACAAATTCAATAAGATCACATGACCATGTGAAAATTCTTGAAATCACAAAAGCATCATTTTTGATTAACACATGATTCTGCACCCCACACTGACTGATAAACTATGATATACAGGGATCCCTGACTTTCTGCAGTTAATTGAGACTGAAACTCCCCCGCGCGACCGCTGAATCCCGCGAAGTAGGATCAACCCCCCTGACTGACGTATACGTACATGTATATGTGTATATAGTATCAATAAATACATATCCAATGCTATAAATGCTAATAATAACAATTCAACCTTCAAAAATAATGCATAAGATGTAAATAAAATATAAATACACACACATACAGACTCGCGAGCACGCACACAAACACAGATGCGCGCCTCACATAAAAATATAAGTAGTTTTGTTAGGGGTTTTGGGTTGTGTTTTTGTTTTTGTTTAGGGGTTTTTTTTTTTCTTTTTTTTTTTTTTGCATAATTGGCCTTGTTTTTGTGGCATTTTCCTGAACTACTTCCCCTATTCTTTCTTAACATCCTTATTTTTTAATTCAATGAATATTTAAAAAAAAAAAAAAAAAAAAAAAAAAAAACATGATGCACTGAAGCCGCATGAATTGAAGCGCGATGTAGCGAGGGATCCCTGTATGAATTTGTTGTTGGATGGATGAGTTGTTGCCTTAAGCAAGGTTATCTTGGGGTCTTTTTCACGACTGGAAGAAGAACATACGTCGATAGACGGACCAGTGCACTGTCTGCAGTGATGAGGACATGGTACCGATCTGTCATAGTGAAGAACGAGCTGAGCCAAAAAATGTGAAGCTGTCAATTCTGTACCTTCACCTATGGGCCATGAGCTGTTGGTCATGCCTGAATGAATAAAATCGCAGATGAAGGCTGTGGAAATGAGTCTTTTCAAAAGGGTGTCTGAGATTATGCTTGGAGACAGGGTGAGGAGTTCATACATTCAGAAGAGTCACTGTTCTTCCGCATTAAAAGCCAGCTGATGTGGGTTGGGCATCTGGCTAGGAAAAGTGGTAGGATGTGATAAAAGAGCACAGCTTTTAAATATAAATGGATAGTGTCAAGTCTAAAATTGGAAGCATGTGGAGATCTTTTGTAAGTCTTATTTGTCATCTCCCTTTCCGCATCTACAGTGTCTAATTCGAGACGTTCCATTTTCCTGTAATAATATTTGTACAGTTTAGAAATTAGATTTACTACAAATTAAGAAGTTTTGGGGTGGTGTCATGGTTCGTGCATCTGTTTCACTGCAAGAAAGGGTTTGAATCTGAAGAGCTTCTGTGTGCAGGTTGCATGTTTTTATTTCCGTTTATATCGGTTCCCTTCCGCAGACTAAAACATGCACATTAGGATTAAGTGATTTGGCATAAGAGGGAGTGAGAGTAAGATGGTGTAGATACAAATGGCAGAAAAAAAAAAAAAAGACCCCCCCCCCCCCCCCGATGACATATACATACATGTATAGGCATCCCTCGCTACTTCGTGCTTCAATTCATGCGGCTTTAGTGCATCGCATTTTTTTTTTTTTTTAATATCCATCGAATTAAAAAAATAAGAAAATGCCACAAAACAATGCCAATTATGCAAAAAAAAAAAAAAAAAAAAAGGCCTGTATGTGTGTGGATTTATATTTTATTTACATATTATGCATCATTTGTTAATGTTTAATTGTTAAAAGCATTTATAGCGTTGAATATGTATTTATTGATATTATATCCACATATACATGTACGTGTACATATACATCAGTTGGGGGTTGTGGGTTGATCCTACTTCATGGAATTCGGTGGTTGCGGGGGGATCTTGATCCCAATTGACTATGGAAAGTGAGGGATCCATGTATATGTGTATATAATATCAATAAATACATATTCAATGCTATAAATGCTTATAATAAAAACATTAAAAAATAATGCATAAGATGTAATTAAAATATAAATACACACACATACAGACGTACGTGTACACACTCAGATGCACACCTCGCATAAAAATGTACTTTTTTTTTTTTTTTTCCACAATTGGCTGTGTTTTGCTGCATTGTCCTTAACCTTTCCCTATTTTTCCTTAATTTCCTTATGTGTTTTTTAATTTCTCAATGAATATTTTTGAAAAACTCACAATGCACTGACGCGCAGTAACTGAAGCATGAAGTAGAAGGATCACTGTAATTATATGTTAATAGGGAGATTTCGGTCAATCGCTTTGCCTCAATGTTCAGCAACTTTTATTCCAGTATTACACACATCCAGCTGTCAATATCTGCAAAGAAGCCATTTGTTTGTCAGTGAATTCACACTACCAACAACATAAGCATAGACTTTATAAATAGTACCGGACAGCCGCTATCCAGACCGTAACCCACAGATAACCTGTTGGTAATTCTCACTCATGAACAGCTTACTTTCACCAGCATTAAGTTATTTTAATATTTAAAAAAAATAATAATAATTGAAAGCTAAAATAAAAATAAGTGAAAAAAGAATTAGGTCTGAAGATTTTGTAAAAGTTTCATAAAAATCAATTTACAAATGTATGAAGAGTTGGCAACTGAAGATTGCAGCGCCCCTTGTGGAGTCGTGACAAAGTGCATGTTTTGCGCTGGAAAATTAAAAAAAAAAAAAAAAAAAAAAAAAAGATGAAAGACAAAAATAAAGTAGAATGTGTGCAAGAAATATGTAAAAAGAAAAAAAAATTCTTTGAGAATTCGGGTTAAAATAAGTTGACTGTTAATAAATTGCTTCAGCTTCACTTTGCATCCAAATTAATGATATAATGAAAGGGTGCACAGACTCTGTTTGAAAAGCAGTGGTTTCAGTTCTAGGAGTGAAGAGCTGGAGAGAGACGCATTTTATATCACACATCACACAAGAGGTGAAGGTTTTTTTTTTTTTTTGGACATACTCAAAACAGTCCGAGGAAGTTGCCCGATTTTCTGTCATGAATCTACTTGCTACATGACATATGTGGCAGGGGCTTAAAACACCCGGACCAAGTCATATTTTTTTCGCAGAGTAAAGCTGAAGAATTTGAAACATTTAGCTTGAGCTTTATTCAACTCCTCAATGAAACCTGGCCACATCTCACTGTGCATTTCCCGCAGCTAGAAGTGAAGCTTATGCTGCTTCTTTCAACAGTAAGTTCAACCAGCTCTTACCTGGCAGCATGAATAATGGCAGGTGGGATGGATAACGAAGAACATAACACTGCTCATCATTTTTTTTACATATGCAGTAACTGTATTTGTGTAGTGCTCCCAAGGCCACAATTTTTAGGTTGTATAAAAAAGGGGGATTTAGAGCAAAGATGCATGTACCAGATGTGTAAGACGGGGTCCCCAACTTTTTGATCATCATGGACCGGTCGACGCTTGACAATTTTACCACAGTCCCGGGGGGGGGGGGGTCTTAGATTGTTTATATTGTAAATATAATTTATTTATATCAAATATTATTATTATTATTATTATTATTATTATTATTATTATTATTATTATCATTATTACTTAATTAATTTTTTAAATTGACAATATTAATAATAATAAGCACTCAATGAATGTTATTTTTCAACAGCTGAAATAAAGTTGGTTGGGAAGTCGAGCTTGAACTTTTCTTTAAAAAAAAAAAAAAAAACAGGTGACCGTGCACCAGCTGGGAGAATGAAGACTCAGTCTCACCTAAAATCTCCACTAATGTTTGAAACATGTCCAACTCGCCTCTGTTCATGTGCCGTCCCGTTGTGGGTTACATTGTAGCACTCAAATGACCGACATGTAACCGAGAGAATGTGGTCGTTTTTTAAAAATAAAAGATTTTTTTCAAAAATAAAGATCGTTCAGACTCAGATAATAAATAAAATGGAAATAATTAATTATTTCTTCTGCGGACCGGTGGTTGGGGACCCCTGTTGTAAGAGACTGAAGACCAATGGAGTATAAAAAAGACCGTATAGTTTTTTTCCAGCCTTTCATGTCCATCATTTCAAATTTGCTTGACTGAAAATTCTCGTTATACCCTCATTTCTCTGGACTATGGCATGCAAGGATCGTAGTGGAAAGGTGCGAAACGTAGTCTACGGAAGAGCTTCAGCATTTTTACATGGAAAACGGGTGCAAATACTACGGAAAAATGGAAATTTTTATACCCCCATTTCACTGGACTATGCCATGCAAGGATCCTGTAGCGGAAAGGCGCGGGACGCAGTCTGCAGAAGAGCTTCGGCATTTTTACACAGAAAATTAGTGAAAATCCTACAGAAAAGTGGAAATTCTTACACTCTCGGAACGTTCGCAGCATGTGCGGAACAGGTACGGCAAAATACACCAAAGTGACCCCACAGAACACTCACGGATTTTTTTTTTTTCCGTGAACATGCTTTTGAACATGTTCAGCAGCATGTTTCATGGAATATTTTGGCCTGCCGGAAGCATACGGAAATGGAGGAAGTCTTGAGGAATAACTACGAAATCACAAGGGATGACACGGAAGATGAGGGAATAAGTGCGGAACGTTTGCGGATGACAACATTTTTGCTTCCGTCAGTCAGCCGTACTCCAGTGAAATGGGGGTATTCTGGTTAAGTAAAATAATGCATTTAATTTTAACGCGTAGCTGTGGTAAATTAGCGATGTGAGCTTTTTAAATTGAACATCAGTGGTTCCTTCTGGCTACATCAGACCTTACCTGTTTTCAAAGTGTTAGGCATGCTGAGACACATGTTGCCTTTCTATTTGACTGTTTCAGTCTCGAAGTGATACAACTTTGTTGGACTGGCTGGGCTACGTAACTGAGCCTGAGCTACGTCAGTACGTTATAGCATAGCACATGATTAGCCTCTGCTCAGCTACATAAACAACAAGCACAGGGATCGCAAAAAATAATTATTTTTGTTCCTAATCCAAGTGACCACAAGAAAGGTGAGTTGGCGAAACGTTCACCGCATAATTACTGCCGTGCACATCTCTGACATCATTATCATGCTCAGAGTCACTAGAATATAACGTCTGACTGCCTCCACAAGTGACATCAATCACACGCAATCTTGAAGTCATTTCCGGGTTCACCCCCACCCCCATCCCCCGCGCGCGCTAGTAATTCACAGGATAAAATTCCCAGATTTGAGCTTTTTATGGTAATTTGCATTAAAATAAGCATTTTTTGTCGCTTAAACGTATTACATACACTGACGTTATGTAAAATATTATGAAAGTTATGAAAGCTTTTACCCCAGAGCGATGAAATCCACCCCCCACCCCCTCGTAATCACACGAACACGCATGCAACCCTCCTCCACTGACACATACTCACTCAAACAGACTCACACAGGCATCCATTCTTTGTAAAAGGGCACTGAATCCACAAACTGTATGAATGTGTTGCAATGCCACACTTTACCTCATTTACATTCTAGTTTATCCACTTTGGACATTTACATTCTGGTTTATCCACCTGACAAATACTATTCATTTATTTATTTTTTGTTTGTTTTTTCTTTCTTTCTTTCTTTATTTATTCCATTCCACAATGCCTCAATTTACATATTGTATATCTCCAGTGTTCTACAGGCAGTGGTGGCCCGGTGGTAAAGGTGCTAGATCACTGATCCTAAGGTTGGAGGTTCGAGTCCCACTGTCCACAAGGTCGTCACTGTCCCCCCAGTGCAGCTAACTGGGTTATCAAAGGCCGGCCATGTATCTCACTGTATATGGTGAGAGATTCATGTAAAAGAACCATTGCTGACTTTCGTAAAGAGTAGCTGCATAACCGTCAGCGTGTTTCTGCCCTGCGATGGCCTGGAGCGCTATCCAGGGTGTACTCTGCCAGCCTCCCCACAACCCTAATTAGGATTAAGCGGTTACAGAAAACAAACTGAACTTTTTGCCCATGGTGAATTGTGCTTGAACCCCCAACCTTAGGATCAGCAATCCAGCGCCCTATACCACTCGGCCACCACTGCCCGTTGTGCAAAAGTTTCAAATATAAATTAGATAAATGTTACCGAATGTCCTCTTCTCTCTCTCTCTCTCTCTCTCTCTCTCTCTCTCTCTCTCTCTCTCTCTCTCTCTCTCTCTTTCTCTCTCTATCTCTGTTTCCAGCCAAATCTTTTCCATGACAAATAATAACTGATGCTCAGCACTTACTCATTTATTTGCAGAAACTGCTTAATCATTTTTGAGTCACAGGGAGAGGGAGAGAGAGAAATATTTCCTTTCGGCTTTTTCTCTTTATCACGGGTCGCCACAGCAAATGAGCCGCATGTTTGATTTGGTATCGGTTTTTACGTTTTTATGCCCTTCCTGACACAACGCTTTAGCGAGCGACAGAAACACGCTGACGGCTTTGCAGCTACTCTTTACAAAAGTCAGCAATGGTTCCTTTACATGAACCTCTCACCATAGACAGTGAAATACATGGCCGGCCTTTGATAACCCAGTTAGCTACACTGGGGGGGCATTGACAATCTTGTGGAGAGTGGGACTCGAACCCACCCGATACCACCAGGCCACCACCGCCCCATTTAACCAGTTAACAAGCCAGTTAACCTAAGATGACTGTTTTTGGATTATAGAAGGAAACCAGAGTACACGGAGGAAACCGACAAAAGCACGAGAAGAACATGCAAACTCCACACAGAAATGTCTAAGCGCGGGATTAAAGCCCACAACCTGCTTGCTGTTAAGTGGACATACTCACGACTACGCCATCTTGCAGCATTTTAAAAATTTCGATTCTCAAAATTTCGAGCTATGGTCCCGGCAAAGATTGATTTGACATTTTCTCCGAACTTGATTTCCTTTCCTCCTCTTCCTCCTCCTCTTTCTAGACATACACTGCTGCACAATGTGAACAGCTGACTTGTGAGCAGTGTTTCAGTTTAATTCATCTCTAGCTTGCTTATTGGGAAGGTAAACCTACAGCTCAGTTTCTACAAAGTAAACTGTCAATAATAAATAACATGGCCGCCCGTTGATAACCCAGTTAGCTGCACCGGGGTGACAGCACTGGCAACCGTTGACAGCGGGGCTTGAATCTCAACCTTGGGATCGGTAATCCGGCACCTGCCCACTGGGTCACAACTGCCCCGCTGTGCATATATTTTCATATTAGCAAATTATATTTGACAAGAGAAAACAACAGACTATAAATACATCTTCTTCTTTTCCTTTCGGCTGTTCCCTTCAGGGGTCGCCACAGCAAATGATCTGCCTCCATCTCTCCCTATCCTCTGCATCTTCTACTCTTACTCCAACGACCTTCATGTCCGCCTTCACCACATCCATAAATCTTCTCTTTGGTCTTCCTCTGGGCCTTCTGCCTGGTAGTTCCAACCTCAGCATCCTACTACCAACATACTCACTGTCCCTCCTCTGTACATGTCCAAACCATCTCAATCTAGCCTCTCTGACTTTGTCTCCAAAACATCTAACATGTGCTGTCCCTCTGATGTACTAATTTCTGACCCTATCCATCCTCGTTACTCCCAAAGAAAACCTCAACATTTTCATCTCTGCTACCTCCAACTCTGACTCCTGTCTTTTCCCCAGGGCCACTGTTTCTAAACCATACAACATCGCTGGCCTCATCACCGTCTTGTACACGTTTCCCTTCATTCTTGCCGATACTCTCCTATCACACATCACACCGGACACTTTTAAATACATGTGCCTATTTAAATATTTGTTGTATTCTTGAGAAATCCTTCATTTGCATCCTGACAGTTTTTCTTTGCTTTGGGTGTGACGGTTGTCTTTCATCATTCCCCTGACGATCAGACAGACACTAGCCAATTGTGGCCGTCTGTCAAGTTATGTATACAGAAGTGTGTTGTGCGGCCCTCAATCCTCTGGCGCGAGCGGCAGTTAGAAATCATGTGGTTTTACATCCCTCAAAGGAAGCATGTATGAGGCCCGTCTCAACAACTGATCTGTATCTTGCAAAATATATATATAAGGAACGAGGAACTAGTGATTAGAAAAGGAGGGTTCAGGATTTTTGACTCTTTGGCTAAAAAAAACCCAGCAATGATTTAAATTTAAGAATTCACAACAAATACTTAAAGACAATCATGTTTTCATGAATTAACGTTGCATTCAGATGAATATAACTGTCATATCTTCTTCTTTTACTTTCAGCTGCTCCCTTCAGGGGTCGCCACAGCAAATCATCCGCCTCCATCTCACCCTGTCCTCTGCATCTTCTTTTCTGACTCCAACGACCTTCATGTCTTCCTTCACCACATCCATAAATCTCTTCTTTGGTCTTCTTCGAGGCCTTCTGCCTGGTAGTTCCAACCTCAGCATCCTACTGCCAATATACTCACTATCCCTCCTCTGTACATGTCCAAACCATCTCAATCTAGCCTCTCTGACTTTGTCTCCAAAACATCTGACATGTGCTGCCCCTCCGATGTATGAATATAACGGTCATATATCTCCCATGATTGATGTAATATGCAGACATATGTTCTCAGTTGATGATCAGTTATTTATATGCATAATACTACACGACATGATTTATTTAATGATTCTTTGAATCATGATATGTATGCTGAAATAAAAATATTTCTTGTTCGTATTATCTGGAATTCCGTGAGAAGAATAAAATACAATGACATGCAAGTCATACGTACTATTTCGTCTAGACTTCTTTCATGTCTTCAATCTTATGACATACAACATTGCTAACACAAGATAATCTGCCATTTTTATCACGACAACAGAGCCATGACATTCAGATATCATTATTTTTTATATCGCTCAAAAAAGACGTTATCTTTCCACTTCAACAGTCGCACGACTGCATTCTTATGCAAATGTAATATAAAGCAATCAGTACTTTTAAGTATAACATTCCCATGGAATGACACATGGCAGTAATATGCAGTCAGCCCCTGACTTATGAAACCCCCTGGGTACGAAAATCCCGGGTTATGAAAAACATTTTCCTAAGTTTTCGAAAACAACCCCCTCTTACGAAAATAAATTCAAAATTCAAACGCGCCAAATCAAAATTTGACACGATGCGCGGGTTGCTCTCTCATTGGCTTTCTCTCAACATCCCACCCCGCTGGCCTGCCATTGGCTAGGAGGAATGACGCAGAACCAGAAGAACACCTTAAAGTGGAAATACAGTGAGGACCCCTGATCTTTCAAACTGGTACTGCAATTGCGCTTTAAATAAAACGTCCCATGTGTGTATGTGTGTGTGTGTGTGTGTGTGTGTGTGTGTTAATAAAAAAATGTTTAATAATGGTTTAACTAATAAATATGTTAATAAAATGGTTTAATATGTTAATAAAATCTTTAAATGGTTTCATAAATTATTTTCTTTTACTTTTAACACATATGTCATAAAAAATTGGTGTACTTTTATCATTTTTAAAGGGTCTTTGGAAAATTGGAACAAAGCAGGCGTTTAACATGTAAAATGCAACCCCTACTGACGAAACGCCCGCGTTACGAAAAAGGTTCTGGAAGTCAGGGGGGGTTGCGGGGGTGATCTTACTTTGTGGAATTCAATGGTCACAGGGGGATCTCAGTCCCAATTAACCACAAAAAGTGAAGGATCCCTGTATTTGTATATTAATCTTTGATAATGATATTAGCATGGCGTTAGACATAACATACAGTCATGTGAAAAAAATAGGACACCCCTTGAAATAGTCAGCTCTTTAAGAGATGCTCACATAATGTCCAATCTTGCTTTTATTTATTTCTAGAAAATAAAGTGATTTCATTGTAATTATGCAACATAAATTAACATATTTATTTAAAAGATATGGACAATGCGTATTTTATTGGAGGAAAAAAAATGGAAACCCTACCCTCTAATAACTAGTGTCGCCCTCCTTTGGCTGAAACAACTAACTTCAAACTCTTTGCATTTTTTTATTTTTTTTATTTTATTTTTGCTGAGAAACACCTTTCTAATATTGGTCCACTATCGTTCTGCTCAACATTGGGGGAATTGGTGATCTTCTACCCATCTTCACTTCTGAGAGATACCGCCACTCTGAGAAGTTATTTTTACACTCAGCCATGTTGCCAATGGACCACATTAGTGGGAATTGGTCTTCAAACTGTTCGGTATAAGTGCAATTTACCTTTCCAGCCTTTTATTGCTACCTCTGCCAACTTTTTTGAGATTTCTTGACACCATGGAATTTAAAATCAAAATAATTATTTTCTTAAAATGAACGAGAAGGACCCAAGAGGAATGGTGAGGTTACAAGGAGCAGAGATAAGGAAGGTGGCGGATTTTCAGTACTTCGGCTCAACAATCCAGAGCGATGGAGAGTGTGGAAAAGAGGTGAAGAAGCGTGTGCAGGCAGGTTGGAATGGTTGGAGAAAAGTGTCCGGTGTGATGTGTGATAGGACAGTATCGGTAAGAATTAAAGTAAAAGTGTACAAGATGGTGTTGAGGCCAGCGATGTTGTATGGTTTAGAGACAGTGGCCCTGGGGAAAAGACAGGAGGCAGAGCTGGAGGTGGCAGAGATGAAAATGTTGAGCTTCTCTTTGGGAGTAACGAGGATGGATAGGATCAGGAATGAGTACATCAGAGGGACAGCACATGTAAGAGGTTTTGGAGACAAAGTCAGAGAGGCTAGATTGAGATGGTTTGGACATGTACAGAGGAGGGATAGTGAGTATATTGGTAGTAGGATGCTGAGGTTGGAACTACCAGGCAGAAGGCCTAGAGGAAGACCAAAGAGAAGATTTATGGATGTGGTGAAGGAGGATATGAAGGTAGTTGGAGTAAGAGAAAAAGAAGCAGAGGATAGGGTGAGATGGAGGCAGATGATTCGCTGTGGCGACCCTTGAAAGGAACAGCCGAAAGGAAAAAAAGAAGAAGATACATTTTCTCAGTTTAAACTTTTAATCTGTCATTGATGTTCTATTCAGAATAAAATATTGAAATTTGGCCCTTCCACATCATTGGATTCAGTTTTTATTCACAGTTTGCATAGTGCGCCAACTTTTTTGGGATCCGGTTTGTAACTAGTGTCACCCCCTTTGGCTGAAACAACTTCAGTGAGATGTTTCTTGAAGCCATCTACCAGTCTGGGATATCGACTGGAGGAAAGTTTGCCCCAGTGCTCAATGCAGAATTTCCAAATTCAGAATTATTTCAGCTCTGAAATGTTTGAAGGGTTTCTTGCATGCACAGTCCATTCCAGGACTCTCGACTGATATATTTTGGATCATTGTCATGTTGCAGTGTGGCTTCACATGTTCTTCAAGCACTCTCTGATACACATTAGAATTCATGGTACATTCTATAATGGTGAGCTGGCTAGATCCTGCTACAGCAAAGCATCCCCAAACCATTACATTTCCACCTCCATGCTTCACAGTCGTACTGAGGTTCTTTTTCTGGAATGCTGTATTGGTTTCTTCCAAACATGTCTTCTGTTCTGGTGTCCAAATAATTAAACTTTAGAATCATCTGTCCAAAGAACATTATGCCAGAAGACGTGGTCTTTGTCGATGTTATCTCTGGCAAACTTCAGTCTTGGCCTTAAATGTTCTTTTTAGAGTTCAAAGGTTGCATCCTTGCATGCCTCACATGAAGGTGAAACCTGTACTCTCTTTCTGATAGCAGAGTCATGGACATCGACGGTAGCGAGAACCTGCTGTAGTTCCCGTAATGCCATTTTTGGACTCTTGATGACTTCTTTTAGCATCTTGCACTCTGCACTGGAAGTAACTTGCTTGGATAGCCAGACCTGGACAAGGTGGTAGTTGTTTTGAATGTTCTCCACTTGTAAGTGATTTTCCGTATGAGGGAATAGGAGATTCAAATTGGTAAAAATTTTTTGATAGCCTTGTAAATCCCTTGACAAACTCATGAGCAGTCACAATCTTCTTTCTGAGGACCTCAGACAGCTCTTTGGATTTCCCCATGGTGCTCAGTCTCACCTCAACAGACAGAAAATCACCAAACTAAATGTCTGAGGTTTAAATAGGGCGAGCCTTCTTCAAAATGCTGGGTAACGATATGCTGATCATGTGACCTGATCTGATACACCTGTGTGTGATTATGGTAGGTAGGTAGGTAAAGTCTGTTGGATTTTTTACACCCGAGCCTCGTGGCTCATCAGGCCGGTGCTTATCCCCGGTTTCCATAGCGTGAAGCCACCAGGAGTTCAACTCCCCCTAGATGGGGGTGCTAGTCTATCGCAGGTTACCTTCCCAGTATATTTTTACTGGTACCCATTTATACTGCTGGGTGAATACAGGCACACTTGTGGTTGAGACCTTGCCCAGGGGTCTTAGCACAGTGAGGGTCTCAGTGGGATTTGAACTCACAGCCTCCGGACCATGACTGCAGCACCCTAACCACTACGCCACCGGCCCCACATGTGTGATTATAGCCATTTTAAATTGAATATGCATTGTTGTTCGTATCTTTTGTTTGACAAGTAAATACAGGGATCCTGCACTTTCCACTCTTAATCGGGAACGAGATCCACTCGCAACTGCCGAATTCCGTGAAGTAGGATCAACCCTCTGACTGATGTATACGTACATGTATATGCATATATAATATCAATAAATACATATTCAATGCTACAAACGCTTATAATAACAATTAAACATTCAAAAATAATGCATAAGATGGAAATAAAATATAAATACACACACATACAGACTCAGACGTGAACCTCAGATAAAAATGTAAGTACTAGCTGGGAGGTTTTGGGTTGTTTTTTGTTTGTTTTTTATGATTATTTATTTATTTATTTGCATAATTGGCCTTGTTTTGTGGCATTTTCCTTAACCTTTTCCCCATTCTTCCTTAATTTCCTTATTTTTTCAATTCAATGAATATTAAGAAAAAACAAACAAACAAACAAACAAAAAAAAAAAAACACGATGCATTGAAGCTGCAGGAATTGAAGCACAAAGTAGCAAGGTAGCCCGGTATATGTTTATTTATGTTGTTTAATTACAATTAAATCACTTTCTTTTCAGAAATAAATAAAAACAAGACATGGGCATTGTTGTCCTAATTTTTTCACATGACTATGTATGACATGGCTACTTCTTGGAAGCAATGTTGGGAAGTTGGTAGTATGTAAATAAGAGGATGAGATAATTATCATAGGTTGTATTACTTTGTTATTGTGTATTATGATTCCGATGATTTACAACCTTAATGTGTAACTTGAGCCCCTGAGAAGTGTCATCTGTAATTACTGAGTGCAATGTAGACAAACAAGTTACACTAGACAATGAGCCAGTGCACACATGCATACCAGATGAATGAGCAATTTGGCAATGTGGATTAGGAATGACAATGTGGATTAGGAATGACAATGATAATTAGGAATGACAATGTGAATTAGGAATGACAATGTGAATTACGAAAGCCTCTTTTCCCACACCTTTCACCTTATTAATGATCTTATCCAGACAGACTGCAAAGCAGATTTTAGATTAGTATTAAACACAATTGACCTGCTAGGTGGCACCTCAGTGAGGAAACAGCTCACTGTGTCTAGATCATCTACTTTACTCTACTGCTAGGAGAACGTGAAAGAACGTGAAGAGAATGTTTTTTATTTCAAAAAACAACAACAAAAAAACCAAACAAACAAAAAAACAAAAAAAACAAAAAAAACAAAAACAAAACGGTGAGACCTGTTGGGATTGTAGTGAGGCTGTTGCCTATCTCAGCAGACATTCAGCACCCTAAACAGCTTACCAGACAATCAAAGAGCAGCTGAAATAAAGTTGGTTGGGAAGTAGAGCTTGAACTTTTCTATTAAAAAAACAAAAAAAAAAAAAAACAGGTGATGGTGCACCAGTGAAGAGAATGAAGGCTCAGGCTCAGCCTCACCCAAAATCCCCGCTATTGTTTGAAACATGTCCAACAAGTCAAATGACCGACATATAACCAAGATAATCCGGTCATTTTTCAAAATAAAAGATTCTTCAAAAATAAAGATCGTTCAGACTCAGATAATAAATAAAACGTAAATAATGAATTATTTCTTCTGCGGACCAGTACCAATTGAGCTGCGGACCGGTACCAGTCCGCAGACCGGAGGTTGGGGACTCCTGGTTTATGCCATACACTGAATAAATGGGGGGAAAAAATACAAAATCGTGATATATACCATCACCTAATATAAAATGATTTATACCATGATACAAGATTTTTACAATATCACCCAGGTATACATGCTGGGGGCAAACAGTTTCATAATCTGCAATAATTTTCACATAAAGTTGCCAGAGACTGGTGTAAAAAAAAATAAACAAGCCATAAAAAATTCCAGCGAGCAGCACTTCTGCCACTAGAGGTAGTCTAATCAATATTAAAACTACAGCTGATTGCATTACATTTATATTCATGGAGAGTTCGGTCTATTTAAGACTGATTTTCAAATAAATCTTTGTTTCTTTTCTAGCAAAAAAATATCAGCAGGTATTTTTCATATTAATTTTTAAATTAAGGTACTGAATTATAATTTATAAGTTTGTGTATGTGTCGAAATGTTTAGAATTCCGTTGACGTTCTCATAAAAAGAACACAAAAGAACAATATATAAAAATCATTCGCAAACAAAAAAACCAACAGCATATTATAATGGGTGCTCACGTATTTTCCATTGGGTGGATATGGACCTTTCCAGGCCTCCATCTTAACCAGTCATGTGAATCAAGTGCTATCTGACTGTGCAGCAGAAGCAGTGGGCTCAGCGCTAAAGCCAACTCCCCTGCCAGTGAAGTCTAAAATCCCTTGCTGCAAATTATGCACAGCCAAATCCTCAGTATAAAAAAATAAAAAAATAAATAAATAAATAAAAACTCCATGCCTGTGAAGTAGATTCTGAAATGATGTTGTAATATTTATCGCTTTGTTCTCAAAAGTACAATTAATTTTATGACTGATTTTTAATTCTTTTTGATTTTATTTTATTTTATTCCACCTATATCACAGCATGCATTTTATTCCACCTAATATCTCATGATTACACTGACTTTTTTACACATTTATTTTAACAAATTTATGACAGATTGCTAATTGAACAATTTATACTATAGTCAATACCATGGAAGGTACTTGAAATGGGTAATTTCATTTTATCAAATATATTATAACAGCAATAAACAATTTCCAAACTAATTACTTTTCTTTTCCTCTCTTGTGAAAAGTGAAATAATAATAAAAAAAAAAGTTTTCTCAGCTGACACGGTGGCGTAGTGCTTAGCACGTCTGCCTCACAGCAAAAAGGTCCTGGGTTTGATTCCTAGCTTGTGTGTTTCTGTGTGGAGTTTGTAAGTCTCAGTGTTTGTGTGGGTTTCCTCCGGGTGCTTCGGGTTCCCCCACAGTCCAAAAAAATGCACAATATGTTAATTGGCTGTTCCACTTGTCCCCTAGGTGTGAGTGTCAGCCCTGCGATGGCCTGGTGAGCTTTCCAGGGTGTACCCTGTCCTTGCTCAGAGTCGTCTGAGATGGGCGCCAGCTTCCCTGCGACTGTAATTAGAAAACTTTTCACTTCTTGGGCGAATCATAAAGAGCAAAACCCTTTAACTCTGAAAACCGCCCCGGGGAATGTTCCAAAGATTCAAGACTCAAGATTCTCTGTTGCGATTATGTTCAAACATAGCATTTTGTATGAGGTTCTCAGAATTAAAAGGTGCAAGCAAGTTAAAAGATGGCAAACGAGACAATAAACTGCAACTGATATGGTCAAGAGCAGAATCTAAACACAAGTAATTCAGCACACTACACTTAATAGAAATGTAAATTCTGTACTTATGAATGAGATCTGAACATTGAAGATAAACACTCTGTATATTGCCGCATTGTGGAATGGAATAAATAAATAAATAAATAAATAGTAGCAGCAAGGTGTATAAACCAGAATGTCACTCTGGTAAAGTGTGGCAGTACAATACAATTGTAGAGTGTGCAGATTCAATGTCCTTTAACAAAGAAGGGATGTCTGTGTATGAGAATGTGTGTGAATGAGGCAGGATTAGAGGTGGAGGGGTGAAAGGTCAAATCTGTTTTTGAGTCTGGTTGTACTGGTCTTAATGTTTCTATACCACTTTTCTGAAGGAAGTAGTACAAACAGTCAATTTCTTGGATGCGTAGGATTCACTGCGATGTTGCTGGCCTTCTTCTGGACCAGCATATATTTTGTCTAGATCTGGTAGACAGCAGCACATAATCCCTTGTGCAGTTCTCACCACTCAGGTCAAGTCTTTTCTGTCCTGAGCAGTGCAGCTGTCATACAACATACAGCTGTGATACAACTGTCATCCGACAGTGGTACCTCACCTTACGAAATTAATCCGTTCCAGAGCCTTTTTTCTTAACCTGGATTTTTCGTGAATTGAACCGCATTTTACATGTAAAACGCGTGATTCGTTCCAAGGCCCGACCTCCTTCTGCTTCAATATCGTACCGATGGTAGACGGGTTTGGTCATATTCCTTTGTGATATCACTCAACCACATGCCACGAGCCTGCTTCTTTTCACTCACACCAGAAATCACATGCGCGCGCGTGTGTGTGTGCTGACCATGTCTTCCTGGCAGAGTTATAATCTTACAAATATTTATGGACGGTTAAAAGCAATGAGCACACTAAAAAACTCCTGAAACAACGGTAACTCTGTACTTTACACGAAAAGCATTATGGGAGATGCAGCTCCATAATAGCCAATGCGAGGGAGCTGCGTCATCCCACCTAGCCAATGAGAGGCAAGCGAGGCGGGATTTTGAGAGATAGCCAATGGAAGGGAGCTGTGTCATCCCTCCTAGCCAATGGGAGGCCAGCGGGGCGGAATGTTGGGAGACAGCCAATGGGAGGGAGCTGCAAGGCCAGTGGGGCAGGATGTTGGAAGATAGTCAATGGAGAGCAGCTCGTGAATTTTTTTAATGTTTGAATGGCACATTTGAATGTTTGAATGGTGTGTTTGGCACGTTTCAAAGGAGAACTTGTTTCGTATACAGAGACAAAAGAATTTGGAAGATGTTTTTCATAACCTGGATTTTTCGTTTGCTGGGACTATCGTAAGGTGAGGTACCACTGTACACCGTTGCATTGAGACAGAGAAAACTTTCTATTGTCGCGCTCTCTAAGCTCTTCAGCAGCTGAAAGGAGAGTCCAGTAAGTTTCAGCTTCCTGAAGAAGAAAACTTGTTGTTGGGCCTTCTTTACCAAATGTGAGGTGAAACAGACGAAGACAGGTCAGATGGAATCTATATTTCTATACTATGAATTATAGGAGGACCAGGAAGACAGGGCACGCTACTTTTTGTATTTAAGGGGAGGAGTTCTGTCTTATTGGTCCTCCTAAAGTTCACTATGACCTATTTGGTCTTGCTGATGTTCAGAATGAGGTTATTAGTTAAACACCACTTTATCAAGAGCTGAATCTCTTCTCTGTAGTGGCACTCATCGTGGTCTGATATGAGGCCTGCCACAGTGGTGTTGTCGGCAAACCTCACAAGCGTATTTCGTGGAGTGGACAGCAGAGCAGTCGTGTGTAAAAAGGCTGAAGAGGGCCGGACTGAGCACACAACCCTGTGGTGTTCCAGTGTTCAGGATTAGGGTGGATGATGTAGAATTTCCTATCCTCATCATCTGAAATTAGTTGGTGAGAAATTCCTTGATCCAGTAAAACACTGTAGCTGACAGTCCCAAGTTGTCGTGCTTCAGTACTAGCTTCTCCGGAAGTACAGTGTTGAAAGCTGAACCGAAGTCCAAAAATACTATCCTAAGCATTCGGATCCTTCAGGTGAGTAATTGATGTTTGGAGTGCTAGCGAGACAGCATTCTCCATAGATCGGTTCTCCCTGTAGGTGAACTGAAGTCTATCCAGCCCTACAGAGATAGCGTAAATGATGTGGTTAAGAAGGATCCTCCTGAAGAACTTCATGATTGCCGAGGTCAGGGCAACCGGTCTATAGTCATCGAGGTTGGTGTGCGGCTGATTTTTTTGGGCACAGGCACAATGATGTAAGACTTGAAGTGGACAGGGGCCATAGCAAGCCGCAGGAACAGATTGAAAATATTCAAGAAAATGCCTGAAAGCTGGTCATCGCATGGCTTCACGGTCCAGCCTTACACCTTATCTGGTCCTGCGACCCAGTCGATGTTGATCCTCCTCAGGGTAGAACACATTTGGTACCACTGCGGGATTAGGGGTTGCGGCTGCTCCTCTGGCGAGGGAAGATGTACAGTCTTCCATGCTGCTCAATGATTTAAAGCATTCAAAATACTGTTCAGAATGTCAGGTAGAGTGGGCTCATAGCTGACCTGTGGGATGCTTTACTTATAGTCCATGATGGCCCTTACACCTTTCCACATGTTACCTGGGATGTTGTTGTTGAAGTGTTCCTCAAAACAATGTTTGTGTCCGAGTTTTAACAGTTGGATGTCCTTTTTCAGTTCTTCTTAGACCTTGCTGTAAGCCAGCCTGTCTCAAGGGGGTGTCTCGGGCTTTAACGCTTCCCCCTTAATGACCATGTACAGTACAATGTCCTGCGCACATTGCTGTATTCGATATATATGGACCCCTTAAGGTGAATCTGATATGACGACATTTGACACGCTTTTAAACTTGCCTCCATAACACCATTGTACTACGTAAGAATCGTGCTCTGATTGACTAAGGGTATGGTATAAGGGCCAGTAGGAATTGTTCATGCATTTTACACACATATATCAGAATAAGTCATTAATGCAGCCATGAGGCGGGGGGGGCACTAACCAGTGTCTCTCCCCCTTATGCCGGTCCCAAGCCCGGATAAATGCAGAGGGTTGCGACAGGAAGGGCATCCGGCGTAAAACTTCTGCCACATTTAAAAATGCAAATGATCAAAACAAAATTCATACCGGATCGGTCGAGGCCCGGGTTAACAACGACCGCCATCAGTGCTGTCAACCAACAGGGTGCTGATGGAAATTGGACTACTGTTGGTCAAGACGCCGAAGAAGGAGAGGCGGAGGCGGTCCGTAGGGCAGAGAGAGAAGAGGAATGCGTGAGCCTCGGACTGAGAGTAGGGACTTTGAATGTTGGAACTATGCAAGGAAAAGATAGGAGCTGGCTGGACATGATGCAGAGGAGGAAGGTGGACATACTGTGTGTTCAGGAGACAAGGTGGAAAGGTAGAAAGGCTAAAAGCTTAGGAGCAGGGTTTAAACTGTTTTATAATGGTGTGGATGGGAAGAGAAATGGAGTAGGAGTCATCTTGAAGGAGGGGTTTGTCAGGAATGTTCTAGAAGTGAAAAGAGTGTCAGACAGAGTGATAAGACTCAAGTTAGAAATTGAAGGCGTGATAGTCAATGTTGTTAGTGCTTATGCCCCACAGGCAGGATGTAAGCTAGAAGAGAAGGAGAGATTCTGGAGTGAGTTAGATGAAGTGATGCAGAGTACCCCAGAGGTGAAAGAGTGGTCATTGGAGCAGACTTCAATGGACATGTTGGTGCAGGCAACAGAGGGGACGAGGAAGTGATGGGCAGGTTTGGTATCCAGGACAGGAACACAGAAGGACAGATGTTGATCGATTTTGCAAAAAGGATGGAAATGGCTGTGGTGAATACTTTCTTCCAGAAGAAACAGAAGCATAGGGTGACTTATGAAAGCGGAGGTAAGAGCACACAGGTAGACTACATCTTGTGTAGGCGAGGTAATTTGAAGGAAGTCAGTGACTGCAAAGTAGTAGTGGGTGAGAGTGTTGCCAAACAGCATAGGATGGTGGTGTGCAGGATGACACTGATGGTGAGAAAGGTGAAAAAGGCAAAGGTAGAGCAGAAGACAAAGTGGTGGAAGCTGAAAAAGGAAGTGTCAGGTTGTCTTCAAGGAGGAGTTGAAACAGGCTTTGGGTAGTCAGGAAGTGCTTCCAGAGGACTGGACAACCACAGCCAATGTGATCAGGGAGACCGGTAGGAGAGTATTTGGTGTGTCCTCTGGAAGGAAAGTAGATAAGGAAACTTGGTGGTGGAATGAGGAAGTGCAGGAGTGTGTACAAAAGAAGAGGTTAGCCAAGAAGAAGTGGGACATTGAGAGGGACCAAGAGAGTAAACAGGAGTACAGGGAGACACAGCGCAAGGCGAAGGTAGCAGTGTCAAAGGCCAAACAGAGGGCGATGATGACTTGTATGATAGGTTGAACAGTAAGTGAGGAGAAAATGATCTATACAGGTTAGCACAGCAGAGAAATAGAGATGGGAAAGACGTGCAGCAAGTTAGAGTGATAAAGGACAGAGAGGGAAATGTATTGACTGATGACAGAAGTGTGCTGGGAAGATGGAAAGAGTACTTTGAAGAGCTGATGAATGAGGAAAATGAGAGAGAGAAAAAGAGTAGAAGGGGTGACCGTTGAGGAGCAGGAAGTAGCAAAGAATAGTAAGGGTGAAGCGAGGAGGGCACTGAAGAGGATGAAGAGTGGAAAGGCAGTTGGCCCGGATGACATACCAGTTGAGGTATGGAAGTGTCTAGGGGAGGTAGCAGTAGATTTTCTGACAAGAATATTCAACAAGGTCTTAGAAAGTGAGCAGATGCCAGAGGAATGGAGGAGAAGTGTGCTTGTGTGCCCATTTTTAAGAACAAGGGCGATGTACAGAGTTGTGGCAACTACAGAGGGATAAAGTTGATGAGCCATACAATGAAGCTATGGGAAAGAATAGTGGAAGCAAGACTAAGGGCAGAGGTCAGCATTTGTGAACAACAGTTTGGTTTCATGCCAAGAAAGAGCACCACAGATGCAGTGTTTGCTTTGAGGATGTTAATAGAGAAGTACAGAGAAGGTCAGAAGGAGCTGCATTGTGCCTTTGTGGATCTGGAGAAAGCATATGACAGGGTGCCGAGAGAAGAACTGTGGTATTGTATAGGGAAGTCTGGAGTGACAGAGAAGTATGTTAGAGTGGTGCAGGACATGTATGAGAGATGTAAGACAGTGGTGAGGTGTGCTGTCGGTGTGACAGAAGAGTTCAAGGTGGAGGTGGGACTACATCAAGGGTCAGCTCTCAGCCCCTTCTTGTTTGCTATGGTGATGGACAGGCTAACAGATGAGGTTAGACAAGAATCTCCATGGACTATGATGTTTGCAGATGACATTGTGATCTGTAGTGAGAGCAGAGACCAAGTGGAGGAAAATCTAGAGAGGTGGAGGTATGCCCTGGAAAGGAGGGGATTGAAGGTTAGTCTTAGTAAGACAGAATACATGTGTGTGAACGACAAGGACCCAAGAGGAACTTTGAGGTTACAGGGGCAGAGATAAAGAAGGTGGAGGATTTTAAGTACTTAGGCTCAACAATCCAGAGCAATGGAGAGTGTGGAAAGAGGTGAAGAAGCTGCAGGCAGGCAGGTTGAAATGGATGGAGAAAAGTGTCCGGTGTGATGTGTGATAGGAGAGTATCGGCAAGAATGAAGGGAAAAGTGTACAAGACGGTGATGAGGCCAGCAATGTTGTATGGTTTGGAGACAGTGGCCCTGGGGAAAAGACAGGAGTCAGAGTTGGAGGTAGCAGAGATGAAAATGTTGAGGTTCTCTTTGGGAGTAACGAGGATGGATAGGATCAGAAATGAGTACATCAGAGGGACAGCACATGTAAGATGTTTTGGCGACAAAGTCAGAGAGGCTAGATTGAGATGGTTTGGACATGTACAGAGGAGGGATAGTGAGTATATTGGTCGTAGGATGCTGAGGTTGGAACTCCCAGGCAAAAGGCCCAGAGGAAGACCAAAGAGAAGATTTATGGATGCGGTGAAGGCGGACATGAAGGTCGTTGGAGTAAGAGTAGAAGATGCAGAGGATAGGGAGAGATGGAGGCAGATCATTTGCTGTGGCGACCCCTGAAGGGAACAGCCGAAAGGAAAAGAAGAAGATATCAGAATAAGTCATTCATTATACAAACAAAAATGTACATGAAATGAACCAAAGGTTTTCTAACAACAACAAACAAAATGACCGCACAAGCAAATGTAAGTAACAATGCTAGAAAATTTTATGAGCCGTATTTTCGGTCTAGATCAGAATCTGAATTTTCTGGTTTTGAAGGAGAAAATGAAGTACTCCTTTCCCGGGTGGTGAGGAATTAACGAGATACTGCAGACGTTCCTCGAAGCCTGAATGCAGATCTAGGTCAAAATGGTACTACACCGGTAAACCGTTGGAGTAGACATTTTCAATGGTGGAATATTGAACAGTATACGATACAGTCCAGGCCAAAATTACCAATCCAGGTGAGCAGGTTACATGTGAGCGTCAGGTCGGACGTGAGAAAATCATAATCCAACAACCTCGTGCAATACAGGACTAGAACCGACACATAAATGGTGTTGATGTTCATGATCAACTTCGAAAGAAGTATGCGGCTTCCAGAACTAGCAAGAACTACTGGAAGTACATCATGCGGTTTATTGTGGATTGTTGCCGCGTGGACACATGGATTCGGTGCAGGGAATCTTTATCATGCTAGCTGTCCGAGGTGTACTCTGCCCTTGCCCAGAGTCAGCTGGGATGGGCGTCAGCCTCTCCGCAACCTTAATTAGGATTAAGCAGTTACAGAAAACGAATGAAATAATTTTTTGGTTTGTCCAAACCCCAAACCTTCGGTCAGGCATGTTACTGAAACATTTCTAAAAGTGTGTGACCATTAACTTAGTCTGAAGTCAAAGGCTCAGTAATTTCACTGGTATTTTCAGAACATTATCAAAAAAAAAAAAAAAAAATTCTGTTCCGACATCAGTGGGTGCAGAACAAGTGCACAGCATTCTGCTTTCTAGATACACAGGGACATATATAAGCTTGCAAAGGATTAAGGACAGCACAGTGGCTTACTGGCTGTCTCTTTATAGCAATAAGATTCTATGATCGAGCTTTGCATTTGACTTTGTCCTTTCTGTGTGGAGTTTGCATGTTCTCCCTGTGCTTGTGTGGGTTTCCTCTGAGTGCTTTGGTTTCCTCCCACAGTCCAATGCCATGCATAGTAGGTTAACTGAATCTTCTCATATTTGTTATTGTGAATGGTTGTGTGCATTGGCCCTGTGTTGGTCCTGGGAGCTGTTTAAGGTGTACCCCACCTTCCTTAGTGGATGGTTGGGATAGGCTAGATCTTCCCTGCAATGCTAATAAAGGATGAGATGGTTGAGAAAATGTAACGACTTAAACATATTCACATATATCCATCAATGACGTGGACATGTACCAATAAACTTTTTTTTTTTTTTTTTTTTTCATTTCTGGTATCAGTACTTGATCTTGTAGTATTACTATGTAGGACTTGATCTTATAGATTAAGATCTGATACCTATTGATTAAAAATATCTGCATTAATTTTTAGTCACAGCAGTGGAAAAACTTACTCTCTGTGGACATGAATACATGCAGAGAATGAATATCTTTACACTTTTTTTTTGTGAATTAATTCATAATATTATATTTTTACATTTTCAGCATTTGGAAGATGCTTTTACCCAGAGTAACTTCCAGTTATTATTATTATTTTTTTAATACAACTGAGCACTTCAAGGGCCCAACAGTCGTGATAGTGGGATTGAACCGCTGACTTTCAGATCAGTAACCCATGACCTTATCCACTAAGCTACCACTATTTCACATAGACTCCTAAAATAGTAATGAAAGTTGACTAATTTATCTTTCGATTTTTGTAAAAACTCTATTTAATTCATACAAAGTAAGCACACATATAAACAGTGAGTACACATAGATGTAGCAGCCACACTGCAGCACACAGAAAGCAGTTGGGGATTAAGTGATTTTCTCAACAGAACTTTAGCCATGAAGGTGGAGAAACGGGAGGATGCTTCTCAGGGTCTGGTCTTCAAATCTTTATAAGACTGTTTATGTTGAATTTGTGCCACTCCTCAAAACTTGTAATCTTGCATAACATACATGGCACTGTTTTATTGCTGAGACTATCCAAAGTAAAAGACAGTATTTCCAAATTGTGGACATTATGCTGACTGTTGATAATCTCTCACAACAGGAAGCATTTGCTGCTGTAAACAGAAGCTGTAAGATTAGTGTATTTTCTACGCCACAGAAAACGAACTGATTTCTAAGGCTGAAAACAACAGCTTAATTTTTTATAAAACTTTTGTTTTCCATGTGGTATCCAATCGGCACATGAACGTTCCAATATCAACCTGGTATTTCAACAGCATTTCCAATAGTGGTACTAGAATAACCTTACATTGTATAAGTACAGTGATTCTTCGCTACTTCGTGCTTCAGTTTCTGCGGCTTCAGTGCATCGCAGGTTTTTCAAAAATATTCATTAAAAAATAAGAATTAATTAAATTAAGGGAAAATAGGGAAGACGTTAAGGAAAATGCTGCAAAAGAGGACTAATTATGCAAAAAAAACAAACAAACAAAAAAAACAAACAACAACCCAAAACCCCCCAACAAAACTACTTACATTTTAATGTGAGGCGTGCATCTGAGTGTGTGCACGCGTCTGTGTGTGTATTTATATTTTATTTACATCGTATGCATTATTTCTGAATGTTTGTTATTATAATCATTTATAGCATTGAATATGTAGTTATTGATATTATATACACATATACATGTACGTATACGTCAGCCCGGGGGGGGGGGGGCGGGGGTGTCGATCCTACTTCTCAGAAATCGGTGGTTGTGGGGGGATCTCAGTCCCCATCAACTGTGGAAGGTGAGGAATGCCTGTACCGATACTAATCACTTTCATCCTACACCCAGAGAAAGCTAGCAAAAAAAAAATGCTGGAATTTGTTTTCAGACTTGAGGCCTGCTTTTCACAACAAGCTGATAAAGGCACTTATTTTAATCGTTGGAAAATGTAGCATTTCTGGAAATTGTCTAGTGTTCATCATGAATGTTGTTCGTAGAATCGTATGTTACATGTTAAAAAAAAATAAAAATAAAAAAAACCTCACATTGGTTACAATGTACCTTCCTTATATTATTGATTTGCTTTTTGCATAATAAGGAGAATTATTGAGATCTCAGCAGGCGTTACCACACAATCTGTCACACCCTTTAGCTTCAGCAGACAACCTATATCATACCATCATAACACACACACACACACACACACACACACACACACACACACACACACACACACACACACACACACACACACACACACACTTAAGTGCCACAGAATAACCCCAGTGACTAGTCATGTTGTTCCCCCATAATTAGGTCCTTGGTTTTTGCATACAAGTTCTCAGAGTCCTACCATTTCTGGTCCTTTAAATAGGAAAAGTGAAACCCAAAATCATACTGCTTTGCAGAAAAACAGTTCTTTTGGCAGGCATAAGAACAGCGATCAATGTTCATGCTTCAGAAGACATCTTTGTATGCACATGGGGTTTGGTGCTGTTATCCATCAGCAAATGATGCACCACCACCTGTCAGGTGATGTCAGATGGTAGTGCTAGTTGTGACTCATTTCGAAAACTGCAGTGGAGCTAGAATGGCAGCTGTAAGCTGCCATATTGCTCATGTGACTGACATGCAGTTTGTTTCTGGAATTGAGCATGGTATTGTTGGACAATTCTTATTCTTCGGCACTGCAGATTTTATGATGCACAAACATAGCTCATATAGAACAAAATGATGTCAGGTACATTTTTTTTTCAATATATAAAGCTATAAAAAATACTTGTCATGGGAATGTTCCATTACATTACATATACATTGATTCCCTTGCTACTTTACGCTTCATTCCATGCAATTTCAGTGCATTGTGTTTTTTTAATATTCATCGAATTAAAAAAGAAGGGAATTAAGTAATAATAGGGGAAAAGGTTAAGGAAAATGCCACAAAAACAATGCCAATTATGCAAATAAATAATTAAATAAATAAATAAAAAATGACTTCCCTGAATCGCCACCTTATGGTAGTGGAGGGGTTTGTGTGACCTAATGATCCTAGGAGCCATGTTGTCGGGGGCATAATGCCCCTGGTTGGGTCACCCAAGGCAAACAGGTCCTGGGTGAAGGTCCGGACAAAGTGCGATTCAGGAGACCCCTATGCCATCTCAGAGAAAACGTTTGAAGCAGTCTCCCTTGCCCAGACGCGGGTCACCGGGGTTCCCTCCTGGAGCCAGGCCCAGGGGAGGGGCTCGAAGGCGAGCGCCTGGTGGCCGGGCTTATGCCCATGGAGCCTGGCCGGGCCTAGCTCGAAAAGGAGACATGGGTTCGCCCTCCCATGGACCCACCACCCGTGGGAGGAGTTTTAGGGGTCGGGTGCAATGTGAGTTGGGTGGCAGCCAAAGGCATGGGTTCTGTCGGACCGATCCTCGGCTACTTACTCTGACCCTCAGGACATGGAATGTCACCTCTCTGGCGGGAAAGGAGCCTGATTTGGTGCGTAAGGTGGAGAGATACCGACTAGATATAATCGGACTCACCTCAACGCATAGCTTGGGCTCTGGAACCATCCATCTCGAGAGAGGCTGGACCTTCTTCTATTCTGGAGTTGCTCATGGGGAGAGGCAGCGAGCCGGTGTGGGTACTCTTGTTGCCCCCCCCCCCGTCTCGGTGCCCAAATGTTGGGGTTCTCCCCGGTTGACGAAAGGGTAGCTTCCCTCCGTCTTCGGGCAGGGGGATTGGTTCTGACTGTTATTTGTGCTTATGCACCAAATGCACCACGTCCTGGAGGAGGCGGGGGACATGGAATCCGAATGGGCCATGTTTCGTGGCTCCATTGCTGAGGCGGCAACCCATAGCTGTGGCCGTAAGGTCGTCGGTGCTTGTCGTGGCGGTAATCCCCGAACCTGGTGGTGGACACCTGCGGTGAAGGGGGCCGTCCAGCTGAAGAAGGAGGCCTATCGGGTTTTATTAGCCTGTGGGACTCCCGAGGCAGCAAACGGGTACCGGCAGGCCAAACGTGCTGCAGCCGAGGCTGTCGCAGATACAAAATCTCGGGCGTGGGAGGAGTTCGGTGAGGGCCTGGAGAGTGATTATCGGTTGGCCTCAAAAAGGTTCTGGACCACCATCCGACGCCTCAGGAGGGGGAAGCAGTTCTTCACAAACACTGTTTACAGTGGAGGTGGGGAGCTGCTTACCTTGACTGGGGATGTTGTCAAGAGGTGGAGGGAATACTTTGAGGACCTCCTCAATCCCACCAACACACCCTCCGTGGAAGAGGAAGACCCTGGGGGTTCGGGTGAGGGTCCGCCCATCGCTGGAGTGGAGGTCACTGAGGTTGTCAAAAAGCTCCTCGGTGGTCGAGCTCCAGGGTTGGACGAGATCCGCCCGGAATATCTCAGGGCTCTGGATGTTGTAGGACTGTCTTGGTTGACACGTCTCTGCAACATTGCGTGGTCATCAGGGGCTGTACCTCTGGATTGGCAAACTGGGGTGGTGGTCCCAATTTTTAAGAAGGGGGACCGGAGGGTGTGTTCCAATTATCGGGGAATTACACTCCTCAGCCTACCTGGGAAAGTCTATGCTGCAGGGGTACTAGAGAGGAGGATCCGACCGATAGTCGAATCTCGGATTCAGGAGGAACAATGTGGTTTTCGTCCTCACGCCCCACAGGATTCTAGAGGGGGCATGGGAGTTTGCCCAATCTGTCCACATGTGTTTTGTGGATTTGGAGAAGGCTTTCGACCGTGTCCCTCGAACAATCTTGTGGGGCGTGCTCCGAGAGTACGGCGTTCCGGACCTGTTGCTACGAGCTATTCAGTCGCTGTATCACCGGAGCCAGAGTTTGGTCCGTATTGGTAACAGCAGGTCGGATTCGTTTCCAGTGGGAGTTGGAGTCCACCAAGGCTGTCCTTTGTCACCGATTCTGTTCATAATTTTTATGGACAGAATTTCTAGGCGCAGTCGAGGCGATGAGGGGTTCTGGTTTGGTGGCCATCGGATATCGTCTCAGCTTTTTGCGGATGATGTTGTCCTTTTGGCTTCATCAAGTCGGGACCTCCAGCTCTCATTGGAGCGATTTGCATCCGAGTGCGAAGCAGCCGGGATGAAGATCAGTACATCCAAGTCCGAGGCCATGGTTCTCAGTCGGACAATGATGGAATGCACCCTCCGGGTTGGGAATGAGGTCCTGCCCCAAGTGGAGGAGTTTCAGTATCTTGGGGTCTTGTTTACGATTGAGGGAAGGATGGAGTGAGAGATCGACAGACGGATCGCTGCAGCCTCTGCTGTTAAGCGGTGCCTGTACCGGTCCGTCGTGGTGAAGAAGGAGTTGAGCTGCAAGGCGAAGCTCTCAATTTACCAGTCGATCTACGTTCCAACCCTCACCTATGGTCACGAGTTTTGGGTAATGACCAAAAGAACAAGATCACGGATACAAGCGGCTGAAATGAGCTTCCTTCGCCGGGTGGCGGGGTTCTCCCTTAGCGATAAGGTGAGAAGCTCCACCATCCGGGGAGAGCTCGGAGTAGATCCGCTGCTCCTCCGCATTGAGAAGGGCCAGTTGAGGTGGCTCGGGCATCTGGTCAGAATGCCCCCTGGACGCCTCCCTGGTGTGGTGTTTCGGGCATGTCCAACCGGGAAGAGACCCCGGGGTCGACCTAGAACACGTTGGAGGGACCATGTCTCTCGGCTTGTCTGGGACCGCCTCGGTGTCCCCCTGGGAGACTTGGAGGAAGTGGCTTGGAAGAGGGACGTCTGGACCTCTTTGCTTAGGTTGCTGCCCCCGTAACCCGACCCTGGACTAAGCGGAAGATGATGATGATGATAAATAATAAATAAAAAATGAAAAAAACAAAAAACAAAAACAAAACAAAACCTCCCATCAAAACTAGTGACATTGTTGTGAGGGGCACAT
>CM045744.1:33513975-33548975 GCA_024760905.1 Plotosus lineatus | reverse complement strand
ATGCTGTTTGGCAACACTCTCACCCACTATGACTTTGCAGTCACTGACTTCCTTCAAATTACATCGCCTACACAAGATGTAGTCTACCTGTGTGCTCCTACCTCCACTTTCATAAGTCACCCTATGCTCCTGTTTCTTCTGGAAGAAAGTATTCAACACAGCCATAGCCATCCTTTTTGCAAAATCTATCAACATCTGTCCTTCTGCGTTTCTGTCTTGGATACCAAACCTGCCCATCACTTCCTCGTCCCCTCTGTTGCCTGCACCAACATGTCCATTGAAGTCTGCACCAATGACCACTCTTTCACCTCTGACGGTACTCTGCATCACTTCATCTAAGTCACTCCAGAATCTCTCCTTCTCTTCTAGCTCACATCCTGCCTGTGGGGCATAAGCACTAACAACATTGAGCATTACACCTTCAATTTCTAACTTGAGACTCATCACTCTGTCTGACACTCTTTTCACTTTTAGAACATTCCTGACAAACCCCTCCTTCAAGATGACTCCTACTCCATTTCTCTTCCCATCCACACCATGATAAAATAGCTTAAACCTTGCTCCTAAGCTTTTAGCTTTGTTACCTTTCCACCTGGTCTCCTGAACACACAGTATATCCACCTTCCTCCTCTGCATCATGTCAGCCAGCTCTCTACCTTTTCTTTGCATAGTTCCAACATTCAAAGTCCCCACTCTCAGTCCTAGACTCATGCCTTTCCTCTTCTCTCTCTCTGCCTACGGACACGCCTCCCACCTCTCCTTCTTCGACGTCTTCGACCAACAGTAGTCCAATTTCCATCAGCACCCTGTTGATTGACAGCACTGATGGCGGTCGTTGTTAACCCGGGCCTCGACCGATCCGGTATGGGGGTAATACTTCTGAATTGCATCATAAAAGTTTGGCATTGGTTTTACGTCGGATGCCCTTTCTGACACAACCCTCTGCATTTCTCCGGGCTTGGGACCGGCATGAGGGGGAGAGACACTGGTTAGTGCCCCCCCCACCTCATGGCTGCATTTATATACTGATATAACATATACATATATATATATATACATATATGTAGAGAGAGAGAGAGAATTTTCTGAGTAGATCCTTTTGTAAGAGAGTACTCAATATAGAAGCATTCTTCTGTAATCACCTGAAGAGAGAGGATGGTTTCACCACCCCTCGAAACAGATCTGTAGTGAAAATGAAGTTTCAATAGAAAGTCTTTGTTCTATACTTTTATTTTTACTATATATATATATATATATATATTTACACACACACACACACACACACACACACTCAGTGTGTAGTTTGTAAACAGTGAATCAGTGTCATTATGTCAGCGTACTATGTAGGTACGTCTAAACTCAAAATTTGACGAAAAAAAAATTAATTAATTTAAAAATAAAAAAAAAAAAAAAAAAAAAAAAAAAAAAAACGTAAAATCGAAAAAACGTAAAATGGATGAACGTAAGTCGGGGAGCTTCTGTACTTATATTTTTATGTGCGGCGCACATCTGTGTGTGTGTGTGTGTGTGCGTGTGCGTCTGTGTGCGTGTGTGTATTTATATTTTATTTACGTCATATGCATTATTTTTGCAAGTTTAATTGTTATTATAAGCATTTATAGCATTGAATATGTATTTATTTATATTATAGTATACATTAAATGTACGTATATGTCAGTCAGGGGGTCGAACCTACTTCGTGGAAAACAGTGGTCACAGGGGAGGGGGGTCTCAGTCCCCATTAACCGCAGAAAGTGAGTATATATATCCTTCATTCTTGGCTTTTTTCTTTCAGTTAATTTCTTGTATTTCTTTTAATTAATTTTGAAATCCACTTTATCTCACTTGGGTCAATTTCAGCTGACTTTGGCATAGTACACCCTGAATGGCTCATCAGATCATCACAGAACATGAAAACTCCACACAGAAACGCCCTTGCCGAGCCTGAGACTTAGACGCAGGACATCCCTGCTGTAAGATGGACATGCTAACCAAACACCGCTGCTCTGCTCTTGTAGTGTAATAAATCTTGGCCTGTGCATTTGCATCTTGCTTCCTCTGCTATATACCCTCCATTTTTTTAATTTTTTTTGTGAAAAGTAAAGATATAATATATCTAAGCATAAACTTTGCATATTGTTTTGCAATAGTATTATTATAATTGTTTAATATTTAATACAGATATAATCCATTTAAATGGTGTCTTTGGGAAATGAAACCATAAAGGGGTATTGAACACAAATAAATAAATAAATAATTCTCATGTTATTCTGTGCACTGGATGTCTTATGTAATAAACGACTCCAACATCTTGCAAAAAAGTGTTCGGCTAAATAATTAGTGGCAGAGGGGTCATTATCTCATGGCTGATAAACAGCATTATGGAGAAAAAATGCGAACACAATGATACATCAGACTGAAAAGGGAGGTTGGATGCTCTGATCCAGCCTGTCTTTTCAGGCTACTGCATTTCCTGACCTGTAAAGAACAACAAGTACACGATGGGAGAGAAAAGATAATAATAAATAAGAAGAAACAACAAATCAATCCAATCCAAGTGTTATCATTCACATAATGACGTAAGAAAAAGTGTTGGGTTGCACAGTGTCATTGAGCTTTTCATGAACATGTACACCTCTCACACTTCTCCCGTGTCACCGCTTGCTGAAAGTACAAGAACCTGAGTACGGTATTTATGTACTGGACATTAAATGGAAACTGCAGACTGAACAGTGAGTCTTTAATTGACAGCACATTAGTGTCTCCTTTTTGTAGTGCTCCTATTATTACTGTCCCTAATGGTTCCCAGCGTGAGGCATCTTGAACATTTGTTTTTCCACTTTCCACTTTTCTGGGAGGGTTCTGTGCCTGTCTCCTCCCTGGCATGTCATTATTTTGTTACCCAGTGTGCTCGCCTGCTTAGTGCAATCTCTTGATTACTGTTCTTACATGATTTGTTTACTTACACCCTGGTGTGGCTATGTGTTCTTGCAAAGCTTTCACAAACACGTCATATATTATCTGTCCTTTAGATTCCATTCTAGTTCATGTTTCCTGTTGCTTTTGTTATGTTTGCAGTTTTGATTTTTGCAACCCATACCATAACATCATCATCATCATCATCATCATCATCATCAATCATCATATGCCATAATCAACACTGTGTTTTCTGACTGGGATGGTTTGATTTATGTAAATTATGATGAAGATAAATCAATTTTATGCAAGCATTCCTTGAAGTACGATATGATTAAATTACAAAGTAAAAATGCAAGATACAGGAGCTGGATAAATAATTGTTCACAGAGTGTCAGTGATTATTTTAATTTGTTTAAGAAACAAATCGACGTACACACTACGCTGTAAACTTAGAATGACTTCCTTGGCTACATTAATGCTGCTTTTACATGCTGCTAATCAAAACTATGCTACTTTCCGCTTGTGAACTCAAAATTACGAGTAGGTCACGATCGCAGCGTTGTTGTAAGGGCAAAATAATAAGAAGAAAAGGAAGAGGAAGGCGAAAAGAATGGTGGACTCAAGGTTAGGATCGCTGTTCCTATGACAACCTCTTCCTTTTTCAAACGTGTTGCTGTGCTAGCAGACTAGCTTATTTGCTGTATCTAGGCCAACAGATAGCATTATTATGTAAACACTATATCTACGTAATGGTGCATAAATTGCAGACCAAAATTAATGACTAAGCAACAGCTCGCGGTAGACGCACTCTTAATAATAAAGAATTACAGGAGTCCCGAGTGGCATATTGCCAAGGACTATGATTATCAGCCTAAAGATAGAATCCAGGTTGATGCAGCCAGCCATCTGCAGGCTGGAGTCCTTTGAGCTAATTGGCTGGGCGCCCTCGTGGAAGGTAGGGATAATATATGTTCACCTCCCTGTCATTTAATGAAATCACCAGCCAGTCAGAGGCATCGGCAAGCGAATACATACTACTTCTTCTTTTCTTTTCTTTTCAGCTGTACCCTTTCAGGAGTCGCCACAGCGAATAATTTGCTTCAAGCTTCATGGAAGTCATATTAATGAAATATGCATATTCAATTTAGTATAGGTTTTTATGTCGGATGCCCTTCCTGACACAACCCTTTAGCAAGGGACAGAAACACGCTGACAGCTATGCAGCTACTCTTGATGAAAGTCAGCAATGATTCTTTTACATGAATCTCACATCATAGACAGTGAGAGACATGGCCGGCCTTTGATAACCCAGTTAGCTGAACTGGGGCGTACAAGCTAATACATACAAGAGGGCAAATACAGGGATCCCTCACTTTCCCGTGGTTAATAGGGACTGAGACCTCCCGTGACCGCCGATTTCCGCGAAGTAGGATCGACCCCCTCTGATTGATGTATACGTACATGTATATGTGTATATAATATCAATAAATACATATTCAACACTATAAATGTTTATAATAACAATTATACATTCCAAAATAATGCATAAGATGTAAATAAAAAATATACATACACATACACACACACACACATAGACCCGTGCACACATGGATGCTCACATAATGTAAGTTTTATTGAGTTTTTTTTTTTTTTTTTTTTTTTAATAATTGGCCTTTTTGGGGCATTTTTCTTAACTTTTCCCCTATTTTTCCTTAATTTTCTTATGTTTTTTATTTTTAGATGAATATTTTTGAAAATCTTGCGATGCACTGAAGCCGCAGAAACTGAACCACGAAGTCATGAGGGATCACTGTCCATGTTTTAAAGGTCACACGAGTTTCAAAATTATTTTTGAAATTTTCAGTTTGCATGATATACCGGTATTAAGGTGGCCTTCCTGTGCATTTACCAAGCGGGCAGCTCATGTTTACCATAATTATAATTGCACATAAATGCAGCATCACATTCATCACCTTAATCTTTCCATACAAAAATGCAGATGTTCAATTAATGCAGTCTTAAAGTACCAGTATTGCCAAAGAAAAATGTTTCTGCAAAAAAATGCATCATTAAAAGGAATCAGACACGTGTAGATCTGAGGTCAAGTTTTCTGCTCTTCTCCTTCATGTTTAAATTATATAAAGTATTCGGATCGCTGGAATAATAAATCAATACATCTGATGACATTTCATCACTTCCCATATTTATAGATAGTCATAAGTGACTGAGCAGAATGAAATAAACAACACTTGAAAACAAGCTAATGAGGAATGATCTGGGAGCATAAAAATAAATCAATCTCTGATCACACTATCTTCCATTAACGAATATTTCATTAAAATATTATTTGGAAGGTTAACGAAGGTGAACTTTGGGAAGCATAGCTTCATGTACACAGGAATAGATGTGAAGTTGCATTAAGAAGTAGTTTCAATCTTTTCACTGCATTTGATGTTCACCATGGAAGAAAATGAAGATTTTATTAATTTATGTAGATTCTCTTTCTTTTTTTTTTTTTTTTGTAAATTAAAATAGATTATTTTACCTAAAACTAACTGGTATGTTAGTTGTTCTTAAAACACTCAGACACAATCTAAACAAATCAAAACTCTCTCATTTACTCATTTACCGAATTGCTTACTCCTATTATGACTCCAGGATGGTTGGAGCCTATTTCAGGCAACACTGGGCGAGGGCGGGATAAACTCTGAGAAGCTCGCCAGACCATTAGACAACCAACAGACATCACCATACACACACACACACACACACACACTTCACATCTAGGGGCAACTTTGAACAGGCAATTAGCTGAATGTGTATGTTTTTGGACTGTAGGAGGAAACCAGAGCACCCTGAGGAAACCTACACAACCATGGGCAGTACATGCAAACTTCACACAGAAATGCGCGGAGATCCCAATGTGCTAGCCACAACGCCACTGTGTTCAGCCTAAACAAAACTCAAGATTGTAAACAGAAAATAGTAATATTAAAAATTGATGAATGTGGCATTAGCTTTTTAAAGTATGACTGAGTATAAGCAGCAAGGTCTTTAGTGGAGTAACTGATAAAATGGTGTGCCTAAAATAGAGGCCTTTGTATCGACTCGAGTACCATTGCTGTAATAACCCAATGGCCAGCTGCCAACCCACTTTTAATTTCCTGAAGCAGGTATATCACATATCCGTTATTTTTAGTAATATCTTAAATAGAAAAGTCTCCTGCATCAGATTATGAATCCTCCAAAGTATTAGGTTTGTGTATAACATATAGTACACATTCACAGATACAGTGATCGTTCTTCTCTGAAAGTTGAATTCAAGCTATGTTAGTCAAGTGACATGTAAAATTATTATTATTATTATTATTATTATTATTATTATTATTATTATTATTATTATGTGATAAATAACTAAACCTACAAGATTTTTATACCAGTACTTGACCTCACATGTATATTCATGTGTATGAATTTGCCATAAACATGCAACACATAGGTACGTATACACATGTGAATGCATTATTATTCTTATTTATTTTAAATTTGACATACAGTGATACCTTGGTTCTCGAACTTAATCCATTCCAGACGGCTGGGCGAATTCCCATTTGTTCGAATTCCGATTTTATGTTGTCTCTTTTCTTTCTTTGTTTGTTTTTTGTTTATTTATGGTTAATGTTTGTGTAAAGGAATGCATACAGTACAAACATTATGCAGTGATGAAACATGTCAAAGAAATGTAAAATTAAAAAAAAGCAAACACAAGAAATAAAAGAACTAATGAAAGAAAAAAAATCTTTAACATGTTACTGTTTGGAAGGGTGTGGCTCTTCTTCGGGATGTTCCTTTCTTCTCTTGAAGAACATTTCTATTGTTGCCTGTTTCTGCCTTCTTTTCAGAACCATACAGAAGTAGCCCATGATCATTGAAGGTGTGCACGGCTTTGCTAGCGTTAGCCTTATCAGAGTGATACAGTTCAACAAAGCTATAGAGTCCGTTCCATTTTGAGCACATGTCCTTAATAAGTGAAGTTGGGGCATCCTTCCTTCCATCATCCTCTTCAGAAGACATATCCTTCTCCAATGTCTTCTTCTGCTCTGCCTGAAGGTGGAGCAGTTCTTCCATTGTGAGTTCGGCGTGATGTTCCTCCAGCAGGTTGTCGACATCATCAGTGTCCATTTCCAGACCCAGACTTTGGCCGATGCTGACGATGTCTTGGACAATTTGATTATCGTCCTGCTGTTCCATCTCGGCAGGAGCTGCTGTGCTGATGCTTGCCACAGCCCCAAACCCTTCAAACTCTATAACACATTCAGGCCACAGTTTCTTTGGAGACATGTTTATTAGCAAATCTAATAGAGTAAACAAAAAAATACTATATACTCTACTGTTCTTTGTAGAACAGGAACAAGCACAGCCACACGCACACAGTGATCAAGTAGAGTTAAAAGAGACCGATTTCCGGAAGTTGTGAACTTTTCCTCACTCTCGATCTCATTTTTTTCTCACGCGTTTTTCAAGTTCGACTTCCGGTTGTTGGTCAACTTCTGGGACAAAAAAATCCTGGATTTTTTGTTTGAATTCCGATTTGTTGATCTCTAAAGCATTCAAGGACCGATGTACCACTGCATACTGTATTAATCCTATAAGGGAAAGTATTGCCTCTGTATTTAATTTATCCAAAGTAATCTCTCACACACAAACACACATGTAAACAGTAAGCACGCACACGCTCAGAGCGGTGGGCTGCCACACACTACAGCACCAAGAGAACAGTTGGGGGTTAGGTGCCTTGCTCAAGGGCATTTCAACCATGCAGGTGGAGGAAAGAAAGTTGCAGCTCACTCCCCCACTCCACACATTTTTCCTGCTGGTTCCTGAGTTAAAGCCGTGACCATTCTGTCCCAAACCCAAATCTGTTTCTATTAGGCTATGGTTGCCCCATATTCATATGTAACAGAGTTTCAGATACAAAGCTACTTGGAAAAAAAAAGAACAGCATTTTAACTTGTTCATTCATGGGTGAGAAATTAATGAGTTGTTGTGAAATTTAATTACTGTCTCTCTCCAGCAGTGCTTACTAGCAGGATGTGAATCAAATACATGAGAAGAACTGATCATGCAGAATGAAGTTAGCTAATACAGCCCTTCGATTCAGTTGTGTGGTTTCGAGGTATTAGACTAAAAATCAAATTCCAAAAATTATCTTATAATATTCTTGTCATTTCTTATTGCAGTGTGCAATTAAATATATATATATATATATATATATATATATATATATATATATATATATATATATATATATATATATATATATATACACACACATACATACACAGTCAGCCCCCTTCTTACGAGAACCCCTGAATACGAAAAATCCAGTATACGAAAACCATTTTCCTAAAAGTTTGTCCTCTGTATACGAAACAACTACTTCTTACGAAAAGCACCAAACATGCCATTTAAACATTCAGACGCTCCATTCAAACAATGCACGAGTTGCTCTCTCATTGGATGTCTCCCAACATCCTGCCCTGCTGGCCTCCCATTGGCCAGGAGGGAGTTGAATCTCCACAGTACTGTACCTATAATGCTTGTTTGTCATACGCGTAAAGGAGAGCTATACTGTTGGTTCATGAGTTTCGTGAGTTTCGGGAGGAGCGCCCTTACCTGCTTGACGGATCGGAGGTCTGGATGAGCCGCGCCCCGTCTCAAAAGCTCCGATGTCAGCTGCGACGCCGCCTGCATTTGGCGGCGCGCGCCATGGAGTGTGGCGCAAATGTGGCGCGCTCTACCATCTCCATGTGCGGCCATGGCACTTGCCAGCTGTGTGGCAACCGCATGAGTGAGTGCCCTATCTGCCAGAAGACTATCGAGAGGCGGATCCTGTTGTATTAGATCTCCAGGCTTCCGGCTTCTCTTTGCTTCTCACCGCAGCACTCGCTTCCGTAGCTCATGCTCATCAGTGTTACGTCAGCTCTTATTATTTTTGGGTATCGTCTTAAAGCACTACCTTCTGGACTCAAGTTTTGGTGCATCATACAAGTGTGGCACGCTCCGCCGAGTGTGGGCGGCACCCACATTCGGCAGAGCACGCCATGGAGTGCGCCACAAATGTGACGCGCTCCACCGAGTGTGGGCGGAGCGCTATGGCGCGCGCCACAAATATGTAATAATGAATGTAAAATTTTTAAAAATGTTTAATAATTGTTAAATTAATAAATATGTTAATAAAATGGTTTAATAAATAATTTCCTTTTACTTTTAATACATATTTCTGTCTTTCATTACTTTTACAATTTTTAAAGGGTTTATGGGGTAGTGTTGAGAGCCTTGGAACGAATCACGCGTTTTAAATGTAAACTGCACCTCTACTTACGAAAATTCCAGGTTACGAAAAAGGCTCTGGAACGGATTAATTTCGTAAAAAAGGGGGCCGACTGTATATCTTCTTCTTCTTTTCCTTTCGGCTGTTCCCTTTAGGGGTCACCACTGCGAATTATTTGCCTCCATCTTACCCTATCCTCTGTATCTTCTTCTCTTACACCAACTACCTTCATGTCCTCCTTCACCACATCCATGAATCTTCTCTTTGGTCTTCCTCTAGGCCTTCTGCATGGTAGTTCCAACCTCAGCATGCTACTACCAATATATTTGCTATCCCTCCTCTGTACATAAGGATATAAAACTATCCCTCCTCTGTACATGTCCAAACCATCTCAATCTAGCCTCTCTAACTTTGTCTCCAAAACATTTTACATGTACTGTCCCTCTGATGTACTCATTATATATATGGTAATTCTTATATAATATGTTTAAAAAGCTATTTTTAAATCTAAAACATCTCACCTTTTAATAAAGCCATCAAAATATAAAGTCAAAACCACAACAAAGAATCAATTCTGCATTGTGAGTTAAAGGCCTCATTATCCACTTAAAGTACAATGTCCCTTTAAGTGATTTCGTCTAAACCAATTAACAGTAGAAAAGGTCTCCGTTTGCGAGTACAGAGATTAAGAAAGATTGGTCCATGAGACCATGTGCCCTTTTGCTTCTAAATTGAATTAAGCATATTTGAAAAAAAACAAAAAAACAACAACATTATATTATATTGGAGAAAGGCAAAAGAAAATGGATCATGAGATGTTTGGACATTTTACTTTCCCACATCATATTAAACTGCCCTTTCTTTTCACCACTTTGGAAGATGTGCATGCTTCAAGGAGCTCACTGTGATCAAGTGGCTTAAAAGGAATGGAAGATTTCTAGAAATTTCATCTAAAATTCTTTGAAGTAAAGCGATTGGTAGGGTACTGGAAGTCCCAAAGTTCTGGGTTCAAGCCCCACTATAAATTGGTTGTCACTGCTGACTCCATCAGTCTAGCTATCTGAGTTATCAAAGGTCAGCCATGTCGGTGAGGCCATGTAAAAGAACCATTGCTGACTTTCGTCAAGAGTGGGCGGCGTTGCCATCAACAGGTTTATGCCCTGCGATGACCTGGTGAGCTATCCAGACTGTACCCTGCCCTCGCCCAGAGTTGGCTGAGATAGGCAGATGGATCTGTTTTATGTTATATGTTGATATATTTTAATTACATGTGCACTGAGATCATGTCACAGTGCACTTATACACAGTTGTTGCTGACAACATTCTGAACCTTGTAAACAATTTTTTAAAATAAATTTCTACCTTCAAATTTATGGTGAAGAAAATATCAACTCTCTTCTTCTTTCTTCTTCTTTTCCTTTCGGCTGTTCCCTTCAGGGGTCACCACAGCAAATGATCTGCCTCCAGCTCTCCCTATCCTCTGCATCTTCTACTCTTACTCCAACGACATTCATGTCCGCCTTCACCACATCCATAAATCTTCTCTTTGGTCTTCCTCTGGGCCTTTTGCCTGGTAGTTCCAACCTCAGCATCCTACTACCAATATACTCACTATCCCTCCTCTGTACATGTCCAAACCATCTCAATCTCGCCTCTCTGACTTTGTCTCCAAAACATCCAACATGTGCTGTCCCTCTGATGTACTCATTTCTGATCCTATCCATCCTCGTTACTCCCAAAGAGAACCTCAACATTTTCATCTCTGCTACCTCCAACTCTGCCTCCTGTCTTTTCCCCAGGGCCACTGTCTCTAAACCATACAACATTGCTGGCCTCATCACCGTCTTGTACACTTTTCCCTTCATTCTTGCCGATACTCTCCTATCACACATCACACCGGACACTTTTCTCCATCCATTCCAACCTGCCTGCACGCGCTTCTTCACCTCTTTTCCACACTCTCCATTGCTCTGGATTGTTGAGCCTAAGTACTTAAAATCCTCCACCTTCTTTTTCTCTGCCCCCTGTAACCTCAAAGTCCCTCTTGGGTCCTTGTCATTCACACACATATATTCCATCTTACTAAGACTAATCTTCAATCCCCTCCTTTCCAGGGCATACCTCCACCTCTCTAGATTTTCCTCCACTTGTTCTCTGCTCTCACTACAGATCACGATGTCATCTGCAAACATCTTAGTCCATGGAGATTCTTGTCTCACCTCGTCTGTTAGCCTGTCCATCACCATAGCAAACAAGAAGGGGCTCAGATCTGACCCTATATGCAGTCCTACCTCCACCTTGAACTCTTCTGTCACACCAACAGCACACCTCACCACTGTCTTACATCTCTCATACATGTCCTGCACCACTCTAACATACTTCTCTGTCACTCCAGACTTCCTCATATAATACCACAGTTCTTCTCTCGGCACCCTGTCATATGCTTTCTCCAGATCCACAAAGGCACAATGCAGCTCCTTCTGACCTTCTCTGTACTTCTCTATTAACATCCTCAAAGCAAACACTGCATCTGTGGTGCTCTTTCTTGGCATGAAACCAAACTGTTGTTCACAAATGCTGACCTCTGCCCTTAGTATTGCTTCCACTATTCTTTCCCATAGCTTCATTGTATGGCTCATCAACTTTATCCCTCTGTAGTTGCCACAACTCTGCACATCTCCCTTGTTCTTAAAAATGGGCACCGCACACTTCTCCTCCACTCCTCCGGCATCTGCTCACTCTCTAGGACCTTGTTGAATGTTCTTGTCAGAAAATCTACTGCTACCTCTCCTGGACACTTCCACACCTCCACCGGTATGTCATCAGGACCAACTGCCTTTCCATTCTTCATCCTCTTTAATGCCCTCCTCACTTCACCCTTACTAATCTTTGCTACTGCCTGGTCCTCAACGGTCACCCCTTCTACTCTTTTTTCTCTCTCATTTTCCTCATTCATCAGCTCTTCAAAGCACTCTTTCCATCTTCCCAGCACACTTCTGTCATCAGTCAATACATTTCCCTCTCTGTCCTTTATCACTCTAACTTGCTGCACGTCTTTCCCATCTCTATTTCTCTGCTGTGCTAACCTGTATAGATCATTTTGTCCCTCCTTACTGTTCAACCTATCATACAAGTCATCATACGCCCTCTGTTTGGCCTTTGACACTGCTACCTTCGCCTTACGCTGTGTCTCCCTGTACTCCTGTTTCCTCTCTTCGGTCCTCTCAATGTCCCACTTCTTCTTGGCTAACCTCTTCTTTTGTACACACTCCTGCACTTCCTCATTCCACCACCAAGTCTCCTTATCTACTTTCCTTCCAGAGGACACACCAAGTACTCTCCTACCTGTCTCCCTGATCACATTGGCTGTGGTTGTCCAGTCATCTGGAAGCACTTCCTGACTACCCAATGCCTGTTTCAACTGCTCCTTGAAGAAAACACGACACTCTTCCTTTTTCAGCTTCCACCACTTTGTCTTCTGCTCTGCCTTTGCCTTTTTCACATTTCTCACCATCAGTGTCATCCTGCACACCACCATACTATGCTGTTTGACAACACTTTCACCCACTACTACTTTGCAGTCACTGACTTCCTTCAAATTACATCGCCTACACAAGATGCAGTCTACCTATGTGCTCTTACCTCCGCTTTCATAAGTCACCATAACATATAAAATAAAATATGTTTAGCATATCTAGTGCTTTGTTCAGTGTTGGAACACTCCAATCATTCTAGTGGGAAGTTGTTGTTTCGTCACATTGATATTACAGAGGAATTATTAACACAGTTACATGACCAATTAACCACCAGAAATGCAGTGGAATGGATAATAATCAGATTTTGAATTTATTTATTTATATTAATTTTATTGTTTATTATTATTATTATTATTATTATTATTATTATTATTATTATTATTATTATTAATAATACTATTAATCATAATAAACATATTTATTATTATTATTATTATTTTTTAATTATTTTATTTTATTTATTTTTTTTGGGTCCATCCAGTATTTCCCATTTATGGTCACTGAACTAAATTTTCCAAAATGCAATGCAAAGGCTTGTTTTGTTGGCCAGATAAGAGATGCTGAGAATTATAATCCTGACAGTGGGCATTGCACAAAAGATTAAAAACAGAAAATAATCGAGGAAAAGGGAAGTAAAAATACAACAGCGTGTTGATGAATCCAAAAAGGTCACCATATTAATCAACAATATTGATAGGCTGCTTGGTCAGGGGGTGGCATGCTTCTCATTGTGCTGATGTTGGGTTTTTTAAGATACTCCGCTTTCATTCCACAGTCCAAAGGCATGCACATTAGGATAACTGGATGTTCCACCTTGCGCCTGTAATGGACTGGTGAGCTGTTTCGGGTTGCAGCCTGCTTTGACCCAGACATGGCTGAGATAGGCTCCAGTCATGTATCCTAAGTAAGATTAAGCATTGATCAAAGAAATGAGTGTATGAATGAGCTTGGTTAGGATTTTCATCCTTACCCAGTTACACAGGTCTTATAACAACTTTAACGTATTTTTTGTTCAGTGGTATATCTATATTCAGAACATCACAACAAAGTTGTCTCAATGAAGCTTCTTGAAAAAGATAGAATGATTATTGTATTGACATAATAAAGACATTGAGTTGTATGAAGTAAGAAAAGTACTCTTTGATATCCTGTACACACAAAATATGAAAAAAAAGTATGAATATTACAGGCTTGTATTATTGTTGTATTAATTACTTGTAAATTGATGTATCTCCTTTTTATTAATTTATTCATTTTCTTCTTCTTCTTCTTCTTTTACTTTCGGCTGCTCCCTTCAGGGGTCGCCACAGCAAATCATCCGCCTCCACCTCACCCTGTCCTCTGCATCTTCTTTTCTGACTCCAACAACCTTCATGTCTTCCTTCACCACATCCATAAATCTCTTCTTCGGTCTTCCTCGAGGCCTTCTGCCTGGTAGTTCCAACCTCAGCATCCTACTGCCAATATACTCACTATCCCTCCTCTGTACATGTCCAAACCATCTCAATCTAGCCTCTCTGACTTTGTCTCCAAAACATCTTACGTGGGCTGTCCCTCTGATATACTCATTTCTGATCCTATCCATCCTCGTTACTCCCAGGGAGAACCTCAACATTTTCATCTCCGCTACCTCCAGCTCTGCCTCCTGCCTTTTCCTCAGCGCCACTGTTTCTAAGCCATACAACATCGCTGGCCTCACCACCATCTTGTACACTTTTCCCTTCATTCTTGCTGACACTCTCCTATCGCACATCACACTGGATACTTTTCTCCAACCATTCCAGCCTGCCTGCACACGCTTCTTCACCTCTTTTCCACACTCTCCATTGCTCTGGATTGTTGAGCCTAAGTACTTAAAATCCTCCACCTTCGTTATCTCTGCTCCCTGTAACATCACCGTTCCTCCTGGGTCCTTCTCATTCACACACATGTATTCTGATTTTCTGAGGCTAACCTTCATTCCTCTCCTTTCCAGGGCATACCTCCACCTCTCGAGATTTTCCTGCACTTGTTCTCTGCTCTCACTACAGATCACGATGTCATCTGCAAACATCATAGTCCATGGAGATTCTTGTCTCACCTCGTCTGTCAGCCTGTCCATCACCATAGCAAACAAGAAGGGGCTCAGAGCTGACCCTTGATGCAGTCCCACCTCCACCTTGAATTCGTCGGTCACACCGACAGCACACCTCACCACTGTCTTACATCTCTCATACATGTCCTGCACCACTCGAACATACTTCTCTGCCACTCCAGACTTCCTCATGCAATACCACAGTTCTTCTCTTGGCACCCTGTCATATGCTTTTCCAGATCCACAAAGGCACAATGTAGCTCCCTCTGACCTTCTCTGTACTTCTCTATTAACATCCTCAAGGCAAACATTGCATCTGTGGTGCTCTTTCTTGGCATGAAACCAAACTGTTGTTCACAAATGCTGACCTCTGCCCTTAGTCTAGCTTCCACTATTCTTTCCCATAACTTCATCGTATGGCTCATCAACTTTATCCCTCTGTAGTTGCTGCAACTCTGCACGTCTCCTTGTTCTTAAAAATGGGCACCAGCACACTTCTCCTCCACTCCTCCGGCATCTGCTCACTCTCTAGTACCGTGTTGAATGTTCTTGTCAGAAAATCTACTGCTACCTCTCCTAGACACTTCCATACCTCCACAGGTATATCATCAGGACCAACTGCCTTTCCATTCTTCATCCTCTTCAATGCCCTTCTCACTTCACCCTTACTGATCTTTGCTACATCCTGCCCCTCAATGGTTACCTCTTCTACTCTTTTTCTCTCTCATTTTCCTCATTCATCAGCTCTTCAAAGTACTCTTTCCATCTTCCCAGCACACTTCTGTCATCAGTCAATAGAGTTCCCTCTCTGTCCTTTATCAATCTAACTTGCTGCACGTCCTTTCCATCTCTATTTCTCTGCTGTGCCAACCTGTATAGATCACTTTCTCCTCTTTACTATCCAACCTATCATACAAGTCATCATATTCCCTCTGTTTGGCCTTAGCCACTGCTACTTTCGCCTTACGCTGTGTCTCCCTGTACTCCTGTTTACTCTCTTCGGTCCTCTCAATGTCCCACTTCTTCTTGGCTAACCTCTTCCTTTGTACACACTCCTGCACTTCCTCATTCCACCACCAAGTCTCCTTATCTACTTTCCTTCCAGAGGACACACCAAGTACTCTCCTACCTGTGTCCCTGATCACATTTGCTGTGGTTGTCCAGTCATTTGAAAGCACTTCCTGGCCACCCAAAGCCTGTTTCAACTCCTCCTTGAAGACAACACGACACTCTTCCTTTTTCAGCTTCCACCACTTTGTCTTCTGCTCTGCCTTTGCCTTTTTCACCTTTCTCACCATCAGAGTCATCCTGCACACCACCATCCTATGCTGTTTGGCAACGCTCTCACCCACGATGACTTTGCAGTCACTGACTTCCTTCAAATTACATCGCCTACACAAGATGTAGTCTACCTGTGTGCGCCTACCTCCGCTTTCATAAGTCACCCTATGCTCCTGTTTCTTCTCAAAGAAAGTATTCACCACAGCCATTTCCATCCTTTTTGCAAAATCTATCAACATCTGTCCTTCTGCGTTCCTGTCCTGGATACCAAACCTGCCCATCACTTCCTCGTCCCCTCTGTTGCCTGCCCCAACATGTCCATTGAAGTCTGCACCTATGACCACTCTTTCACCTCTGGGGGTACTCTGCATCACTTCATCTAAGTCACTCCAGAATCTCTCCTTCTCTTCTAGCTCACATCCTGCCTGTGGGGCATAAGCACTAACAACATTGAGCATTACACCTTCAATTTCTAACTTGAGATTCATCACTCTGTCTGACACTCTTTCACTTTTAGAACATTCCTGACAAACTCCTCCTTCAAGATGACTCCGACTCCATTTCTCTTCCCATCCACACCGTGATAAAATAGCTTAAACCCTGCTCCTAAGCTTTTAGCTTTGCTACCTTTCCACCTGGTCTCCTGAACACACAGTCTGTCCACCTTCCTCCTCTGCATCATGTCAACCAGCTCTCTACCTTTTCTGTGCATAGTTCCAACATTCAAAGTCCCCACTCTCAGTCCTAGACTCATGCCTTTCCTCTTCTCTCTCTGCCTACGGACACGCCTCCCACCTCTCCTTCTTCGACGTCTTCGACCAACAGTAGTCCAATTTCCATCAGCACCCTGTTGATTGACAGCACTGATGGCGGTCGTTGTTAACCCGGGCCTCGACCGATCCGGTATGGAGGTAATACTTTTGATTTGCATTTTAAGTAATTGGCATTGGTTTTACGTCGGATGCCCTTCCTGACACAACCCTCTGCATTTCTCCGGGCTTGGGACCGGCATGAGGGGGAGAGACACTGGTTAGTGCCCCTCCCACCTCATGGCTGCATTCATTTTCTAAGATACTTAATCCTAATTAGGATCATGGTTAGGCTGGCGTCCATCTCAGCCAACTCAAGGCGGGAGTGGGGTATAGCCTGGACAGCTTGTCATTCCCTCGCAAGGCCAACATTCACACAACCATTCGCACTCACACCTAGGGGTGGTTTAGAGCAGCCAATTAGCTCACTGTGTATGTTTTTGCATTGTGGGAGGAAACCGGAGTACCCGGAAGAAACCCATATAAGCATGAGGACAACATGCAAACTCCACGCAGAAACGCCTAAGCTGAGAATTGTACACAGGCCTTCTTGCTGCGAGGCGGAAGTGCTAGCCACTCCCCCACTGTGCCACCTCTCCTTTTTTCTTTACGTAAAACCAATGACAAATAACTAAAAATAAATATTGTTAAGCCTTGAAAACTTTAATAATGATAACAGCAGTGTTAAATTTTTATTGTGTTTTTAACAAAGTCAAGGTTGCTTTATTGAGAAAAAATTAATTGAAGCAGACTAATCAGCAGAGAAAAAAAAAAATAAAAAATACAGAAAAAAAGCCCTTATGTGAAAGTGGAGAAAAAATAGCAGACATAGAGATACAGCGGGGGAAAAAAATATCCCTGAGTTTCGGGGCCATGACACTGAATGACCTGCCTCCCAGGGTGGCAAGTCTGGTGCGTGGGACAACGAATAAATTTGATCTGCATTTATGCCATCCTTTTGACTATATAATTAAAGTACAGTATATTTCAAAAATGTGCCCACAGAGAAAATATTAAAAACATGCATAAATACAAGTAAAACTTGGCGGGGAGGAAAATGCCATAACTTTGTCTCCTTTCTAGTTTGGGATTTAAACATCTTCATAGTGTAGTAACTAATCTTTGGTATCTTCTGTGCCAAAGAAAAAATACTTTTGAACATATTAAAGAACCGGGCACTGGTGGCCTGGGGGTAAAGGTGCTGGATAACTGATCCTAAGGTTGGGAGCTCGAGTCCCACTCTCTACGGGTTGTCACTGTCCCCTCAGTGCAGCTAACTGGGTTATCAAATGCCAGCCATGACTCTCACTATCTATGGTGTGAGGCTGTAAAAGAATCATTACTGACTTTCGACAGGAGTAACTGCATAGCTGTCAGTGTGTTTCCACCCTGTGATGGCGTGGCGAGCTGTCCTGGGTGTAATCTGCCCTCATCCAGAATTGGCTGGGACTGATGCCAGCCTCCCAACAACCCTAATTAGGATTAAGCGATTACAGAAAATGAATGGATATTAAAGAACCTTGAAGTAGTCATATGAGAGCTTGAGGTCAGTCATTATGTCTTGGTTGTCTCTCGAATCGAGGAAGACGATTGGTTGTGATCTCATCGGTGAGTACGCATGTTACTTTGGAGTCGAAAGGCAGAAGCGCACACTCTGTTGCAGGTTGGGCAAGGCATGCTTGTTGTAGAGATGACAGTCAACAACATTCGTTGTCTCCGTGGGCGGGCTGCTTCAAGGCGCAAGCGGTGATTATCCTCAAAGGCTACAGCTGTGCGTTGGGTCAAGGAACACCAGCGCTGTCTGTCATTCGCTGTCAGCTTGAGTTGGTCAGGCTTGATATCTGCCCATTTGAGGTTTGCCTTGAGGTTTGGTCGACCTTGGTTGCGGTTTCCTTCAACCAGTTCTCCATAGAAGAGTTGGTGTGGGATTCTGGACTTCTCCATCCTGATGACATGTCCTGTGCACCGAAGTTCGGCTTTGATGGGCTTGACTTTGATGCTGGTTTTGTTGGCTCGGTCTAATACCTCCTGGTTTGTTGCTTCATGAGCGGAAGGAACGGTGGTTAAACTGCTCAAGCATTTTGATGTCTTTGGTACACAGTCCATGTCTCACAACCATACGACAAGGACATTATGAACACATCATTGTAGACCTTGAGTTTTGTGATGAGACGAATGCTTTTGTGCTTCAAGACTTTGGGATGAAGCCTGCCTCGTGCCTGACTAGCTTTCTGGATCCTGGTTGAAATTTCTCCATCAACAGAAGCATCACTGGAGATAGTGCTGCCCAAGTACTTGAATGTCTGGACATTTTTCAACTGTGTGCCATCGATAGTGATGCATGGTGGCTGGAGGGTCGTATTTTGTGCAGGACTACAGTTTTTCCAAGACTAATTGTGAGTCTGAATAACTTGGCTGCTTCAGAAAATTTGTCAATTATGGTTTGCAGGTGGGTCTCTTCATGAGCCATGAGAGCACAGTCATCAGCAAACAGGGCCTCCAATACTAACCTGTGAAGTGTCTTGTTTTTGCATTTAGGCGCCTGAGGTTGAACACTGACCCATTAAGCCGGTATTTGATATACACTCTAAGATCCTGGTCACTGATAGCATGGTTGAGTACTTGAGTAAAAAAGAGATTGAACAGCACAGGAGTCAGGACACAACCTTTCTTTACTCCATTGGAGATTTCAAAGCAGTCTAATGGTTCACCATTTGAGAGTATTTTGCTTGTCATATCCTGGTGAAACAGTTTGACTAACGCGGTGAATTTTGGAGGGCAGCCAAGCTTTATGAGAATAGTCCAGAGAGCTTCTCTGTTGACTGTGTCAAATGCCTTGGTGAGGTCTATAAATACCGAGTACAGGTTCATGTTCATGTTCTGTTCCATATACTTTTCCTGGACCTGTCTGAAGGCATAGACCATATCTACAGTGCTGCGGTATGGGCGAAAGCCGCACTGTGATTCCCGGGAGATTTCTTTCAGCCACGGTTGGGATGAGTCTGTTGAGTAGCACTCGGGCCAGTAGTTTTCCAGCTGTGGAGAGGAGCGATATGCACCTGTAATTTCCACAGTCTGCTCTTCATCCCTTGTTCTTCTATTTCAGTGGATGAGCCATTGCACTGCGACAATCCCAGTCTTTCAGCATCCGAGGTCCTGATCCACTGGCACGAATAGTCGTTACATCTGGGGACAACATCAGATGCAGTAGATAACCATGCCCTTCATTTGTGCTTTGACATGCTCTAAAAACTCTACAGTGCCTTGCTACTCTGCCTTCGTGACCATTGAATCTAGTGATTATTTATGATTTCATCCACCCAGTCTGTCAGAGTAGACTTGTTTGTGGTGAGCAGTACCAAGAGGTTTCTGTCAGGGATACCTCACCCTTAGCTCCTGGCCAGAAGACCAACCCTGGAAGCACAGGGGCCATTTGCCCAATAGCAGGGGGTCTGTTCATGGGCACCAGGGCGTGTCCACACACCAGTGGGCCATGCATGCCACATGTCTAGGGGCAGACCACCTCCGAGTCCTCGTAGTTCAGTCTGGGGCTGCAAGGTACCCAGTTTTCGTGTGTTACTGAGGGGAGGAACTACATCGAGCTTGTCTATGAGAGACTGATTGGAAGCTTTGTAACTGCCAGGTATGAGGAAGGAAGGCTTTCGCACACTAGTTCCCTTTCACTCCATGCAGAGCTAGCTCTTTGCACGTCAATAGACCATTCAGACACACTTGAGGTCAGTGATAGGCACATAAATACAATATGGAGATTAGGAAGTCCCAGGCAGTAAGGAAACCACATGAAAAAATGAAGGATTTTCAAGCGAGTTAAAATTTTGGAAAACAACAAATCATTATGTGTTACCATTCAAACAATGCACGAGTGGCTCTCCCATTGATGATTTTCCAACATCTCACCCCGCAGACCTCCCATTGGCTAGGAGGGATGATGCCGCTCCCTCCCATTAGCTATCTCCCAACATCCCACCCCGCTGGCCTCTCATTGGCTAGGAGGGGTGACGCAGCTCCCTTGAGCAGAAGCTTGTTTCATGAGTTTTTCGAGTGTGCTTATTGCAACTTCATTTTTTGGCTCAGGCTTTTATCCTTGCATAAATATTTGTAAGATTATAACTCTGCTAAGAAGACATGGTCAATAAAAAAAAAAAAAAAAAAAAAAAAATTCAAACAATGCACGAGTTGCTCTCTCATTGACTATTTCTCCCAACATCACACCCTGCTGGTTTCTCATTGGCTATCGCCTAACATCCTGCCCCGCTGACCTCCCATTGGCTAGGAGAGATGACGCAGCTTCCTCCCATTCGCTATCTCCCAACATCCTGCCCCGCTGGCTTCCCATTTTTTTATCTCAGGCTTTTAACCTTGCATAAACATTTGTAAGATTATAACTGCTAAGAAGACATGGTCAACATGAAGTAAGTAGCATAAAAGGTATGCTTTTATCATTTTTAAAGGGTGGTATTGAGGGCCTTGGAATGAATTACGTGTTTTACATGTAAAATACGGTTCTACTTGCAAAAAAATCCAGGTTATGAAAAAGGCTCTGGAATGGATTCATTCCGTAAGGTGAGGTACCACTGTATACATACACACACACGTGCGCGCACGCACACGCACGCGCACACACACACACACACACACACACACACACACACACACACACACACACACACACACACACACACACACATTCTAGGTAACTGGGATCATGACAGTGACTGCACTTGGTTAAGAAACCATAAATAGTCTGGATGCTGTCAATCATGATTTCAGTTGGTGACGTTTTAGATTCTCTTGAGGCCTTAACAGACTCAGTGAAATGAGTGTCATGCACTATATATCATTCTATAGCTGGCATCACCACTGTTGTAAGAAGAGTTTATAAAGCAGGCCTGCTCAACTTACAATTGAATACTGGTCCTGAGCTTGCAGCCAATCACTATGGTCCCACACATGACCAATCACTGATCATCTGCATGGCTTTTTTTCTCACAGTAATGCAGTAATATCCACCAAATTCAATATTATTATTTATAAATAGTAAGTCATTTTCACACTTCACGGCCACAAGTTAATATTATGCCTCTACAAGGTTCTTCTACTGTATTTCTTAAATTAGGTTATTTTCAAACATTTTTTGTGAACTCATAATTAAGAATTATTCATATTGGACGGTGTTTCTTTACCATAAGAATGTAATATCTCCCAGTTGTAAATTTAGTGTAGCAATTCAATTAATTGCAAATTTATTGCATTTTTTCATCGTGTAATTACAGTCTTTTTTACCGCAACTGAGTTTTTTTTTTTTTTTTTTTTTTTTTCATTACTATGAATTCCATGTACAGTCTCAGGATAAGTTGCATTTATGTTTATAAGAACAAATGGCAGCCACTCTACCAGAACATGTATGCTGAAATTGCTTCACTCTAGAATTCAGCACCATCTTTGATTTTGATTTAGAAGAACAATCAGAGTTATAGGAGCCTGAGATTGATTGACAATGTGGGTGCTCAGAGAATTTTAAGTCTTTCGTAGGACATCAGCTATGTCCTAGACTGTATGGGGATGACTGTTATGAGTCAGGAGTAGAGTCGAACTTTGAGGAGAGTGGCACGGAATGATTGTGAAATAAAAATTGTGAATTTATAAAATTGAATCTGTTTTTCTAAATTTGATCCTAATACTTCAAATTATCAGATAATGTGTCATTTAGATTGAACCATGTCCCCTGAACCCCCTAGTGTTGTGCGACTAAGTCGACCATATTGCCTTGGGTGACACATCGAATTTTGTAGCAGGCTACTCTTAATTTATAACAGGCTACTTAATAAATTATAGAAATACTTGCACTGTCTCAAATGTTTTTATGAACATGCTGTGATTGTTGCTTTTGTCCCTTCTGTACACTTTATCCCAAATCAACTGAATAGGGTTTAGGTCTGGAGACTGTGCTGGGGACATTCCATGATTTGAATCCTAACAAACCCCCCACTTTTCTTCTCAGGTAGGCCGGAGAGACCGATCACATTTTCATATCACTCACTGGGCTTGAAGTGCTTATATTTTAATAACACTGAAAAAAAATGTGGATGTTCTAAAACCTTTGATTGGTAATGTACCTCCTCAATGGAAACATAGCTGGCTCATCAATGGCATAAACTAAAGCCCCAGCAAAACCAGTCTGCCAGTGTTGGACAGTGGATCCATCATGCCAACCATCCACTTATCAATCATGGTTGCAGGGGACAACGTGAATCAATCCTAGGTAACTGGGTGAGATATACCTTGCCTATCCAATGCCGGGAGAACACAGAGTCAAAACCTATTCACACTCATTAGCAGTTTAGAATACAGTGATCCCTCGCGATGTCACACTTCAATTCATGCGGCTTCAGTGCATTGTTTTTTTTTAATATTCAGGAAGGAATTTAATCAAATTAAGGAAGAACGGGGGAAAATTAAGGAAAATGCTATAAAACAAGGCCAATTCTGAAAAAAAAAAAAAAAAGCAAACAAACCCAAAGCCCCACAACAAAACTACTTACATTTTTATGTGAGGCGCACATCTGTTGTGTGCGTGTGTCTGTATGTGTGTGGGGGGGGTATTTATATTATATTTACATCTTAGGCATTATTTTTTGGATGCTTAATTGTTATTTTAAGCATTTATAACATTGAATATGTATTTATTGATATTATATACACATATACATGTGCGTATACATTGGTGAGGGAAGGTTGATCCTAATTGGCGGAATTCGGCGGTCACGGGGGCATCGCGGTCCCAGCGGTCCCAATTAACCGCGGACAGTGAGGCCTCTTATATATATATATATATATATATATATATATATATATATATATATATATATATATATATATATATATATATATATATATATATATATATATATATATATATATATATATATATATATATATATATATATATATATATATATATATATATATATATATATATATATATATATATATATATATATATATATATATATATATATATATGTGTGTGTGTGTGTGTGTGTGTGTGTGTGTGTGTGTGTGTGTGTGTGTGTGTGTGTGTGTATGTGTGTGTGTGTGGATTGTTGAAGGAAACCAGAGCACCCGGAAAAAACCTATAGAATCCAATACAGAGAAGCCCCAGCTTGCATCACCCACAAGCCAAGTTAGCAATTAGTTTGTAATTCCTGAATCATCCTTTGATTTTTGATATCTGCATCTGGCTGGTTCCATTGCAGGCTTCAGGCTTGGTTGTTGTCCACAAATTGGCTCCTGCTAATTATGCACTTCTCATCGCTGTTAACATTTAAAAGGTGACATGTTGGCTCGGCACTTGGCTGTACTGTGAATGGATGCTGGCTTTTGCCCCTTTATATCAGTCAAATGTCTGGCTTGCTCTTTTTAATCCATCTTTCTTTTTATCCACCAGATGGAGGCTAATGGTGGATCATGGTGCTTCTGTGCTGGAATGCCAATTATTTCCCAGCGTTTTTTTTTTGAGTTCTGTGTCCGTCCTTATCAAGTAACTTTTATGTATATTATATATAAAATGACAACACCAGTGTCACGTTTTCTCAAAAGGTGGCTGAGCATAGGAAGACGTATTAGCATTGCTTCGTGGTTATTTGGAAGAACAGACCGAAGGAATGCGAGATCTAAAATGAAATGTGTTATATGAATGTCTTTTGTTTAACAAATTGTAACCTGTACTATTTTCAGAAACCACCTGGAGCTTAGATTAAAGAAAATGTATTAAACACAATCATTGAAGCATATGATAAACAAAGAAATTGTGTACTACATATTTACAGACTTCAAGCTTTAATCTACAACACAATAAAACTGTGTGCAACTGAACACGTGCAAAATATTGCTGTTCACACCTGAGTGCACTTTTCAATAAGCCACGCAATCGACTATTTACAGCATCAACATATATAGGCTACGTGGGTTGTTCATATCTTTTGTTTGATGAGTAAAAATATGTAATTATAATTAAATCACTATTTTCGCATTGTTATGTGAACATTTATTAGTAAAGAGTTCACTACTTACTGGAGTGTTGTAATTTTTTCACATGGATAAATGAGAAACTAGATCGTAAAGTCACTACTTTCATATATTTTTTTCTTCCAGTGTTTGCCGTGAGTACAATGCATTGTGTACAGAGACTGTCTTTATTATGAAAGAGAGGGTGCAAGTGAGAGAAAAAAGTGTGAGAGGGATGGGGTATTGCGCCTCATTTCCTTGTCTAGCCTCATCTGCACCTCTGAGAAACCATGATACGCAGGGAAGCAAATCCAGAGTTTAAAATAGCTGCATATCTGTCTTTATGCTACATTCAGTCCCTTTACCTCACTCTTTTGCTTGGCCCTTGGTTTATCCACACAACTGAACAAAAGTAAAGGAATGAACTGTTGTATAATACTTGTTCCATAATGCTTGCAAAAAGATATATATATATATATATATATATATATATATATATATATATATATATATATATAAAGATATATAGATATGTATAATATATAAATATTTATATATTATATCTATAAATATATAAAAGCAAAAGAAACAACAGTGACCAAAATACTAATTATTCAGGGTTGTATTCCAGACTGGGCATCTCGCCCAAATCCATTTCAGTTTAGAATTATTAAAATGGCAGTGTGCCCATAGTGTGTGAAGTTAGGCTTTAAAATATGGCAAAACATCACAGTTTTTCTGCTTTTCTATAGTCAATCGCTCAGTATGTGCCAATCTTTTTTTTTTTTTTTTTGAAATAATAATAATAATAATCATAATAACACCAGTGGTAACAACATTGTGATCTACTTGTGTTGTTATACTGACATGCTATCGAGACCTGCAATATGTTCACTTTACCGAGTAAGAAAGAAAACACTTGTGGCCAAGTTGTTAAAGGAAAAAAAAAAAAAAAAAAAAAAAAAAAAACATGGTGTTGGGATGCATCCCAATGCAAGATTTAACTACTGTTTTAATTACTGTAGAGTGCATATGATTCATTATTTTCTAATGATAGCAAAGTGAATTTTTTAATCCCTTATTTACCACAATATTTATTAAGAATTGCAATTGTAAATGTGCTACTTAAACACATTAAGCTTTTAACCATTGATTACAGATGTGCAATTACAGGGCACGGCAGTGGCATATTGGTTCGCATGTCTGCATCATAGCAAGAAAGTCTTGGGTTTCTGTTCCGTGCTGAGGTGCTTCTGTGTGGCTTATCTCTTAATAGTTGGTTTTGCTTTCTCTGGGTACTTCAGTTTTGTTCTATGGCAAAACATGTACATTAGGCTAAATGGGTATTCCAGATTGCCTGTGAGTGTGAATAGCAGAGCTAGAATAAGTCATTATTCCCAGAGGTAATTGTGGCACACAGTTGCTCCACATCAAGTAAGTCTCAATGAAGAAAAAGATAATCAAATAATTACACACACTATATATATATATGTATATATATATATATATATATATATATATATATATATATATATATATATATATATATATATATATATATATATATATATATATATATATATATATATATATATATATATATACACACACACACTTTGTCTATCTAAGTGATAGTGCTTGACATGTTCAACTTTTCTTTATTATCTAAAGTCAATAACTGTCAATCCATTAGTGATCGGTGGGCACATAAAATACAGTATGTAACAGACAGGAAAAGTAACGTACATCATCGATCCCGTTTTAAGTATGGTGCTTATTTACCAATTTTGCACACGCACATGCAAACTCCGTGGTTCATTGTGAATGTGCCTGTGCTCTAATTCATGTGGTTATTGGACCTGTGGAGACCTTAGCAGTGGCTTGAAAAATCATGAAAGTAATGAGGTCACTCTTTGTCACAAAGTTGAGCATGAAGAAAGGTATAAACTCGGAAGTATTATTTCAAAAAGCGTGATCACCATATGTACATATTTTGATATTATCTCTCAGGCATGCACTAAAGATTTTGATGCATTGTTTCGCAAATAAACTTGGACATGGAAATATTTACTCACATCTGAAGTTGGGTAGTTGGAAAATGTGCCGGGCTCATGATCAGACCCATAGACAAATATACATATGGAATCTAAATATATATCATCTTTTCTTTTCGGCTTTTCCCTTTTTCAGAGGTCGCCACAGAGAATCATTTGATTCACATGTTTGATTTGACATAAGTTTTTATGTCGGATGCTGTTCCTGACACAACCCTTTAGCAAGGGGCAGAAATACGTTGACGGCTATGCAGCCTACTCTTTACAAAAGTCAGCAATGGTTCTTTTACATGCGTCTCACCATAGACAGTTAGAGACATGGCCAGCCTTTGATAACCCAGTTAGCTGCACTGGAGGGACACTGACAACTTTGTGGCGAGTGGGACTCGAAACCCCAAGCTTAGGATCAGCGATCCAGGGCCCTTTACTAACAGGCCGCCACTGCCCTATATATATATATATATATATATATATATATATATATATATATATATATATATATATATATATATATATATATATATATATATCAAATATTATGAGTTGCTATATCTATATAAACAGATACAGAATGAATCCTGTCAGTGAAGGATATGTACAGTATCAATATGATAAACAGAAGAATGTACTAGTAAATGTTTCACAGTGATTGTTGTTGCTATATGGAGAGTTGTTCAGTTTAATGGGGACAGGGAGCATTCGGGTGGTATCAATCTCTCTGTGAACATGATCCTGTGTGACTGATCAGCAGGTTGTGAAGTGGTTGGGAGGTACTGTTCAATTTTGTTTTATTTTCGATAACATTCACCTCCCCAACACCACAGTAAGAGTCCATCTCCATCCCCACAATCTTACTGGCCTTGTGGATCAGTTTGCTCAGTCTGTTTGCGTCTGCAACCCATAGCCTGCTACCCTGGCATGCAACAGACTCATAAAACATCCTAAGTAGCATATGACAGATTTTAAATGACCTTAGCCATTCAGACAACACAGACAGCTCTGGCCCTTTTTGGATCTCTTAAAATCCACCATCAGTCCCTTGGTTTTTGTCACATTAAGCTGCAGATGATTCTGTCACACCATAAGATGAAGGAATCCACCATATTCTGTCCCATCAACTCCACTAATACATCCGACAACAGCAGCGTCATCAGAAAACTTCTGAAGATAGAAGGTCTCTGTGCAGTACTGAAGTCCATTGTGTGAAGGGTGAAGAGGAAAGGGGAGAGGATGGTCCCTTGTGGTGCGCCAGTGTTGATGCCCACTGTGTCCGACACACAGTGCTGTAGGGGAACATACTGTGGTCTTCTGGTCAGGTAGTCCACAATCCAGGACACCAGAGAGACGTCCACCTGCATGACTGTCAGCTTCTCAACCTGGGCAATCTGTCTGATTGTATTGAATGCACTGAAAAAGTAAAAAACAACAATACCCTCACAGTGCTCACTGGATGGTCCAGGTGAGTGTAGACACAGTTAAGCAGGTAGATGATGATGTCCTCAATTTTAGACAAGGCTGGTAGGCAAACTGAAGATGGCCCATATGTTGTCTAACCATGTAGGAGTCTCTAGATGGTCTTCATGACATGTGAGGTCAGTGCCACAGGTTTTGTAATCTTGGGGGCCACTGGGATGTGGAGGTCTTTGTTACAGGAAAAAGGTATGACATATTCCACTGTACTGGGACTTTCTGCAGACTCAGGCACATTGTGAAGATGTAATTTAAAACGCCACAGAGCTGAGGTCACATGCTATAAAGACACAGGGGTTCTCCCAGTCCGGTCCTATTGCCCTGTGTGAGTGGAATCTTTTCAGTTGTCTCTCAACCTGATTTTTGATGAAATTGACAGGTTGGATGGGGGATGTCAGGTCTATCACAAGCAGAGATGCAGTAAGGAGAGGGAGGGAGAGAGAGTGGTGTGGCAGGGGGGGGGTATCAGGCTTGCTTCTGATGAGTTACTGTCAAATCTGTTAAACATATTCAGCCCGTTGGCCCTGTCCTCACTGCCCTCAGCTCCTCTGCTCATGGATTGCCTGAAACCAGTGAGGGTCTTCATACCACTTGAAACTTCTTGCATGTTGTTTTGTTACAGTTTCCACTCTAACGTTCTCATGTACAGTAAAACCTCCGCTGACGAACGCTTAAGCTCACGAACTTTTCGCCTCAAGAACATTAAATTTGCGAGCATATAGTCTCTGCTGACGAACTAGTTTTCGGCGGACGAATCAAACCACGCGGTCGAACAGCGCCACGGTGGCGGCCACGAGAAGCTGACGCACGCTCACGGCGTCACAGTTCGTCACCCCCTTTCTTTGAGTGCGGACGTGGTTTGTGTTTGATAGACATTTTGGACCATATTGAGTGTACTTTTGCTATTATGGGACCGAAAAAGACCCACCACAGGCGGAGATCATTGAAAAACACGAACGAGGTGTGCGTTTGTGTGACTTAGCGTCCCAGTACCCGATGCGCTAAGTCTACCACCATCCTTAAGAACAAGGAAGCTATTAAGGGTGCGTGTGTGGCGAAGGGTGTTTCCAAACAGTAGGCGTTTCCAAACACTCCTTCCAAACAGTAAGTCCCTCCCTCCCTCCTCCTCCCACTCCATTCCATCAAGCCATCAACTACCATCACAAAGGTAAATAAAACCACTTTATTATACAGTACAGTTTATTTCTTTAATTACAATACAATAGCACATTTATTATACATAAAATAAGGTATATTTTTGTGTAGTTTTAAGGCTTATTTAGTAGAAAATTATGTTTTATGGGGACCTGGGAACGGATTATTCTCATTTTAATGGTTTCTTATGGGAAATAAATGTTCGGAAGACGAACTTTTCGCCTTACACACACTTTCTGGGAACCAATTATGTTCGTGAGCTGAGGTATCACTGTAATTGCCTTTGACGCTCTGATCTTGATTCTCAGTGAACTTTGGACCATTTTTACCTCTTCTCTGTAGCCCGCTCCGAATGCCCTCTTCTTATCGTTACAGGGGGGCTTTGATGTCTTTAGTCACCGATGCCTTTTTATTTGGATCACAAAAGAAAGACCATCTGAGCTGGAACAATGGTGTCAGTGCAGAAATTTATGTGGTAAGCAAATCAATGTCTTATCCGTGGAGCTTGCTTGATAGTCTGTTACTTCAAAGCAGAACTGCAGCTCTTCCAAGGCCTCCTCCGATCATCTCCTTACAGTCCCTGTAGTCACAGACTGCTTCTTCACAACAGGCACATAGTATGAAGAAATATAGATTAAGTTGTAGTCTGATCTTCCCAGTGGGCTCGTGAGAGAATCTGTCGCGGTTGCATACAGCAGGTATAAAGTTCTCTCCTCTCTTTCGGAACAGTCCATGTACTGCACAAAGTTTGTTAGTGCAGTGTCCATGGTTGAAGCCCCCCAAAAATCAGAATAAAAGCATCCAGTTGCTGAGTCTGTAACCATGCTATGGTAATATTATCAGTGTTACTTGCAGTTGTGGGGTTGGCAGAAGAACATAAACAGCCACTAGGAAGACATGGGAAAATTCACTGGTCAAATAATATGGTCCGAGTCCAATGCACACAGTTCAATATCAAGTCCACATCTCCACTCTCTGATGGTTTTGTGGGTAGAGTTACACCACCGGTTATTGACAAGAATGGCAAGTCTCCCTCCTTTCTGCTTACCACTCAGGGTGTAGTCTCTGTAGACTCAGACAGTGTAAAAGCCTGCAGTGGACACTTTGTCATCGTGTATATCCTGATACACCCATGTCTCCACGATTCACATGAAACTACACTCCAGATACTCCCTCTGACTCCCGGCTAGCACTGTCAGCTCATCCATCTTATTCACCAGTGACCTCACATTCCCCATTCTAATAGACCGGAGACACGGCTTGTGCTTTTTCCTTTCTGTAAGCCTCGGCTGCCTCGCCACCTCCTTCTTTTTCCCCTTCTGTCCTCCACCTCTGCATCCACTGTGTTTTTCTTCAGATTTCTGCAAGTAAGTCCTTGGGTCTGGCTGCTAATCCAGTGGGCCTCAGGGCGATCAGTTGATCCCCGGGGTAAACAAATTGTGTGTGTTGTTGCTGCGCTGTGGTCCATGAAAGTAAAAGTTTCACAGCGATAAAAAGTAAAAAAAAAAACAAAAAAAAAAAACTCTCAACCCACATATTGAGAGGGCAGCGACTTATGAACAATAAAATAAGTACAAGAATAAAAAACTAAAGTGTGTGTGTGTGTGTGTGTCTGTGGGGGGGGGGGGGGGGGTTCAAAAGTATGGAACGGACAAGAGCAACTGAAACAGACTGCATGCTGGTTAACGCATGCACACTGGAGTGACTTGAATAGCTGTGTATGTTGGATCAACAATTTCAGGATGTATCCCACCTTCACTCAGTGTTGATTGAGATAAGTTTTAGCCTCCTGATGACCTTAGTAGGATTGACCCGTTAATCAAATGAGTGAATGTGTGATGATGGATTACTGTGCTCTGTAATAGTCTGTTTTCTATTACATTTTTCCCTTTATCAGGGGTCGCCACAGCAAATGATTCGCACTTTTGATTTGGCGTAGGTTTTTACGTCGGATGCCCTTCCTGACACAACCCTTTTAGCAAGGGACAGAAACACGCTGACGGCTATGCAGCTACTCTTTACGAAAGTCAGCAATGGTTCTTTTACATGAACCTCTCACCATAGACAGTGAGAGACATGGCCCGCCTTTGATAACCCAGTTAGCTACACTGGAAGGGGGGGGGGGGCAGTGACAACCCTGTGGAGAGTGGAACTTGAACCCCCAACTTTAGAATCAGCGATCCAGTGCCCTATACCACTAGACCACCACTGCCCTTATTACATTTTTAGTACATATTATTCAAAACACTGCTAAAGTAAATGAAAAAGAACCCACTGTTTTATAATATTTTATATATATATATATATATATATATATATATATATATATATATATATATATATATATATATATATATATATTATAAACAGTGATCCTTCGTGCTTCAGTTTCTGTGTCTTCAGTGCATCGCGGGTTTTTCAAAAATATTCATCGAAAAATTAAAAAATTAACAAAATTCAGGAAAATGCCACAAGACAAGGCTAATTATGCAAAGTAAATAAATAAATAAATAAACGCTTCCATTTTATGTGAGGTGTGCATCTGAGTGTGCACGCATCTGTAAGTGTGTGTATTTATATTTTATTTACATCGTATGCATTATTTTTGCATGTTTAATTGTTATTATAAGCATTTATAACGTTGAATATGTATTTATTGATATTACATACACATATACATATACGTATACGTCAGTCAGAGGGTTCGATCCTATTTCGTGGAAATCAGTTGTTGTGGGGGGGTCTCGGTACCCATTAAATACGAAAAGAGAGGGATCCCTGTATACAGGAATCCCTCGCTACTTCGCGCTTCAATTCATGCGATTTTAGTGCATCTCGGTTGTTGTTTTTTTTTTTAATTTTCATCGAATTAAAAAAACTAAGGAAAACGAAGAATAGGGGAAAAAGTAAAGGAAAATGCCACAAAAACAAGGCCAATTATGCAAAACAAAATACGACCCAAAATCTCCCATCAAAACTAGTTATATTATACATGTACGTATACGTCAGAATACACCCTGGACAGCTTGCTCGGCCATCGCAGGGCAGAAACATGCTGACAGCTTTCAGCTACTCTTGAGTAAAGTCAGCAATGGTTCTTTCACACCTCACACCATAGACAGTGAGAGACATGGCCGGCCTTTGATAACTTGGTTAGCTGCACTGGGGGACAGCGGGGTCATTGAGAGTGGGGCTTGGGGTCAGTGATCCGGCAACTTACCTCCAGGCCACCAGTGCCAGCAATATTTTAGAGAATAGTAACATCATTAGTGAGCATGGTAGCTCGCTGCAATAGAAACACAAAATATTATTTCATACTTTTTGAACTGGGATATGGGGACCTCATTCATTTTGGATACAGGGATCGCTCACTGATACTGTCACATGGACACGGAGGCTACACTCATCCCAGTATCAGAACAGACTATGTGAGGCACAAATTGTGCTGCAAAGGTTTAATGCCCACATATATCTTTCAGAGGAAAGCACTCATCCCATCTCATTTACTGCAATGTTCATCGGTAGGTGGCACATTTTCTGCAATATCTCCCCGGTTCACTTTTCACTCATCCTTAATACCCTCCCCTTTTCACCCTATTCCTCCACATCAATGCCTCTGAGTGACTTGCCTCGGGTGTTTTTGGCTGACTCAGCTTGAAGCTCTGCAGTGAGTTATAGGAAACACCCCCTTCTCTCCACCCAACTTTATCCTGATCACAAGCAATCATCAGGCTTGCCAGTCTGTGTTTTTAGTGACTTGCAGAGCACTCACAGGCTCGCCGACTCCTTGTTTGCATTGTTTACGGATGCAAAGTAAGACAACTGTCCAAGCGAATTTGAATCGTTGTTTATCGCCATTGCTGCATATTTGGTGTCTAGTGGCCTAACATGATCGATATACATCGGTCATTACAAGAGTGAGGAATGAGTCTTTATTTTCTGTCTTGCTCCATTATTCTGAACTGAATGCAAATGAACTGGATTGTATAGGTGCATCTGAAAGTGTGTGTGTGTGTGTGTGTGTGTGTGTGTGTGTGTGTGTGTGTGTGTGTTGTAGCTAACTTCAACTTCACAGCACTCTGGTTTTGCCACCCTTACACATTACAAGATGTCTTTACTTCTTGTCCCTCCATCCATCATGATTGCAGTACAAGCGAGACAGCTGTCTTAGTCACGCAGGGAATATTCACAGCCCACCAGGCCATCAAATCTCATTGATGTTTCAGTCGAGGCAAGTCTACGGCATGTGTGTGTGTGTGTGTGTGTGTGTGTGTGTGTGTGTGTGTGTGTGTGTGTGTGAGGAGATGAAGAGGGCAATGAAGTGCTACTGAGGTTTGAAATGCATTGTGCCTTCAGTGACACTAGTGTAGTCGGAAATGTAGCGCTAGACTTGAAAAAAAAGAATTGTAGTTTGAATCTTCTTTGAGGGTTCAGAAGGAAGTGGATAAGGGAGACACAAAGGTAAGAAAAGGGATGGCAGGAAACGAGAGAAAGACAACAGACGTCAAAGGATAAAAGTCGAACCGAAAACAGTGCCTGCATGAGTATCGACCAGACTGAGAATAACAGTGAGAGACGTAATTATGGATAAATGGTTGTATGTTTGTTGACCCTGACTGGCGAGCTGTTCGGGCTGTACTCTGTATGTGCTCTGAATTGGTTAAGATAGACTGCAGCCTCCAAATGACCCTAAAAGGATTGAGCAGTTCTACAAATAAAAGTATTGCTGATGAGGTGTTTCCTTTGATTGATCAGAGATGAGGTTTTGCATATTCTTTGCATACTTACATTTTACTCGACTCTACTTTTCATGGTATTTTTTATTGCGATGCATTTTATCAAACACAATTTCCTTCAAATAAGGCCACTGACGATTTTTTTAGTGGAGAAAATAAATTTCCACAAGAACAACATATTTTCGGTTGAGTCTGATGGAACCCTCTGGCATCCAAGTTTCTTTGGATGATTTCACTTATTAAAACTCGACCCATAATTACCCAAATGCATCGCAAATGTCAGTCTTTCAGAAAATAAGCACAATCGGTTTGAAGGGGTTTTTCGGTGTTTTTTGGGTTTTTTTTTTTTTTTTTTTTTTTGGAGGCTGGTCCAAAATTTACTGTAAAATTCCAGCCAATTGCAAGGATTTCTACAAAGGTGCGATGCAAGTTATTCTGTCATTTATCTTCAGTAATAACTTTTATTTCTGGTCAGAGTCGTAGTGGATACAGAGTCTACTACAAGAGGGAAAACATTTTGGACATGTTCGAGCCTGTCACAAGGCATCATGTGCACACATTTTCACTCAAAGTCAATCTGCCACTATAGGTGGACATGAACAGA
>CM045744.1:33473975-33508975 GCA_024760905.1 Plotosus lineatus | reverse complement strand
TGAGGGTCATGTTCTTTGACTTCTCCAGCGCCTTCAACACCATCAGGCCAGCGCGCCTGCGAAGGAAGCTGGAGGGCGTGGGAGTGGACGGGCATCTTGCTGCCTGGATTATTGACTACCTTACTAACCGTCCACAGTACGTGCGGCTGCGGCGGGCTGTAAGTCAAAGGTGGTAGTCTGTAGCACGGGGGAGCACCGCAGGGCACCGTCCTCTCACCCCTTCCTTTAACATCTATACCTCGGACTTCATATATAACACAAACAGCTGCCACCTCCAGAAGTTCTCGGACGACTCCGCCATCGTGGGCCGTGTGTCAGAGGAACGAGCTGGAGTACCGGTCGGTCATCGCCGACTTCGTTGGACTGGTGTGGCGCAACCACCTGTGCTTGAACACTAGGAAGACGAAGGAGATGGTGGTCGACTTCAGGAGAAGCACTCAAACACACACACACACACATTTACTAGTGACATCCAGGGACAGGACATTGAGACAGTGGACAGTTTCAAGTACCTGGGTGTTCACCTTAACAATAAACTGGACTGGTCCCACAACACCAACGCCCTGTACAAGAAGCGCCAGAGTCGCCTCCACCTTCTGAGGAGACTCAGGTCGCCCGGCATATGTCCTGAACCTCTGCTCAGGACATTTTATGACTCTGTGGTAGCCTCTGCAATCCTCTACGCTGCCATCTGCTGGGCCCGGGCAGCACAGAGCGGGACAGAAAGAGACTGAACAAGCTGGTCAGCAGGGCCAGCTCTGTCCTCGGCTGCCCACTGGACTCTGTGGAGGAGGTGAGTGAGAGGAGGATGGTAGCAAAGCTCACATCCATCCCTGTCCAACAGCTCTCACCCACTGCACCAGACTGTCGAGGAGCTAAGCAGCTCCTTCAGTGTACGACTGAGGAATCCTCAGTGCAGGAAGGAGCGCTACCGCAGGTCGTTCATTCCCACCGCTATCAGACTGTACAACGCCACTTTGTAACTGTCTGTGAAAATACCGGTTATGTGCAATAAAAACCCCCGTGTACTTTAATCAACCACATCTACCCCACTGACTGTCAACCATATCAACCCATCTACTCTGCACTCAGATACATTACACTTTAATATAGGCCAGTCTATAAAGTTGCTCCATTCTTTTCTTTTCTTTTATTGTTTAGTAATTTATACTATTTATGTATCTATTTATTTATTTACTTATATAATATATATGTATGTGTGTATGTTCGTACTTGTACCTATTTTTGCACCCCCTACTGATAGTACCTCAAGAGCCTGTAACAGTGAATTTCTCCATTGTGAGATTAATAAAGCTGTATCTTATCTTATCTTATCTTATCTTATATATATATATATATATATATATATATATATATATATATATATATTTATATACACACACACACACATATACACACATACAGGAATCCTCACTTTCCACAGTTAATCGGGACCGAGATCCCCTGTGACCACCGAATTCCACGAAGTCGGATCATTCCCTCCTGACTGACGTATACGTACCTGAACATGTGTATATAATATCAATGGATACATATTCAATGATATAAATGGTTATAATAACAATTAAACATTCAAAAATAATGCATAAGATGTAAATAAAATATAAATACACACACATACAGACATGCGTGCGCGCGCACACACACACACACACACACACACGTCACATAAAAATGTAAGTAGGTTTGATGGGAGGTTTTGGGTTGTTTTTTTGTTTTTTTTTGTTGTTGTTGTTGTTTTGCATAATTGGCCTTGCTTTTGCTGCATTTTCCTTCTTTGTTTCCCCTATTCTTCCTTAATTTCCTTTTTTTTTTAATTCTATGAATATTTATTTATTTATATATATTTGATATTATTTTACAATGTTATGTTTATAATAATTGATTTAGGGGTGTTTTATGAGATATGGGAATGGTATTTATGGATGTATTGTACAGTATGAACGTCACACGTCACTGGAACATATAGTAACAACTTACGTTTTTTTTTTTTTTTCACCTTACGTTCGGCCGTCCGGAACCAAACTAAAACGAAAGTTGGGGAGCGTCTGTATTCAATGCTATAAATGCTTATCATAACAATTAAGCATTAAGAAACTATCCATGAGATGTAAATAAAATATAAATACATACACATATAAAGACAAGTGTTACGAGCAGTGGTGGTCTAATGGTACGGGGTGCTGTATCGCTGATCCTAAGGTTGGGGGTTCGAGTCCCACTCTCCACAAGGTTGCCACTGCCCCCTCCAGTGCAGCTAACTGGGTATTCAAAGGTCGGCCATGTCTCTCACTGTCTATGGTGGGAGGTTCATGTAAAAGAACCATTGCTGACTTTCGTAAAGAGGAGCTGCAAAGCCGTCAGCGTGTTTCTGTCCCTTGCTAAAGGGTTGTGTCAGGAAGGGCATCCAACGTAAAAACCTACGGCAAATCAAACAAGCAAAGCATTCGCTGTGGCGACCCCTGATAAAGGGAAAAAGCTGAAAGGAAATCTCTCTCTCTCTCTCTCTCTATCATTGATTATTAAAGGTATTAGTAGTCCTATGTATGTATGATCATTAAAGTGGATGATTCCTCTTCTGCAACATTACTGAAATCGAGAATTACTGTTTTTTGCTCACTTACTAATTTATTTATTTATTCAGATCCATTCCTTCAAAGATGCTATCCACACTCTCTCGATCTGTAAACTGCACTGACCCAAGCTCAGCTTTTCGAAAATAAAACCAGGCAGAAATTCTTGACTTTTGACCCACTGCCTTGCCAAGGTTTCTGCAAGCAGTGTTTTCATCTGGGGAGGAAAACACAAAGTTCCCTCGTCCTGACACTGTAACAGTTGCACAACCGCTGTTTCCCTTGCAAAGCAAAGTTCGACTGAAATTTCAGTCTTGAAAAGCACAGATCGTTCTGATATGGGTTTCACTAAGAATGACAAAGTCATGATCTGCTTTAGAAATTAAACAGGGCACTTTAGTCACTGACCGTAGCGTTCACTCAACATTTCCTTACTAACGAGCCAACAGCAGAAAACAATAAGGATTCAGAGAAGCATGTATTATAGAATGATGAATTTAAGCAGAGATGGTAAACATGGCAGTCTGCAGTCAGCCTTAACTGCGTATTAAGAAAGACCCAGAGAGATAGTGGGTGGATTATTAATGAAAGCTCTCCCTAGTTGGTGATTTGTTTCTTAAATTATGCTGACAGATATAAAAGGAAAGCATTAAATGACTGAGCAGGAAGGCTGTTTATCTCTTCAGCATGTCTAATAGAATAATATAAAGCACCGGGTATAATAGCATCTTCAGGTACTGGACTCAGGTTTGGGTGAAGTTAATTTCTTAACATGAATTCATTACTGATGATGACCCACTCATTCTTTTCCCTATTCATTCAAAATTTTAGAGTAGCCCAGGGAGGAAGACGCTCAACTGAACAATTCAACAAGCTTTTCATTTTTTTTTTTTTAATAAATTTATACTGAAGTTTAATCACACTGTGTAAACTTATCCAACAGGAATAAGGTTCAGTATGAGGCAGACAACAAGGTGAAAACAGCACTGCTATAGTGCTACCCCTGCTTCAACATACTTCATCTACCCCTGCTTCATCATACTCTAAAGCAGAGAATCCTCAGAAAGACAAACAAACAAACAAACAAACAAACAAACAAAAAAAAAAAAACAGTAACTATTAAGGTGATATATATGCACACACACACACACACACACACACACACACACACACACACACACACACACTTTGAGAACTTAATCTAATAACATGAGCATCAATATAGTTGCAAATCACAGAACAATTACCTTTTACTTTTACAAATAGAATATTTTAAAACGTTTTCCTCATTGCCAAAGTGAGAGGTGATGTATATTAGGAAAATATATTTGCAAGATTTATGTTTTGTTTTTGTGTGTGTGTGTGTGTGTGTGTGTGTGTGTGTGTGTGTGTGTGTGTGTATGTGTGTGCGTGCGCGTGTTTGAGTGTGTGTGTGTGAAATCAGAAGCAAGGGAAATATGAGCAGGTGAGAGCTTGAGAAAGCCATGTTTAGATGCTCTGTGTGCTCGAATCCGAGTCCACCATCAGGTCCTGAGTGGAGATGACAGATTTTTAGTTATGATTAGTTGTGGTTGGACAAAACTCAACGCAATGTTTAAAATTGTCAAGACACGCCTGTAGAGCTCTATAATGTTTAAAAAAAAAAAAGTAGTAACATGAGAGAAATAATAGTAATAATAATAATAATAATAATAATAATAATAATAATAACAAAAATAATAATAATAACAAAAATAATAATAATAATAATAATAATAATAATAATAATAAAACCACTGAGAGTAAAAACCCGGGATGGGTAAAAGCTTAAAAAAAAAAATAAAAAAAAAAAGGTCAATGTAACCCATGTGAAAATAAATAACTTGTAACTTTTGTATTTAGATAGATAGATAGATAGATAGATAGATAGATAGATAGATAGATAGATAGATAGATAGATAGATAGAAAGATAGATAGATAGATAGATAGATAGAAGTTTTTAGCATTAACTTTACTAAACAGTGACTGAAGCTGTTGCTTAGGGTAATAATGAAGATACAATTGTGTGTGTCTGGGGGGGGGGGGGGGGGGAACTTCCCATCCAGGCTAGAGTTAAAAAGTCTGATGGCATGGGGGGAACGATCTCTTCTGTCTGTCAGTGGAGCAGGGCAATGACAGCAGCCTGTCGCTGATGCTGCTCCTCTGTCCGGTTATTACATTGTGCGGTAGATGCAGTGGACTGTCTATAATTGACAGGAGCCAACTCAGCAGCTGTTGCTCTGCCACAGATGTTACACTGTCTATTTCTGTCCAAACTACAGAGCCCAACTTCCTCACCAGTTTGTCATGAAGCGTCCTTCTTAATGCTTCCCCCCAGCAGATCAAAGCATTACGGGGGCGCTTCTTACCACAGATTGGTAGAATGTCTACTGCATGGTGTTTTTTTTTTTTTTTTTTTTACTGTTTTGTTGAAGCCTTCTGAGAAAGTACAGACGGCTCTGTCCTTTCTTGCACAGAGCATCACTGTTGGCAGTCCAGTCCAGTTTGTCATTCATGTGGACACCCAGGTAGTTCTACAGCTGCACAATCTCTACCTGTTCCCCTTCTGATTATCACTGGCTCTGCATGTGGCCCAGGTCTTCTGAAGTCCACCATCATTTCCTTCATTTTGGTGGTGTTGCGGTGCAGATGGTTGGAGTCACACCAAGAAACAAAGTCCTTTATCAAGTTCATGTCCACTTAGCCTAAAATAGAGATACGATACCGCCTACAATAGCAGTGTCATCTGCAAACTTCTGCACATGGCTATACTCTGAGTCGTACTGGAGGTCCGAGGTGTACAGTGTGAACAGGACTGGGGAGAGTACAGTCACCTGTGGCACTCCTGTGCTGCTGACTACCGGGCCTGACATTCAGTCCCCTAGTCGCACATACTAAGGACTATCTGTCAGACAATCAGGTGATATGTGTGAGCTGACTCCCATCTGTCTCAGTTTGCCCCCATCCAGGTCAGTGAGGGATCGGTGAAGCAGACAGACAATTTCATCTTTCACTCCCACTTTCTCTTAGTATGCAAACTGCAGGAGATCAAGAGCATGGTCGACCTGTGGCCATAATGAGTAGCCATTCCATGGTCTTCACTACGTGTGACGTTAGGGCAACCGGTCTTAAATCGTTCAGGTGCCCATATTCATTCATTCATTCATTCATTTCATTTCATTCATTTATTTATTAATGATCACACAACCAAGTTGGTGGAATTTGCTGTCGGTACAGCACTCAGCTATGACAAAAGTTACAAAGGACATTAACAACACACATCATACAACAAAGACAGCACACATGAAAACAAATGATTACAAACATATCCATAACAACTACAGTAATAACAGACAACAAAAAGACAGATAAGGCTGTAATGTACATTCAGTGCAAAGAGTTCAAAGTCCTTATGCCTGTAGGGAAAAAAAAACTGTTCTTGAAACGGGATGTTCTGGTGGTCTCTTTGGGACTGGGATGAAGCATGGCCTTTTTCACAGCTAAGAGACACTTCCACATACCAAATTCAGGTTGAAGATGTGCTGGAGAGCAGTGGTCCCCAACCACCGGTCCACGGACCGGCGCCAGTCCGTGGCTCAATTGGTACCGGTCTGCAGAAGAAATAATTAATAATTCCTGTTTTATTTATTATCCGAGTCTGAACGAGCTTTAATTTTGAAAAAGTATTTTATTTTGAAAAATGACCATATTCTCTCGGTTATATGTCGTTTATTTGAGTGCTAAAATGTAACCCACAAGAGGATGCCACATGAACAGCGGCGTGCTGGACATGTTTCAAACAATATCAGGAATTTTGGGTGAGACTGAGCCTAAGCCTTCATTCTTCCAGCTGGTGCACCAGCACCTGTGATTTTTTTGAAAAAAAGTTCAAGCTCTACCTCCCAACCAACTTTTTTTTTCAGCTGTTGAAAAATAACATTCATGGAGTACTTATTATTATTATTACAAACAACGATGACCCCCCCCCCCCCTGGTAAATTTGCCAAGTGTAGACTGGTCCGTGGTGATAAAAAGGTTGGGGACCACTGCTGGAGAGGGTTCCCTAGCTCGTCCACGCATGCCTTCAACAGCCTTGGGGATATTTCGTCTGGACCTGCTGCTTTGCAGGGACAAAGCATTCTTAGTTGTCGGCTCACTTGGGCTCCTGTGATTGAGGGTGGAGGTGGTCTTTGAACAGTATATGTGGGTGAAAATATATTGTGCAGAAAAAAATAATTGTGGTCTGTAGTATTTTGTCGCATGGTGTTCAGCCTTGATTACAGTGTGCAATCGCCATGGCATTGTTGCAGAAGTTGGTCAAGTAAAGGCTCAGCAACATCACATGAACATAAAATTAAGTCAGCTGATGACATTGTACTGAATGAACAGGTTACCACATCAATGCACTTTTTCTTCCCTGATGGTATGGAAACGTCATTCCTCCTGATCCATTCTCACACAGGAGCTGACAACATAGAGTCCTGACCTTAACACTATTAAAAGTCTTCGGGATGTGTTGGAAAAGACTTTATGGGGTGGTTTGATTTTCTCAACATCAAGTGAAGATATCAATGAAAAAATTAACTCAACTCTGGACGAAAATAAATGATTATGATTTATTATATAGTTATGATTTGCTTAAGTTTGTTGAAACAAAACCATGCTGACTGCATGTGGTAATCAATGATGAAGGTGCCCCAACCAAATATTAATTTGAGCAATATTTTTCTTTTGGCCAGATGCATTTTTATAAATTATTATAGTACTTTGAATGATATTACATATACGCATCTTCACCAAATGCCTTATGCTAGTAATGCAATTATAATAGTATGTGTAAGATTAACGTCATCTCAAGGAATGTTGTCAATTAAATGATCTACAAATAAGGTGTACAAAACAAACCGGACCAATGCACAATGGATTCTATAAAAGAGGTTTCCAGTCATCATGACAGATGAGTTTGAGTCCTGGCTGATGATTGTGTCATAAAATCCTTCATATGGATGACTGTAGACCTTTCCGAAGTTAAATGAAGCCAAAAGGCCGAACAATGGTACATTAGAAACAATAATGTACAAAACAAGTGACTGAATGAGTACGATGTGTGATACCTCCTCTGACAACCCCGGAAAAAAAAAAAAAACAGTGCTTATACTGGTTACAATTATATCTGTGAGATAATGCAATGAGAGAAACCCCCATTGTTTCCGTTCTCATCAAGGTCCAATGCTTTGTCTCATTTCTAAAGTGTAAGACTGGAACTCCATTAGAAAGCCAAGCTGTGAGTTGTTCACTCAATGCAAATGATACTCTTACCTTTATGAGCATTCATTATTTTCAAAGAAGATGCACCGGGAGAGAGCAACCCAGTGTGGGCTAATATGTAGAAGGTGGATTCAAAAATAAAATGAAATCTAATCAATATTACATAACGCATCATTACAGAAAGCTAATGTGCAAATCTGAATATAGGATCCTGACGACTGTGATAATTATTGGTTTGCTTTTCGTATGCCATCGCACTCTAGACTAAACTCTCTTTGTGCATTTTTATTGTGCGCCCAAAACTGTCCCACAGTCCAGTATGACTTATATCTTGGGGTCTGAAGAGAAAGGGTGAACATGGCCGACAGCTACGCAAGTAGCATTTCTCTTTATTTTCCAATTTATTAACTGCCAACAGTTTGCAACCTTGAGGTACTAAAAGTGCGGTGATAAAGATTTCTAAATATTAAATGAAACCTGCTTTTCTGTCTTCATTTATATGTTGTATTTATGGCTCTTTCAACATTATATTTAAGTTCCTGGTGGTTTGTTCCACTGACTTGCTATGACACTGAACTGCCGCATAATTCAATTTCACTTTAATAACAACCAGCTCATCTGGGGTTTTCTAACCTTGTGTGTTCGTGGGTCTCTCCTCGCAAAATCCTCCACAATGAAAGTTGTGACACAATTGGATTGCATCGCTTGTACTCACTGCCAAAACAGATAATTAATACTTTTTCATGTTCAGTACACTTATGGTATTCTGGGTGATGAGGATGACTTAATTTAGACTGGAAATTAATAATAAAAAGAGCAGTAACTGACTAACACTATGAACGTACGGGCATGTAATTACTGATAAGCAGTTTATACAGCCATTTTTCCCTTCAATATAGTCAAGTTATTTTATACTGATTCCAATATCAGAAAAAAATACTGGATTCATAATAGCACGCTCCGACACAGAATGTATGATTCTGGAACCTATCTTGAGAAAAAACACCCTTTATGGGACAGCACTGCATTGTAATGCTTTGCTAATGAGAGAGGCATTAGGAGTAGTCTCTTGCTCCATTTTTCTTTATCTGTCACCCACACTGCAGATTCATGTTCTCTCATCTATCTAGCCATCTATTCCTTTCGGCTTTTTCCCTTTATCAGGAGTTGCCACAGCGAATGATTCGCACGTTTCATTTGGCATAGGTTTTTCCGCCGAATGCCCTTCCTGAGACAACCCTTTAGCAAGAGACAGAAACACGCTGACGGGTTCGCAGCTACTCTTTTACAAAAGTCAGCAATGGTTCTTTTACACCTTTCACCTTAGACAGTGAGAGACAGGCCGGCCTTTGATAACCCAGTTAGTTGCACTAAGGGGACAGTGACAACCTTGTGGAGAGTGGGACTCGAACCCCCAACCCTAGGATCAGCAATCCAGCACCCTTTACCACCAGACCACCACTGCCCCATTCATGTTCTCTCATCTCATCGAAATAATTCATCAATTTTATTAAACACAGACAGTGATTTACCCCAGGGGTATGTTCTGGGCCCTCTTATCTTTTTTATCACGACAACTAATTCCCTCCTCGAATCGCCACCCCTCCTCGAATCGCCACCTTATCGTGGTGGAGGGGTTTGCGTGACCTAATGATCCTAGGAGCTATGTTGTCGGGGGCAAATGCCCCTGGTAGGGTCACCCAAGGCAAACAGGTCCGGGGTGAAGGTCCAGACAAAGTGCGATTCAAAACAGACCCCTAAGACATGAGAAAACAACAGAGGAATCAGTCTCCCTTGCCCGGACGCGGGTCACCGGGGTTCCCTCCTGGAGCCAGGCCCAGGGGAGGGGCTCGAAGGCGAGCGCCTGGTGGTCGGGCTTATGCCCATGGAGCCTGGCCGGGCCCAGCCCGAAAAGGAGACATGGGTCCGCCCTCCCATGGACCCACCACCCGTGGGAGGAGTTTTAGGGGTCGGGTGCAGTGTGAGTTGGGTGGCAGCCGAAGGCATGGGTTCTGTCGGACTGATCCTCGGCTGCTTACTCTGACCTTCGGGACATGGAATGTCACCTCTCTGGCGGGAAAGGAGCCCGATTTGGTGCGTGAGGTGGAGAGATACCGACTAGATATAGTCGGGCTCACCTCAACGCATAGCTTGGGCTCTGGAACCATCCATCTCGAAAGAGGCTGGACCTTCTTCTATTCTGGAGTTGCTCATGGGGAGAGGCGGCGAGCCGGTGTGGGTATTCTTGTTGCCCCCCGCCTCGGTGCCCAAATGTTGGGGTTCTCCCCGGTTGACGAAAGGGTAGCTTCCCTCCGTCTTCGGGTGGGGGGACGGGTCCTGACTGTTATTTGTGCTTATGCACCAAATGACAGTTCAGAGTACCCACCCTTTTTGGAGTCTTTGGGGGGGGTGTTGGAGAACGCTCCCTCGGGAGACTCGCTCGTTGTCTTGGGAGACTTCAATGCCCATGTGGGCAACGATAGTGTGACCTGGAAGGGTGTGATCGGTAGGTACGGCCTCTCCAGTCTGAATCCGAATGGTGTGTCGTTGTTGGACTTCTGTGCTCGTCATAGTTTGTCTATCACGAACACCATGTTCGAACTATAAGGGTGTCCATAAGTGCACTTGGCACCAGGACACCCTAGGTCGCAGTTCGATGATTGACTTTGTAGTCGTGTCATCGGACTTGCGACCATATGTTCTGGACACTTTCGGGTGAAGAGAGGAGCTGAGCTGTCTACCGATCACTACCTGGTGGTGAGTTGGCTTCGGTGGTGTGGGAGGTTGCCTTCCAGACCTGGCAGGCCCAAGCGTGTAATCAGGGTCTGCTGGGAACGTTTGGCGGAGCCCCTGTCCGAGGCCTTTAACTCCCACCTCCGGCAGAGCTACAACCACGCCCGGAGGAGGCGGGGACATGGAATCTGAATGGGCCATGTTTCGTGCCTCCATTGCTGAGGCGGCAGCCCATAGCTGTGGCCGTAAGGTCGTCGGTGCTTGTCGTGGCGGTAATCCCGAACCCGGTGGTGGACACCTGCGGTGAAGGGGCCGTCCAGCTGAAGAAGGAGGCCTATCGGGTTTTATTAGCCTGTGGGACTCCTGAGGCAGCAAACGGTACCCGGCAGGCCAAGCGTGCTGCAGCCGAGGCTGTCGCAGATGCAAAATCTCGGGCGTGGGAGGAGTTCGGTGAGGGCCTGGAGAGTGATTATCGGTTGGCCTCAAAAGGTTCTGGGCCACCATCCGACGCCTCAGGAGGGAAGCAGTTCTTCACAAACACTGTTTACGGTGGAGGTGGGGAGCTGCTTACCTTGACTGGGGATGTTGTTGAGAGGTGGAGGGAATACTTTGAGGACCTTCTCAATCCCACCAACACGCCCTCCGTGGAAGAGGAAGACCCTGGGGGTGAGGGTCCGCCCATCACTGGAGTGGAGGTCATTGAGGTTGTCAAAAAGCTCCTCGGTGGTCGAGCTCCGGGGTTGGACGAGATCCGCCCGGAATACCTCAGGACTCTGGATGTTGTAGGACTGTCTTGGTTGACACGTCTCTGCAACATCGCGTGGTCATCGGGGGCTGTACCTCTGGATTGGCAAACTGGGGTGGTGGTCCCAATTTTTAAGAAGGGGGACCGGAGGGTGTGTTCCAATTATCGGGGAATTACACTCCTCAGCCTACCTGGTAAAGTCTATGCAGGGGTACTAGAGAGGAGGATCCGACCGATAGTCGAACCTCGGATTCAGGAGGAACAATGTGGTTTTCGTCCTGGCCGCAGCACTCTTGACCAACTCTATACGCTCCACAGGATTCTGGAGGGGCATGGGAGTTTGCCCAATCTGTCCACATGTGCTTTGTGGATTTGGAGAAGGCTTTCGACCGTGTCCCTCGAAAGATCTTGTGGGGCGTGCTCGAGAAATCTGGCGTTCGGATCCGTTGTTACGAGCTATTCGGTCGCTGTATCACGGAGCCAGAGTTTGGTCCGTATTGGTAACAGCAGCTCGGATTCGTTTCCGGTGGGAGTTGGAGTCCGCCAAGGCTGTCCTTTGTCACCGATTCTGTTCATAATTTTTATGGACAGAATTTCTAAGCGCAGTCGAGGCGATGAGGGGTTCTGGTTCGGTGGCCATCGGATATCATCTCTGCTTTTTGCGGATGATGTTGTCCTTTGGCTTCATCAAGTCGGGCCCTCCAGCTCTCATTGGAGCGATTCGCAGCTGAGTGCGAAGCAGCCGGGATGAAGATCAGTACCTCCCAGTCCGAGGCCATGGTTCTCAGTCGGACAATGGTGGAATGCACCCTCTGGAGTCGGGGATGAGGTCCTGCCCCAAGTGGAGGAGTTTAAGTATCTTGGGGTCTTGTTTACGAGTGAGGGAAGGATGGAGCGAGAGATCGACAGACGGATCGCTGCAGCCTCTGCTGTTAAGCGGTGCCTGTACCGGTCCGTCGTGGTGAAAAAGGAGCTGAGCCGCAAGGCGAAGCTCTCAATTTACCAGTCGATCTACGTTCCAACCCTCACCTATGGTCACGAGCTTTGGGTAATGACCGAAAGAACAAGATCACGGATACAAGCGGCTGAAATGAGCTTCCTTCGCCGGGTGGCGGGTTCTCCCTTAGAGATAGGGTGAGAAGCTCCGCCATCCGGGAGAGCTCGGAGTAGATCCGCTGCTCCTCCGCATTGAGAGGGGCCAGTTGAGGTGGCTCGGGCATCTGGTTAGAATGCCCCTGGGCGCCTCCCTGGTGTGGTGTTTCGGGCATGTCCAACCGGGAAGAGACCCGGGTCGACCTAGAACACGCTGGAGGGACTATGTCTCTCGGCTTGTCTGGGACCGCCTCGGTGTCCCCCCGGGAGAGTTGGAGGAAGTGGCTCGGGAGAGGGATGTCTGGACCTCTTTGCTAAGGTTGCTGCCCCCGCGACCCGACCCCGGACTAAGCGGAAGAAGATGAGATGAGATGAGATGAACTACTCAGTGGAATTTTTCACATGATTCCTATTCTGTTCCGAAATAAAAATACATATTTGAGGTGCTCATTTTATTTTCCCATTCCCAAAGTTAATCTATAACAACATATGGAAGTCCAGTAGTCTACTTTTTCAATTTTGCAATAAAAAAAAAAAAAAAAAAAAAAGTGTTTCTTGCAGGCTCTGTTTCCATTTAGAACACTATATTAGCCACAGATACACACAGATCTAGATATAGCTGTGTCAGAGGAAGATAAATAACCAGTATCTGCATTAGGAATGATTTTGCTCTGTCAGTTCATAGTTTAAGTTAAGGAGAAGGAATACTAGGAGTTTTACTTTTTCCAGAATTTGATAAAAAATAAATAAATAAATAAATAAATAAAGCCCTTGACATATCAACAGACATCCCTTCCAGCATTATCGTTTCCAAAATAACAAACAAGATGGCTTTTAAAAGAAGTGTCACTTGTATTGAAGAATGGCAGACTCAATCCTCATATAATAAATATGGAATACAAAAGAATAGATGCATCTGTCAACATGATATATCCAGTATTTATAGAAGGAAAAACAGCTTTAAACACTGTAACACTTTAACAATAATGCTAAAGGGGTGGCTAAAATACATTTCACTTACAACTTAAGCCATATACAAGCATTTTCTGGAATGAATGTCTCAAGTGGAATTAAAGGCTCTTGCCTGTTTAGTCATGCTCCAAAGCTGAATGTAGTTAATTGTCCTTCAGTGACTCTTCTCCCTGAGAGAAACTGCAAAATCATGACTGCTGCTTTTGATCTGAGGCTAAAACTGGGCTTGTTGCAGTCAGCTTCAGTTGGGTGTGCCAAGAACATGAGATGAGAAAGCTTTCGGACTAGCATGAAGAGAGAGGGCATTTTAGCACACATCCACTGAAAGGTAAATCCTTGGGATTTGGGAACAGATTTGGGGTGGGGGGGGGGGGGTGGGGGGGGGGGTGTTACCAAGATTTGAAAGTTTCTTTCCGTCTTTGCTGCTTTCTTTTAATATACCAAACTTCATTAGAGATCGAAAGGAACTTGGGTCTTTGAAACATTTTTTTAATTTTTTATTTTGTGCCATAGATTTTTCTGTTCTGAGAATACAGAAATGTTATTGGCATCGGAATTAGTGCTGTGTGCACTTATCTTCCATTTGATTTTATTTACTATTAATAAATCTTGGCTCCACCCCTGTTCTGTCACTAGTTTGCTCCCCCGACATATAAAATGGATGTGCCTGTCCCATGAGGCCCTGTAATTATTTGTGTAATCATTGTAAGGATTTACTGTATATTTTGATATTACAATGATCTTGAGTCATGACCTCATCTTGCATGTTTTGATGGTGACCAAGAATTAGTTCTTATTTTGTGTAAAATTGGTAAGGAGATTTAGATATGGGCAAGCGGGAACCCAACCAACATTGCCATCTTGGAGACGACATCATGAAGTGTTCAAAAATTGTACAGTTTAATCTGTAAATATATGGCAACCTGTATTGTATTTGAACATGTAATTTCTACTACAGGATCACAAGAGTGGAAACCCCAGTGCATCTACCTGGGTTATCAAAGGTCGGCCATGTCTCTCGCTGTCTAATGGTGTGAGGCATGTAATTGCTGATTTTCGTCAAGAGTAGCTGCAAAGCCGTCAGCATGTCAGCGTGCAAAGCCGTCACCCCCCCCCCCCCCCCTGCAGCTAACTGGGTTATCAAAGACCGACCGTGTCTCTCACTGTCTATGGTGAGAGGTTCATGTAAAAGAACCATTGCTGACTTTCAACAAGTGTAGCTGCATAGCCATTAGTGTGTTTCTGCCCTGCGGTGGCCTGGTGAGAGTCCCCGCGACCCTAATTAGGATTAAGGAGTTCTAGAAAATGAATGGATGAACATGATAATTATCTAATATCACACCCGATCTAATCTATTTAATTAGACAAATAATATTGTTTTCTGTACAATTTTGCAATGTAACTCAGTGAGTGACAGGTGCCCAGCCAATGATACCAACGCTTATTCAGGTACACTGGTGTGTGGCCACAGAGTGCAGATCAAACTTTACTCACATTGGTCATCAGTGTGCTCAAGGAGCTTGTGTTGATGCCCAGAGAGATGAAAAATGAGAGGGAACAAAGTCAGCCAAACAAACAAAAGATAAACCTGTACTGATGAAAACATACCCTCTTTAATTCCGATCAACTCCGACTGGTTCCGACCAATTCCGGCTGATTCCGACCGGATTGGACCGGTTCTGATCGGTGCCGACCGATTCCAACCGGCTTGAACTGGATACGTCCAGATACATCCGGTTCCAACCGGATCGTACCAGATTGGACCGGTTCTGACCAGATTGAACTGGATCTGACCAGTTCAGACCGGATTGAACCGGTTCCGACTGGTTTCCACCAGTTTGAACCACTTCTGACCAGTTTGAACCGGTTCCGACTGCTTCCAACCATTTCAGACTGGCTCTGACTGGTTCGAACTGGTTCTGACTGTTTTGAACCGGTTCCAACCTGTATGAACCAGTTCCAACCGGTGAGAACTGGTTGTGATCGGTCCTGACTGGCATAGAATAGACTAGAGACATTAAAAAAAAAAAAAAAAAAAAATGCTTGTTAATACTGAGTCTATCATTTCTAATCACTGGAAACGGTTTGCTCGAGAAGGTTGCTGTTTTGCTCAAAAACCTTCCGTGATCTACAATCATTGAAAGGCCGACTTCAGTTTTCTGCCCAAGTTATATTCTCAAGCCAAGCAGAAATTACAGTAGCATCCATTTGTGTCCGTTTTTAATGAAGTGACTAAACATGGCCCTGGGCTTGCTTTCTGAGCTGCATGGTAACGACCCCATTACCTTTGCACGCATACACACAGACCCTTGCACACTAAATGTTTTATGTGCTGCTCAGAATTTTTTAAGCCTAATAGCCCTAAAGTTGCTGCATGCAAAAGGAAGATAAGGACTCCACGGGCAGTGGTTCCTAATGAATTGCTTTGTAAGGTGGGATACCGAACAGATACTTCAAATCCTGTTAGTATTACAAACAAGGGTATTCACAAATAAGTAATCTAATTAAGGACAAAGAAAGAAACATGAACATCATGAAAGATTGCATGCATTACCTTCTGCCATTCCCTGACTGAGGAGCATTCGTTACACTTGATGCATCAGTTTGTCATGGTTTTCTCCACCATCTGTATTGCCTTCTGAGATGGCTTCACTGCTGTCAACATCCTTCTTTATCTGATGCCAGTGAATATCAAATTTATTGTGCACCTAAACGATTAATGGTCAGACAGTTTGTCATCGTCTTCTCCTCTCTGTCACACATTTGGCTGACCATTAGCACATCTCTCCGCTGAAAATAAACATCCCCTCCGCAATTCGATCGGTCTTCCAATTCCTTTGTACTAATAAAATCCAAAGCCAATTCCAATCTCTCTCTTATTTCTTCCAAGACTGGTCTCATTCATACCTCGGTGTTCTGGGTGAACATTTCAAATCTTTTCCACAACCAGTAAGGACAATATTAAGAGATCTCAATCCCAAAGTAAACTCATACAATCATACAGCAGTGGTTATTAAGCATGCTCATCATATCAAACAGACAGTGAGGCAAAAAAAAAAAAAAAAATCATGAATAAACTAATCAAGAGAAAAAAAAAAAAAAGACAATATTGTATATAAAGTACAAGCACATGAAACTCTAAATCTGGTGTGCATGATGTCTCATTTACATACGCTCGGAGACAACGGCAATGATATGCCAGATAAGAGGAGCAATTTTAATGAGTGCAGCATTCATGTCAAAAATTCCACAGGGAAGCAGTTATGAATTTCGGCAATCTCTTTTCAGTCACTTAGCCAACTCTACTTGCTCTAGAAGCTGATATCAGGACGTGGGTTATCATTCTTATATTTCAACCCTGAATACGTTTACCATTACTACGAGTACTACTACTACTACTACTAATAATAATAATACGGGGATCCCTCACTTCACACGGTTAATTGGGACCGGAATCCCCCCGCGACCACCGAATTCGGCAAAGTAGAATCACCCCCCCACCCCACCCCCCTGACTGATGTATACGTACATGTATATGCATATATAATATCAATAAATACATATCCAATGTTATAAATGCTTATAATAACAACAATTAAACATTAAAAATAATGCATACGATGTAAATAAAATATAAATACACACACACACACACACACACACACATGCAGAAATGTGTTAGGTGCAGTGGTGGTCTAGTGGTAAAGGGCGCTGGATTGCTGATCCTAAGGTTCGGGGTTCGAGTCCCACTCTCCACAAGGTTGTCACTGCCCCACACCCCCCACCCCACCCCCAGTGCAGCGAACTGGGTTATCAAAGGCGGGCCATGTCTCTCACTGTCAGTGGTGAGAGGTTCATGTAAAAGAACCATTGCTGACTTTTTTTGTAAAGAGGAGCTGCATAGCCGTCAGTGTGTTTCTGTCCCTTGCTAAAGGGTTGTGTCAGGAAGGGCATCCGACGTAAAAACCTACGGCAAATCAAACAAGCGAATCATTTGCTTTTTGTTTTATGTTTGTTTAGGGTTTTTGTTTTTTTTTTTGCGCATAATTGGCCTTGTTTTTGCAACATTTTCCTTAACGTTCCACCTATTCTTCCTTAATTTCCATATTTTTTAATTCGATGAATAATTTCTTTAAAAACAAAAAAAAAAAAAAAGAAAAAGAAAACCACGATGCACTGAAGCCGCATGAATTTAAGTGTGAAGTAGCAAGGGATCCCTGTAATAATAAAAATAATAATAATAATGATAATAATAATAATAATAATAATAATAAGAAGAAGAAGAAGAAGAAGAAGAAGAAGAAGAAGAAGAGAATGAAGAAGAGAATGAAGAAAACTGATCCTAAGTTTGGGGTTCAAGTCCCATTCTCAATGGGTTGTCTCTGTCCCTCTCAGAGCATCTAACTGGGTTATTAAAAACTGGCCATGTCTCTCACTGTCTATGGTGCGAGAGATGTAAAAGAACCATTGCTGACTTTCGTCAAGAGTAGCTGCATAGCAATCAGTGTGTTTATGCCCTGTGATGGACTAGTGAGCTGTTCAGAATGTACTCTGCCCTCGCCCAGAGTCGGCTGACTTGGGTATAAGCCTCCCTGAGACCCTAATCAGGATAAAGTGGTTAAAAAAAAATAATGAATAATAATAATAAGAAGAATAATAATACATCATAATAACTAAAAAAGATCTGCATACTTTAGGCAATGTATATATTCTCCAGTTGACTGTTTTACCTTCTGAAATCAGTCATTCACTCACTGAAACATTTAATTCTATTAGGGCCACGTGAAGGCCAGAGACTAATATAGTCAACTCAGTGCAAAGGAGGGGTAAACCCTGAACAGCTTGCTAGTTTACCTGAGCACAAAGCACATAACCATTCACACTCCAACCTCAGGGCAAACTGGAATTGCCAAATAGCTGAATACCTTTGGACTGTGAGAGGAAGCTGAAGTACCCGCAGTACACCCACACAAGCAAGAAAAGAACATACAAACCCAGGACCTTCTTGCTGTGAGGAGGACATGATAACTACTATGGAACTGTGCCGTCCCTGCTAGAATCAGATTGATCAAAGACTGGTATTTAACAGCGTGTAACAGTGTGGGATATCCATCGTCTTATATGTGCAATATCTATCCAGCTATACATACACACACACACACACACACACACACATATACACACATACATATATATACATGTGTATGTGTATATATGTATGTATATATATATATATATATATATATATATATATATACATACATACATACATACATATATATATATATATATATATATATATATATATACATACATATATATATATATATATATATACATATATATACACATACATATACATATATATACACACACACACACACACAAACACTATATATATATATATATATATATATATATATATATATATATATAGAGGATTTTCTGAGTAGATCCTTCCGTAGGAGAGTGCTCAATACTTTTTGGTAGAGCAAATAAACAAAAATAAAAGAACAGGACAAAGACTTTCTATTGAAACTCCATTTATCACTACAGATCTGTTTCGAGGGGTGGTGAAACCATCCTCTCTCTTCAGGTGATTATAGCAGGTGATTATATATCTGCTATAATCACCTGAAGAGAGAGGATGGTTTCACCACCCCTCGAAACAGATCTGTAGTGATAAATGGAGTTTCAATAGAAAGTCTTTGTCCTGTTCTTTTATTTTTGTTGTATATATATATATATATATTCACACACACACACATATAAACATATATACACGTATATACAACCGGTCCGATTTCCTCCCACAAACCAAACACATGCACAGTAGGTTAATTGGCCGTTCTAAATTGCCCGTAGGTTCGCATCGTGCAGAAGGCAATGGCAAACCACTGCACTAATCCTGCCAAGAAACACTCTAGATTTTACCTTATCCTCTCCCAGTGTCTGAATAAGCTTCATCCTTGCAAATAGTTATCACTATATAAGTTTACAATTATACAAGTATGCACAGAACAAGTCAATCAGATTGATGTCCAAAATTTGTCCATCATGTATTTGAAATATTATCATGAGTTAATTACATTAAAGTCGCAATTTGTTTAATTCACCATATTGTCCTTGATTTTGATTTTTATTATCTCTCTCTCTCTCCCACTCACCCCCCCACACTCACACACACAATCTAGCTTGCTCACAGATGCAAATAACCCCAGTGTAACTGGCGTCTGCCTGAAATACTGTATGATTGTTTATTCCGTGCTTAGCACTTCTGCCTCACAGGAAGAAAAAGTGTGCGATGCAAATTGGATATTCTCGATTGCCTCTAGGTGTAAATATGAGTGCAAATGTGTGGTGGACCTGCAGAGGACTTGTAAGCAGCTCGTGGTGTACCCAGCCTTCTTCTGAAGTCAGTTGCAAGTGGCTCTAGCCTCCCTCTGCCCCTTATGAAGACTATAAAGATGTTCACAAGATGCAAAACAGAAAAAGTAAATTTGTATATTCTAAATTATTGTGATATTCAGCACATTTAGTCACCAATCAATGTTTGCCATACCTCAAACAGAGGGAAAATTAATTATTCTCTTCTAATGATTTCTGTTTTATGCATCAAATTAACTATTCTTAGTTGAAGTGATTTAATCAAAAAAGGACACTGATCAATTTTGATTTATCATTTGCAAATATCTACTACAAGTCCATTTCCCCCAATCTGATGGTGTCTGTGTTGCCAGTGGATTATAAAATTCTTTACTAGAAATAGATAAAGTTAAAGGTTTTTAGCATTACCTTTCTACAAAGTAGAATACAGGGATCCCTCACTTTCAGCAATTAATTGGGACCGAGATCCCCACGCGACCATCAAAATCCACGAAGTAGGGACCTGACCAGCCTACTCTTTACGAAAGTCAGCAATGGTTCTTTTACATGCGTCACACCATAGACAGTGAGAGACATGGCCCACTTTTGATAACCCAGTGAGCTGCACTGGAGGGACAGTGACAACCTTGTGGGGACTCGGACCCCCAACCTTAGGATCAGCTATCCTGCACCGTGGTCTATTGGATAGGGTGCAGTCAGACAGACAGACAGACAGACAGACAGATAGATAGATAGATAGTAGTTTTTAGCATTAACTTTACTAAACAGTGACTGAAGCTGTTTTTTTTGTTGTAATAATGAAGATACCATTAAAATAGAAGGCAGGACTGAGGTTTACAAGTCACAGAACTTTAGAGATGCATCTATTACTTACATTGACAATTACAACTTAGAATGCTAAGTTAATTACAATTTGAGGGAAAAATATTACATTCTTCACCTCAGCATACAAAAAATATTATTGTAAGAATGAAGTAAGATGAGAATATCACAAATTATAATTCATGAAGCTTGATTATAATCTATTCTGAGCATGAGACATTTTTTAAAAAAAATATTTTTAACTATCAACTGTACTTCAAACTTTCCTTGTTATTGTAATTTAATTATTCATTCAAAGGGTTAAAATCATACATGTACAAAACATAACCGAGTTAAATTAAGAGGAGAATAAACAAGAATTGATATCATTGCAAACCTTTTAAAACATCAATAAATACATGAAACAAAATCCTTATTGTACCTTTTATTTCCATTTACATGTACATAAATGCATTGGAGACACTTCACATTATATTCCAAATAAAAAAAACAAAGAATAATATATCAGATTTGTGCTTTTCCTTTAAATGAATTGAACAAATGTGATTATTGTTAAAAATAGAAGCATCTGCTTTCTTCTTTACAAACTCAAACATTCTCTGTATAAACTGAAAATGCTTTAATGTTTTGCTTTCTTTTGAATCACTGAACTAATATTTAGTTGTATAAAAACTCTTTCTGAGAACTGCTGCATATTTGTGTTGCATGGAGTCAACCAGCTCCTGGCATCTGTGAATAGATATTCCAGCCCAGGATGATTGGACAACATTCCATAGTTGGTCTGTATTTCTTGGGTTTGCCTCAGAAACTGCATTTTTGATGTCACCCCATATGTTTTCTATTGGATTAAGGTCCTTGGTTCAGGTCAGCTGCTCCAGAACATCAATCTTGTTGGTCTGTAACCAAAGTATTGCCCATTTACTGGTGAGTTTGGGGTCGTTATTCATTTGGAACCCATTTCAAAGGCATTTCCTCTTCAGCACAAGACAACACGAACCCTTCAACTCTTCCAGTGTATCCAAACTGATCCATGATCCCTGGTATTCCATAAATATGCCTGACACCGCAGTATGAGAAACATCCCCCATATCATGATGCTTGCACCACCATGTTTCACTGTCTTCACAGTGTACTGGGGCTTGAATTCAGTGTTTGGGGGTTGTCTGACAAACTGTTTCTGGCTACTAAACCCAAAAAGAACAATCTTACTTTCATCGGTCCACAAAATGTTGTGCCGGTTCTCTTTAGGCCAGTCAATGTGTTCTTTGGCAAATTGAGCACGTCTTTTTTTTTTTTGGGACTTTGGGGGGAACTCGTTGCTCATAGCTCAGCTTCACGTAGGCTGCTCATTGTAACAAGACACACAGGTAACTTTAGGCCTTTGCTTTTCCTGGAGCTGATTGTTTGGTGAGTGCTTCCCATTTTTGCTCATGTTCGATCCATGTGAATGGTAGTTCTTCATTTTTTTTCATGGTTTTCAGGTTTTGATTGTCATTTTAAAGTGTTTGCGATCATTTTAGTTCTACAGCCTATAATTTTCTGCACTTGTTCATATGGTTTCCCCTCCCCAATCAACTTTTTAATATAAGTACGGTGTTGTTCTGAACCATATCTGGACCGACCCATTTTCCTCACAATTTGAGAGAGAAATGTTCTATAACCACTAGGTACAACATTTGTTAGCTTCCTTCTTAAATAAGAGCAATGATTGGTACCTGCTTTTCAAAGGATGAATGACGTCAATAATTGAACTCCACACTGCTGTTATTTAGAACATGCCCCTTTCAATTAGTGATTGAATTACACAGAATCAGCAGCATGCAGGTCATGACTGCTGGTTCTGGTGAATTCTCTGACTTTACTACATCTGCTAGTAAATTATTTGCCATGTAGAAATGCAGACATTTGTCGACTTACGACCGCTTTTGGTTCCGGCAGACCGGTTGTAAAGCGATCTGGTCGTATGTCGACTTTCCATCCAAATACACTCATGCCAAACAAAAACAGATGAATAAATCTCACACATTTAAATCTATACATCTATTTTCAATTCCACATCACTGTTGTGCGCGGCGAAGAGCCAATCCTTTCTGTACTCCAGTGTGTGGGCATGTTCGATACCTTCAAACTCCAATTTTATTGGATTATAACAACAGCCACAGACTGCGCGTGTTGTTTTTGAGTAAAAAGATAAATTTCCCTCATTTTGATCAGCTCATTTCCACGAAGCCAAGCACAGCTGGCAAGCAAACACAAATGGACAGACATGGAAAAACTTCAACCCGCAGACCAGCTGATTGCCAAAACATGGGATGTGCTTCCTGTCACATAAACACTGCAGCGTGTGAGTCCAATAAAATTAGAGTTTCAATGTATCGGACCCGCCCACACACAGAAAGGATTGGCTCTCCGCTTCGCGCCACAGTGATGTGGCATTGAAAGTAGATGAACAGATTTGCTCTGAGCTCTGAGTAGTTAGAAAGTGAAGCTGCATCATCTCCTGCTTGGCCTTTTAAGATGCTGGTGCTGCCGGCAGCACAAACAACTGTCGTATGCAACACTCGCACTGCCATGAATCATGCTTCACCACTTTTGCAGTCATAAAGTCGATCAGACGTAACTCCCATAGGTCATAAGTCGGTGATTCACTGTATAATTTCTACCAAAAACACTGATTGATCAGGTAAGTGATGTCTGACTGATATTATTTTGAACACAACTTAAGTGTATGTTTGTTGGACACTTTTACTTTGAACAGATTTAGTTTTCAGTTTACCCACTTCAAATTTTTGCACTTCTGTCTGGATGTCACACTATACAGTATGTCTGTCTGTCTGTCTATCTATTTTTCACAAATCAAACGTTATACAGCATACAAGATAATACATTCTCTTAGGTAGTTTTAGTGTTCCTTCTCTTAACCTGGGTAAGAACATACACAGAGATGGGCTCACATTTTTTTATTTAATTTGAATGGAAGACAGGCAATCTGCCATTGTAGCAATAAAGCAATGGGGAAAACTACTACGTTATTGTGAACTGTGCATTAATTCAAGAAATAAATGTTGGTTCCCTTGTGTCATCATGTCCAGCTGTGACCCGTGGAGTGTACACAACTTCTGAACGTGTGCTGTAGTATCTGGCACCAAGTTATTGGCAGCAGATCCTTTAAGTCCTTCATGGATTAGAGTTGCTTGTTGAGCACATCCCTTAGATGTTTCAACAAATCAAGATCTGTGGAATTTTGAGGGCATCAAAACCTTAAACTCTTTGTCTCTCAAACCTGTACATTTTTTTTTTTCCCATTCAGAAACTCTATTGACATGAAGTGGTATATGTGTTTAGTGCTGATTCCCATGGTAAGAACCTTTGGCAGTAGACGGTGGTTGGCATGGGAACTCAGACCAGCAAGCTGCATTGTACTATTCCCTCACATCTTTGTATCCTTGCCAACATGCCTAAAATTGTTCAGCGTTTTGTGCTGCAGTAGCCTTTCTGTGAGATCAAACTAGGCAAGCTAGTCTTCATTCTCACACACACTGATTGACACCCAATGTTGGGGCGTTTGTTCAACGCCCATCCTTGGACCGTTTTTTTGTCGCTACTCAAAACTGCTACCAGTAATACTCTACAAGTCCTTATGTTTTGGAAATGCTTTGACATAGCTGTAAAGCCTTCACAATTAGGTCATTCCATGTCAAATCCAGAATGAACTAACCTTCTTGAGTTACCATCTCAGAATTTCATTTATTTATTTATTTTTTTCATTCATGGGGTGGCATGATGGTGGCTAGGTACCTGTTGACCGTTTAGAGTTCCGCATCACTCAACTTTTGTTAATTTACCCTAAAAATAATTAGGCACTAGAATGCACTCTTGTTATTAACATATTAACAACATCCTTGGAAAACTTTTGGCCAGAGTCTTTTGAAAAAAATAGGAAGAACCAGAAGAAATAAAGACAGAAAAGATGCCTCGACTGAGTCTGGCAAGGGTACACAAGATGGCGATCAGGCCGGAACCGAAATCTCTGATGAACTTGACCCTGCTCTTGCTAAAGCCCTTAACTTGATGACTGCTAATATTATAAAAGTAACAGATGAAGAACTTGGTCACCTGACTAAAACTATTCACCAACAGGCTGTGGAGCTCCAGGCTATGACTATTTAGGTGTCTATTGAAATTTTCAGCTGTGTCCAGACTTTCAGTGCCTGGATATGGCTGAAAATGTCTACAGACATATAAATATTAGGGTTGTTAGTTTAACAGAGGACACTGAGATTGGGCAGCCGGTGGAGTTTTTTGAGTTGTGACTGTTTCCTGTTCTCATGACTACAAATGTCCGACGGATAAAACTGGAGAAAGCCCATCGGTCTCTCGCACTGAAGCCGGACCAGTATAAAGCCCCGAGGATGTTGCTACTATGAATCCACTTCAGTAGAGAAGCAGAGGATGATGGAAGCAGCACGTTGGATCAGCTAAGATGTCTGATTAATGTACAACGGATCCAGGCTCTAATGCTTCAATGCTTCAATAGCTATATCTCCATAATGCCATGACACAGCTCGCTCCCATTAGCTATGATGGAGCTGCATCTCCATAATACCCATGATGCTTTTCGTGTGCCTTAGACCCATTCTTAGTCACGGAGTTCTAACATGCGTAAAGGACAGAGTTACTGTTGTTTCGTGAGTTTTTCGAGTGTGCTCATTGCAACTTTATTTTTTTGGCTCAGGCTTTTAACCTTGCAGAAACATTTGTAAGATTATAACTCTGCTAAGAAGACATGGTCAACACACATACACACACACTCACGCAATTGGTAAGATTCCCAGTGAAAGTGATTCCCAGTGCGAGTGAAAAGAAGAAACAGGCTCGTGGCATGCGGTTGAGTGATATTGCCAAGGAATATGGCCAAACCTGTCTTCCATCAGTACGATATTGAAGCAGAAGGCAGCCTTAAAAGGTATACTTTTATAATTTTTAAAGGGTTTAGGGGATAGTATTGGGGGCCTTGGAACGAATCAGACCTTTTACATGTAAAACGTGCTTCAACTTACGAGAAAAATCAGGTTACGAAACCACTTCTGGAAAGGATTAATTTCGTAAAGTGAGGTACCAGTGTATTTACCATATTTCTGCGGCGAGCATCTCCTCATTTTTCTGACAATATTGCATTTTTTTTCACCGCTTATTTACTGTTTAAGTGTGAAGGTTGTCTGTATGGTGAACAGTTCTTGAATATTTGGGGAAATTTTTGTAGTTATTTCATGTTATGCCTGTTCTGAGTGTAAATTATTTCTTATGCTCAGTACATAAAGCTACATGTAAATTAAGATTTGAGTTGGGTAGTAGTTTGGCATTTCCCATCCCCCTAGAGGTTACTATTGAAGAGATTTATTATTATAAGTCTGATCTGCTTATTTTGATGTGATAGTCAATGAGTTGCCTCATGGAGAGGTCTAATTTAAATACAATTAAGATTTGTTCATGGAACATGCAGGGTTTCCAAAATAATTCTAAGAAGAGAGTGGTTTTATCATTGTTCAAAAAAAAGGGTGTTTCCATCACTATCCTCTTGAAGTAGGTACTCCAAGCGTTGCTATCACGAACGTGTACAAGTGCTGACCACCACTGATAAGATTGCTTTTTCATTGTTTTTTTTGTAAACAGGGTAATTGTAGTATTAAATTTATTTTTGTGGAAAAAAACAAAAGTTAAGTGTTTAGCATACCGTATGTCCATGTTTAAGTATATAACTAGCATATATAATCAATTATCAGCAATTAAAGACAGGTTGTACCCGCCTTCTGACAACACATTGGCATAATTGCTGAATGAAGACATGGAAAGCATGATGGTTTCTGACAGCTCACGCAGTCTCGCATTAATCGGAATGGCGCTGAAACACTGACAGATGGCTTGTTTGTTTCTTCAGCTGAATTTTCATATAAAAATTCTGCCCATTACTCTGCTGGAAATGGGTAAAATACTGGATTTAAATTTTAATTTGTGTTATAGAATGGCGAAATCAATACGAAATCGGGAAAATGGAGAGGCTTTTGATTGGGTCAAATGGTCGTACTTGTTCTATCTTTTGGAGGAATTTGACTTGGGCAACAATTTTGTAAATTGAGTCACAGAGTTTTGTATCATAATCTGACAGCTACCATTGCGATTAAAAGGTTTAGATTTAGCAGCTGCCCCTCCACCGTGAGAACACACAGGGTGACCATTAACCCCTTGATCTTTGACATTGCAATAGAACCACTTGCCCAGGCAATAAGGCAGAACGTTCTTATCGCTAGCATTTTTATGTTGGAGAGGAAACATTTACAGTTACAGCATTTGGTCGGCACTCTTATCCAGAGCGGCTTACAATTACCATATTTTTTTATAAAACTGAACAAGTGAGGGTTAAGGGCCTTGCTTAAGGGCCCAACAGTGGTGATAGTGGGGGATTGAACCACTGACTTTCAGATTAGCACATCATTGCCTTATCCACGAAGCCACCGCTGTACCACTTACTTTATACACAATGTATTGCTAAATCTTTCACATCCTCAATTCCTTGTTTAATTAAAGCTCTCTCATCTTTTAGCATTTTCTCTAGGTACAAAATTAATCTTACAAAGAGTGAGGCTATGCCGTTGGAATTATTAACATGTGTTCCAAATATGGCAAAGTCCTTCCCTTTTCACTGGTCTCCCTCTTGATTTACCTTCCAGGGGGTGCATGTAACACCCACATATGGTCAAATGTATATAAGGTCAACGTTCCTCACCTTTTGTATGCCATTAATGCAGATTTGGATGGCTGGGCCCTCTCCTCCTTTACTGGCTAAGTAGGATTGCGCTCATTAAAATAAACATTCTGCCTAGATTTTCGAACCCACTGCAAAGGATCCCTATTTTATTAGCTAACAAAGTTATCAATGTGTAGGGCAGTGGTGGCCCGGTGGTAAGGTGCTGGATTACTGATCCTTAGGTTGGGGGTTCGAGCCCCACTGTCAATGGTTGTCACTGCTGTCCCCCAATGCAGTTAACTGGGTTATCAAAGGCCGGCAATGTCTCTCAATGTCTACGGTGAAAGGCTGTAAAAGAACCATTGCTGACTTTCGACAAAAGTAGGCTGCACAGCCATCAGTATGTTTCTGCACTGCGATGGCTTGGTGAGCTGTCCAGGGTGTGCTCTGCCTTTGCCCAGAGTCAGCTGAGATAGGCATGAACCTCCCCGCAAGCCTAATTAGGATTAAGCAGTTCAAAAAAATCAGTGAACGAATGATGTTATTAAGGTCTTAGACAGTTGGATGAGTTCTTGGGCCCAGACTTAAGATGGCTAAGCTCCAAATGGTTGGTTCTGGTGGTGGACTAGATTCCAAATACGAGATACTGTACTATCAACTGGCTATAGCAAACTGGCTACCCAAGTTCAATCTGGTTTGATATTGAATCTTCTCAGGCTTTGTTTGTGAATAATTTTGAGTCTGTTAAGGATCTCTGAACTAACCCTATTACTCTAAACACAATCAAAGGCTACCGGTCAATTCGTACTACAGAGGGCCATACTCATCTAACATCTCCTCTTACTCCTGTCCTAAACAGCTTTGAAGTATGGTGTGACCAAAGGCTCACAAAATTAGGTGATCTATTTAATGGCTAGCGTTTACGATCCTTTCACCAGCTACAGCAGTAATATGGTTTATGGAATCGTGAATTCTTCAGGTATTTACAATCAGACACTTCATCACAAAGGACACTACCTTACCATCTAACTGTGCTACTTCACCCGTGGAAAGGGCCTTGTCTTTAGAGACAGCTATGAAATGCATCAGTGTTTTCTATAAAACTCTAGGTTCCTATTCACCCCGTCCTCTCTACCCACAAAGCACGACTGGGAGAGAGGCTTGGACATTTCTATAGATGAGGCTGTCTGGCAGGAAGTGTGGGCTCATGCGGTCGATATTTTAACCTGCAACCGGACCAAATCTAGCTAGTTTAAGACCAGTTAGAGATTGTGGATCGTACAACACAACACCTGGATGTGCTTAAAGATGTGTTTGTACTGGTCTGATATTGTAAAAGAACTATCTTTTATTTTTGTTGTTTAAATACTGATGGATCCCATGTGGCTTATACTGAGTCTCCTAGATGCTCGTATCACTAACACCAAATACAGGAGTTTATTCAAAATACCGACTTTTGCTTCTTGGAAGAACATTAAAATGTACAATTCAAACATTCAAACAATGCACAAGCTGCTCTCCCATCAATGATGTCCAAACATCCCGCCCCCTGGCCTCCCATTGGCTAACAACTGAGCTGTCGTTCATGTCACCTTCACTCAAGCACCATCTTAGACAGATCCACCTGACGCTATCTTGGACAGGGACGCCATCTTGGCCTGTCGCCATCTTGGACATCATTGCCAAGGAGGAATGATGCATCTACCTCCCATTGCCTATTATGGAGCTGAATCCACCAGATGCTTTTTGGGTAAAGGACAGAATTACTGATGTTTTATGCTTTATTTCTTGACTCAGGCTTTTAACCTTCCATAAACATTTGTAAGATTATAACTCTGCTAGGAAAACATGGTCAACACACGCGCTCTCACACACACACACACACACACACACACACAGTGAGAAGAACAAACGGGCTCAAGTACCTTACTAACCGTCCACAGTACGTGCGGCTGCGCGGCTGTAAGTCAAAGGTGGTAGTCTGCAGCACGGGAGCACCGCAGGGTACCGTCCTCTCACTCTCCCTTTTCAACATTTATACCCTCGGACTTCATATATAGCACAGACAGCTGCCACCTCCAGAAGTTCTCGGACGACTCCGCCATCGTGGGTCGTGTGTCAGAGGGGAACGAGCAGGAGTACCAGTCGGTCATCGTTGACTTCGTGGACTGGTGTGAGCGCAACCACCTGTGCTTGAACACTAGGAAGACGAAGGAGATGGTGGTCGACTTCAGAAGAAGCACTCGAACACACACACACACACACACTCACTAGTGAACGTCCAGGGACAGGACATTGAGACAGTGGACAGTTTCAAATACCTGGGCGTTCACCTTAACAATAAACTGGACTGGTCCCACAACACCAACGCCCTGTACAAGAAGGGCCAGAGTCGCCTCCACCTTCTGAGTATGCAGACCTCTGCTCAGGACTTTTTATGACTCTGTGGTGGCCTCTGCAATCCTCTATGCTGCCATCTTCTGGGCCCCGGGCAGCACAGAGCGGGACAGAAAGAGACTGAACAAGCTGGTCAGGAGGGCCAGCTCTGTCCTAGGCTGCCCACTGGACTCTGTGGAGGAGGTGAGTGAGAGGAGGATGGTAGCAAAGCTCACATCCATCCTGGTCAACAGCTCTCACCCACTGCACCAGACTGTAGAGGAGCTAAGTAGCTCCTTCAGTGGACGACTGAGACATCCTCAGTGCGGGAAGGAGCGCTACCACAGGTCGTTCATTCCCACCGCTGTCAGACTGTACAACGCCACTTTGTAACTGTCTGTGAAAATACCGGTTATGTGCAATAAAAACCCCGTGCACTTTAATCAACCACATCTACCCCACTGACTGTGAACCATATCAACCCATCTACTCCGCCCTCAGATACATATACACTTGAATATAGGCCAGTCTATAAAGCCGTTCCCTTCTTTTCTTTTATTGTTTATTAATTTAGACTATTTATGTATCTATTTATTTATTTACTTATATAATATATATGTATGTGTGTATGTTTGTATATGTATCTATTTTTGCACCCCCTACTGATGGTACCTCAAGAGCCTGTAACAGTGAATTTCTCCATTGTGAGATTAATAAAGCTGTATCTTACATCTTAAGTAATATCACAAAGGAATATGGCCAAACCCGTCTACCATCGGTACAATATTGAAGCAGAAGGAAGTCTTAAAGGTATACTTTTATCATTTTTAAAGGGTTTCAGGGGTAGTATTGGGAGCCTTGGAACAATCACGCATTTTACATGTAAAATGCGGTTCAACTTACAAAAAATGCAGGTTACGAAAAAAGCTCTGGAACGGATGAATATTGTAAGGTGAGGTACCGCTGTAAATATATACCATATTCGACGTGATAAGCGTCCAGGTTGCTTAAAAAAATGGAGTGAGCGGGCACTTATTAAAATGTTACCATCAGAATGGAACTGTCAGCTACGCTTCTCTGCTGGAGCCTAATCGAATATTTAATGTATCAGGATAATATTTAATCATATTTCATACTTATATTTATGATATATATTTCTATATGTTTTATTCCATTTCTACTTGTTCTTCAATTTCATTTCACTTTCACTTTTGACCTCGGACAGCCCTGTTGGTCTGTCTGGATGTTCGCAAAACGAATGTTCATAAGCTGGGGAGCGTCTGTACTCTTAAGGAGCTACACCCATATAACTGAAAATTAAAGAAGGTTAATCCGAGGTCTCAGGAGGACACCTGTGGCAGTGCTTTACCCCGGTGATGAAGGCGAGACTCTCATTAAGCCAGCGGAGCGTCCTGAGATGCAGAAACATCCTCGTAACAAGACAGATTCATGCATCCTTCACAAACAAAAATATGCCTCATTCTGGCCTTACTGAGGCATTCCCAGATGATCATATTCTCCATGGATGTACTCATCACAGACTGGCTTTAGACCTCAATGGTCCAATCCTTATGCCCCTCTCCTTCTTCATTTTAGGATGTTTTTGCCATTTACTTAACCCCAGTTGCCATTTGCCATTCTTGTATAGGTCATTTGATGTCATTTAACAGTTGTTGAATGACATTTCAATGAGTCGACAAACATCCTGGTCATTGGATGGAGCATGGATGGAAGCAGCCTCACTATACTCCTCTGCCAGTAAAGTCAGGACTTTTCCTTTCTTTTATTCGGTGAAAAGTTTTCTTTTCAACCCTTTATATTAGCAGCGCTGCTGTTGTGGTTTTTTTTTTTTTTTTTGCCATCCAAGCTGGGACTATTGTAGGAGCATACTGATGACCACAGCGTTTCACCCCAGAAAATATTATATACACGTGTGTGTGCGTGCGTATGTGTGTGTGTGTGTGTGTGTATATATATATATATACATAGAGGATTTTCTGAGTAGATCCTTCCGTAGGAGAGTGCTCAATACTTTTTGGTAGAGCAAATAACAAAAGGAATTCTTCTATAATCACCTGAAGAGAGAGGATGGTTTCACCACCCCTCGAAACAGATATGTAGTGATAAATGGAGTTTCAATAGAAAGTCTTTGTCCTGTCCTTTTGTTTTATATATATATATATATATATATATATATATATATATATATATATATATATATATATATATATATATATATATATATATATATTCTGTCTTCCTTTCGGCTTTTTCCCTTTCACTTGGGAGTCGCCACAGCGAATCATCTGATTCGCACGCTTGATTTGGCAGAGGTTTTTTTTACGTCGGATGCCCTTCCTGTCACAACCCTTTTTTAGCAAGGGACAGAAACACGCTGACGACTTTGCAGCCTACTCTTTACGAAAGTCAGCAATGGTTCTTTTACATGCCTCTCACCATAGACAGTGAGAGACATGGCCCGCCTTTGATAACCCAGTTAGCCGCACTGGGGGGGACAGTGACAACCTTGTGGAGAGTGGGACTTGAAGCCCCAACCTTTGGATCAGCGATCCAGAGCCCTATACCACTAGACCACCACTGCCCCTATATATATATATACATATATATATATATATATATATATATATATATATATATATATATATATATATATATATATATATATATATATATATATATATATATGTCCTGTCTTCCTTTCGGCTTTTTCCCTTTTTTTTTTTACTCGGGAGTCGCCACAGTGAATCATCCGATTCGCACGTTTGATTTGGCAGAGGTTTTTACGTCGGATGCCCTTCCTGTCACAACCCTTTTTAGCAAGGGACAGAAACACGCGACGGCTTTGCAGCTGCTCTTTACCAAAGTCAGCAATGGTTCTTTTACATGCCTCACACCATAGACAGTGAGAGACATGGCCTGCCTTTGATAACCCAGGTGTGGTCAGAGGTCATGTTGCCTCTTTGATCATATGTTCCAGCCTGGTAGTGATTACACAAATTACAATCGCCAAACAGTCATGGAACACGTTTTTTTGCTCCTCAACCAACTGACAGAGGCAGTGGTGGCCTGGTGGTAAAAAGGTTCTGGGTCACTGATCCTAAGGTTGGGGTTTCAAGCCCCACTCTGCATGGGTTGTCACTTTCCCCTCAGTGCAGCTAACTGGGTTGTCAAAGGCCAGCCATGTCTCTCACTATCTATGGTGAGAGGCTGTAAAAGAACCATTGCTGACTTTTTACAATAGTAGGCTGCATAGCCGTCAGTGTGTTTCCACACTGTGATGGTCTGGCAAGCTGTCCAGGGTGTAATCTGCCCTCACCCAGAGTAGACTGGGGCGGGTGCCAGCCTCCCCATGATCCTAATTAGGAGTAAGTAGTTACAGAAAATGAACTGAATCAACTGAGGACGGAAAGTCAAGTTGGCAAAATGTTAGGTGCACAAGGCATTTTGAGTTTACAGTTAGAATCACGAAAATGTAAGTTTGACCCCGCCCAACTCGCTGACGTCACTTTCGGGTGGAAAGTGTTAATCCCCGTAGCTCTGCACACTGCTAATAATCCACAGGATAACATTACACATTTCTCTGATTTTTTTTTTTTTTTTTTAATAAAAATAAGCATCAGTACTCCATGAACATATGACATGCATACAAATTATAGAAATGTTTAAAAACAGGTTTACTGATGATTCAATCTTTTGTGTTCCCATGCAATATGTTATTTATCAGAGACTCATCCAGATTAATAAAATGTTTTCTTAATACAGAATTGTTTTCTATTCTCCGTGTATGACATCACTTTACTGTATATGATATTCATATACATATAACTATCAATTCTTCTTCATGATTAAATTTGTGACATTAAGCAGTGATTATAAGCAGCTTTTGAATACAATACACTCCTTTGAGTTTTTAAAAGACCTGTCAGAGTTTCGCTGTTTGGAAACTCTGATAAAAAGGATTATACACTTACATACTCATATGAAGTGTCTGAAAGCTTCAGTCTATTGAACGCTATCTGCTGGTATTGGTAATGAATGTTAAATGGCTGAAGGTGAAATACGTGTCTAAATAAGTGGGTGCTGCGAATTTGTTTTATCCTTGAATTTTTCACTTATAAAAGCAAATTAAAAAATAGTAATATGTGACATGAGGTTTCTTGTGGATTCTTGGGGGAAAAAAATCCTTGTTTATTGCTGAGTTGAGCTCAGAACATAGATTCCGAACACAGATGGTTTCTAAACCTTGCACTTGTTCACCATCAAATGGACAATGAAGTTTGTCAACAAAAATGGATGCATGAACAGATCGGTTTTGGATTATTTCTGTATATCAATGTTGTACCAAAAGTTTCAGAGGGGATGTTAACAGAATCATTCATAAAACACTGCCTAAAGTTTCATGCCTTCATGATCCAAATTTTGTTGTAAACACACACAGTATTTTTCTTATTAATGGTGAACTCAATTATGACATCTTGTAGAGGGCAGTGGTGGCCGAGTGGTATTGCTGAGCCGAAGGTTGGGGGTTCGAGTTCCACCCTCCACAAGGTTGCCCCCCCCAGTGCAGTCAACTGGGCTATCAAAGGCCAGCCATGTCTCTCACTGTCTATGGTGAGAGGTTCATGTAAAAGAACCATTGCTGACTTTCGACAAGACTAGCTGCAAAGCCGTTAGCGTGTTTCCACCCTGTAATGGCCTGGTGAGCCGTCCAGGGTGCACTCTGCCCTCGCCTGTAGTCGACTAGGATGGGCGCCAGCCTCCCTGCGACCCTAATTAGGATTAAGCGGTTACAGAAAATGAACCGATGAACATCTTGCAGAAGGCCAGCTGTGTGTCTCACTGTGTATGCTGGGAGCTTCATGTAAAAGAACCATTGCTGACTTTCAACAAGAGTAGGCTGCATAGCCGTCAGCGTGTTTCTACTGGCGAGCTGTCCAGGGTGTATTCTGCCCTCGCTTAGAGTCGGCTCGGATGGGTGCCAGCCTCCCCGTGACTCTAATTAGAATTAAGCGGTTACAGAAAATGAACTGAACTGAACCTTTGGATCAGTAAGCCAGCATTATTACCACGAAGCCACCACTGCAACATCTGGTGCTGTGCATATAATAGCACCTTGAATGTATTTATTGAAATTATCTTTGTCTTCGTGGAACAGTGGTTTAGTGGTTGGCATATTTGCCTCACAGCAAAAGGTCCTGGTTTTGACTCCCATCTCGGGCATTTGTG
>CM045744.1:33448975-33471475 GCA_024760905.1 Plotosus lineatus | reverse complement strand
AAAAAAAAAAAAGCAGTGAACAGGCCCGCAGGCAACTAATATTGTCCTCGCGGGCCACCTGTTGCCCACGGGCACCACACTGGTGATCCCTGGGTTCGGTGCTTGACTCAAATACACTTCAACCATTTATGAGGAAGGGAAGGTGCACCTCACTGCCCCATTGCTGCTACACATTTTTCCTGCTGGTTTGGGAATCGAACCAACAACATTTTGGCTCTAAAACTAATTCTCAAACCTTTGGACTATACCTGCCCCAGCAGGATGTTTCCATTTTCAAAACTTAAAGGTGGCAGTTCATTAGAACAAGGTGAAGCAGCAGACACTGGGAGCAGCAAATTTAAAGCGTGGATAGGGGAGGGGGGGTGGTGGTGGTGGTGGTGGTGGTGGTGGGTTGGGGTGGGGTAATGATTCTGTGACCAAGATGACCTTCAACCTCTTCAAATGTTTCTCGACAACTGTAGGACACCATTCAGACATGCTAATCACCATGTCAGGTGCTACGTTAAAAAAATATATATTTCAAATAATAAAATAATGAAATGTTACAAATTCCTACATCCACTTTTACTTGTGAAACCTTGATAAAGGTCGCCATCCCTCCCTCACTCTGGATGTAATGAAGAGCCCACAGTGGTGCCAGCTGCCAGACTCTGCGTCCCTCCATCACAATGTTGTGCAGGTGTATCACATGACCTCCACGCTCTGTATCATCATCACCCATTTTTATCTACCCTGGGACATCCCATCTGCTTAACACACTGATTTATGTTTTATTGTTATAGATATTTACAAAAATATATATTTTCACTATGTTTCATGGTACGTATTCTAAATAGTTCGTACAGACGGGAAGTTATAATAATAGAGTCATATTTATCTTATATTGTTTTTAAAATTCTTCATTTATTTTATTTATTTTCCAAGCCACTTTGTCCTACAAGGGTCAGAGGGAGGATGGAGCCCAGCCAACCCATATGGAATTCTGGGCAAAGGTAGGGTACACCCTGACTCAATCCATCACATGGCCACTATAATTATATTATTATTCAAATATGAAGTTCTTTCAGCCTCTTTAATTTTTTTTTATTTTATTTTATTTTTTATTTTACACATTGTCAAGATTTAAGTTATCCCATTCTACTGCCATTCGATATATTTATATATCAGCAGCAGACACCTTGGCCACCTTAGCCAGACATGACAGTACATTGTAGGGTTTGGTGATCCTTCATACAGATCAAGTTTGGTCCAATAAATGTCTATTCCCCTGATACATCATATCTTACAGGTAGTTCTGGTGGTTCACTATAATGGCGCATGTCAGAAAAATGAAGAACAGCAAACAGTATCATATGCTGTGGTAAATGACCCATGTAATAGCGGGAAGGTTTAAAAATAGTACCGTTATGCACATGGTTTCATATAGTCCAGGTTATGTGTGGCTTATCCACCCGAAAGATTTCATAGATTTGCGCATGTATGAAGTCATATCAGTGAAGAAACACTTACAACCTGAACTCAAGCAAAGCACTCAATTGTGACCCGTAACCAAAAAAGCTCATCTATCCTTCCTTCTGCAGTAAGACGTTGTTCACAGAAAAATCTCCAGGAAGTGCATCCTAAAAGCCTGTATTGTTTTTCGTAGTATTATTTATTATTTGCAAGCATCTTCAGAAAGTAGTATGTACAAGTTATTACAGTCAAGACAAAGGGTTCGTGGACATGCTGCATGATATCAAGTGCTCTGATATGTTAGTGGAAAGCACCAATGCAGGAATTTGTAGATGAAACTCAATTCCCTGGCCTGCACTAGAACAGCAAAAAATTGAAACGCTACCAAAGTCACTCAACCCGATTGTGCCGTGGTACATCTCAGAGCCAATTAACAAGCATAGCTTTAGTGTTTGGTTGTAGTGCCTACAGGCTTGTATCCCTTTTGATGGATGCTGTCAGTAGCATAACAGCATTTCCTTGTATTTTTTGACGGGAAAGGGAAATTAAAAAAAAAAAAAAAAAGAAGAAGTAGCAATTCACATGTCTTGCTCACGCAGTCTCTTTCTTACATGCCACTTGAACTAGATTTTATACCTTTAGTTTCCAAATCCTGCTTCATCTCTTGCTGTCGTACTCCCACTCTCTCTCCATTATCTATGCCATTTTTTTTTTTAAGTTTTGAAAAGATCTACAGTTTTTTACTGGCATACTGCTGGATAGTGAGCTACCAAAACATACATCACTAATAAGCTAATGTGTGATGTTCTCACATATGCTGATTGGCATCAGTTCTGTCTCCTACCACCTGCTGGGTGAAAGAATGTTTGAAACTTAAATTTATGCATAAGAATGAACTTTGTATTGGAGATAAAGACAAATTGCAAATGACTTCACTCACTATCTGACTTACAACGTACGCGAGTTATGACCACCTGTACTTACGACCACGTCTCATAGATGCCTACTATGAGTTTACTGTATATGTCCGGCAGGGCAGCACATAAGATAGTTGTGGCAGCACAGCATCCCAGCATCTCACACTCACAGCGTTCTACCATTACATTCAGTGACTAGATACCGTCACAGTAACATCTCTTATACAGTTCAATTTTACATTAATTTACTGTACACCGTTACCATGGCCCCCAAGAGGAAGTCCGGTTCATCAGACGGTAATTCTACCAAGAAAGCAAGGAAGGCACTGTCGTCGGAGACGAAGATGAAAGTGAAAGTGAGCTCTCCATCTCTCCCACTCCACGGTGTCTACAATTTTGAAGGACAAGGACCGCATTAAGGAAGCAATGAAAGCAGCAGCCCCAGTTAAGTCAACTATAATTCACAAGACAGTGTGGAAGACCTATTGGAGAGATGGAAAACTGCTATACACGTGGTTGGAAGATAATACGCAAAGAAATGTAAACGTGATGTTGCAAGCAGTGCAAAGTAAGGCTACAAGTTTATTTCGCGTGTTGAAAGAACGTGCAGGTGAAGAATACGCTTCACATGAATTCATAGCGAGTGCCGGGTGGTTTCGGTTCCGTTGTGTTAAATATCCGACTTACGACCAATCCGACTTACGACTGGTTGGACCAAGTGAGCAAGTGAAGTATTCAACGCGCACTTGTTCACTTGAAAGATCGGAAGTCCAGATAAGCCACGCTTTGTCTCACAAGCACCATACGTCACTTGCGACAAGTGCCTATATTCGGTGGAGTGTCTCACATATATGCAAAATAAATAAATGTTCAATTTTTTTTCAAGATTTGAGCCAAAATGAACACATATCACACAGAAGTCACTATTTTGAACACTGCAATCAATTACAGCAGAGCGCTCATCAAACGGTAATGGGAATACATGATTCCTATGTCTTGAAATAACTATACACTTAAAAACTGTTGACCAAATTATTTTCCTACTGAGAGAGTAATTGTACAACAGCCATTTATCAGCATGAGTGCTTTATGTACAGGAACAATTTTAATTTGATGCATAATGTTGGTGGTGTATAATTTTTCAAAAATGGCTTTTTAATTCAAGTCATGAAGCAGTTTCCACTCTGTAGCCCCTTAGCACCTGAAATAAACCACAAATGGATTCAGTTTGGAATTATAGAATCTGATCTCTTCCCTGTCAGTGGCAATGAGATGAAGTAATGAATCCTGGTTAAATATTTACATTTGCTTCTCACTTCTCTCAGAATCGATATAATAAGGTTTCTCTAAAGTCTCACCTTGGATAGACAAGCTGGAAAAGTTGTTGAGCTCGCTGTGTTCTGGCAAAGAAAAATGACATGAGCGAGCTGAACAGGAAACACCACTTGTTCGGTTGAGGTTTCATGGGTTTAGCTTCAGAAGATTATCCTGCAACACAGTGGGGGCTGCTACACCAATGGATTCAAAATAGTGCTACTCGATGTTTCGTTTATAAAGTCTCAAAACTGCAAACATCTGTGATAGCACCACTTATTTATCTTTAGATTCGATAGTACATTCAGCCAAGCATGCTTGCTGGAGGGTAAAAAAAAAAAAATATATATATATATATATATATATTCATGGGACGGTTACGAGCAGGTCTGCATCAAACACAATGGGGAAGTATGATTACATTTTAGAATTACCACCTGGCGGTTATATGAGATGAAAATGTTGAGGTTCTCATTAGGAGTAACGAGGATGGATAGGATCAGGAATGAGTACATCAGAGGGACAGCACATGTAAGAGGTGTTGGAGACAAGGTCAGAGAGACTAGATTAAGATGGTTTGGACATATGTACAGAGGAGGGATGATGAGTATATTCGTAGCAGGATGCTGAGGTTGGAACTGCCAGGCAAAAGGTGTAGAGGGAGACCAAAAAAGAGATTCATGGATGTGGTGAAGGAGGACATGAAGGTCGTTGGCGTAAGAGAAGAAGACGCAGAGGATAGGGTGAGATGAAGGCAGATGATTTGCTGTGGCGGCCCCCTTAACCCGTGTGACCTTAACCCGCGACCTCTGATGTGTTCTGTTTGTTCTTAAAGGAAGCTGAGGTTGGAACTACCAGGCAAAAGGCCTAGAGGGAGACAAAAGAAGAGATTCATGGATGTGGTGAAGGAGGACATGAAGGTCGTTGGTGTAAGAGAAGAAGATGCAGGAGGACAGGGTGAGATGGAGGCAGATGATTTGCTGTGGCGACCCCTGAAGGGAACAGCCGAAAGGAAAACATAGAAAAGAAGAAGAAGAAGAAGAAGAAGACCTGGCACTTATATGCCTTCATGCAATAAGGTTTCAGTGACCTTAACCCTCGACCTCTGATTTGTTCTGTTTGTTCTTAAAGGAAGCTGAGGTTGGAACTACCAGGCAGAAGGCCTAGAGGAAGACCAAAGAAGAGATTCATGGATGTGGTGAAGGAGGACATGAAGGTCGTTGGCGTAAGAGAAGAAGACGCAGAGGACAGGGTGCGATGAAGGCAGATGATTTGCTGTGGCGACCCCCGAAGGGAACAGCCGAAAGGAAAACAGAAAAGAAGAAGAAGAAGAAGAAGAAGAAGAAGAAGAAGACCTGGCACTTATATGCCTTCATGCAATAAGGTTTCAGTGACCTTAACCCTCGACCTCTGATTTGTTCTGTTTGTTCTTAAAGGAAGCTGAGGTTGGAACTACCAGGCAAAAGGCCTAGAGGGAGACAAAAGAAGAGATTCATGGATGTGGTGAAGGAGGACATGAAGGTCGTTGGCGTAAGAGAAGAAGACGTAGAGGACATGGTGCGATGAAGGCAGATGATTTGCTGTGGCGACCCCCGAAGGGAACAGCCGAAAGGAAAACAGAAAAGAAGAAGAAGAAGAAGAAGAAGAAGAAGAAGACCTGGCACTTATATGCCTTCATGCAATAAGGTTTCAGTGACCTTAACCCTCGACCTCTGATTTGTTCTGTTTGTTCTTAAAGGAAGCTGAGGTTGGAACTACCAGGCAGAAGGCCTAGAGGAAGACCAAAGAAGAGATTTATGGATGTGGTGAAGGGGGACATGAAGGTCATTGGCGTAAGAGAAGAAGATGCAGGAGGACAGGGTGAGATGGAGGCAGATGATTTGCTGTGGCGACCCCTGAAGGGAACAGCCGAAAAGAAAAGAAGAAGAAGAAGTTCTTAAAGCAGAATAGGCTTTAAAGCAAAGTTGAAAAAGAAAGCCTCAATACATTCTCAAGACATCACATTCAAAAAAAATGGGACAAATGAAGCTGAATTGACCTTGGCCTTTTTACCTATGACCCCCCCTCAGAATGTGCTACATGGATTGCCCATTACACGGAATACCCCACAGTGACCATGCTTACGGATATCACTCTGCACACTCATCTGCTGTCAGCTCTGTTTTGACTGCAATCGCAAATAATAAAATAGCTGTTTTAGGTGTCAAATAAAATCACGTGGAATTGCTTTTAAATATCAAGTCTGATGTAATGAGCATCAGCATCACTGTTCTGACTTCTAACATCATAAATGGATTCTAGTTGGGATCCTTCCTGAATAATGATGCCTCTATTGTATGGTTTGAGCCATAACGTTGTAGCTTCTCATGAGAAATGAAACAAAAAGTGTTTAGTACCTCGGATGGACAAAATTGTAATGTTTGATGCAGCTTTCATGAGATAGAGTGCCTTGTGGTTTAATTATACTGCAATGGAAATTCTAGTACGTTGATGCATGAAGCAAAGTACCGCTTAACAAAACTCATATACTTTCTTGAATACAGCAGCCTATTTTTCTGAGCAACATCCGAGTACTTACACAGAAGAATTATTAAATTAACTGTTTTAGTGCACTGTAATAAATAAATTCAGATGCGCCCACAGTGCAGCTAAATGGGTGATCGAGGGCCGGCAATGTCTCTCACCATCTATACTCAGAGGCTGTAAAAGAAGCATTGCTGACTTTCATCAAGAGTAGCTGCATAACGGTCACCGTGTATCTGCCCTGCAGCGGCCTGGAGAGCTGTCCAGGGTGTACTCTGCCCTCACCCAGAGTCGGCTTAGATGGGCGCCAGCCTCCGTGCAACCCTAATTAGGATTTGCTGGCTCAGAAATTGAATGAATGAATGAATGAATGAATGAATGGAATCCGGGTACGACAGAGTTGAAAACCACAGGTATTTAAATTTTATTTAAATGCCAGATTTATTTAATTGTAGGATCAACATTATCCATAGATATCAATGTTAAATGTTGCTTTAAGGACATCCCAAAGTATAACTTAATTAAAGCTTACAGATGGAGATTTGGTAAAAGAAAAGCCCTCGACATTATTACATTACACTGATACACAAATTGGATGAGACAACTTAAGCAAGGGTATAGAAGTCCATCAGGCAGTTTATATCACATGCATTCCCTCACGACGGGGATAATTAAGACAATTAAAAAAAAAAAAAAAAAAAAAAAGCCAGCACACCAGAGAATACAGAGTGGATCAGCATGGACAGACCACTGGGTAAGAGAACTGGAAGAAGTGTGATATTAATTCCTGTGAGGTTCATACGGGTTAGATTACAATTTATGCATCACTGAACTTGAAATAGCATTTTTTCCGATAAGAAAACCTATAATATTTAATAAATAAATAAAACCTCATGATTTGTTTCATAACAAGTCATTTTTACATGACTACCAGACCAAGACATCGTCGATAGAGAATTAACAAAGTCTATCGGTCATGTGAATAAAATGGTCAGTCATTTATTTATTCATCTGCCAAAGTGCTTGATCCGATTAAAGTTACAGGGAGGCTTAAGCCTATCAGAGGCAACTCTTTGCAAAATCAGATTACACCCTGAACAGCTTGCAAGACCATCAAGGGGCCAACACTCTCTCTCTCTCACTCACTTAAGGGCAATTTGGAACAACTGTTTTGCCTTAGGCCAGTGCGTCTCAATTATTTTCTGTGACCCCCCCCCCCCTAGGAACAACCCCCCACCACCACCCGAGCGACTACAAATAGTATTATTTGTCTATAAAATTGTTATTAGTACATCTCTGCATAACAGTGTATCTTTATTAATATTAAAACACAAAAGAAAGAAATATAGTTCAACTTACAAGAAAGAAAAACTTCATGAACATTGTTTTTTAATCTGCAATTGAAACGATTTAAAGTGCACCAACGTGCATGAAATTAAAATATATATACATATCTGTACATCCTTATTTAAACTCATTCAACTTATGTATGTCCTAATATCTCCGTCTCTCCCCACCTTTCTCTTCGTCCTGTTAGAATTTTTTCCATGTTGTTTCTTGAGGGGTTGTTTACTGCACTTCACATCGTTTGCTCGAAAAAAAAGATGAACTTCTACACCATCGCGACAATGAGAGCGCCACTACCAACTAGTGGCGTAGAGGTGCAGTTACACTTAATTCTCATACACAATTCCAGAAAAGCATGTTCCCCAGGGTCATACACCCCCCACCCCCACCCCCCTTCCCCCAAGCATTATACCATGCCTCCACTATTTCAGAAGCACTGTCTTATGCACATATGCTGTGATCCGCACACAAGCACACGAAGAACATAAAAGTCCACACAGAAACACGTAAGCCCGAGACTTGAACCCAGGACTTTCTTGCAGTGAGCCAGATATACTAAGCACTATGCTCCCACCAAAACTCTCTCTCTCTCTCTCTCTCTCTCGCTCATTCACACTTACACCGAGGGGCAATCTGGAACAGTTAGCAGAACACACAGTTGTACAATTAGTGTGTATGGAAATCGGAGCACCCAGATTGAACCCACTTACGCACGCTGAAAACATGCAAATTCCACCCAGACCTTTCCTTCAAATTGGGTTTGACCTCAGTATCCTCTAACCATTATGCCACTGCACCACCCCTTCTTCTGAGGTAATTAAATTATATTTTAAGGAGAACACCAATTATACCGAGTGCATTTGCATCTGGTGGTGTGCTTAATTTGGTTTTACATTTCTGCGTATAAACGTAGGGCATTGCAACAACTCTCATCAACTATTAATACGGACTGGTCATTAGAATGTAACTAATGTAAATATAGCAAACAAAGCAGACACTTTGGAAAATGTTTTAATTAGTGTTTAATTAGTCATGATTGCAGTTGCATTCTAATGACCAGACTACTAGTATATCAATCTGTCTGGCCAAGAGAATAATTTTGCAGTATTGTAGCTGGTTCTCAGGTCTTAGCACACTGCTACTGGACATGAACCCGAAAAAAGCTCAAATTACAAAAAAAAAAAAAAAAAAAAAAACCAAACAAACAAAAAAAAAAAACCCTCCAGCATTTTAAATCCCCCACCACCTTATATATTCATGTTGGAAGGAAGTTAAGAGTCGTGTACATGCATTTCTGATGTACTGTTTCCGAAGTTAGAGTAAAAATTGCAACCCTGTTTGTATGACTCACGAAGGCGAGGCTCTGATACACGACTATATGAGACGTTGGCATTCTGCTGGGCGCTCATCATAGTTTACTACAGTCTGTGTGCTATTCGTAAAGAGAACGCTAGCTTATTAATAACATGTAATTTGGATTATTGTATGCCTTTGATCATGTTATATGGCACTTTATATATTAGCTATCATTCATCACTGTTGAGCGTCATCGTATTTTTATCAAGTGGGTGACAGACAAACTGAAATAGGCAAACACTTCAATCACTGTTTGCATTTAGATAAGGAAATAATTTGCAGGGCAATTACAGCAGTAATGAGCATGTTTCAGTTTCATTTTAATTATGTTTGCCGACAATTATTCAATATGATCAAATCTTGCATCATGAAATAGGTTTCTTGTATCGTAATACATCTTTGGATTCAGAAGTCATGATAACTATGCATGGGCAGCACAATGGCACTCACAAAGGCAACCCGATGGGTGCACTCTGCTGTCGGCGCTGTGTGTGGAGAAATAAGTTTTCAAATACCATTAAAAAAAGACAGTTTCATTCCAGAAAATAAATGCCAGCATTTCTGGAAATCCGCATTTAGGCAGTTCCAAAATATTTATAATACATCATTAATTTAACTACAACCCTGGCAGAAGTTTTGTAAAAGCCCAATTCAGCCCAGGGTATAGTGGCCAGTATCTCCGCCTGTCACATGGAAGACCGGGGTTCGATTCCCCGACGAGGAAGCCATGGGGCCGGTGGCATAGTGGTTAGAGCACAGGGCTAATGATCGGGAGGTTGTGAGTTCAAATCCCAGTTAGAACCCCACTGTGCTAAGACCCCTGGGCAAGGTCTCAACCACAAGTGTGCCTCTGTTCACCCAGCAGTATAAATGGGTACCAGTAAAAATATACTGGGAAGGTAACCTGCTATGGACTTTCGTCCCATCCAGGCGGAGTTGAACTCCGAGTTGCTTCATGCTACAGAAACCGGGGATAAGCACCGGCCTGATGAGCCACTAGACTCGGGTGTAAAAAGCCCAACAGAGACCAGGTCATAAAGCAATAATTATTCTATCATGCATTCACATAAATGTCCCCAGCTAAAATGATTATTGCAACAGATTGCAATGGCTTCGATATGACCTGGTACCCTATCCATCCATTTTCTGAACCGTTTAATCCTAATTAGGGTCACGGGGAGGCTGAAGCCCATCTCAGCTGACTCTGGGCGAGGGTGGGGTACACCCTGGACAACTCTCCAGGCCATTGCAGGGCAGAAACACAGTGACAGTTATGCAGCTACTCTTGATGAAAGTCAGGATGGTTCGCCAGGCCATCACAGGGCATGGCCTGGTATATGTGTCTTGAAAGAATATTAAAAAAAAGGAGAAGAAAGAGACGTCTGGCAGTTTTGAATGATGGCTACATTTGAGACCGGCGGTTGTTCTCATTTCTAAACTAATAACGGGTATGTTCAAGTTAGAATGTGTGAAAATGGCCTGTGCTCGAAAGCCACATGAAGAGCCTTAAAATTAAACTCAACAGCTGTCAAAGCCATTTTAATAATGCATTTATTATTCTCTTAAATTTAATTTGGTTTAACTGCATTTCATTTTTTTTTTTTTTTTTTTTTTTTACATAGTAGCGTCCTTTTTGAGGTTTATTAATTATCTGAACTTTACTTTTCTTGAAATTGTATGAACTTGCATGACCTACGTTAGCCTTAATGTGTCAATTAATTTTAATAATGCATTTTCTTGAGGACACAAACAGCCACAATGTCCATTACAAATGGTAATGTGGCCACCAAGGGAGTACACACACACACACACACACACACACACACACACACACACACACACACACACACACACACACACACACACACACACACACGAGTAAGCATCTATCAGCAAGAAACATACAGTGCAGTGTGGGTGTATGCAGATGTTGTCCTTTCTTTCGATAATGACATGCAGCTCATATGAACTCAGTCACAGGCCAAACTTGGCCCTGGATCATTAATTTTGCATTAGGCTACATTTACATTCATGTTTGTGATCCTGTTTGATGGATGCTGTGGGCAAAAGAATAATCTAGTTTTAACTACTCTGACTGTATGGTCATTTGGTGTTGCGAGATTCTGCAAAAGAAACAGTAGTCAATATTGATTAAACTTAGTATTCCAACTCAGTGCCTGATAAACAGCTTTCAGCAGGTGGTCACATCTATAATTCCTTAACTCCTCTTTTGTCTTTTAAAACTGTATCGAATTAATGCCACGAGAGCTGTTTAACTGGACAAACAATATTTCCTTTAAGGCAGAGACTATTACAATCCAGGCAATATTTTAAATTATTTATGTATTTGTGAGTTTATGGTCTAAAATATGTCATCTTTCGCTTTCTCGCAATGATAAAATTCCTTAAAAAGCCTTTTGGATCTGGATCCAATTGATTTTTTGTAACCGATTAATCCTAATTAGAGTCACGGGGAGGCTGGCACCCATCCCAGCTGATTCCGGGCAAAGGTAGAGTACACCCTGGACAGCTCGCCAGGCCATCACAGGGTGGAAACATGCTGACGGCTATGCAGCTAGTCTTGTTGAAAGTCAACAATGGTTATTTTACAACCTCTCACCATAGACAGTGAGAGACATGGCCTTTGATAAACCAGTAAGCTGCACTGGGGTGGGGGTGGGGGTGGGGGGGTTCGTGACAACTTGTGGTGAGTGGTGCTTGAACCCCAAACTTTAGGATCAGTGATCCAGCACCTTTGTCACCAGGCCACCACTGCCTCTTGGATCCAGATCCGTAAAATTGAAGTGTTCTTTCATTTGTCCAAGAGCCATATTTGGCAAAAAGTTTATGGAGATTACACTATAATTTTGTACTTATTGTTCTAGCAGACAGACAGACAGACATACAGACACAAACATGACCACATGACCAGTCTCATAACCTCCCGTCTGAGTGAAGGTAATTAATGAATCAATGCATCACTACGTTCTTATTCTGATCTTAGACATGACTAAATTATTTCACCAAGATTTGCACAGCACCAGCTCCTATAAAGATGAGCTTAAAAAGAAAGCCAACTGGTCAGATCTGATGCCAGGAGACACCATCTATATCTGTATGCTTTTTTTGTTGCTTTTATTTTTTAATTATGTATTTATTTTTGGATAATGGAAAAAGCAGTATTAAGGTTTTGAAATCAAACAAAAAAAGTCATTTATATATATATATATATATATATATATATATATATATATATATATATATATATATATATATTTCTTTCTTCCTTCCTTTCGGCTTTTTTTCCCTTTTCTCGGGAGTCGACACAGCGAATCATCTGATTCGCACATTTGATTTGGCAGAGGTTTTTACGTCGGATGCCCTTCCTGTCACAACCCTTTTAGCAAGGGACAGAAATACGCTGAGGCTTTGCATGCAGCCTACTCTTTACGAAAGTCAGCAATGGTTCTTTTGCATGCCTCTCACCATAGACAGTGAGAGACATGGCCCGCCTTTGATAATCCAGTTAGCTACACTGGGGTACAGTGACAACCCTGTGGGGACTCGAACCCCACAACCTTAGGATCAGCAATCCTGCACCCTATCTACTAGACCACCACTGCCATATATATATATATATATATATATATATATATATATATATATATATATATATATATATATACATACACATATATATATATATACATATATATATATACATATATATATATATATATATATATATATATATATATATATATATATATATATATATATATATATATATGAGGATCCTATAGGATCATCCATATACAGAATGTATGAACTAGAGGGTTCGCAGAATCCCACAAAGCAGGCTCGACCCCCCCAACCCCCCCACCACTACCCCACCCGACTGATGTATGCATATATACGTACATGTATATGTGTATATAATATAAATAAATACATATCCAATGCTTATAATAATGCATAAAATTAAAATAAAATATAAATATACACACTTGTAAACCCACGCACACACAGATGCGCACCTCAGATAAAAATGTAAGACGTTTTGTTGGGGGGTTTTGGGTTGTTTGTTTGTTTTTATTTGCTTGGGGCAGTTTTGCCTAATTGGACGTGTTTTACAGCATTTTCCGGAACTTTTCACCTATTCTTCCTTAATTTCAGATGAATATTTTTGAAAAACTCGTGATGCACTGAAGCTGCCGAAACTGACGCACAAAGTAGCCAGGGGTCACTATATATTAAACTTTGCAAAATTGATTTTTGAAAGAAATTTAAAGGGTCAAAGGGTAACCAGTAATAGTAATAATAATAATAATAATAATAATAATAATAATAATAATAATCATAATAGCACAATCCACTATACAATCAAAGTTTCATAATACCAGACATCATTGTATGGCGTCTTGGACTCTCCAACTCTTTGCAATATTTACATGGAATTGAGAACTGAACTGGTTAATTAATTAAGTGGCAGTGGATCAGAGGTTAAAGCTTGAAATTGCTGAACCCAAGGCTGGAGGTTCAAACCCTAATATCACCAAGCTGCCACTGTTGGGCCCTTGAGCAAGGCCCATAACCCTCAATTGCGCAGTTGTATGAAAGTGATCAATGTAAGTCTCAATAGATAAGGCAGTCTGCCAGTTGTTGTAATCGAATTACAGACCATCCTCCAGATTTATAAAAAGTTTCTGATACCTAGATTATAGTAGCACGAGCTCCAGCGAGGACACACGCACTTGGCTCAAGAATTGGATCTGCATTCTGAAAGTGGAACAAGCTCAAACATGTTCTTCCAGATCAGTGTATACACCTGTCTGCTAGTGTAAAGTTCCTCACAGCAGCCCAACTGTTGCACGGTGTACAGACACGGCGACTGCAAAAGAAGTGGCAAAGATCGAACTGATATGGAATAGATTCCTGAGGAAGATGGTGGAGAGCGAATACAGAGGATTTATAAACAGCAATGATGAACAGGACTGGAGATTGAAATTTAAACTCATAAATGCAGACCGACACCACATTTCTGAAACATAACCAATCACGGCCTTCTTACACCAGAAATTATACTTATCGGACTTCTGCAAGATGGATGATGGAGACAGATGGAAACAGATCTCTTTTGACAAAAGCTGCTTGGGTTGGGTGAGGTTGGCGAGCCTGTTGAAGATAGATGACCCACAGATAAGGATGATAATGGATAGGACAAACATTCAGTGTATTCTGGACACAAAAGAGGCAGCCTACAGAGTTAAAATCTCCAGAAACAGGAACATGATGATGATGATGATGATGATGATGGGAGCTTAATGATGAACAATCACAAGTGCCAAATTATAGACTATACATTATGAATAACAAAATAATTAGACTTGTCAAAGGTTTAATTTTCCAAACTTGCTACTAATAATCATCCAAACAAAACACGATTCATTGTGTATTTTGATATAACATCAGTAATAACGTGTCGATGCCACACATTTTCCTCATATATTCCACTTCCTGCTCTTGGGAAATATATATCTTTTCTGTGAAGTAACTATAACCTAATGGACTTTTCCTGGGTCCTTCAAAAGCTTCATTGTCTTCTTTCGATTGATGTCTTACTATCTCATGCTTCTTTCACATGGAAGTAAATTACTGTTTGATTGCCACCTTTATTATACCCCCTCCCTATCCGTTTTCAAATCCACATGGCAAGAGCCAGCAGCATCTCCTAATCGAAGTGTGACACACTGAGTGTCACTGCGGTAGGGGGAAGATCCATCTTGATGGGGACTGCTACAATTAATGATGTGAGGAAAATTATATATTTATTTAGAGTTCATTGGATTTTAAACCCCCTGCGGAGTCGCATTCTGCTCACAAAAGGTCTCCCAGGAGAGTAGTCAGTTTGTTTAGGCCACAGCAGAAAGCTGAAATTAAAGATCGCCGTTGTCCTTTATAAATGCACCATGTTATTTTCTTCAATAAAAGAATAATCATACTCATCAGATTGATATACAAAGTAAAGAACTTGTTTAGTCGGGCCTTTTAGTTTCATTAGAGTGTAGATGACGGGAAGTGTCTGAAAGGTCTTCGCGTTTTCTTTTGTCTTTGGTAAGCATTGTTTTACGATTTAATTTTAACTGAAATTTCTAACGGTATGTCTGTTAAATTATCATGTTACAAGGCTGGTAAGCGCAGTTGAGACCTAGTGGTATAGGGCACTGGATTGCTGATTCTAAGGTTGGAGGTTTGAGTCCCACTCTCCACAAGGTTGTCACTGCTTCCCCCTCCCCCCAGTGCAGCTAACTGGGTTATCAAAGGCCGGCCATGTCTCTCACTGTCTATGGTGAGAGGTTCATGTAAAAGAACCATTGCTGACTTTTGACAATAGTAGCTGCAAAGCCGTCAGCGAGTTTCCACCCTATGATGGCCTGGCAAGCTGTCCAGGGTGTACTCTGCTTTCGCTCGGATTCGGCTGGGATGGGCGCCAGCCTCACCGCGACCCTAATTAGGGTAAAGCAGTTAGAGAAAATTGACTGAAGGCTGGTAAAATATATGAACTCAATGAAAAGTGGTACAGGCTAGGGCACGTAACATAGTGATCCCTCGCTACTTCACGCTTCAGTTCAACGACTTCAGTGCATCGCGGGTTTTTCAACAGTATTCACAGAAAAATTTAAAAATAAGGAAATTAAGGAAAAATAAGGGAAGAGTTAAGGAAAATGGCACAAAACAAGGCCAATCATGGCAAAAAAAAAAAAAAAAAAAAAAAAAAAAAACTACTTACATTTTTATGTGAGGTGCGCATCTGGGTGTGCGCGCCCATTTGTATGTGTGTATTTATATTTTATTTACATTTTATGGATTATTTTTGAATTTTTTTTGAAGAAAACTTATTTGTGAGGGCTAAAAATGTCCAATGGGATAGATTCAGCAACATCCAGCTCAGATTCAGCACATAATTGTTGATCATCTCATTACAGTGGATGGACTGGGGTGTATTTGGCGGAAATTAAACAGTCAGTTTTCAGAGTTAATGTTTTGGAAGCAAGAAAAATAAGCAAGCGTATGGATCCAAGTGACTTTGACGAGGGCCGCATTGTGAGGGCTGAACAACTGGGTTTACTCATACCTGCCTGGAGATGAATATTCATTACCAATCAAGGGAGGGAATATTGACTATGGTAGAAAGGTGTTAGCACAAAGAGCAGAAAAGCAATACAGTATAAGAAACTGAGCATTTACTTCTGAAGCAAAGTTACTTGTGAAGGCTACACCTGAGGCTTGAGTCCAGTTTTTATTTATTTATTCTATATCCTCATTTCATCATTTTCTGGAACCACTTAATCCTAATTAGGGTCACGGGGAGGCTGGCGCCCATCCCAGACGACTCTAGATGAGGGCAAAATATTCACTGGACAGCTTGCCAGGCCATCCCAGGGCGGAAACACACTGACGGCATTGCAGCTAACTCTTGTCAAAAATTAGCAATAGTTCTTTTACATGAAGCTCACACCATATACAGTGAGTGACATGGCCGGCCTTTAATTAACCATAACCCAGTTAGCCACACTGGGGGTGGACATTAACAACCTTGTGGTGATTGGGCTCGAACCCCCAACCTTGGGCTCAGTGATCCAGCACCTTTACCACCAGGCCTCCACTGCCCCTATTATACATTTCATTATATATATATATATATATATATATATATATATATATATATATATATATATAGATAGATATATACATATATCTATATCTATCTATCTATCTATATATCTATCTATCTATATATATTATACACACACACACACACACACACACACACACACACACACACACACATACATATATATATATATATATATATATATATATATATATATATATATATATATATATATATATATATATATATATATATATCTGTAAATGTATATTCTTTATCAATTCCAAAGTGATGGTCCAACTGGCTCAGGCTTTGCCTGCATCATCGACCCTCTAGTCCACTGGACACAAGCCAAGACCTCCTTATCTGTTATCAGCAGTTCTAAGCGGATCCAGTGAAATGACATCCTGACTATTAGATGCCATCTTCTTAAACCAGGACATCTTACCCTCATCCCCTTATCTTAAATCATTATAAATCCATGTTCAGTAAGAAAGAGCACTTACTACTCTCAGTGAAAGTGAGTGAGATATACAGCACGGCCCCTGAGTACTCCACGGTTTCTTGTGTGCTTGCGGCAGTGCGTCTTAATAGTCATAAGAAGACTAGGAACACTTTCGAGACCCGCTCATGCAGTAAACATCAAAGTCAGATTTGGAGAAAGACAATGGATTGCACTTTATGGTGCATGATGGTGAAAACTCTTGACAGTTCTGACAGTCAGTTTCCTGTATGGGTGCTGTTTCCTTTCTTTTGGAATCTCGTAATTTATGGGTATTGTTATGTACTTTGGAAAGTAGCTAGGTTTGAACAATGTGTATAACGAGGCAGCTGCCTTAGACGATGCAAGCTTGAATTAATTTCAATACAGAATCCGACCAGACAATGTAATTTTGCAGATGAGTAGAAGCTATTTATTTCAAGAAGACTGACCCATGGTTTTGGTTTGCAAATGCAAATGCTTTTATGAACTGCAACACTGCTGACGCAGTGCCTCTGCTGCTCCCTATAGGCTTCATACTGTAATTATATTACATTAGTTATATACATTGCCCTTTTTCAGCAAGATACTAGAAAACTTTAAACCGCTGCCTTATAAGTGGATATGCTAACATTTTCCGTTTGACTATGAAAATGAAAAAGACAGGTAGGAAACCAAGAGAGGAAAAGAAAAGAAATCATGCAGTGTTATCCCTCACTTCTACCTTGGGATAGCCACGACTCTACAAAACACAGAGAATGCCCCAAGTATGAACAGATGAGACAGGATTTAAGTAAAGCGATCATGCTTCGCAAGCTGAGGCGAGCCGATTAGTCCACCCCACTTTCAGAGCACGACATTCATCAGAGCGTGTATACAAGCCGCAACGCAATTAAAACGCAAAAAGACCTTTTCTTGAAGTTTCTTGAAAAATGATGAGGATAATGGTTTCTGAAGGTGTTGTGACTAAAGAGAATTCAAGGCACAAGTGGCCTATTATTATTACTCTATTAGTTAGTGGTGATATGAAGTGGTATCAGAAGTAATTAAATGCAGCAGTGAGATAAAATGAGTGTAATTAAAACTGCTGGACCAAAGGTGTGTGCGTGTGTGTGTGTGTGTGCGTGTGTGTTCAAATTTAGACAAGAAATCTGAATGTTGTATTTAATTAACAGGTCAGTTGTAAACTCTTGGCCTTTTTAAAACCATAAGGGCAGACAGAGTTCATTTTAAACAAGAAGACAGAAGATAGGAAGGAATGAAAATCCTGGGCAGAAAAAAGTTTATAAAAAAAGATAAAAAGTTAACTTCAATAAGTCCTATATAGGAATCCCACGCTACTTTGCTCTTCAATTAATGTGGCTTCATTGCATAGCGTTTTTTTTTTTTTTTTTTTTTTTAATATTCATCGAATTAAAAATAAGGAAATTAAGGAAGAATAGGGGAAAAAGTTAATGAAAATGTCGCAAAAAATAAGGCCAATTATGCATACCCCCCCAAACAAATAAAAAACAACCCAAAACCTCCCATCAAAACTATTTACATTTTTGTGAGGTGCGCATCTGAATGCATGCACGCGCATCTGCATTTGTGCATGTGTCTGTATGCGTGTGTATTTATATTTTATTTAAATCTCATGCATTATGTTTAATTGTTATTATAAGCATTTATAGCATTGAATATGTATTTATTGATAGTATATACACATATACAGGGACATATACGTCAGTGGAGGGGGGGGGGGTGTGCTACTGCACAGACATTCCTGTACTGATTTATTATACAGTCCATACAAACATTGCCTACATCTTACATATTACATCTAACAGTGCATGCGTCTGTGTTGTGAATTTGTGTGTGTGCGCACCAACTATTGGTAGTTTTTTTGTTTGTTTGTTTGTTTTTTGTCTAATTAGCTCATTTGGCTAATGCTTCGTGTTCATGTAATGCAGTGTCATAAATATTGGGGGCAGTATAGAAGAATGGTGTCCACCACTTACTTAAAAAAATGACCTCCGAGGAGCAAGATACACCCATTTGATATATGGTATTGCATTTTTACTGTATTATTGTCCAGAAAATAAATATTCAATGAAAATCCATAAACGGTCATCATGACCTTGACCTTTTGACCTCATTTTAAACAGGGTTCCATACTATGGTCTGGAGAACAAATGTGTTTCCTTTCATTCGAGTCTGAACATTTGTGTTCATATTATTGTCCAGAAACACTGAGTGTCCATGCCACCCATAGAGCGTGATGACGTAATAAATGCCGTTTTTCAAATGGGACAAAATTGACACCAAAACCGAAATTTTTTTTTTTTTTCTTCCTATCCACCATCTTTTCACCAATAATAATAATAATAATAATAATAATAATAATAATAATAATAATAATAATAATAAAAACACATTATTGCCACTTACCTATAAACTGACAAACTGCTTTTAATTTTACATGTCGTATATACTAAAGCAAATATACATCTCAAGCATGGCGAATGTCATTTAATTGGCATCTCAATGCTCGGAATGATTCAGTAACATACAGCTCAGATTCGGCACATAATTGTTGATCATCTCATTACAGAGAACGGACTGGGATGTATTCGGAAGAAATTGGGAAGTCAGTTCTCAAAGTTGATGTTTTGGAACCAAAAAGAATAAGCACGCCTATAGATTTAAATGATTTTGACAAGGGGCACATTGTGAGGGTTTATTCATCTCCAGGCAGGCCATCTGGGGTGTTTCAGGTATGCAGTAGAGGTGTGACGATAAATCGATTTACTAATAAATCGATCTATTTTCAAATGCGATTTTAAAATCGATTTATTTTGTGTTTTTACGATTTTTTTTTATTGATTCATGTAAAGCAATAAAGGATTCACAAAATGCTATAAAATAACACTGAAATGACATCTTATAATTGTCAATGGGTGCCGCTATTTTTCTCCGTTGCTATGGAAATCTCGCGAGGAACGAAACTTCGCAAAAACAAAAATGGCGATTGCCGCTGAATTCGTCAAGCCGGCAGCGGCACACAAAAGCCCAATTTGGGCTCATTTCTTGCAAGTTTTGTGCAGACTTTGCGAGATGAAATTCCCTTACCACGGCAACACAACTAATCTGCAGAATCACATTCGTCGTCATCACAAGACAACTGACATCGGTGTCAAACCGAAAGTTAGCCTACACGGTGAGCCTACACGGTGAATATCAAGTTATCAACCAGTATTATTCACAACACATTAATACAGTTTAGCAGTAAAAGTTTTACAATAATTTATTGTGAAATTGTTATTGCTAAATTAGTTTAATGTTAAGTCCATCTGTTTGACTGTGTTGAAAAATTAGTGAATTTGTGTTTTGACTGTTTACTGTTAATGTTCGTAGTTTAAACTTTCGGAAGAAACCATTACCTTTGTTCAGAGTCCTTAAAGACTAAAGTTTGGTTCTTTAATATCTTTATTCTATTGAGTTGACATTTGAAATATAAATACTCCAGCGTGAATGTGAATTGGATTAAAAATTAACATGTGCATTTGATCTGTGCAAATTCCAAAAGAAAGAACTGAAGAGCAAGTATTTGTTGTTGAATTGTTGCTCTGAATGCAGACACTGACGGTGTAAATGGTAGATTAAGATTACATTCACAATATGGAACTGGTGGAAAACTGGAAACAAATAAAGGTTATGTTTGTTTATTTTCATGTTTTGATATATGTTAATGATTGTTGTTGAATGATGGTATTGAATAACCAGTTCAGACAATTATTATTTTATATATTTCAAGTGCACATTTTACAGAAAATGAAACTAGAATCCACAATATGAATCGAATTGAATTGAATCGAATCATCTCATAACTGAATCGTCACACCTCGAGTATGCAGATGTTAAGAATCAATCAAGGATGGTCCGTTGAAGGACAGCGAATGAACAGCGAGTACACCTTGTCTAATCGCATAGAAGTGCCACCGTAGCACAAACCGAGGAAATGGTTAACACTGACGATGGTAGAAAGGTGTTATCACGCAAGGAGCATTTCAGCTTGCTGTAGTTAATTTCAATGCAAGTACTGTTAATATTACAGCTGACTGGTGCATTTTATATATAAAAAAAAAAAAAATCATTTCTTTTTAGCCTCTGCCCTCAGCAGGGTGTACCATGAGTAATGACTTTCTGCTCAGTTCGTTGCCATGCTCTCAGCTTGGATCAACGCCTGCAGACAATTGGGCAGATGTTGGCCCAGAGCTAGCAGACATCTGCTCTTCTTTTAATGTAGTTTTATAATTGAGCTTTTCTTATCCCTCAGAGGACTGGATGTAATCAGACAAAAAGAGGGGTATCCCACTTCCTCTCATATAGCTATCAATCCAGCCACCTGTCAATCACCCATACATGGTGCATATCGACACCCATGTAACGACAAAGGGGAAAAATTTATGTGTAGCAGACGATTTGTTTGTTTGTTTGTTTAATACTCAGTCTGTTGAAATATATAACAGCAATTTCAACAAATTGAACTTCTAATTAATTGCTTGTTTACTTTTTAGAAAAAGGTCACTTCTTATTTACGGAATGTAATTCCTAAATAAAGTTAGTTCTTAAACACACACAGTTTTTCAATGTAACATTGGAAGTCAAAGCCAGGTATTTTTCAATTTATTTTTCAAAAATATTTTTTTGTCACAAATGCTTTGATTGGTTAGCATAATTTGAAGGAATCGGGGTAAAATTTCTGGCAGAGTTATAAGCGATATCAAGTAGAACGTGAACAGGCAAAATATTTTAACTGAGAGAATCTCAAAACTATCCATAGAATTTTAAAAACCTCAATATAAAAACAACAGGTGGATCTACAATGGATTTCTAAAATACTGAATTAAGTTTGGCAATACAGGGATACATCACTTTCCACGGTTAACGGGGACTGAAACAACCCCGCGACCGCCGATTTCCGCGAAGTAGGATCGACCCTCCGACTGACGTATATGTACATGTATATGTATATATAATATCAATAAGACCAGGGATTTAGCTCAGTTGGTAGAGCGTCTGCTTTATCCTCTGGGAAGTTGGAGTTTGAATCCGGTTGCGTCATACTATAAGACGTTAAAAGTTGGTAGCTGTTGCTTTCCTGCTTGGCACTCAGCATCAAAGGATAGAACAATGCAATAACTGGCGCTGCACAGTGGCGACAGGTGCCCAGAGCACAAAGCAAATTTCAATGTACATCATGTACTTTGACAATAAAGAGTTAGTTTAGTTTAAATACATATTCAACACTATACATGCTTATAATAACAATTAAACATTCAAAAATAATGCATAATATGTAAATAAAATATAAATACACAAACAGATGAGCACCTCACATAAAATGTAAGTAGTAGATAGTTCCTTATTTTCATCGAGGAATATTTTTGAAA
>CM045744.1:33363975-33443975 GCA_024760905.1 Plotosus lineatus | reverse complement strand
ATATATATATATATATATATATATATATATATATATATATATATATATATATATATATATAATGACAGTCGTCGACTTATGACCGCTTTTGGTTCCGGTCTGGCGGTTGTAAACCGATCTTGTCATATGTCGACTTTCCATCCAAATACACTCATGCCAAACAAAAATAGATGAATAAATCTTGTGCATTTAAATCTATACATCTATTTTCGATTCCACATCACTGTGACATGCAATGGAGAGCCAATCCTTTCTGTACTCCACTGTGTGGGCGGGCCTGATAGCTTCAAACTCTAATTTTCTTGGATTATAACAACAGCCACAGACTGCGCGTGTTGTATCGCCCCGCCCACACACAGAAAGGATTGGCTCTCCGCTTCGCGCCACAGTGACGTGGCATTGAAAGTCGATGAATAGATTTGCTCTGAGCAGTTAGAAATTGAAGCTGCATTATCTCCTGCTTGGCCTTTTAAGATGCTGGCGCTGCCGGCAGCGCAAACAACTGTTGTACGCAACACTCGCACTGCACTGCAATGAATCATGCTTCACCACTTTTTCGGTCGTAAAGTCGATCAGACGTAACTCGCATAGGTCGTAAGTCGACGACTCACTGTATGTGTGTGTGTGTGTGTGTGTGTGTGTGTGTGTGTGTGTGTGTGTGTATGTATATATATATATATATATATATATATATAAGCAGTTAACATTGTTCAACAAATGAAAAAAGTGCACAATATTTATTCAATCATTTGCCAAACTACTTTATTCTGTCTGGCTAAAGGGGTCTTAGCCAAGTGGTCTTGGGCAAAGGCAGTTAACACCTTGAACAACCTGCCAGTTCATGAGAGGACAAACACTTTCACATCGATTCATACTCACACCGAGGGGTAATTTAGAACAGCCATTCAGCCAAATCCGCATTCCAGCTGGACTGTACAGGAAACTGGAGTACCTGTAAGAAACCTACACAAGCATGGAGAGAACATGCAAACTCCGAACAAAAATATCTCATCAACCCCAGAGTCAAACCCAGGGCCTTCTCTCCATGAGGTGGGAAGTTATAACCAGTATTCCACTATGAGCCACTTAATCCTTATAAGGGTCACGAGAAGGCTGGTGTCTATCTCAGCCGACTCTGGCCGAGGGAAGAGTACACCCTGAACACATTGCCAGGTCATCGTAAATATGCTGACGGCTATGCAGACTACTCATGATGAAAGTCAGCAATAGTTCTTTTACATGAACCTCTCACCATAGGTAGTGAGATAAATGGCCGGCCTTTGATAACCCGGTTAGCTGCAATGTGGGGACAGCAGTGCCAACCCGTTGACAGTGGGGCTTGAACCCTCGAACTTGGGGTCAGTAATTCAGCCACCACTGCATAATATGGTGGAGCAAATGTGCTTTTTGGTCTCTACTTTTTTTCATTAATGAATGTCAATTACATGAACGTGCATAGGTAGTGCATGTCGCATCCATGCAAAAAGCATGATATGAGGACCAAAAAATAAAAATAAAAAAATATAAAAACATAAAGAGGGAACAGAAAATAATGAATGAATAAATAAAGAAAAAGTTCAGAGGCACATGTGATTTTTTTTTTTTTTTTTTTTTTGCCAGTAAACGCACCTGTAAACAGAACAGATTAAATCAAGTATACTCCATGGACTCATTATGACAAATAATAATCATAGACATATAATTCTATCCTAAAATCACCAACAGTGAATTGTTATCAATATTGTTATATTTTTGGCTTGAGATGTCTGTTGAATGAATGCACTTGAGTTGAATACCCTTTGTGGGTATGTTCTGTGTGCTTGTCCATTTGTCTGTGAATAATATTTCTACAAATATTTACAAATATAGCTGAAGCACAAAATGTACTTGCCATTACACCCGTCCATTAAAAGGCACTGATTCAAGAATGCTGCAAAGCAGTACAATTCCTGAGTATACAGGAGCCTCTCACTTTCCGTGGTTAACTAGAACCGAGATCCCCTGAGATCATCGAATTCCACAAAGCAGGATCGACCTTCCTGACTGACGTATACATATAATATCAATAAATACCTATACGATGCTATAAATGATTATAATAATTAAACATTTTTAAAAATGCATAAAATGTAAATAAAATAGAAATACACACACATACAGATGTTCACATACTCAGATGCGCACCTCACATCAAAATATAAGAGGTTTTGATCGGGGGTTTTGGGTTGTTTTTTGTTTCTTTGAAGCATGAAGTAGCGAGGGATCTCTGTGTGTGTGTGTATATATATATGTATATATATATATATATATATATATATATATATATATATATATATATATAAAATTTACATATTATAAATAAATCTATCCATAAGTCTTAAATTAGAAGTTATTAATATCTATATAAACCAGTGCTTCTCAATTATTTTCTGTCGCGCCCCCCCATAGGAAGAGGAAAACATTTCAACACCCCCCCCCATATAAATAGGATTATTTGTCTAAAAATGTTTATAAGTAATCTTCTGCATAACACTGTATCCGTATTAACATAATAAATCCATATTATCATTGTGGAATACAACAAATGAAAAATATAAATAAACTTCCAACAAAGAATAACTTTCTTAGCAATTTATTTAAGTCTTCAAAACAAAAATATTTAAAGTGCATCAATTTGCCTGAAATAAAAAAAAAGTATATATTTTTTAAAACTGTAAACATTTTTTGACCAACAGTTTGAACCACTTGATACTGCAAAAATAAAATAAAATAAAATAAATAAATAATAATAAATTTAAATTGATCAGCAATATTAACTCAGGAGCACAATATATAAAACACTTTAACCTACAAAACAAAAATGAATAAAAAAAATTGTATTATTATTATTATTATTATTATTATTATTGTCAAAATGATTAAGTCCAGATCAATGGCTATAATGAACACATTTCGCAGTGCACAGCTTTTCGAAGCCGGGTTAAAAGCACGATACTGAACTCTCAGCTCCTGCTCAATGCTGAACTGGGACATGCACTTATTTTCACAGCAGTGACGTCATCCAGCATGACCGAGACCGTGTCTGCTGCAGGTAGGATCAGTTCCTCTGCTGTGTTGTGGGGTTTTCTGCACTGAGCAGTTTGGTACCCCACCTTATCTGACGCTAACAGAGCTCACTGGTTTACTGGAATATCATTCACAAAGTGGGATGGTTGTTGGCAATATTGGGCACATTTTCGCTGAAAAAACTCACGCGGCTCATCACGTGATCGGGGTGTGAGGTCTTTAAATGACGCCTGAATTTATTTGGGTTCATGCTGTCCACTGCCAATGTTTTCAGACACAGTAAACACAGCGGTCTTTTCTTGTTTCTCACCGCAGCACAGTGAAGCTGAGCGCTACATCCGCTTCATCATAACTCCTCGACTTAGCTTTCTGGAGACTTTCATTTCCTTCACTGTCTCTGCCTCTCTTTCCGTCCCTGTTAAAAATTTCCATGGTGGGTTTATTAACTTTGCTTCTTATTTTACCTCTGGGCACACTCTAACAGTGAGGAAGTCACTGCCACCTGCTGTAGTGGATGTACAATTACACTTTATCCTAATACGGCAAAAAAAAAAAAATAAAAAATAAAAAAAAAACATATCCCCTGGGGTCACACATGACCCTCCCCCTGGCATCGCACCGTCCCACTATTCAAAAACCACTGACATAAACAGATGCAGAATGAATGTTGTTTCTATATGGACAAGTTGTACAGTTTAATGTTTACAGGTAGGAATGATTCCGTGTGTTGTTCAGTGGTGCATTTTGGTGGTATCAACCTCTCACTGAACCTGTTCCTGTGACTGATCGGCAGGTGGTGAAGAAGGTGGGAGTTATTGTTCGATATTGTCTCTATTTTGGACAAAATTCGCTTCTCCAATACTACCGTCAGAGTGTTCGGTTCATGCCCGCAACGTTACCAGCCTTGTCTGTTCAGTTTGTTTGCGTCTGCAACCCTCAGCTTGTTGTCCCAGCATGCAATAGCATAGAGCATAGTGCTGTCTACAAGAGACTCATAGAGCATTCTGAGTAGAGGCTGACAGATGCTAAACGGCCTTAACCTCCTCAAAATATTGAGACGGCTCTGGCCCTTCTTGTAAAGTGTATTAGTATCAACTCCAAGGTATTTTGTGATTCTCCATCAAATCCACATTGGAACCTGAATGGAAACAGGGGTCACTGGTGTTTTGGATCTACTAAAGTCCACAATCAGTACTTGGTCTGTGTCACATTAAGCTCCAGATGATTCTGTTCACACCACGTGACAATGGAATCCACCGCAGTTCGATATTCCATCTCCTCTCCTGCATTGATACATCCAAGTACAGCACAGTCAACAGAAAATCTCTGAAGATGGCAGGTCTCTGTGTGGTAGTCAAAGTCTGTTATGTAGAGGGTGAAGAGGAAGGGGAGAGGATGGTCCCTCGTGGTGCACCCGTGTTAACAAATATGTTAACAAAAGGTTAACAAATGTGTCAGTAGGTCCAGGTGGGTGGAGACACGATCAAGATGGTGTTCTCGACTGAGGCTGGTAGGCGAACTTAAGGGGCTCCATATGCTCGGTCATAGTTGATCCAGTATGAGTCTTTCAAGGGTCGTCTTGACATGTGAAGTCAGTGTCATGGAATCTTGGGGGCCACTGGGATATGGGGTCTTTGGTACAGGAAAAAGACATGACATCTTCCACCACACTAGAGCCCTCTGGAGACTCAAGCTCATTGTGAAGATGTAAGACTCCACAGAACTGAGGGGCACAGCCTTTAAAGACATGGGTCTCTCCCCATCTGGTCTTGCTGTCTTGTCTGAGTGGAGTCTTTTCAGTTGTTTCTTGACCTGATTATAAGTGAAGTTGACAGGTGGGAGAGGGGTGTCAGGTCTATCACAGAAGGCAGGGCTGCAGTGAGGAGAGGGAGGGGGAGAGAGAGTAGCGTGACAGGGAGTTTCAGGCTTGCTCCTTATGAGTTAAAGAGGTGCTGTGCAGTAGCCACAGTGTCGAATCGTTTAGAGAACATATTCAGCTCGTTGGCCCTGTCCTCACCACCATCAGCTCTTCTGGTGATGGATGGCCTGAAACCAGTGATGGTGTTCATACCACTCCAAACCTCTCTCATATTGTTCTGCTGGAGTTTCCACTCCAGCTTTTTCCAGTAATTCATATAGATTATAGAATACTCATTTGATGCAAGCCTAATTCTGCCAGATTATGAATTTATTAGGTCTTTACTAAAGTACAGGGATACCTCACTTTCCGCGGTTAATTGGGACTGAGATCCCCACGGGACCATCGGAATCCGCGAAGTAGGATCACCCCCCCAACTGACGTATACGTACATGTATACGTGTATGTAAAATCGATAAATACATATTCAACGCTATAAATGCTTATAATAACAACAATTAAACATGAAAAAATAACATAAGATGTAAATAAAATATAAATACACACATACAGATGGTATTGCATGAGAAGATGATGACACACAAACAGGCGAATGCACGCAGAGGCGCGTGCACACTCAGATGCGCATCTCAAAACAATGCAAGTAGTTTTGATGGGAGGTTTCGGGTTGTTTTTTGTTTTGTGTTTGTTGAGAGGTTTTTTTTTTTTTTGCTCAATTGGCCTTGTTTTTGTGGAATTTTCTTTAACTTTTCCCCCTATTCTTCCTTAATTTCCTTATATTTTTAATTCGATTAACATATACAGTAAAACCTCCGCTGACGAACGCTTAAGCTCACGAACTTTTCGGCTCAAGAACATTAAATTTGCGAGCATATAGTCTCTGCTGACGAACTAGTTTTCGGCGGACGAACCAAACCACGCGGTCGAACAGCGCCACGGTGGCGGCCACGAGAAGCTGACGCACGCTCACGGCGTCCCAGTTCGTCACCCCCTTTCTTTGAGTGCGGAAGTGGTTTGTGTTTGATAGACATTTTGGACCATATTGAGTGTACTTTTGCTATTATGGGACCGAAAAAGACCCCACCACAGGCGGAGATCATTGAAAAACACGAACGAGGTGTGCGTTTGTGTGACTTAGCGTCCCAGTACCAGTACGCTAAGTCTACCATTGCTCCCATCCTTAAGAACAAGGAAGCTATTAAGGGTGCGTGTGTGGCTAAGGGTGTTTCCAAACAGTAGGCGTTTCCAAACTCTCCTTCCAAACAGTAAGTCCCTCCCTCCCTCCTCCTCCCACTCCATTCCATCAAGCCATCAACTACCATCACAAAGGTAAATAAAACCACTTTATTATACAGTACAGTTTATTTCTTTAATTACAATACAATAGCACATTTATTTTACATAAAATAAGGCATATTTTTGTGTAGTTTTAAGACTTATTTAGTAGAAAAGTATGTTTTATGGGGACCTGGGAACGGATTATTCTCGTTTTAATGGTTTCTTATGGGATATAAATGTTCGGAAGACGAACTTTTCGCCTTACACACACTTTCTGGGAACCAATTATGTTCGTGAGCTGAGGTATCACTTTATATATATATATATATATATATATATATATATATTGTTTTTTCCATGTCTGTGTCCATAGGTTCCTGACCCCTGATTTATACTCTGTGTATGTTTGCGTGCGTGTGTGTGTGTGTGTGTGTATGTGTATATATATATATATATATATATGTGTATATATATATATATATATATATATATATATATATATATATATATATATATATATATATATATATAGATAGATAGAATTTTTTTTTTTTTTTTAACTGCATGAATTGAAGTGTGAAGTAGCAAGAGATCTGCGTATTTCAGGAATTGGCACTGCATTAATTTTGGCTCAAGTCAAACATACCAATGGTACCTCATTTGTGACAGTCAGGGATATGGCTAAAAATGTCATATGCCTAACTTTGGTCTGTTGCTGACTCTAGAGCAGTCAAGTAGGCCATTAGAAACTTGCTGAAAAGAATGAGTGGACTGTTTCAAATCCATGTGCTAAATTTCTAAATCTAGGTAAGAATTGTGACTATATCCATGAAGTGATTTTATGTTCATTTCCTAGAATTTTGCAATTTACACAAAATGCTTTAAAGTAAACCAATAAATAAGTACAAAATTACAAGCTGTAGTGTGAATCTAAACACACACACACACACACACACACACACAACACCACAGATGTATGAGATTTCCTTTCGGCGCTTTCTCTTTTTCAGGGGTTGCCACAGCGAATGATTCATGACCATAGACAGTGAGAAACATGGCCGGCCTTTGATAACCCAGTTGGCTGCACCTGGGGGACAGTGACAACCTTGTGGAGAGTGGGACTCGAACCCCCAACCTTGGGATCTGCAATCCAGAACCCGATACCACCATACCACCTCTGCCCTACGCCAGAGATGTATGAAGCTGCTTAAAACTTAATTTATTGATTTATTGTTTGTGCATATCTGTGTTGATGGCTCTTGTTTATTCTTGTTTTGATTGCAGTTTCATGCTTTGGCCTCCAGATGGTGTGCATGCTATGTTAATGTTTTCCAGATCATTGTGCCAATGGATCATTGACACTTGTGTACATGAGTCACCAAATGGCTTCAGAAAGACCCTGTGACAAATTCCATTTGTTTCACAGAGACAACACTGCATTTTGTGGTTATTTAATACGCCTTGTAAGTAACTGGGCACCTCTAAGTTCACTAGCTCCCAAAAAGGTGTGAATGTCAGTGTGAATTGCTCAGCCTTTGGGGTCATACAATCGAGTGCGCTTGAAGTGCCTGTCTCGATCCCAGATAAATTAGTTGCATCAGGAAGGAGTTCCAGGAGAAAACCTGTGCCAAATCAACTATCAGGAGCCACTGTGATGACCATGAAAAAGCTGGAAGAAGGAGTGCACTTTGTATGTAAAATGCAGTACAGTAGGCCCTTGACTATTCGTGGTTTTGCACTCACGGTTTGAGTATTCACGGACTGCCGAGCAACTCGCACGTGATTCAAATTCAGCCAATGTCTGTCCTCCTTCCTGCTGATTGGTTGAGATGATGTAATGCCCCTTTTTCCTCATCCGCACACACGTTGGCAATGAGCCTTTTTTTTAGTGTGTTTTAATTACCAGTTAAGTTCTATGATGTCACTAAAACGCCTGCTAAGTGCCAGAAAAAGGTAATGACGTTGGATGTCTCTTCTGAAGAAATAAGACTTTCTCCGGAAAAAATGACAGTTTCCTCTGAAGTGCCTGAAGACAATGGTGTGTTTCTTCCACGTCATTGCCTGAAGAGGAATAATCGTCTGAACTGTTGTAAAACACTCCACTGTTGAAGTCGTTTTCAATTATTATTCCAGTACATGACCTAAGGTAATGTTTAAAATGTTTGTGTGTTATATTTTATTTACTGTGGTGTAGCATGTTTCTCATTTTGTTTTGTTTATCCAATTTATTACATTTATTGTTCTTTTATATCCTTTTTTGTTATGGTCTGTGTTTTGGGGGACTTTGATTTTGGCACTGTGCCTCTAACTAAATGTTTCCTCTCTGCTTCGGCTAAGGGGCGTGGCTGAGCTGCTTGGTAGCACACACCTGAATTCACTATTCTCATTTACTCCCAATAAACAAAAGCATGCTCAGCTCTGTGCCAGAGGATTAACTCACATCACATCACCACTTCTTTGATTTGTAACGCGCTCTAACTCTTTCATTCTAAAATTCGCTCTCTAACTTTCTCACTCGCTTCGGCTGAGGGGTGTGGCTGAGCTGCTCGGACTTAATGTAGTTAATACCGGAATTCAGTCATCTCATGCCAAATGCAATATGTTCCTCTCGTGGGCATTTTTGAAAAGTACAGTGCTGTATATTTTTCAAAGAGGATGCATTGAAAGGTGTTTTTAGATGTATGCTGTAAATATTTATATTTTATTATCAATAAATATCACAGTAAAAAAACCTGTTTTTCTTAATCATTACTACATTTTACTACATTAATACTGTATTAATGAGTAAGACTGTCTATAGAATGTGTTTAAGAAGCATATTTTAGCGCATGTAACAGATACATAGTATTTTACTTCCGGCTGCTCATTCGCGCATGTGACATGATACATGGGGTTTTACTTCCAGGTACAGAACTCGCAGATTATCTCGATTCGCGGGAGGGCCCGGAACTGAACCCCCACGAATGTCGAGGGCCTACTGTAATTCATCATGATTTATTTTGATTGTTTAGCACATCATTTTAGGTTTATATTAAGTAGTCTTCTGTGCATAAATTTACACACATTCAGGAGCAGAGTAATATGAAAACATTTTTCTGAATGTATGTTTTTTTTTAAACACTCATAAACTATGTGTGCATAAATCTGTTCATAGATAGATAGATAGATAGATAGATAGATAGATAGATAGATAGATAGATAGATAGATAGATAAATGGCTGTTCTGTATGTCTGTTTCAGAGATATCTTTATAGATATGTTTCCGGTACTCTGGTACTTCTCACCAATAAATATAGTACGTGGAGGAGGCCTGTTTTGCTACCTCTTACTGTATTATTTTAACCCACGTGCACAATTGAAGCACACAGTTCGGGTGTGCATTACGATCTCATGGGGCTCAACAGCAAAGATGCTGAGGTGGGCAGATTTTATTTTCATGCAGGTGATCAGATATAGGGCCATTCACAATGTTCGCTCATTTATTTTTAGTAATTTCCTTGTCCTAGTTAGCAGTTTTGGAGTTTAAATTAATAATGTATTTATATTATATGAAACAGAACCAGGTACTATTTAGTTATATTATATATATATATATATATATATATATATATATATATATATATATATATATATATATAGAGAGAGAGAGAGAGTAAAAGGACAAAAACAAACAAACAAAAAATGACTGCAAGAATGTGTTCTCAATGTGAGAGGCATTGAAAAATTTTATCTCCGTCCGAGAAAACATGAAATATAAATCTTTTAACAGTTAAAAGTCAATTTTAATATTTCTTTGACAGCCATTATATGACCAGTTCATAGATTAAAAAAAAAAACAAAAAAAACAGGCTACATGTAAAAACTTAGGGAACCCTGGTCAGCGCACCCATGTGGTGTCCTTCACCAAACTATCGCAACAAATTCGGAAGCAAACAATCGTATAGAATGGGGTGACACAGATGTACAGTGGTACCTCACCTTATGATAGTCTCAGCAAACGAAAAATCAAGGTTACGAAATACATTTTCCAAATTTTTTTGTCTCTGTACACGAAACAAGTTCTCCTTATGGAATGCGCCAAACGCGCCATTCAAACATTTAAATGCGCCATTCAAACATTCAAACAATGCACGAGCTACTCTCCCATAACTATCTCCCAACATCTGGCCTCCCATTGGCAAGGAGGGATGACGCAGCTCCCTCCCATTGGCTGCATCGCCCATAATGCTTTTCGTGTAAAGGACAGAGTTAATGTTGTTTCATGAGATTTTTTGAGTGTGCTCATTGCTTTTAACCTTCCATAAACATTGTAAGACTATAACTCTGCTAAGAAGACTTGGTCAACACACGCGCACGCACACACACACACACACACACACACACACACACACACACACACACACACACACACACACACACACACTTTTTATTTATTTATTTCTTTTAATGTGGGTTTAGTGTGTTCACTTTTTTCAAAACTTTATTTTGAATTATTTCAATGTGTGCTGTATTTAAGGTTGATAAAAGTATTCAAGGAATCATACATTCATTAGCAATAACGCTCCTCCAATGAAAGTTTCAAGGTAGTGCTTAGTCTCATTCCATGCTTGTTACTGATTGACTTAAAAATATATATATATATATATATATATATATTGGAAGGAGGAAGTGTGAATAGCCACAATCTTTACCCTCCCTTGATATTACATGGCTAGGAGTCTGTTGACACCGGACCAAAATCAGTTATACAAGGGTCTTTCACAAACTGCTGCCATCAAGGAAACATACAATTGTCTAGGAAGTCTTTGAGTTCGATCACATTTATTGCCCATATTTTTTATAATCGGGTGTTCAATGATCAGTTATCCACATACAGTTGTTTATATATAAATAAAACCACACAAAAAACGTAGTAGTATTTCAAGAAAAGAAAAGAAAAAAAAAAAAAAAATCAACCTAACATAGCTCTGCTAATTGATATAGAATTTGCTTTCTGGGGAAACGTTCTATGGCATTATTTAAAAAAAATATTTTGTCAGAGCGGTGACAAAACAAAATTCTTGATATCTGTGCAATTACAGTCTACATGTAAAATCAGCATGCAGCAATCTCTTTAGTTTTTCTATTATAGTTTGGATATTATATTGTCACTGGTTGTTCATGTACCTCAAAATCAGCCAAAATATTTCTGACAGATGAATTCAGTTTCTACACTAAAAAGAGAACAGGGTGGGGAGAACAACTTCAGCCAAGGGCTACAAGCTGTCTGATTGGGGTGGCCACTCAGAGATAAACGCAGTCATAGAGAAGCGGAGTGATTTGTCTGCTTTCCCCGACAGCAGTGTTTTAATTAGCAGCATGTTGGAGCTGATCTGAACTGTGTCTTTTGGCTTTGTATTGAAGGGGTCAAGGGTAAGACTGGCTATAGGGAACCCTTCTGAAATTAGTGGTAAACAGAGAATAGGGTTTAAGAGGTGGAGACTTTCTCTCTACACCATGACAGCTATCTCCTGTAAGTAAAGAGATGATTGATGACTGTTCACTGTCCTGCAACTGTTTTTGCAAAGGAAATATATATATTTTAAAACTTCTGTCACTGCAAAAAGCTTCATGTAAACACTGGAGGGCACACATATAGCATGTAACCCTTATGTGATCAGGTTTTTTTTTTTTTTTTTTTTATAAAGAGGAGGGATAGCAATTCTGCACAGGATTTATTGCTCAGTGTATGTGCTGGAAATCCAATGATTAATTTGAACTTTGCAATTAATTAGATGGTGACTGAAGATAGACAGCAATTTACAAATCACTGCACAGATTTTCAACAGGGTTTAAGTAGGGTTTTAATAGGTCATACAAGGACAGTCACCATTTTCTTCAACAAATGTGTGTTCAATTTTACAGTGTGTATAAGGTTACTGTCAGGTTTGAAGGTGAATCTTGTCCTCATTGACAACTTCCTGGAACAGCCAGCAAGTTTTTTGCAAGCATTTGATCATAATTTCACACACAGACCCACACACACACACACACACACACACATATATACATATATATATATATATATATATATATATATATATATATATATATATATATATACATATACACATACATACATACATACATATATATACATACATACATACATATATACATACATACATACATATATACATACATATATACATATATATACATACATACATACATATATATACATACATACATATACATATATATATATATATATATATATATATATACAGAATACATGTGTGTGAACGACAAGGACCCAAGCGGAACGGTGAGGTTACAGGGAGCAGAGATAAGGAAAGTGGAAGATTTTAAGTACTTGGGCTCAACAATCCAGAGCAGTGGAAAGTGTGGAAAAGAGGTGAAGCAGCGTGTGCAGGCTGGTTGGAATGGCTGGAGAAATGTGTCCGGTGTGATGTGTGATAGGAGGGTATCGGCAAGAACGAAAGGAAAAGTGTACAAGACAGTGTTGAGGCCAGTGATGTTGTATGGTTTAGAAACAGTGGCCCTGGGGAAAAGACAGGAGGCAGAGCTGGAGGTAGCAGAGATGAAAATGTTGAGGTTCTCTTTGGGAGTAATGAGGATGGATAGGATCAGAAATGATGAGTACATCAGAGGGACAGCACATGTTAGATGTTTTGGAGACAAAGTCAGAGAGGCTAGATTGAGATGGTTTGGACATGTACAGAGGAGGGATAGTGAGTATATTGGTAATAGGATGCTGAGGTTGGAACTACCAGGCAGAAGGCCGAGAGGAAGACCAAAGAGGAGATTTATGGACGTGGCCTGAATTTTGGAGAAGTGTTTTTAGCGAGGCTCAACAGAAGTAGAATATGTTTGTTTTGTTGCAACTTTCCTATGCAAACCATTATCACGGAGCATTTTTGATACTGCTCCTTCAAAGCTTCTTCTTCAAGAACTGTTGAAATTACTTCAGTGTTGTCACTGCAGTCCCTCATCGTTTCATGTTGTGCTTCTGTGTGACTGGAATGTGACTGGAACATTTTTCATAAGAGAGCTGTTATTGATGAGCACATTTGAAGTTCACCAGCCAACAACACTTTAACCATTTCATTGATAAAATTAAAATGCTGAACTGTTGCTACTATATATTTTGCTTGGCTGCTATTAGTTTCAAAAATAAACTTCATTCATTCATTTTCTGAACGGTTTAATCCTAATTGGGGTCGCTTGGAGACTGGTGCCCATCTTAGCCGACTCTCGGTGAGGGCGGGGTACACCCGGACACCCAGAATTAAACACAGCTGGAAAAATATTTATGTATGTGTTTATATCAGTCTTTAAACCAGCAGCATGTGAATATTTTTAAGGGAGATAATAAACTTCTGATGAACCGAGCACAAGGTCCATAAAGGGAAATCTCTACCTGAGGTCTTTTTTTATGTACAAACTGAACGACAGCGAGAAGTCTTGATCCGTATGCAGTGGTACCTCACCTTACGGAATTAATCCACTCCAGAGCCATTTTCGGAACCTGGATTTTTTTAGTAAGTTGAACCGTCCTTCACATGTAAAACGTGTGATTCGTTCCAAGGACCCCAAAAACTACCCCTAAACCCTTTAAAAATTATAAAAGTATACCTTTTAAGGCCTCTTTCTGCTTCAATATCGTACCAATGGTAGACGGGTTTGGCCATATTCCTTTTGCGATATCACTCAACCGCAGCCACAAGCCCGCTTCTTTTCACTCGCACTGGGAATCACACGTGTGTGTGTGTGTGTGTGTGTGTGTGTGTGTGTGTGTGTGTGTGTGTGTGTGTGTGTGTGCGCGTGTGTTGACCATGTCTTCTTAGCAGAGTTCTCATCTTACAAATCTTTATGTAAGGTTAAAAGCCTGAGCCAAAAGATAAGTTGCAATGAGCACACTCAAAAAACTCATGAAACATCAGTAATTTTGTTCTTTACACGAAAAGCATTATGGGTGCTCCATAATACCCAGTGGCAGGGAGCTGCGTCATCCCTCCTAGCCAATGAGAGGCCAGTGGGGCAGGATGTTGGGAGATAGCCAATGGGAGGCTAGCGGGGCGAGATGTTTGGAAATGGAGTCATTTGGAGAGCAACTCATGCATTTTTGAGATAGTGCTTTCGTAATGTGAACTTGTTTCGTATCCAGAGACAAAAATTTTAGGAAAATGTTTTTCATAACCTGGATTTTTTTGTTTGCTGGGGATTTCGTAAGTTGAGGTTCCACTGTATGAGAAGGCTTTGGCAGTGTAACAACACCACTTCTCATTCACCAAAATCATGTGACTCCTTGCTGTCGCTTGAGTTTCCTCGTGTGGGCAGCATTTGCAAGCGCAATCAGAAAACGGATTTGTAAACCCTTCTCCCATCCTTGTTTTTTCTAGCTTGTGATTTCCCTTACCGTGAAAAACGGTTAAAGATTATAGCACACAATACAGCTAGCTCACAGCTATCTTTGCACAGTGATACACATTTGTCCAGGGTGATTGCGTGTGCAGCAACCAATATTGCATGGACTGTTTGTTCATATATTAATATTTTCATACCCGAGGTATTTAACATGAATAAGTGTAAATAGCATTTCCTTTTTTTCCCTAAAAAGTCCACTGTGCGTATTATTCATACACAATTTACACAAAATGTTTGACAGCTAGACAGGTACATCTGAACACCTAAACACCACAGTCTCTGTCCATGAGCTGAAAGAGCACTTTCCAGTCCAGTGCACTACTACTCCCTAGCTGCTTTCATGCAATGAAGCAAGAAATGATAGCTCCATAACTTCAGTCTATGCAGATATTTCCTCATCAGCTCCCGCCTGTGTGCATCATGTGTGTCTGCGTCTATATGCCTGTACAGGAAATACTGCTCTCTCCGCAAGCATAATAATAAGCATTTCATTATCACCATGAAAACATACGTACAACAATGCACCATTATCAAGGGCACCTTTAAATATATTCCCCAAAACGCAAAACGATAGCTACAATGAAAACCACATGTATGTCCCCCAGTATTTTCTTCAGATTCATCAATTACTCATTTGCCAAACCACTCAATCGTATTAGGGTTGCGTCAAGGATGGAGCTGATCTTAGCCGACATTGGGCGAAGACAGGATGCATCCTGAACAGCTCTGCAGACTATCACAGGGCCGACACACACACATACCCACACACGCACAAACATTACCATACGCAGGGCCAATTTGAACAGTCAATTAGCCTAATGTGTATGTTTTTTTAAGCTGTTGGAGAAAACCAAAGTAGCTGAAGGAAACCTACACAAGCACCAATAGAACTTACAAAAGCCACAGAGAAATGCTCTCACCAAGCCCAAGACGAACCCACAACCAACTGGCATTCAGGCAGATGCGTTAACCACCATGTTTGCCTTTTGTCAAATGATTTATAGAATATTTCTGTGGTCCATGAAAGAGCAATTTCATTTAATACCTTAAACTGGGTTTACTCAATCTGGTCAGTGGTAAGGGAATTTATTAAAAAAAAAAAAAAAAAAAAAAAACATAATTGCTAAAAAAAATAAACATGAAACTAAATCAGTGCTTCTCAATTATTTTCTGTAGCGCCCCAACAGGAAGAAAAAATAACATTCCACACACGCACACAAGCAACTATAAAAAGTATTATCTGTCTATTAAATTGTTATTAGTACACCTCTGCAGAACATTATATCTTTATTAACATTAAAAACAAAAAAAGAAATATAGTTCAGCTTACCACAAAGAAAAACTCCATTAACATTGTTTTTTAACCTGTAATAGAAAAAAAAATTAAGTGCACCAATGTGTTTGAAATTAAAAAAAAAAAATCCTTATTTAAACTTCTTTAACTTATTTATGTCTTAATATCTGTCTCTCTCCACCTTTCTCTTCATTCCTTTTAGAAATTATTCCATGTTGTTTCTTGAGGGGTTGTTTCCTGCACTTCATATTGTTTGCTGATGTGAAAAACCGCTACACCATAGCGTGACAATGCCAACTAGTGGAGTGGAGGGGCAATTGCCCTTAATTCTAGTACACAATTCCAGAAAAGTATGTTCCCCAGGATCCGACTTGCTCCCTTGCCCCCCCCCCCCCCCCCCCCCCACACACACACACACGATTTGAGAAGCATTGAACTAAATGCATGAATCAGTGTGTGAAAGACGTGCGGACATTTCAGGACACTGATGTAGAAACATTAATGAAAATAAGAAAAGTGAAGTATCTTAACCATAGTAGAAAATTATCCAGACTCAAATTTAATTATTCAATTATGTTGTTGTCAGGTGGCAAAAATAATGTTTAAAAAATGAAAACCCATCTAAATGTTTTGCTTCATAACTAATGTTCATATTCAAGGAATATATTTGATTTGGAAAAATATTGTCTTTTTTTCCTTCGAAATGTATTGAAAAGGAAAAATATATACGCTTGCCAGCCCAAACCATGGGGTTCTCCATCAGGATTTGAGAATGAAGCAAATTGTTAGATGAGTGCAACTAGAAAACTATAATAAATAGAAAGACAAGAAAATCGAATAAATATAAATGTCCATGATGAAATGTATGGTTGAGTAATAAAATACGTAGTATGTATATGATAGAAACAACATCTTGCCAGGTGATGAGAATCAGGGTTGATCTTTTTTGTCAGTACACAAGAAAACATTGCCCAGGTAGAAGAACATGGAGACAGGATTCCTGTAAATATAAGCACATTCTGGGAGCCAGTGTGAGAGCCAAACAATAATCTGAAGCCGAACAGTGACTGGCGTTGACATCAAGACAATGATCTCATACATATCTTTATCCAGACTGAACTATTTCAAGAAAAGGTGTAGATTCTGGAAAGGCCATCACAGTACAACAACTTGGATATCACTGAAAATCTGTCAGTAGATTGTAAACATGTTGGGCATGAAAGCCTGCCCAGGAATATCTGAAACCTACAAGCATTCTGCAAGACAGAGTAGGTGAAAATTCCTAAAAATAAAAATAGAAATACTGTAAGGCTGTGATATCCGTGAAATGGGGTGTTACTAAGAACTGATTTAATAATGCTTCCAGATTTTTGCACATGCCACAACTGTTATTTGACTTTATCCATTTTCATAGTCATCTTATATTAATAATTTCTCAATCACAATTTATCAACGTGTACAAGACGGTGACGAGGCCAGCGATGTTGTATGGTTTAGAAACAGTGGCGCTGAGGAAAAGACAGGAGGCACAGCTGGAGGTAGCACAGATGAAAATGTTGAGGTTCTGTTTGGGAGTAACGAGGATGGATAGGATCAGGAATGAACACATCAGAGGGACAGCACATGTTAGAGGTTTTGGAGACAAAGTCAGAGAAGTTAGATTCAGATGGTTTGGACATGTACAGAGGAGGGATAGTGAGTATATTGGTAGTAGGATGCTGAGGTTGGAACTACCAGGCAGAAGGCCTAGAGGAAGACCAAAGAGCAGATTTATGGATGTGGTGAAGGAGGACATGAAAGTAGTTGGTGTCAGAGAAGAAGATGCAGAGGGTAGGGTGAGATGGAGGCAGATGATTCGCTGTGGCGACCCCTGAAGGGAACAGCCAAAAGGAAAACAAGAAGAATTTACCAAAATATGCAATTTTGCTAAAAGTGACCTAAGCCTTTGCAGACAATAATATATTGAATGTCTATATATCTGAAAAAAGAAGTGTATGTTGACATGCTAATTTTTCAAACACATCCAGGTTTGACCTTTAGCGTATCTTATATTATTCGATCCAGTCAACGATAGAAGTCAAGAAGAATTTCATTGCAGTCTGTGGAAGTGTTGAATCATGCACAAAAAAATCTCCGGTTTCTTTATTTAATTTTGACATATTAATTGCCCAAACCCTTTGAACTACACTGCTGAGAGACATATGCACTGGGTTCTATCGCCAATTCCATGAACTACCAAACAGGGGTGTTTTTGTTTAATTGAACATGTCCAAACCATAGTCAAGATGGAAACAAGTAATTTTGTTTGTGAAACAAATTCAGAGACAAATTAAGTTTTGGATTTATTGATCTGGAACAAATATCTCAAATAGCTTTGTGGCTGTGATGTGATTGCAGTAAATCCTGAAGAAAGGTCTCTGATGTGAAATAACCCTGATATAAAAAAAATACTGTATTGATACAGTTTTGTGTTCAATCAGCCAACATGACCGTCCAAGAAAAAGAAAAAAACAAGAAAAAAAAAAAAAAAACTGAACGTGGTACCTGCTCTCCCAAGCTTTAACCTGAACTGTCTGGCTGTGGAGCAGAGACGTAACCACTCTACTAATAACCACACAATATAACCAAGTTTATTTCTCCGACTTATTTAGTCAGCAAATAATAGTGTGAGATAAAATTTAATGAAATTAAAGCATGTTAATATGTTAATTGTTCATGTGTGTTCAATTTAATTCAAAGAAATGAACTGTATATTAGTTCAAATACATTATTACATCATAGACAATGAAATTTTGTTTTAACATGTAGGTAGCCAGTTTAATTATCACTAATGTGTACTTTACCCCTGTCAAGACATGGCAAGTTTAACGATTTAACAGTTGTATTGATGAGTATGATCCCAAATTAGTGTATTGGTAGCGAAACAAATATCATCATCATCATCATCATCATCATCATCATCATCATCATCACACATGGACTTGCTCTTTCTGTTAGCTAGGTTCTTCACGTCTATGATGCATGATGTAAAATCTCCAGCCCTACTATAGCCGTGGTTTCTCAGTAAAAACACATCTCCAAAGGGGAGGTCAATTAGCATATAAGCAAATAATTAAGGTCGTAGGCTTTTATTTTAATATAATTTAACACAAATGTGAACCACAGAAAAATATATCTTTAAATAAATAAATATATACCAACTTGCAGATGACTCTGGTGCAGTGCACTGCAGTAAGAGAACCAAGTGTCGGTGGTCATAAAGCAGACCTCATGCTGTGGACAGAAATGACTGCACTCTCCAGATCCCTCCCACAAACGCCATGCCCCACCACTGCTTGACCCTCATAGCTTATGAAACCTTATCACCCTAGCTATTAGGGTTTTTCCAGTGAACAGTCATTTACTATTACTGGTAAATTTGATACGTGAAACAATACGGTCTTATCATTTCACAAATTTCGGTTCAAGTGTTCCCTCATTTTGCCCTAATTTGTTAAACTCTATTTTGAAAAGCAAGGCATATACTGTGCAGCTCATCAGACCAACACAGGGCAAAAAGACACACACACAAACATTTATACTCACAGTCAAATCTAGAAGCAGTTTGGAGTAGCTTCATGTATATGTCTTTCTTTTGAAGGAAATTGCAGTTTCCAGGCAAACGCTGGGAGAACATGGAAACATCACACACAAAAATGCCCCTTCCAAATCCAGGGCTCGAACCTAGAACATTTTTGCTGTGACACAAATGTGCTAAGCACTATGCCACCATGCTGGCCTGTGCGGCAGACAGGCCTCTATGAAAAGCAATACAGACTTACAAAAGTTGTTGTAAATATTAACTGATCACTATATCACTTTGCCACTCTGTCATGCAACCATCAAAATTAATTAGAAGCAGTCAAAGGAAAATGGAAAAAAAAACAAAAAAACTCAACACAGATCTGAATTCTTACCATGCTCTCCTGTCCATTGCCATCTGAAGTGACTTCCGCAAGAATGGTTTTCTACAAGAAAATGTGGAACATCTCTGTGGAAGATTCATGCAAATCTGAAAACATATTTTCATCACTACCTTACCCATCAACTCGTCCTGCTTGTTTCTCCTTAACAACCAAAGACTTTGCTCAGACGTTTTTACTGGAATATTGAAGAAACCCGTCAAGACATTCCCATCCACTTCAACTCCCACTCTACACTTAAAGGATTCCCCTTAATCTTTACGCACACAGTTCTCTAGCAACTGGAGGGATCCAGCGAGTAATCTCACACTACCATTTGCCGACGAGATCCAGCTCCCCATTCAACACAACTATTATTACATAGCACCGTATCATCTGGTCATACAAATGGCATTCAAAAGAGCCACAGTTCTTAGCATTCTGAGAAAAAATAAATTAATTAATTAAAAAAAAAAAAAGATTTGGGTCCCCCAGACATCACTTTTTTTCTAAAACCTTTCAATCCATTTTCTACAATCAATTTTATCTCCTACCTTCACAGACCAACATTCAAGATTGTAATTGGTCTCTACCTTCAACACCTTACACTTCACAAGGACTGTCCTTTGTAGTTGTCATTATAATGTTATAATGCTATATGCTGCCTCTTCAACCTATCGGCAGTGTTTTACACATTCAACTACAAGTTTTTCTTGTCCATCCTTAGTGATGAGGTTTTTAGCTTAGCGTGGCAATGGATTGCTTGCTACCTAAAGGTCATCCACATTAAATATTGTCGAAAGGATCCTTATTTACTTCATACAGACTGTCCACTGGTATCCCACAAGGCTCAGTGCTTGGTTCTTTTTTTTTTCCTGTATCATTTGGTGTTTTTTTATTCCCACATGGTTTTGCATAGCACTGTTATGCAAATGACATTCAACTTAAAAGGAAAGAGCGATTGAAGCCAACAGGCTTCTTTGTGAGATTTATGATAGTGATATGGTCTCAGTAAGAATTCATATCTTCCCATGCTCCACACTTTTCAGTCATGGGATTAAACTATTCAGTCTTGGGATAAATCATCTAGGGATTGGATAAACAACCAGACCATCTTGCAAGACCTTTGATGCATGGGTGGTAGGCTGCTGAGATCTTCATGGATGGTTAGGTCAGGGTTCGCAGGGATGATTTTCATGTTCTTCATCATTCTTTCCTTTCGCTGTTCAAAGTAGTGATGTAAGAGAGGACAGGAAGCCACAGGAGAGGTGTTGATTTCACGATGTCTGTGACTAATTACATTTAGTGGAACTTCCCAGGATGTTGTAATTTTTTCCGGACAACTCTCTGATGTCTTCTTTGGTCACTGTATTCACCCTTAAGAGAGAAACAGAGAAAATATATCCTTTTCTTCCCACATTGACAATCTTTCTCACTTGATTTCTTCTCTTTGCATCAGAAGGATTCATCTTTTTTTTTTTTTTTTTTTTTTTCTTTTCGACATAGGCACTTGTTTAGTTCGTTGAAATAGCAAGTATAGACTACTGTAACCCACTCCGGGCAGAGCTGCCTCTGAGTATCCCTCAACTTCTACATCAGATTCATAAGGTAGCAAGACAACTTTTCAAACCTCCCCAAATTTTTCCACGCAACCCCACTGCTACACTCTTTCCACTACATTCCAGAATTTGCCAGCATCTGATTCTTGCCTGAATAGCCTAGAATGAACTCGCTTGTGTCAACCTCAAAGCACTGATCACAACCCACACCACACCACACTCCCTCAGATCTGTCCACACTGCTCGGTTGGTTCCTCCACCTATCAAGGTGAAAACAAGACTATATCTCTCTTTTGTTTTTTTTGTTTTTTTTTTTTCGTTGATCTGGCAACTAGGTTGTGACATGAACTTCCCCTGAATATTTCAACATCAGAATTTTTAGGTGTAAAAATGATGCCTAAAGACCTACCACTTTCTCAAGCACATTATTTACCACATTTAGTATTTGTTCTGCATTAAAAAGCCTTCTATATAATAAAACATAGCTTTCTGTCTCATTGGCGTGATGGTATCCATAGCTTGAGTCTGAGTGAACCAGTTCCAGAATGCATTTATGTAAGTCACTTTGGATAAAGGCATTTGACAAATGCTAATAATGTAAATAGAAACAGGGTTGCACAGGAAAGGGACCATATCGATTGTTTATGGTAAGTACTTTTGTTTGAGAACTCCAAGACTCTGCAAGTGTCATTAAAAACTCATAAATATTTAATTTGGAGAGCATGGCTGACAAGTTGAAAATTAGTGTTTCAGAGCCAACTGTCTCAAGCTGACTTCTTGTGGGCAGAGGTGCTAAAAGAAAATTAGCTCGGAAGCTGAAAAGAACTGCAACTATTAGCAATGACAAGGCCGCATCTTATTAAAGGCTGCCTATGTGAATTCACCATTCACATTATATTTACTCACTTGGCAGATGCATTCATTTAAAGCAAATTTTAGGTTAGGCATGATGTAATTATGCATACATACATGGCATGTAGCTGATAAAGGAGGAGTCGGCAGTAATAGAAATGCAGTAGGCTTCCACCAATGGACCAGAAACAAGCGTACAAGACAGCTTTAGACCGTGACAAAAAGGATTTCAAGTAAACACAACTAATATTAATGGACCCCACCTAAACTATGCACAAAGAAATATGGTCAAAAATGGAAAATGCAAGGTATTTGCAATTGAAAACAGACATAGCATACACATTAGGATTGTAATGCAGTATTGGTTTATGGTAAATATAGACATATCTGTATTTAGATTTGAATCGGAAGCTGCCATGGCATGAACCCATAGTTAAACTTTTTATTATTAAATGTGACTCATACCGCTATGCCCTCAGAAACAGTGTGTGCGTGCTATGGATACAAGAAGCCATATTTCTTTTCATTTATCAGAACAGGAAAAGTATGAGTCAGTTACAGTACTTAAGCTCATAGTTAAATCAGATTTACTTGTTCTTTGCTTCAGGATAGTAAAGAAAAACAATGGATTGGTGGTCAACACTAGGGGTTTGCAGGGTGGCAGATTGGTATGCCAACTTCACAGCAAAAAAGGTCCTGGGTGCAAGTCTCAGGCTTCTTTTTTTTTTTTTTTTGCATGAGTTTGCATGTTGTCCTCGTGCTTGCATGGGTTTCCTTTGGGTACACTGGGCTAATTTGCTTTTCTAGATTGCCCCGAGGTGTGAGTGTGTTTGGTTTTGCATGTGTGTCTGTTGCCCTGCGATGTTCTGCTGAACTGTTCAGGGTGTATCCTGTCTTCACCCAGTGTTGACTGGAATGGACACTAGCGTCCTTTAAAACTGAATAGAGTTAAATGGTTTGGGTAATGAGTGAAAGGGAAATGAAAAGCTGCTTCAGATGAATTTGTTGTGTTTAGCAAGATTAGGCAAGTGTGACTTAGTAAATTTTCCAGAGACAATGATATTCAATATGTACTGTACAATACCTTCCGTCCAATTGAATTACAGAGAAAACCGCTTATCTGTTTCGAGGCCTGCTAGCATACTGTTAGCCGTTAATGATTCAAAGTCCTGTTTATTAACACTGAAAATCGATGAATGCAGAATATAATATTTCAAAAATGTATTTGACCTTTTATATCTCTTTAAGTATAATTAAATGGATAATGGGAGAACAGGCTGCACGTAACACACTTCTCCATAGGCAACAGAGTGTTTATTTCTTTGGCACTTATTAGTGCAGTCTATGCTGTCATCTTCAAAAAATCAGGAAAAAAAACATTTAGATAATAAAGTCAGAGAAGAATATGAGTCTTCATTCTATTTCCATAACTTAAGTGTATTTACCAGTATTATACTATATCTGTTGACTTATATAAGCTCTTTCTCAATGTAACTTTGTGTGTGTGTGTGCGTGTGTGTGTGTGTGTAATTGTAAAAGGACCCCATTCAAAATAAGTTTTACCAAACCTTATAGGCTATCCTTAATTTTACCCAGGGTATTTTTATTTATTTTATTTTGTTTATTGCATTTGTTATTCTACATTTGTATAACCAGTTGTTATCAAATCTTTATTTATTTAATATACTATCTATACTTGTTCTTTTCTAGTCTTGTTATTTTATATATATATATATATATATATATATATATATATATATATATATATATATATATATATATATATATATATGTGTGTGTGTGTGTGTGTTTGTGTGTGTGTATATATATATATATATATATATATATATATATATATATATATATATACACACACACATACTTTGTATATTCTTTTTGGTTTATTAACTTGAACATCTCATTTTATATCAGTAATGCAAATAATTTATCAGTTTACTTGATTTATTAATAATGGTGTAAGCTTTGCACAGATAATTTTTGCTTTTAATGCCATCTAAGAAACTACAAATTATAAAGTACAAATTATTATTGATTGATGTATTGCACTATATGTATGAGTATTATTTGTGAATGCTGAAATCAAATAAAATCAATCAATCAATCAATCAATATTTAGCAAATAACATTCTGGGTTTCTTTTTTTGTTTGTTTCTTTGTTTCTGGTTTTGTTATTAATAGTTAGTGCCAAGTAAAAGGATGATGGATCTCAGAACTTTCCAATGGCATAATTTAGCTGCATATTCATGTTTCCATATTTCCAGTGGTCTGTGTGGTTTTGTGAGCATTTTTGCCTTTGCTCATTAGATGCCAATCACATTTAGATGGGTTCACCAGATGTTTTGCTTGAAGTAATCAGTCTTACATTACTATTAATTAAATTTCCAAATACACTTCTCTGAATCCTTTACAGTATTTGGACTCAGTCAATTTACCTATGCATCACTGTGCATTTAATACCCTTTGAAAATGTTTCTGTACACAAGCTTCAAAATTGTGACATTTGCAATTTGAAGCATGTGTACACACCTTCATGCATAAATTTTCAACTTTTCAAACCTGCCTTGCAGCTTATGTTTTTTTTTTTTTTGAAAACTCATCTTCTCCTTTCAGTTTTTCCCTTTTCCAGGGGTCACCACAGTGAATCATCTGATTCGCATGCTGGATTTGGATTACGTTTGATGCCCTTCCTGACACAACCCTTTAGCAAGGGACAGAAACACGCTGATGGCTGTGCAGCTACTCTTTACTTTTACTGCAGCAATGGTTCTTTTACATGAACCTTGCACCATAGACAGTGAGAGACATGGCCGACCTTTGATAACCCAGTTATCTCCACTGGGGGCGGTGACAACCCGTGGAGAGTTGGACTCGAACCACCAACCTTAGGATCAGCGATCCAGCGACCTTTACCATCAGGTCACCACTGCCCTGAAAACTCATCTTGTTCACTCACTGAAACTCCTAAATCTACTGGGGTCAAAGGGATGCTGAAGCCTAAAGTCAAAGTGAAGTCAAGATTTACCCTGACCAGCTTGCCAGACCATTAACTGTTGAAAATCTTTCAGAAATTATGATGTATTACAATTTGACGCCAATCGTCATAGAACACGGGATCATTGTAGAGCGTAATATATTTTAACAGACGAAAACATAGTGTAACAGACCTTGATGCGCCAATGCAGGAGATCTTAATGGACTTGGAAACATCATTCGAACCTGAAAACCTTTTTTTTTTTTTTTTTTTTTTTTCTGTGAGGCGGACATGACCATTATCCTACCATGTCAACTTTTCATGAAAACTGCTCAGATGAATTCTTCCAACAGTTTACAACCTACCTTGCATATTTGCTCATATGTTGCATTTGATTCAAGATAGAAATTTAATTAGAATCATAAAGACATTTTAAACATCATCCGAAATGAACTACAGTTTGGTTCCAGTGCCTTCCAGTGTACTGACTTTAAAACTTCATGCTTGCTATTATAAACAAGATCTCTCACATCAACCGAGCCAGTTTCCTCGGCAACCTACTCTATTTCTGGCAATCCATCTCTGCACAGGTAATGTCTTGAGATGCCATATACATTTGTACAGCAAGTATTATGAAGTCCTTCTAAACTGCTTTGACAGTGTACTGGCAACCCAAAATATTTCCAGCAGGTTTATGTTCATTTGAGAGGCAGCCTCAATAAACGGTCTAGCATTTCCGAAGACAGGTGGTAAAATATGAACAAGTAAAATGTTTTAAGTGGGTACATCCAGTTATAGTCCCTTATGTTTTACGTTTGGTGATCAACAGCTTGTGTGTAAATCAACATGCATGCTTTAGAAATAGAAATTCTTCATCAGCTTCGCAATCAAGCACTGTGGTTAGCAACACAGAACATGTTGAAATAAAGTACTTTGAATTGTGGTTATTTTATAGCTTTCTTGACTTTGTTGAAGTAGAACCATCAGGCCTACGGGCTTAAATATAAAACAAATTGCGGTCATGTGCCTTAAGCCCATTACCATTCTCACTTCTCTTAGACCCAGGAGATCATACCAACAAGACAGAGGACATACTCTGAGCAACCCCACCTACCCTTCACCGCTGCCACAGTCTCAAATGAGAGTGGTAAGTGACCTCTGGAACTGTCAACCTGTTGTGAAAAATGTTGATTTCACCTCTGCCATTGCTTCTCACTGCTCATGAATTCCTTGCACTAACTGAAACCTGGATTTTCTCACATAATTCTGCTACACCGGCAGCTCTTTCCTCTGCTCATGCTTTCTCTCATTCTCCACGAGTAACTGGGAAAGATGGTGGTAAAGGTCTACAACTATCTCGGAGTTGGTGCTTCACATCGCTTTCTCCATCTGATCTCGTCCATTGAGCTTCATGCAGTAAAAGTCTCCTCCTCCTCTCCAATCAACCTCGTCATTATTGTTATCCACCGCTCTACTGGACCCCAGGACATTCTCAAAAGAAATGGACACACTTCTCAGCAGTTTCCCCACTGATAAAACTCCTCTAATTCTTCTGGGAGATTTTAATCTTCCTTGTGACAAATGTCAGTCTGCCTTTTCTGCATCCAGCAAGTTATCTCATCATGCAATCCTACCATCTTACTGGATCCAATCCCTCACACAATACTCCAGACTATCTCACAAAACATTTTCCACTTTACCTCTACTATCATCGATAACTCCATATTATCTGGTAATGTACCAACAGCATTCAAAAGAGCCAGGGTTCTACCCATCTTAAAGAAACTCTCTTTGGAAGCAGTCATCAGCCACTACAGAACTTTTTTTTTTCTAAAATTCTTGACCATACTATTTATTACCAAATGTCTTGCTATCTTTTGTAGAAGAGCTTGACCTTAATCAACCTGGCTTCAAAGTGGCACATTCCACAGAGACTGCACCCCTGGCAGTCACAGAGAAGCCACATGCTGCAAGATCATCCGATATGTCACCAGTCCCCATACTCCTTGAGCTTTCAGCAGCATTTGACACTGTCAACCACAAGACTCTTTTGTCCATCCTCAGGAGTCTAGGAATTTGTAGCACAGCATGAGAATGGTTTAGTTCCTATTTGGAAAATCACTCATATGAGGTTGCATGGAGGGGATCCACAGCTTCTCCATGCTGACTTTCCACTGGCATTACTCAGGACTCAATTCTTGGTCCACTTCTGTTCTCTCTTTATGCTATGTCCCTTGGTAATGCCATATACTCACATGGGTTCTCATATTGGTATCTATGCAGCTGACATTCAACTTGTTCTCTATATTCTTCCATCACAGACTGATGTATCTGATGATCTTTGAATGTCTGGTCAGTATCTCCTCATGGATGGCAGCTTATCAGCTGAAGCTTAATCCCAGCAAGACTGAATTGCTGTTCATCCCAGCTGACTCATGTCAAGATCTTGCAATCTCCTTGGATAACTCTGCGATTTGGTCTTCAAGTGCTGGACAAAGCTTTCAAGTAAGCATAGACAATTCCCTGTTCTTCTCTTCTCATGTCACTAAACTTTATCGATCATGTTGATTTCTTCTCTTTAACATCCAAAGAGTTTGTCCATTTCTTTCCACTATCGCCACTCAGATACTCGTTCAATCACTCGTCATCTCAGACTACACTACTACAACTCACTCCTGGCAGGACTACCCTTGAGTGCTATTCAACCTCTGAAACTATTTCAGAATGCAGCTGACTGTTTTCAACCTTCCCAAATTTTCCCTAACCACTTCTAGTACTGAAAGACTGATCCATTTCTCTACCAAAGGGACAAGGGGGAAATGCATCTAAACTTCAATGTTCTGGCTCCAAGGTGGAGGAATGAGCTTCCTCTGACTGTCTGGACAGTTGACTCAATGGGTGTCTTCAAACAATGGCTGAAAGCTTACCTTTTCAGTAATACTTAGACTACCACTATGCGTTACACACACACTGTGTGAAAAAAAAAAAAAGTGAGTAGACTGATGGTGTATTTCGTCTGTGTTCTAGAAAACCAGTATAAGAATATATTCACTGATGGTGACTTTAAAACACTCCTGTAAGTCACTCTGGCTAAGAAAGTCTGCTAAATGTTGCAAATGTAAAAATAAGCCCAGTCCCTGTTGAAGCAGCCTACATATACAGTTTAGCGAGGCTCTCTTGAAATGCAGCAAAACATGTTTCATGTGTTTTTTTGTGAACTCCTTCAAGAACGTCGCCCTTGATTAACTTTATTAAGGTACCTCACCTTACGAAATTAATCCCTTCCAGAGTCTTATTCGAAACCTGGATTTTTCGTAAATTGAACCGCATTTTACATGTAAAACAAGTGATTCGTTCCAAGGCCCCCAACACTACCCCTAAACCCTTTAAAAATGATAAAACCATACCTTTTAAGACCTTCTGCTTCAATATCGTACCAATGGTAGACGGGTTTGGCCACATTCATTTGCGATATCACTCGAGTGGGCCAGCGGGGCAGGATGTTGGGAGATAGGCAATGGGAGGTAGCTGCGTCATCCCTCCTAGCCAATGGGAGGCCAGCGGGCGGGATGTTGTGAACGTCATTGATAGGAGAGCAGCTCGTGCATTTTAATGTTTGAATGGCGCATTTGAATTTTTAAGATGGTGCTTTTGTAACGTGAACTTGTTTTGTATCCAGAGACAAAATTTTTCGGAAAATGCGTTTCGTAACCTATCCGACCTCTGTTTACCTCAGTTCTCAGCATGCATAACACTTGAAAATGCCACTGCACCCGGCTTCTGGGTCACAGTTTATTTTAACGATAACAAGTGATGATAAGTTGAGGGCGGCATGGTGGTGTAGTGGTTAGCATTCCCATCTCACAGCACGAAGGTCCTGGGTCCAAGTCCTGAGGCTGTATGGGCATTTCTGTGTGGAGTTTGCATGTTCTCCTCGTGCTTGTGTGGCTTTCCTCCATGTATTCCACAATCTAATATACAGCTAACTACCAAATCGCTCTTAGGTGTGAGTGTGAATGGTTGTGTGTTTTCAATGGATTGGCAAGCTCCTCAGAGTATACCCCACCTTTGCTCAAAGTCAGCCGAGATATTTTCCAGTGCCTCTGTGAGCTAATACGATAAAGTGGTTCGGAAAATGGATGGATGGATGGATGGGTGAGAGAAATTATGTAGACGATGTTAGGCCACAAAAAGTCCCTAACTGCATTATCATTTAAAATGATAGTGTGGCTGGCAAGCAAAGTGTTCATAAAGCTATGGCATTTACCTGCATGCTACTTACTCACACATTTTTAGTGACCCATCTGTCATGTTCTATTAACTATAAATTGCTTGACTAAGAGTTTAGCAAAATGGCATGCGTAGTGTAGCATGAGAACACTGAATGGCGGTAAAATGACTCTGTCAGCCAATTCTGATGCACAACGGCATTGTGCAAATGCAAGCAAATGCCATTTAAGCTTGGAACTAAATTACAAAACAGAGACACATGCTGTCGTTTGTGCAAGAGCCTATTTTTAACAATTGCAACAACTAAAGCAGGAAAGGTATTTGACGTTATTTGGAATATGCACACACATAATAAGCATGCTGCCTAATTGCTGATCAGCTCAGATCCAGGGTCCTGGTTATATTCCTCAGGCTGAACACTCCCTCTACTGAGCACAGCTGGCAGTGCTGGAGGACAGACAGACATGGTGTGAGCTTCTCTTAGAGGAAGGACACAGAGCAGAGAAAGTGTGTGTGTGTTCAGATATAAGAGTCGGTGAATGGTTGTCTTGGAATGTAAAGGGAAAAATACAGAAATGATGTACGTACATGCTTGTATATATTGTTAACTGTGTTTGATGAATACTGTACAAAAAAAAAAAAAAGAGTTGGTGTCTGTTTACAAGTGGCACATTTCAAAATAAAGTGCTAAAATAGAAATAGGATAGAAAGAATAATAAACCATGATCTTGTAATTCATTTTCCTTAAATGTGAGTCATTATGACTGTTATTTATTTATTTGTTTTTTCAAAATCCTGCTTGGTTTAACCAAGGCTGTACCATTTACGGCATATGAACTTCAGACCCTGTCCCTTTCAAGGTTTCTTCATGTCTTCTCAATATTTATTTATTTTTTTCCCCCTGCCATTTAGTGCTTGAAGTTACATCTAGATTTCTCCAAGATTAAATGGTGACTTTTTAGAGTGTATTTTTCACATATTTTGATCAGGACAGACTCGTTAGGTGAGCTCTGTGATGCACGCCAAGCTAAGATCAACAATCTTGATGCCTTACAAAGATCAACAACATTTGGTGTCAACTTAATTGATGGTGGATTTTTTTTTTTTTTTCTTTAAAACACTTTTATTAACTTCTGAGGAACAGCCTTGATGTGGAAGCAAAGATTTAGCCAGCAATCAAGTGTGCCTTCTACACTAAGCAGTTAGGGTTAAATATAAGAAAACCAAATAAAGACAAACATTTATATGATGATGATGATGGTGATGATGATGATGATGATGATGATGATGATGATGATGATCATGATGATGATGATGATGATGATGATGATGATCATGATGATGATGATCATGATGATGATCATGATGATGATGATGATGATCATGATGTCGTCTGCTCCAAGTAACTGTGACTAACTGAGAGTGCCATTGTTGTAATGCAAGCATTACACACTCTGAATAATTAACCATATATTGGAGTGTGGCAGTGGTGGCCTGGTGGTAAAGGTGCTGGATCACTGATCCTACGATTGGGCGTACAAGCCCCCACTCTCCACGAGTTGTCACTTTCCCCCCCAGTGCCGCTGACTGGGTTATCAAAGACCAGCCATGTCTCTCACTGTCTGTAGTGTGAGGCATGTAAAATAACCATTGATGACTTTCGACAAGAGTGGGCGACATAACCGTCAGCGTGTTTTCACCCTGTGAAGGCCTGTTGAGCTATCCAAGGTGTACTCTGCCCTCGCACGGAGTCAGCTGGGATGGGCACCAACCTCCCCGCAACCCTGATTAGGATTAAGTGATTACAGAAAATGAAAGAATGAATGAATGAATGAATAAATATTGGAGTGTGCAGCTCCCATATAGAAAATACTAATTGGGGTGATGCCATTCTCATTTGGAATGTCAGGGTTCATCAAATTTAAATGTACTTCATTTTTTAGGGTTCATAGAATTGCTATGTTTACCAGGTAGAGTCTAATGGTCTTCTTACCCTCGAGCGTAAAAGCTCAAATGCTGCTTATTCTGGTTTCTGTAGTGTAAAGTGACTTAGAAGTTCAGTTCCTCTCAGATGGAACACTCGTCCATTGAAAGTTACATTCCCGTTTTTTTTTTTTTTTTTTTTTAATTTAAATACGAGAACCCATTTATTCTTCTGGGTCTTTGGGCAGTGGAGGTCTAACAGGAATTTTACCCCATAATCTCTCAATTAGGAGCCCAGCACCCTAACCACTAGTGACCTCACCAGCTGCCTTATATTTTGCAAAAAAAAAAAAAAAAAAAAAAAAATCCAGTGTGAAAATGTGTACGAAAAGTGCAGCCTAAACATAGTTATCGTCTGTGATCATAAATCTAAAAGTAGCAGCTAAAAGCCATATAATGAAAACTCTCATCACTGGACTAAGGATTGATGTAAAGAAAAAAAGAAAAATAAAACTAAAAAACATGTTTACAAAAACAATAGTCCTTTTAACAAGGTAATCTCAGATGAATTGCTTAATATTCTGATGTTACACATGTTGCCATTTCGCACTTTAATTAATCAAAGTTAGCTTTGCTCATAATTTTGTCGCACGTATAAAACCTTCACCAAAAATTGAACAGTGGAGGCGAATACAGTGGTACCTCACCTTACAATAGTCCCAGCAAACAAAAAATCCAGGTTACGAAAACCATTTTCCAAAAATTTTTGTCTCTGTATATGAAAGAGGTTCTCCTTACAAAACGTGCTAAACGCGCCATTCAAACATTCAAACAATGCATAAGCTGCTTTCCCATTGACTATTTCCAACATACCGCACCGCTGGGCTCCCATTGGCTAGGAGGGATGACACAGCTCCCTCTCATTGGCTATCTCCCAACATCCCACCCCGCTTCGCCTCCCATTGGCTAGGAGGGATGACACAGCTCCCTCCCATTGGCTATTATGGAGCTGCATCTCCAATAATGCTTTTCATGTAAAGGACAGATATAATGTTGTTCTATGTTTTTTTGACTCAGGCTTTGAACCTTTCATAAACATTTGTAAGATTACAATTCTGCTAAGAAGACATGGTCAACACATGTGCACACACGCACACACACGCGTGTGTGATTTCCAGTGCGAGTGAAAAGACGAAGTGGGCTCGTGGCATGCGGTTGAGTGATATCGCAAATGAATATGGCCAAACCCGTCGACCATCAGTATGATATTGAAGCAGAAGGAGGCCTTAAAGGGTATGCTTTTATCATTTTAAAGGGGTTAGGGGGTAGTATTGGAGGCCTTGGAACAAATCACACATTTTACATGTGAAATGCGGTTCAATTTATGAAAAATCCAGGTTAAGAAAAAGGTGCTGGAACGGATTAATTTCGTAGGTGTGAGGTTCCACTGTATTGACATTCTTAATGTTTTATGATATATTTATTGTTACTTATGGCTGTGTACAGTTGAAAATTTTTGGTGAATGTGTGCAGAAATGTGAATCCATGAAAATGACAATATGTATGCATGCTTGTGTCAAAGATACATGCAAATATAAAGCAATCCCCAGTGCTTGACCTCTTCTTCCAGACATGTGCACAGAAAGTCAAAGATATTTTCCATCACACACACTTGTACACTCACCCAAGTAATAACCACCACACACACACACACACACACACACACACCCACACACACACACACACACACACACACACACACACACACACACACACGCACCATGGTGAAATGGCTGCCTACCTGTACCAGGAACCATTCTCTGCTTTCGAAACACAGGAAAACTGATCTTAGCCATAGAAATATCTTTGAAAGCAGTGCGGCATCAAGTTCAAACACAGACCTCAGACGGTTCCTGTGGTCTTAGTGTTTAAAAGAAAATCATGCTTAAAAGAAAGAAAAAAGAGAAAAAGACAGACTAATACTCACTGTATCTGTTTGCTCAAAGCAAAACAAATTACTTCATTACCACAGTTCAGCTAAGATACAGCACGGTTACTGCCTGAGGTCTGTCTAGTGTTTCTTTATTGAGGAATAACCCATAGAAAAAAAAAAAAAATCTATAGGATTTTTCCATAGGATTTCTTTTTTGGACTATATATTTTGTATTCTCAAAGCAAATACCACAGACATCCTATAGATTTTATAACATGGATCATAGATTTTTGACACAATCTATAGGACATCTACAGTCCCTGCTATACAATCTATAGTAACCTCGTAGTCAGCTGGGGTTAGCCGCAGCTTCCCGCTATAACCCTGACAGAAACGTTGTACATATAATAAATAGCTATAGTTAAACGTAACCTGAATGAAATGTTTGAAAACAACAGCATGTCCATTTTTACCCATTTTCTCAATATGAGATGTTCCATATGCACCAATCTATTTTAAACTAATTAAGGTTGTACTTATTTTATGAATGTAATAATTATTTTAATTACTATATAAACTTAAATGTTTATACTTAATATATATATATATATAAAATGCCTCGGTTTTACGGACTTCGCTTTAACGGATTTCGGATGCAACGGACAAAATATGCAGCTTCCGACTAGTCCGGATGCGGGCCGTTGTTTCCGAAAGTGACCGCCAGGTGACCAGACCGGCTTGAAGAAATATCGCACATTTAAATATATTCATCTATTTTCAATGCCACGTCACTGTGGCGCGAAGCGGAGAGCCAATCCTTTCTGTATGCAGGCGAGTCCAATACCTTGAATCTCTAATTTTATTGGAATCACACGCTGCAGTGTTTGTGTGTTCATTGTTTTACTTGATGGCTTTTTTGTATTTGAATGCGAGTGAAATTGTGTATTCGTTATTCTGTTTTATGTTTATATATATATATATATATATATATATATATATATATATATATATGGCAGTGGTGGTCTAGTGGTATTGGGCGCTGGATCGCTGATCCAAAGGTTGGGGTTTCGAGTCCTACCCTCCACAAGGTTGTCACTCCCCCCCCCCCCCCCCCCCCAGTGCAGCTAACTGGGTTATCAAAGGCGGGCCATGTCTCTCACTGTCTATGGTGAGAGGCATATCAAAGAACCATTGCCGACTTTCGTAAAGAGTAGGCCGCAAAGTCCTCAGCGTGTTTCTGTCCCTTGCTAAAAAGGGTTGTGACAGGAAGGGCATCCGATGTAAAAACCTCTGCCAAATCAAACGTGCGAATCAGATGATTCGCTGTGGTGACTCCCAAGTAAAAAGGGAAAAAGCCGAAAGGAAGACAGACTATATTATTTATATATATATACTCATAAGCTTCAAGTGGGAACTTAAACAATGTCGTGGAACCTGATTTCAACATGTAGCTGATGATTTTTCCTCTCAAAACACACTTCTGTTGATCTGTTGATTGTGATGGCTCACGGGTCAAAGGCACTAGCTTACATAAAAATAAATTACTTTTTAAAATGTCTTTTCAACTCTCACCATTTTCAGTGTGAATATATGGTAGGTACTCAATACATAAATGTATATTTATTCATTTTCCAAACAGTGTTATCATACCAAGATTGTGGGGAGGGTTTAACATATCTAAGCAGACTGTAAGCTCAGGAGGATTACACCCTTATCAGCTGGCCAGCCCGCCGCAGGGTCAAAACACAAACAACCATTCACACTCACGCTCACAATCATACCTATGGACAATTTAAAACGGCCAATTATGCCGACTGCATATGACTATGGAGTATGGGAGGAAACCAGAGTACTCAGAAAAGAATCAAACTCCACACAGAAATACTCTCACCGTGTCTGAAACGCCAACCTTAGGGCCTTCTTGCTGTGAGGCGGACATGCTAACAGCTACACTACATGAATATACAAGAAAGCCAAAGAGGGAATCAAACAGGGAGGCAATTAAGAGTTGAAAGGTAACTGTCAGCATGATGTTCCCAAAACCATGCTGGTGATGCTGATGTAAAACCATCGAAATTGAAGAAATATCAATAATAAGTTGTTGTTTTTTCCCCCCCATTCCTTTCATCAAAAGAATGTTTCGAAAATATACCGAAACTTTCTTATATTTCATCATCAGTCCATTAACTCAGGAAACTACACTCCCTCTCATCACTCATTTATCAAAACCATTTAATCCTACTAGGGTCACAGGAAGGATCGAGCCCATTTCAAAACATTTCTGACTTTCGTGTCACCTCCATAGGATAAATCGGTTTGGTAAAAGAGTGATGAACGAGAGTGCAGTTGATTAAGTTAATGGTCCAATAAAAAAAAAAGTCCAGGGTCCATGGAGAAAACTCGTGCAAATACAGTGAGAAAATGCAAACTGCACACTGAAATGCTCAGGCCCAGGACTGGAACGCCGGACCTTCATGCTGTGAGATGGACTTCTCACCATGCTGCCCAAATAAATATTTAAAGCAAGAAGAAAAAGAGACATCAAGTGTATCGCCACAACCTTCAAAATAATAGGGAAACGTGATATCTTGATCTCCTACAGAATGTATAATTTGCTCAGAGTGTCTCAAGTGGTAAAAGGTAAAATATAGATTATTTTTCCATGTGCTTATACGATATCAGGAATAATTATCACATGTGTCTCACGACAAAGTAATTCTCTAAATATTTAAGATTGCCAAAACACTTGTAGTTGTGTAATGTTAATATACATAAATGCAATAAGAAACGTGTAATCATTTTATTGCTTCTGTTTCAGATAGTTCAGTTCAGACAATGCTTTATTCTGTAATGTTACATGGAGGCCTGCAGTTTGAAAACTCATGTGCTTGTAATTTGTTTGTAATTAATCATGAAGAGAAAAGGTGAAGGGTATCAGCTTTAACATTACCTGCATTTTCAATTAAATGTTTGCCTCTTAAAGCTTAAAAATATGCAAGAGTGACACAGAAAACAACAAACATAGTCAGAGATAAACAGCCAGAGCTTATTGAAGAATAGAGCAAATTGTTTCCTTAATAATTTGTAAGACTTCATTCATTCATTCATTTTCTGAATCGCTTAATGCTAATTATGGCCATTGGGAGGCTGGTGTCCATCTCAGCCAACTCTGCGTGAGGGCAGAGTACATCCTGGACAGCTTGCCAGGCCATTGCGGGACAGAAACATGCTGACTGCTATGCATATTGCTCTTTTCAAAAGTCAGCAATGGTTCTTTCACAGCTTCTCACCGAAGACATTTAGAGACACGGCCAGCCTTTGATAACCCAATTCGCTGCATTGGGAGACAGCAGTGACAACTGGTGACAGGGGGGATGGGGGGCTTGAACCCCCAACCTTAGGATCAGTGATCCAGCACCTTACCACCAGGCTACCACCACATTATTATCATAATTATTATTAATATTATCATTATTATTATTATTATTATTATTATTATTATTATTATTATTATTGTTATTATTATTATTATTATTATCATTATTATTATCATTATTATCATTATTATTATTATTATTATTATCCTGCTCACTGTCGACTGAGATATACAGGGATCACTCGCTACGTCGCGCTTCAATTCATGCAGCTTCAGTGCATCGCATTTTTAAAAATTATTAATAGAATTAAAAAATAAGGAAATTAAGGGAGAATATCAAGAAAAATTGAGGAAAATGACACAAAAACAAGGCTGATTATGCAAAAAAACACATCAAAACTCGATACATTGTTGTGAGGTGTGCATCTGAGTGCATGTGTGCACGCGCACATCTGTATGCGTGTTTATTTATGTTTTATTTACATCTTATTAATTATTTTGAATGTTTAATTGTTATTGTAAGCATTAATAGCATTGAATCTGTATTTAATGATATTATATACACACACACACACACACACATATATATATAGTAGTAGTACTATTAGAGGGCCAGTGGTGGTCTAGTGGTATAGGGCGCTTGATCGCTGAGCCAAAGGTTGGGGGTTCGAGTCCCACTCTCCACAAAGTTGTCACTGCCCCCAGTGCGGCTAACTGGGTTATCAAAGGCGGGCCATGTCTCTCACTGTCTATGGTGAGAGGCATGTAAAAGAACCATTGCTGACTTTCGGAAAGAGTAGCTGCAAAGCCGTCAGTGTGTTTCTGTCCCTTGCTAAAAAGGGTTGTGACAGGAAGGGCATCTGACGTAAAAACCTCTGCCAAATCAAACGTGCGAATCAGATGATTCGCTGTGGCGACTCCCGAGTAAAAAAAAAAAAAAAAAAAAAAAAGGGAAAAGGCCGAAAGGAAGACAGACCGTAGTGGTAGTATTAGTAGTAGTACTTGTGCAATAAATAACTTGGGATATTTCAGTATTTATAGCCATTACTGTAAAGTGGGTGGTCCTTAATATGGGTAAAACTTGCATAACCTTGACCATCAAGATATGCACAGCCCACTGTGATAATTCTGTAATTCATTTCACTGCATCTGTGTTGCATTACAAATCCAATTAGTGAATGTAGATGGCTCCTGAGCAAGGTTTTGCTCTTTTCTGTTACTTTTTTCTCCTTGCAGAATGTTTGATACAATACAAAAATACACAGGCTTTTGTTTGGTATCATACGGGGAAAAAAAACAAACAAAAAAAAAAAAAAGATTGAGTATTTGTATAAAATTAAATTTACTTCGGGCTGAGCCTGTATTCTAAATGCAGAGATAGAAGTTTTTCATACTGCATACAGTGATCATCTATCTCACCTTTTTTTTCCTGAAACCTTTAAACATCATTGATGAAGTATTAATCGGAACAAATTTTACTCATAACTCCCCTCAAGTACTTGCACTTAAATCAGCATTTCCTCTGATGCTGGACAACACGGATTTGCTGAGAGGTCAATCCAGATCCTTGAGTTTGCATCAGTTTCTACACAACTTTGATAAATAAAGGTTGTTATATATGGACATGCAATAATTAAAATTGTATAAATCTACACGGTGGCCTGAGTGAACTTGATGCTTAGCACAGCTGTAGAGAGATTAATACTCTTAAAGTTATTTTCATAATAGATCGCTTCATTCTATTATTATACAACACTAAGTGCTCTTCATTGCATGAGCATATAGTTAAAAAAAAAAAAAAAAACAGATTATTCAAATAGCCAAGGCTATCACTCAACATAATACCATCACCATGCCTTACTGGTGCATGCTCCTCATGAATAATTACAATTATACACTGAATGTAAGGAACATGGTCTATTCTATTCATTGACATCCACCAAGCAACAGGTGAATAATTGTTTTAGTATATACTACATGGGAACATAAAAAAAAGCATCTTCAGTGCAATTTGCATGTGTAAATAGGTGAGTAAGACCAGTGTAATGTTATCCCTTAAACTCTCTTTAAGAGCTTGTACACAGTGGTACTTCACTTTATGAAAGTCTCACCAAACGAAAAATTCAGATTCCGAAACGCATTTTCCAAAAACGTTTGTCTCTGGATACAAAACAAGTTCACGTTACCAAAGCATCTTAAAAATTCAAATGTCCCATTCAAACATCTAAACACTCCATTCAAACATTAAAACTCGCCATTCAAACATTCCAACAATTCCCGAGCTGTTCTCCCATCAATGACATTCAAACAGCCCACCCCACTGGCCTCCCATTGGCTAGGAGGGATGATGCAGCTACCTCCCATTCCCTATCTCCCAACATCCCGCCCCACTGGCCTCCCATTGGCTAGGAGGGCTAACACAGCTCTCTCTTATTGGCTATCTCCCAACATCCTGCCCAGCTGGCCTCCCATTGGCTAGGAGGAATGACGCAGCTCACTCCAATTGGCTATTATGGAGCTACCATAATGCTTTTCGTGTAAAGGACAGAGTTACTGTAGTTCCATGCTTTATTTCTTGACTCAGGCTTTTAACCTTCCATTAACATTTATAGGATTATAACTCTGCTAAGAAGACATGGTCAATGCATACCCCCCCCCCCCACACACACACACACACACACACACGTGCGTGTATGATTTCCGGTGCAACTGAGAAGAAGAAATGGGCTCAGGTGACATCCTAAAGGAATATGGCCAAACCCGTCTACCATCGGTGCGATATTGAAGCAGAAGGAGGCCTTAAAAGGTATACTTTAATAATTTTTAAAGGGTTTATGGGGTAGTATTGGGAGCCTTGGAATGAGTCACAAGTGTTACATGTAAAATGCGGTTTAATTTATGAAAAATGCAGGCTATGAAAAAGGAGCTGGAATGAATTAATTTCGTAAAGTGAGGTTCCACTGTATATACTACAGAGAAATATGAAGATAAAAGGAAATTGAAACAATTTTATATATTTTTCTGCATATTTTAACAATGACAGAGTAAGTCAAGTGAGCTCTGCATACACCAAGCAGACATAAATGTTGTGTAGTTAAAAGTTTGTGTTTATGGGCTGTTTCATGGTCAGGGTGGTCTGTTTAAAATTATACAAGGGACTCCTTTAAGCAGGCACTTGCATATTTTATGAATGTGTCTCTCGCTTCTAGTTATACAGAGGAAGATTCGTCCCAGCAACACTCAGGAAATGAATCTCATTCCAAATGAATAGTGTTCGGAAAGTCTTGCCAAATTTTGATCAAGTAAAAAAATTCAATTCTCCCCACTGTAATAAAAACAGTAGTATCTACCTGATAAAATTTCTGTATTGCACTCATAATTACAAACTTATTACTTACATTAACTTTTACTTTTGGAGGAGTGTTTTCATACAATCTAGAAATATGGGTTTGCTGTTTGTAAGCTCTGTTTATAAGCTAAGTTGGTATATCGGGATCCTTTGTCAATCAAAAATGTCTTCTCTGGAAGGTAGAAATTATATATGGTGGAAATAAGCTTTTTTTCAGATAGTAACTGATTTTTCTAAAGCAGCATAGTACAGTATAACTTGCTGCAAAACAAAATTGTGATTAGATATGAAATACTTTCTGTACAAAATTCCACATCAGCTTGATAAGCATGTCCAGCCGTTGTTACTGCACTTAATAATATACAGACGCTCCCCAACTTACGTTCTTCCTTTTTGCGTTTTTTTTTTTTTTTTTCAAAAAAAAGAAGTCAAATTTTGAGTTTAGACATACCTTCGTAGTACGCTAACGTAATGACGCTGCATCCATGGTTTACAAACGAGACTGAATGTGCCCCTCCTTCCGAGTTCATATATATATGTGTGTGCGGCTAACTGGGTTATCAAAGACGGGTCATGTGTCTCACTGAGGCATGTAAAAGAACCATTGCTGACTTTCGTAAAGAGTACCTGCAAAGCCGTCAGCGTGTTTCTGTCCCTTGCTAAAAGGGTTGTGACAGGAAGGGCATCCGACGTAAAAACCTCTGCCAAATCAAACATGCGAATCAGATGATTCGCTGTGGCGACTCGTGAGAAATAGGGATAAAAGCCGAAAGGAAGAAATATATATATAGCAAAGAGAGTTGCAAAATGAATGAAAACCCAAGAATGAGAACTCTCTTCTCTGCTGGTGATTCACATCAGTGCAGGTTGAGTACTAAACGACTTCAACGGCGCCCCTGCACTCTTAAAACACCGGAAGTCCGTATAATCCGCACTTTGTTTCAAGCAAGTAAACTCTTTCAGCAAGTGCACTACTTTTGGTATTGAGCGTCTCACATATTGTAAGCGTTGATTGGCTGTTTTAAAGCCTCATGTAAAGTGAGTCGGCTCAGCTTCATGTCATGTGACCATCCGTCGACAATCGGAACCATTTACACGCAGAAAAATCACATCATAGAGAATGTTAAAGGTTATATTTGATATTTGATGAGTGAATTTGATTAAAATTTATCAATTAGAAATTATTTTGCTTGAATAGAATTTATTTGAAATGACTGTTGATATAATTTTATATATTTGATATTATTTTAGAATGTTATGTTTATAATAATTGCTTTAGGGGTGTTTTATGAGATGGTAATGGTATTCATGGATGTATAGTACAGTATGAGCGTCATACATCACTGTAACAACTTACGTTCGGCCGTCCGGAATCAATTAAAAATGTAAGTCGGGGAGCGTCTGTACTGCAGGCAGGTGGTTGGCACGGTGGCGTGGTGGTTAGCACGTCCACCTCATAACAAGAACGCCTGGATTCGGTTATCAGCTCAAGCGTTCCTGTGTGGAGTTTGCATGTTCTCTTTTTGGTTGCATCGATTTCTTCCGGGGTACGCCGGTTTCCTTCCATGCTATGTCTAAATGTGTGTTTTCACTTTAGAAGACATCGTCCCCTCCACTAAACATCAGGAATGTGTGTACATATCATTTGAATTAGCTATTTAAATGTTCATCCTGCACTCGAATAATTGAAGGACTGATTACATTTCGTGTGGAGAGAGTATGGGCTGTTCTCTTTTCTGTAGAATGAGTCTCCTCTCACCCCTCTTTAATATAGTCTGTTTTTTTTTTGTTTTTTTTTTTAAAGCCTGCCTTCCTTTGGTGAATGCCGTTGGCATTACCATAGCAACTGAAGAGCGGGCAGTTGTCATAGTGCTGCTCTTCAGTAGGTCTGTTAATTGTGCACCCAAATCCAATACAAGTAATACAGCGCACGTGTGCAGACACACTCTCAAACAGATTAGCAAAGACTGACAAAGTTGTAGTCTGTTTTCTGGTCCACTCAAGTTAATGTTCTTCCAAAACCTCAACAATTTCACTTTTCTCTCTCGTCATCTAATCTCGGGCGTTAAGATAAGTTTTTTTTTTTTTTTTTTCCCTCCTGATATCACCCCAAGGAAATGTAAATTCTTGTGCTGTTATGTAACCACTAGGTGATTACTCAGGATGACCTTTGGCTAATTTGAAAAATTAAGTTTGTGCAAACAGGTTTCTTCCTAAGTTGGTAATAAGACTCAATAAAGTATTCTGCTCGTGAGTAACACTACCTCAGAGTGGGCGGTGTGGTGAAATATATCATATGGCACTACTTCATCTTGATCATCAGTGCACATTGTTTCATTGAGCTCTAGCAATCAGTGCAAGAACAGAAGCAATCAAGCAATATTCCGAAAAACTGCATGTGAAAAATACTTCGACTACAGTACTGTATATTTGTACTTTTCATGACTGTAATCGAGGCCGTTTAAAGTCTACCCAGATTCTCGACACCCTCAAGATGGTGATGTCGATCATGAATGCAAAAACTATAATCCCCAGAAAAGGCTTGATTTGTTAAAAATACTTTTTCCCCTTTTCATGAACACTGTCAAAATAATTTCTGCAAATCTGAAACAATACATCACAAAACTGAACAACTAAAAAAAAGACAGACAAAAGAAAAAAGTAAATGAATAAATAAAGAAAACCAAGAACCCAACAAGAAAGCCAGAAACACGCAAATTATAAAATGTTACAGAAAATAACACTCTAGAAGTAGCGCTTAAAACAAAAGGAAGAAAAACCGCAAATATGAAAACATGCCAAATATAAAAAAATAACACAGGTAGATTTTTTTTTTTTTTTTTTTTTTGCATGTGGTGAAGCAGGACATGAAGGCAGTTGGTGTATGAGAAGAAGATGCAGAGGACAGGGTGAGATGGAGGCAGATTATTCGCTGTGGCGACCCCTGAAGGGACCAGCAGAAAGGAAATGAAGGAGACCCAATATATAATTATAAGTTTCATTGTACATGGATACCTCACTTTTTGCAGTTAATGGGGACCAAGACACCCCCCACCCCCACGGCCGCTGATTTCCGCGAAGTAGGATAAACCCCCCTGACTAACGTATACGTAGATGTACTAGTCCTTCTCAAAAAATTAGCATATTGTGATAAAGTTAATTATGTTCTGTAATGTACTGATAAAAATTAAAATTTCATATATTTTAGATTCATTGCACACCAACTGAAATATTTCAGGTCTTTTATTGTTTTAATTCTGATGATTTTGGCATACAGCTCATGAAAACCCAAAATTCCTATCTCAAAAAATTAGCATATCACGAAAAGGTAGTCTAAACGAGCTATTAACCTAATCATCTGAATCAACCAATTAACTCTAAACACCTGCAAAAGATTCCTGAGGCTTTTAAAAACTCCCAGTCTGGTTCATTACTCAAAACCGCAATCATGGCTAAGACTGCCGACCTGACTGCTGTCCAGAAGGACATCATTGACACCCTCAAGCAAGAGGGTAAGACACAGAAAGAAATCTCTGAGCGAATAGGCTGTTCCCAGAGTGCTGTATCAAGCCACCTCAGTGGGACGTCTGTGGGAAGGAAAAAGTGTGGCAGAAAACGCTGCACAACCAGAAGATTGTGGAGAAGGGCCGATTCCAGACCTTGGGGGACCTGTGGAAGCAGTGGACTGGGCTACAGGTGCCGCATTCCCCAGGTCAAGCCGCTTTTGAACCAGAAGTAGCAGCAGAAGCGCCTGACCTGGGCTCCAGAGAAGCAGCACTGGACTGTTGCTCAGTGGTCCAAAGTACTTTTTTTGGATGAAAGCAAATTTTGCATGTCATTCGGAAATCGCGGTGCCAGAGTCTGGAGGAAGACTGGGGAGAAGGAAATGCCAAAATGTGTGAAGTACCCACAGTCAGTGATGGTCTGGGGTGCCATGTCAGCTGCTGGTGTTGGTCCACTATGTTTTATCAAGGGCAGGGTCAGTGCAGCTAGCTATCAGGAGATTTTGGAGCACTTCATGCTTCCATCTGCTGAAAAGCTTTATGGAGATGAAGATTTCATTTTTCAGCAGCACGACCTGGCACCTGCTCACAGTGCCAAAACCACTGCTAAATGGTTTACTGACCATGGTATTACTGGGCTCAATTGGCCTGCCAACTCTCCTGACCTGAAGCCCATAGAGAATCTGTGGGATATTGTGAAGAGAAAGTTGAGAGACACCAGACCCAACACTGTGGATGAGCTTAAGGCCGCTATCGAAGCATCCTGGGCCTCCATAACACCTCAGCAGTGCCACAGGCTTATTGTCTCCATGCCACGTCGCATTGAATCAGTCATTTCTGCAAAAGGATTCCCGACCAAGTATTGAGTGCAGAACATAATTATTAACTGAACATAATTATTTGAAGGTTGACTTTTTTGTATTCAAAACACTTTTTTTCATTGGTCGGATGAAATATGCTAATTTTTTGAGATAGGAATTTTGGGTTTTCATGAGCTGTATGCCAAAATCATCAGTATTAAAACAATAAAAGACCTGAAATATTTCAGTTGGTGTGCAATAAATCTAAAATATATGAAAGTTTAATTTTTATCATTACATTACAGAAAATAATGAACTTTATCACAATATGCTAATTTTTTGAGAAGGACTAGTATATGTGTATATAATATCAATAAATAGATATTCAATGCTATAAATCCTTATAATAACAATTGAACATTCAAAAATAATGCATAAGATGTAAATAAAATATAAATACACACACGCACAGAGAGAGAGAGAGAGAGAGAGAGAGAGAGAGAGAGAGAGAGAGAAATGTGCACCTCACATAAAAATGTAGGTTGTGGTTTTTTTTTTTTTTTTTGGGGGGGGGTTGCATAGTTGGCCTTATTTTGTGGAATTTTCCTCAATGTCTTCCCTGTTTTTCCTTAATTTCCTTATTTTATTATTTCTCGATGAATATTAAAAAAAAAAAACACATGATGCATTGAAGCTGCAGACACTGAAGCATGAAGTCACGAGGGATCATTGTATTTCAACTTTATTTGCTAAAAGGGTTAAATCTCAATTTTAATTTATACTTCAACCAATCATCTTCGCAGAAATATTTAGTATCACTTTGTTTACATGTCCATGTCTAATGTAATGCAATAAAGGTTTATTGCCTTTTATAAGTAAACTGTGCAATACATTATTGTTATTATTATTATCATCATCATCATCATCATCATCATCATCATCATCATTATCTGCATTCAGACTAGCTGAAAGAATACACTGTATTTTCAGTACCAGGTTCATCTGCAGATTTAAAAAAAATATTGAGAGATTATGAAATAATACTCTGGATATTTTCTTGTTTAAATAAAGGAAATAAACATTTGTTTTACAAAACAGAACTTTTGCTGCTTGATATTACAAAACATATAATGAAACACTTATTGTGAAATTGTATTGATTCATTCATGCAGCAGAACCATAAAACAGTTATTTTTTCATGTCCACATTTGTGCGCCACCTTTCGTCAGTTTTCCATAATCGAAAGTCAGTCACAAGGACTTCAAGTTCACTGCTCGACCACAAACATACTGTTCAGTGTGAGATCACAATATTTATCACACATTACCATCAAGGTCTTAAAAGTTTCCAGAACAATATTGAGGTGAAAAGAAATAGGAGCAGGACATCAATTCCAAGATATGTTGCAGTCTGGCTGGAGGTGATTATCACAGAACATTGTATGTTAGCGTTCAGTTTGAGACAGTAATTAATGACCTGAAGTTTGGGACAGCTGTGATCATGTTTGGCCATTTTCTGTGTTTTTGATGACATTCCAACATTTGCTGCCCTGCGTCAGCCTTGGTGCCTCTAAACATCACAAAACCTTATCCAAAAAGTGTTTAATGTGTAATAACCCCATCCCATTTTTATAATACTGAAGTTTTATTGTTCGTAATTATGTTGTTTTATTGTTTGCATTTAGTTCACACATAGATTACTATACAGTTTATTACATATTGTGGTTTATTGCTTAAATGTGCACTAATCCGGTAGGTGGGTGGCACACATGACGGCCTAGTGGTTAGAACTTGCTCCTCATAGCAAGAAGGCCAGGGTTTGGTTCCCAGGTCAGGGTGTTCCTTTGTGTAGTTTACATGTTCTCCCCTTGCTTGCATGGGTTTCCTCCGTGTACTCCGGTGTACTCCCACAGTCCAAAAATATGCACACTAGGTTAATTAGCTGTTCCAAATCACCCCTGGGTGTGAATGTTATCCCCGCAATAGTCTGGCAAGCTGTCCAGGGTGCTCCCCACCCTTGCCTAGAGTTGGCTGAGATGGGCACCAGAATCCCTGCGACTCTAATTAGGATTCAGCATCTTAGAAAATAAATGAATGGATGTACTACGGGCTTGAGACTGAAACCTAAAGATACAGTTTACAGTGACAAACTAATATTTATAAAGATATCTTCATATCAATAAATTTCTACGAAAGAAATTTTAAGGAAAAAAAATACAATTTGGAGGGATATACGTTATAAATATTACAATTTGTCAAAATTATAAAACATATTTACATGCATCGTTTTTAAAATAATATTTTATTAAGCTATGTTTTATTTTAATTGAATACGGGAAGAAAAGGAAATATATTGTTATACTGTACTTGATATGTAACCAGCAGGGGGTATACATATACACACACACACACACACACACACACACACACACACCTCATAATATATATATTAGACAATTCCTTGTTGTTTGTCCATTCACTTGGATTTAGAGGTTTTTGCAAAAAAATCCAATGTGGATTTCATGGGTTTTGCATCCAAACATAATTAGCTGTTGATGAAATTAATGAGTTAAATAAAGATAAGATTTTTTGAAATGTTGACCTTTTATTCAATGAGACACTAGCATCTATTACGATAGAAATGGACGAGGAGAACATTAATATAATGTTCCTTCCAAAAAACCTCATTAAAAAAAGACCTCAAGTGGATTTAGAGGCTTTTGCATCTGAATTTTTCAGATAATCAATCAGATCCAGGCCAAGCGCTTTGGGTAGTCTTCACATCAACCATCAGAATCGGGAAAACGTGATCTTGGAGACTTTGAATACTTCATCATTGTTGGTACCAGACCAGCTGGTTTAAATACTTCTGCTCATGAAACTCAAACAGAGTAAAAGGTCTCAATTTATTCTTCTGCTTTAGCTGGTATGCTCAGCTTTTGGCACAAACAACTTGACTTCATGAATACAATCTGCCTTATGTCAACAGTCCAAGCTGGTGAACAAGCTGAAATAGTAGAGGGGATGTTTTCTTGGCACAGTATTGGAATGTCATGTGATCGTTACCTTATACTGTTACTTAGCATCTGCATCCATTCACAGCCACAATTTACCAATCGTCTAATGGATAACATCCAGTATAACAGTGTGCCGTGTTTCAGACTGGGCTTTATGAACTTTACCATGAGTTCTGTGCTATTAAGTGGACTTTGCAGTAAATTCTGAATCCAATCAAACATATTTGAAATGTGGAACAACTCAGGATTTGAAGTCTGAAATTGCACATGACAACTCAATAGGAATTGAGTAATGCAATATCAATATAGACCAGAATGTTTCCAACATCTTGTAGAATTCATGCTGTAAAGAATTCAGGCGGTTCTCAGGAAAAAAAAGAAAGAAGAGGGAACCTATCCATTATTAACATAATGTTTACACCAACATATTCTGTGGGTATATATATATATATATATATATATATATATATATATATATATATATATATATATATATATATATATATATATATATATATACTCATAAGCTTCAAGTGGGAACTTAAACAATGTCGTGGAACTCGATTTCAACATATCACTCAACCGCATGCCACGAGCCCGTCTCTTCTTTTCACTCGCACCGGGAATCACTCTCACATGCGTGCGTGTGTGTGTGTGTGTGTGTGTGTGTGTGTGTGTGTGTGTGTGTGGGCGCGCGTGTACATGTGTGTTGACCATGTCTTCTTAGCAGAGTTATAATCTTACAAATGTTTATGCAAGGTTAAAAGTCTGAGCCAAAAAATAAAGTTGCATTGAGCACTCACAAAACAACAGTAACTATGTCCTTTATGTGTGTTAGAACTCCGTGACAAACAATCGGTCGAAGGCACATGAAAAGCATCATCAGCATTATGGAGATGCAGCTCCCTCCTAGCCAATGGAAGGGAGCTGCGTCATGGGTATTATGGAGATGCAGCTTCCTCCTAACCAATGGGCGGCCAGCAGGGTGGGATGTTGGGAGATAGCCAATGGGAGAGCAACTCCCTTTAAACACAAACCGCACACTTACCCCAATTAAAGCGTGCTTCTTAAGTCCTTCCCCTTTGAATGTGAGGCGTTTGTTGCAGGTGACAAACGGAGCTTGTGAGGAAAAGCGCGGCTTATCCAGACTTATATTCTACAAATTAGCAAGTGCACTTGTGCACTTACGCACTTCACTTGCACACTTAAAAGATCAAGCTCCGTGTGTCACCTGCAACAAACGCCTCACATTCAGAGGGGAAGGACTTAAGAAGCGGGCTTTAATTGAGGTGAGTGTGCGGTTTGTGCTTATAGGGAGTAAATGAGATCACTTAAATTCAAGTATGAACTGCATTCAGTCCGAGCAGCTCAGCCACGCCCCTCAGCCGGAGCGGGAGAAAGCAGACACACACAACATTCTAAACATTAACTTAGGTACTATACTGGGATAATAATTGAAAACGATTTTAATACTACAACTTTCCAACAGTTCAGATGATTATTCCTCTTCAGGCACTTAAAAGGAAACTGTCATTTCTTCAGGAGAAAGTCTTATTTCTTCAGAAGGGACATTCAACGTCATTACCTTTTTCTATTGCTTAGCCAGAAAAGACGCACAGCGTTTGAGTGGCATCATAGAGCTTAACTGGTAATTAAAACACAAAAGCCTCATTGACAACTTGTGCGCGATTGAGGAAAAGGGGGCGTTACATCATCTCAACCAATCAGCAGGAAAGAGGACAACCATTGGCTGAAATTGAATGACGTGTCAGTTGCTCGGCAGTCTGCGAATATGCAAACCATGTGTGAAAAACTATATATTTAAAATTAAGTCAAATTTTCAACTCACATTGCTACAGCATATTCCCTACAATGGTAGTGAAATGCTCAGGGTGTACCTTGCCTTCACCCAAAGTTGGCGGAGATGGGTTTTAGCCTTCCCAGCAAACCCTAGCAGCAATAAGCAGTTTAGCAAATGAATGAATTGATGCTACAGCATATATAAAGGCTGTGTATAGCTTACATATAGACGTTTCTGCCTCCAGACTTTTAGACTAATGGTCTGTTCCAAATCACCCCTAGGGGTGTGTGTGTGTGTGTGTGTGTGTGTGTGTGTGGACAGCCGATGCTCTGATAAACTGTTCATGGTGTGTGTATTTATGTATATAAAAACTTTATTCATTTTTTTCAACACATGGGAAACTCGAGTTGCTGGAAGCTGGAGGTTCTGTTGCTGGTGGCTGAAAACCATGAACCAAGTTTACTCACACATGACTGACATAGTACCCTGGGGTTGAGTTCTATTGTTGTGATGTACTGTAGTATTATACCAGGAAATAAAAAATAATAATAATAATAATCACTTGCATTACCAAAGAAAACAAACCAAAATATAACAAATGATATGAAATCAGGAAAAGTGAATGTGAGAATTTCTGCTAAACTGCTTTAAACACATCAGATATTATTTCTGGGATAATGCATGTGACTTCAGAAAGAATAATTAAACATGAGAAACAGACTGTGTATGTATTTTATTATTATTTTCTTAAGTCAATGCAGGAAAATACCCTGCGATGGCTTGACAAGCTGTCCAGGGTGTACCCCACCCTCGCCCAGAGTCGGCTGAGATGGACGCCAGCCTCCATGTGACCTTAATTAGCATTAAGCGGTTCAGAAAATGAATGAATGAATGAATGAGAATATGCAATGCATTCCTCACACAATCATTTATTCTTGAAAAGGTGTGAATTTAAGTGTTCTCACAGCAGCTTTGAACTGGCCACAAACTTAATGATCAGAGAATAACAAGACTAGTTTCTTGAGGATATAACACATTATGTGCAGAAATTTGATGGGTCATTTTTTTAGAAAATTGTAATCACTGGCAAATTGCTGTAGTATGAGAGGAAACACATTTGGAAATGTTGTTATTGAGAAATTCAGTTTCAAGATGTTAACCGCATCACGTGCACATCCTTGGGCAATTTATTCTGTATTTTATGCAAATCATTCTTTATTATGTCTGTTCATTCTCAAATATCCATCTTACCATACCAGCCAAGTATAAAAACTTATTTTTACAGTTACAGTTTTCCTCCTGCAGCTTCCATTTAGGATTTTTTGCGTGCAAATTTAAAATTTGCATAACATCAGGTCTACCTAAAGCTTCTTTTTCATAAAGTTTTGACTCTCTGAGTCAGCTACAGGGATGTCACAGCACACAGACAGGGACAGAGTAATAAGATGCGTAATTTCCTCCTGTTTATATTGAGCTTGAGGAGACAGACAATAACCAAGCAGGCAAAGATCTAGCTCTCTCTTTTATTATTTATACACACTCGTTTAGAAGCTATAACTCAGTGCCTGAAAGTAGCATTATTGATGACCAGCAACACGCACACACACACACACACACACACACACACACACACACGTAAACTAGCCTTAGGATTGAGAGTACCCGATTAAACCCAAGAGTGAATTAACATCATGAATGAGGATTATACAGTATAAGGTAAGTGGGCTTTTTACACCCAAGCCATAGCGGCTCATCAAGGCCGGTGCTTATCCTCGGTTTCCATAGCGTGACGCTACCAGGAGTTCATCTTCATCATCTCCATCGCAGGTTACCTTCGCAGTATATTTTTGCTGGTACCCATTTATACTGCTGGGTGAACAGAGGCAGACTTGTGGTTGAAACCTTACCCAGGGGTCTTAGCACAGTGGGGGTCTAACTGGGATTCAAACACACAACCTCCTGATCATTAGCCCAGCAACTTAACCTCTACGCCACCGGCCCCACGGATTATACAGTATAGCTGAGGTTTATTACAGTAAAGAGAATGTCAGACAGAGCAAGTAAATGGGAAGATGCCACATGCTAAAAGTTAATCTCAATTAAAACTCTATAATAAAATATGTCCGCATATAAAATTGTAGCTCGAGAGATGCTGCTGAACTAATTTTATGGGTTATCTGCAAATCGAATCGAATGGACGAAAGATGATATCAATGCCCATGTTTACATATAGTTAACATCATTCTGAGACTTTTTTTTTTTAATTTCTACCCATGATTTCCTTAAAGCAGAAGGTCCTGGGGCAAGTGGTACATCGACAAGGTGTGTGACTATTAACCCAGAGATCGCAAGTTTGAATCCAGTATAATGCACACAGCTGTTTGTGTCCAGGATTCCATGGGTGCTTATTGGCTTGGCTGAGCTCTCATGCTAAAGAAGGACGACATACACTCACTTCTCTATCACTCATAGCGATCGGTAGCGAATCATGGCCGTCTGTGGGCTCATTCGTATACAGCTTTCCCTTCGAGTGTGTTTGACTGCCCCGGCTCCACAGTTCGAAAACTGGTAGGCACTTCATGTCATGGAGGGGGTGTGTCCATGTTTTCACCCCTCCCTGGTCAGAGGTGGTCTTGTGATAGGTAAGGCAATATTTGATGGGTGGGGCATGGATATGACTAAATTAGGGAGAAAATGGGGGGGGTAAAAAATCCAAAAAAGGTCTCGGCATGACACTTTGAACAAGTGAGCAGCTAACAATAGTAAACAAATATAAACAAAGTGCATGGTTGGGATTACCTTTGTATATACATCATACATATGCATAAGTACACACCAGAGATACTAGATATTAGGTTATATAGAGATATTTTCCCCCTTTAAAAAAATATACATATAGATGAAAAATGTTCCCCTCAGATCAAAATGTCCTCTGCCTGATCTGTGTAATATAAATATATATATATATATATATATATATATATATATATATATATATATATATATATATATATATATATATACACAGTAAAAATAGCCTTTGAATTTTATTAAACAAACTGAGTCAAGCACAGAGAAATGATATAAAGGTCATTTTAATATTGTTCTACTTTAACAAATGGGTCATCCTGACCTAAACAGAACATCCAGCTTGGCACAGTAATTAGGGGAAACGTGCAGAAAACATTCTCCATGTTAAACCAAACCTCAAATTAACTCATCTTCGAATGAGCAAGCGTTTTGTTCTTTCAGTTTAAAAAAGTGAAAACACGAGAATGGCCACCAATTATCTTATTAACTCATATGTATGAGAAAATAATTAGTAATCATTAATGGACTATATCACTCCCAAGCTGAAAAACTACCATCTGGGCTCCAGAGTGACAAATATAAAACATATTCCTGGAGATAATGAGTTCAAGCCCCGGTTGTTACACGCAGCTGGGAGGCAATAGGAGCTAATTGGCTGAACACCCAAGAAGGTAAAAATGGCATGTGCTCATCTTCCTGTCACAAAAAAAAAAAAAAAAAAAAACCCAACTAGTCATCGGCGTCTGTAATCTCATGCATACAGACAGTCGTCAACTTATGATTGCTTTTGGTTCCGACAGACCAACTGGTAAAGCGATCTGGTCGTATGTCGACTTTCCATTCAAATACCTCATGCCAAACAAAAACAGATGAATAAATCCCCCGCATTTAAATCTATACATCTATTTTCAATTCCCAGTCCCTGTGGCGCGCAGCGGAGAGCCAATCCTTTCTGTACTCCAGTGTGTGGGTGGGTCCGATACCATCAAACTGTAATTTTATTGGATTATAACAACAGCCACAGACTGCGCGTGTTGTTTTTGAGTAAAGAGATAAATTTCCCTAATTTTGATCGACTCATTTCCACGAAGCCAAGCACAGCTGGTAAGCAAACACAAATGGACAGACATGGAAAAACTTCAACCCGCAGAGCAGCTGATTGCCAAAACTTGGGATGCACTTCCTGTCACATAAACACTGCAGCGTGTGAGTCCAATAAAATTAGAGTTTCAAGGTATCAGACCTGCCCACACACAGAAAGGATTGGCTCTCCGCTTCGCGCCACAGTGACGTGGCATTGAAAGTAGATGAATAGATTTGCTCTGAGCTCTGAGCAGTTAGAAAGTGAAGCTGGATCATCTCCTGCTTGGCCTTTTAAGATGCTGGTGCTGCCAGCGGTGCAAACAACTGTCGTACGCAACACTCGCACTGCACTCCCATAAATTATGCATCATGACAGCTGCGTTCGTAAAGTCGATCAGACGTAACTCGCATAGGTTGTAAGTTGACGACTGTCTGTATAAAGAAACAGACAGCACTTTACATGCGAGTTTGTGACGCTCCCCTGCAGGTGGAAAGTATCACATGTCTTAGAGGAAGCATGTGAGAAAGTGCTTGCTCCTCCCTCCCCGATTGACAGTGGTATGGGCAGGAAAGGGGTACAGGGAAATGAGAAGATAAAATTTAAAGAAACTCTTTCTTCCCCAAAGCAGAGCCGTCATCTAACAAGCTTTTTCTTTTTTTTAAGCTTAAACAGGTTGGCTAAAGGGGCCGTGGTGGCCTGGTGGTGGATCGTTGATCCGAAGGTTGGGAGTTCGAGTCCCACTTTCCACAAGGTAAACCCCCTCCCATTGCAGCTAACAGGGTTATCAAAGGCGGGCCATGTCTCTCACTGTCTATGGTGAGAGGAATGTAAAAGAACCATTGCTGACTTTCGTAAAGAGTAGCTGCAAAGCCGTCAGCGTGTTTCCACCTCTTATGTCAGGAAGGGCATCCGACTTAAAACCTATACCAAATCAAACGTACGCATCATTAATATGACTTCGATGAAGACGGAGGCAGATGATTCGCTGTGGCGACCCCTGAAAGGGAACAGCCGAAAGGAAAAAAAGAAGAAACAGGTTGGCTAAAACTTAGCGGAAGTAATAAAACTTTGCTTATTTACACTGACACCTAGGAGTATGTTGGAACCGCCAGTTATCGTACAACCTTTGAGGTGTGGGAGGAAACTCAAGGGCCCAGAGAAATCTCACACAAGCATGCAGACCTACAAAGCCCAAAGAGAAAAGTACTTCTCGCCCACAGGGATCACACCCAGGACCTTCTTGCTTTGAAGTGAAGGTACTAACCACCATGGCACCATACCTCTCCCAATTAAAATATTCATTATTATATCTTTATAAGTAGCACAATTCCATAAATAATAATAATAATAATTAAAAATAAATAATAATAATAATAATAATAATAATAATAATAATAATAATAATAATAATAATCTCATTATATTACTGAATGTGTTATCTACAATACATGCATCCCCGGCATATTACTTCAAATTAAATATAGAGTTTTTACTTACTCCAGATTGTTTCAAGGTTTTTTTTTTTTTTTTTTTTTTTTTAAACTGTGCCATAAAATATCCAACATGAAGTTAGATCGTATCAACTTTAGTAAACAAACTGTGGTACCATAAGGTAAATCCTGAGGTGCATTTACATTGCACAGAGGTTGCTCACTGGCGAGCTAGTTTAATTCAGTCTATTTGTAGTTCATTCCTTTGTAGCTAATTACAAACAGTGGCATTGCATTTATTTAGTTATCCATTAGACGTGCTGCTGCTGTATGCCGTACTACTAATCTTAAAGAATGGCTTATCGCTGCATGCCTGTGTGTGTTTGAATGACAGTCAAGATAAAGAGTTAAATAATCACTGCAGTTAATGGTAGAGTCAATATGGTTAATTAGGCCGGTACTAAAGTACTAAACTAGGCTTAATAAAGTGGCTCTGACTCAGGGTTATACGGTAGCTAAAATGATCAATTCAGTAATTCGTAACACTCACTTATTACGTGGGGCCGGTGGCATAGTGGTTAGCGTGCTGCGCTCATGATCAGGAGGTTGTGTGTTCAAATCCCAGTTCGACCCTCACTGTGCTAAGACCACTGGGCAAGGTCTCAATCACAAGTGTGCCTCTGTTCATCCAGCAGTATAAATGGGTACCAGTAAAAATATACCTGTACTGGGAAGGTAACCTGCGATGGGCTAGTATCCCATCCAGGAGGAGTTGAACTCTTGGTTGTTTCACGCTATGGAAACCGGGAATAAGCACGGGCCTGATGAGCCACTATGGCTCGGGTGTAAAAAGCCCAACAGACTTTACCTACCTTAGTTATTACATCAAGAGAGAGAGAGAGATGCGGTATGTACATAAAAAAAAAAGTTTTACAACTCGACAACAATCTAAAATCTGTACAGGATAAATGTGCAAGAATCATTTCTGAAGCGTGGAGACCCAACATGTCATCAGAAGGTCTTAACTTTTAAACTTGCGCCTTATGGCACATTTTCATGTATTGTAATTTTAACAGATGTGTTATGGTCGGTGTTGGGAGTGGCTCTGAATTTGGCGGCTTTAACTCTCTTCTCTCTTTTTATACACTGCAGGCGCTGGTGAGGGGCGTGGCTGTCACACGCGGGCGGAGTCCGGCACACACACCTGATTCCACTCAGCCATCACCAGGCTATAAAGATGAGCGGCGTGCTCCTCCCAGCACTAGAAGTTTGTCCCTCTTCACGATCCCATTTCCCCGTGATCTCTCTGGCTCCTGGTTCTCAGCTCCGTGCTTGACCAGTTCCCGCTCTGAGGTTTCCCTTCGTAATTTTGGTTTTCGTGTTTCCCCTCACCTCTACAGTGACTATGATTTTCCTGTACTCTAGTGTCTTCCCAGTGTACAATAAACCTCATTAGTATCCTCATACTCCATCTCCTGCATCTTTGGGTCTGACTGATCTCTCCCACCGTCACAAGATGGGTTAACACGGTGCACGGTGGTGTAGTCCTTAGCAGAGCCACCTCACAGCAAGAAGGTCATGGGTTTGAGTCCCGCCTTCGGGGAGTGTGTTTCTTTGTGGAGTTTGCATGTTTTACCTTTTTTGCGTTGGTTTCTTCAAAAAATACAGATACATGCACATTAAGCTAAATTGGCCAACTTGTCCAGAAGGTCTGACTGTGAATATTTGTGTGCATGTTGGCCCTATGATGGGCTGGTTGATATTCACCGTGTACCATACCTTCACCCAGTGTCGGCTGAGGTAGTCTTCAAACAACACTAGTAGGATTAAGCACTGTGAATGAATGATAGCAGTTTAATCATCTTCGAGTCATGAGAGGGTACTGTCCTTTCATGATGCCATAAATAAATTAAGTTCAACATACAGTATATGAACAGATTGGGTTTTTTTTTATTTTGTTGTCGATAGTATTTCAATGACTGACCTACACAACAACACCTCAATGACCTAAATAAACAGCCGGTCTTCTCAACAATCTAGCTACTTTCATGTTAATCATAAATTCATAAATGTTGGTACTTAATGTCCCTGTATGTCACCTCTTTTTGGTAAATTTCACTTTGGAATGCACCTTTCAGAATTTTTGCACACACCTTGTTGCGTATGCCAGGAACTCATGCGTATGATTTTCACACACCGGATTCGACAGAGATGCTAAACAAAAAAGTGTGTATGAGACGTTCACAGGCAGAGTAGACAGGTGCGATGCAAGGTTGTTTTTTTTTTTTTTTTTTTTTTTTAATGGCACGCTTATTTCACACTGGTTTCACACAACTGTCTAATGGCGTCTTCGAGTAGTAATGACGACAATCACTATATGCTGTAAAAAAAATAAAGGTTTTGAAACATGGACAAAATACATAAAAAAAGCTGACAGTGACATTACAACCACAATTCATCAATGCATCAGTCTGCGTTTGTGTGAATATAAGCTGCAATGCCAGGTACCAGAGTGTTCCAACTATACAGGGATCCCTCGCTTTCCGTGGTTAATTGGGACCGAGATTCACCCCCGACCACCAAATTATGCGAAGTAGGATCCCCCCCCCCAATTCATATATGTGTATATAATAACAATAAATACATATAAATACTCAGACATACAGACTCATGCACTCAGATGCGTACCTCACAAAAATGTACCAAGTTTTGATGGGAGGTTTTGGGTTGTTTTGTTTCATATTTGTTTAGGGTTCTTATTTATTTTATTTATTTATTTTTTGCATAATTGGCCTTGTTTTTGTGGCATTTTCCTTACCTTTCCCCCCTATTCTTCCTTCACTTCCTTATTTTTTAATTCGATGAATATAAAAAAAAAAAAAAAAAAAAAAAAATGATGCACTGAAGTCACATGAATTGCAGCACGAAGTAGCGAAGGATCCTTGTATGATATCGTATTGTGTAAGAAGACTATTGCTTTGTCTAAGAATCTATAACAGGTAAAATGCAAAGATCCCACTCACTGGCCCTTATGCCGAATCCTAATACAGGGATCCCTCACTTTCTGCGGTTAATAGGGAACCCCCCCGGTGACCGCCGATTTCCACAAAATAGAATCAACCCCCTGACTGACATATATGTATATGTGCATATAATATCAATAAATACATATTCAATGCCATCAATGCTTATAATAACAATTAAACATTCACAAATAATGCATACGATGTAAATAAAATATAAATACACACACATATACAGATGTGCACGCGCGCACACAGATGCGCACCTCACATAAAAACGTAAGTAGTTTTGTTTGGGTGTGTTGAGTTGGGTTTTTGTTGTTGTTGTTTGCATAATTGTCCTTGTTTTGCGGTATTTCCTTAACTTTTTCCCTATTTTCCCTTAATTTTCTTATTTTTTGATGAATATTTTTGAAAACCCCGCAATGTACTGAAACAACAGAAACTGACGCATTAATTCGCAAGGGATCACTGTACAAGGGTAGCAGAGAGGTTGGAACCTATCTCAGCCGACACCTGTTAAAGGCAGGGTACACCCTCGGCACCTCGCCAAATCGATGCAGGGCGAAACGACAGTGATTCCCACTCATGCGTAGGGGCAACTTGTCGCGTCCAGTTAGTTTAATATGAACGTCTTTTTCAGACTGACTGGCTTGTCTCAGTGTCATCAGAAAGTTCTTGTTAGTATAAAGTATCAAGTCATGAGGAATTTTGAAGGATTTTTTTTTTTCGCTTGGAAAAAGTAAAAAAAAAAAAAAAAAACAATCAGTTGTCTTCGAATGGAAGAAAAAAGTTTGTAAAATTTGACTGAAACAGAACAGTTGATTTCTCACTTCCAGTCCAGCAAGATTCTTTTATCCCATCAAGATCTCAATTTTCTGTTCCAAATTACTCCTAGGTGAGAGTTGTGTGTTGTACCCCGTCTTTGACCAGTGTTGGCTGAGATAGGCTCTAGCCACCTGTAGGAGTAAGCATTATGGCAAATGAGAGAGTCAGATATAATTTCCCCATTACATTACAATGAAGCAGTAAACATATAAAATATAAATAAATGTGTTGATAACAGTCTGGATAAAATATGTTGATATGTATATTGTTTGATTAAAAAAAAAAAAAAATGTGGAAAACCCCTGTTCAGTCTGACCAGCTACCAGCTGCAAAAACAGCAACAGCTGGTCAGACTAGTAGACCATCTTCACTAACTGCTACATGCTGGGAGATTGGAACAGTTTTTAAATTACTGTAGCTGATGCAACAATAACGCAATAAGGAACAAATAAAAACAGTTGTTGGCGCGTTTACTCATGTAATCATAGGCTGGAGAATAACTCCGCTAATTAGTTGACTGCTCAGCGGGTCAGCTTGAACGTGATCCGCACCCACCACCCCACCATCTGCTTCGCTGATATAGAATATCCCCTAATTCTACTACGAATGTGTCAAATAACTTACACTGCCCTCCATAATTATTGGCACCCCGGTTAAGATGTGCTAAAAGCCTTAAAATTAAATTATTACTGCAGTAATTACTCAGACTGAAAATTGTAGAAATATGTAGCCTTCGGATGAATTTTAAGGGGAAAACAAAGATCCTTGTCTAAGAAATAATTATGCTTCATAAAATCACCTGTTCCACGATTATTGGCACCCCTAATATTTCCTCGGTAATAATTATCATTGAAATATGTGTAATTTCTACAGTAATCTGATCAGAGTATATACAAACATTTAATTAGTAATTCATCACTTCCCGTTTTCCTGCGGTATAAATATGATGTTTTACAGAGGCTATTTCACTTATCCACTTTTCAACATGGGAAAGACAAAGGAACACACTATTCAAGTCAGGTAGATGCGTGTCGACCTTCAAAAGTTAGGTAATGGTAACAAGAAAATTGGTCCTCACCTTCACCTTTGCGTATCTACTGTCAGAGATATCATTTATACTTTTAAAACAACCAGAACAGTGGTAAATAAGCCTGGACAAGGTTATTTTACCACCACACACAGTGAGAAGGATGGTAAAAGAAATGAAAAGTTGTCCAAAGCTCAGTGTTAAGTAATTGCAACAAATGGTAGCGTCTTGGGGTCACGAAGTCTTCAAAATAACCATCAGGCGCCATCTACATGCCAACAAGCTGTTTGGGAGGCATGCAGGAAAAAAAAACTTCTCAATCACAGTCATAAATGCATCCGTCTGGAGTTCGCTAAGCAGTGCTGGGACTTGAACTGAGACTTTGTGCTTTGGTCAGATGAGATCAATACAGAACTTTCTGCAACAAACACTCTAAGTGGGTCTGGAAGAACACAAAATATGAATAGGCAGAAAACCACCTCATGTCCATTGTGATGTATGGGGGCCTGTTTCTCTCCCAGTGGCCCTAGGAACCTTGTTAGGGTGCATGGCATCATGAACACTTTGAAATACGAGGACAATTTAAATCAAAATCCGGTGGCCTCTGCCTGAAAGCTGAAGATGGGTCATCACTGGGTCTTCCAGCAAGATAATGACCCTAAACATGTGGCCAAATCTACACAAAAATGGTTCACCAGGCACAGAATCAAGCTCCCCCCATGACCATCTCAGTGCCCTACTGAAACCTTATAGAGTGAGCTGAAGAGGAGAGTGCAGAGGAGAGGATGCAGGTCGCTGGATGATTTAGAGACATTGCGCAGTATCTGTATCTTCCGATCTTGTGAAAAATTCTAGGAGAAGATGAGGTGCTGTTTTATTGGGAAAAGGGGGTTGTACACAGTATTAACATCAGGGGTGCTAATAATTATGGCTCACATGAATTTATGTTAAATAATTATTTCTTAATGTAGGTCGGATGTTTTTCCCCTCACTGAATAAATGCATTTAAATTAAATGTTGGATTTTCCTTGGTTTTTCATTGTAGTCCAATACTAATTAATTTAAAAAAAAAATAATAATAACTTATTGTATTCTTAACAACACATCTTAACCAGGGGTGCCAATAATTGTGGAGTGCAGTGTACATTTGAACAAGTAATCAATCGGTAAATTAACACACACACACACACACACACACACACACACACACACACACACACGCACACACACACACACACACACACACACACACACGCACACACACACACAACGCACACGCCGCACACGCCAAGACACACACAAACGCACACGCCAGCACACACACACACACACACACACACACACACACACACACACACACACACACACACACACACACACACACACACAAGTAAATAACTAATTGTTTATCTATAGCTCTTCTCTTTTTCTTCTGCCTCTCTTCTCTTGCTTGGCATCATTAAACATCAGCTGTGTACAAGCTGCTCAGGTTGTGTACAACTTATTTAATGCCTCCATACATGAAATCTCACTTCTAGTGATTCAAATAAAAAGGAAATATTTAAAGAGAGATCAGTGTATGGTGAAATCTGGCTGCAAAAATCTCAGTCTGTCACAAACATCTGCAAAAAAATTCCACAGCACAAAGTCTGTGAGGTCGCACGTGCGTGTGTGTGTGTTTTTACACTCGAGCATCTTGATACTGTGTGAACAAATTGTGACAGCTACTATTCACAGAGCTTTCAGTTGTAAATTGCAAGCCCCTTCATCACTGATTCCATGATGCCTATAAAACACTTTTCTGATAATGTCCAAAAACTAAACCCCATGTCAATTTCCCCAAAAAAACATGAATAACTGAGGGACAGCATGGGTTTTCAGTATTCAATAGACATTGTGTCCTACACTGAACTGGACAACTGCAGTTCATTTGTTCAGAAAGTGGATGGCAAATGCTATTTAGAATTAGAAAAAAAAAAAGTCAGATATAAATGCATTGTTTGAACTGAACTAATCTATTCTACAGACATAAAAAAAAAAATATATGACAGTTTGCAATCTTAAGGTAATATACACTGATGTATACTACATAGGAATAGTACAGTCTATCTAGTCAGCTATCTTGGAAAATAAAGAAAAGAAATATATTCTGAAGGAATAATACAGTGGTATCTCACTTTACCATAGTCCCAGCAAGCGAAAAATCCAGGTTACGAGGTTATGTCTCTGTATACTAAACAAGTTCTCCTTACAAAACGTGACGAACGCGCCATTCAAACACTAAAACAATGCTCGCGCTGCTCTCCCATTGTCTAGGAGGGATATCACATCTCCCTCCCATTGGCTATCTCCCAGCATCCAGCCCTGCTGGCCTTCTATTGGCTAGGGGGATGACGCAACTCCCTGCCATTGGCTATTATGGAGCACCCACAATGCTTTTCGTGTAAAGGACAGAGTTACTGTTGTTTCATGAGTTTTTCAAGTGTGCTCACTGCAACGATATCGTTTGGCTCAGGCTTTTAACCTTGCATAAACATTTGTAAGATTATAACTCTGCTAAGAAGACGTGGTCAACACACACACACACACACACACACACACACACACACACACACACACACACACACACACGTGATTCCCAGCGCAAGTGAAAAGAAGAAACGGGCTCGTAGCATGTGGTTGAGTGATATCGCAAAGGAATACTGTATGGCCAACTCCGTCTACCATCAGTACAATATTGAAGCAGAAGGAGGCCTTAAAAAGTATGCTTTTATAATTTTTAAAGGGTTTCGGTGTAATATTGGGGGCCTTGGAACGAATCACACATTTTAAATGTAAAATGCGGTTCAATTTATGAAAAATCCAGGTGAAGAAAAAGGCTCTGAAACGGATTAATTTCATAAGGTGAGGTACCACTGTATATGAATTAAAATCATGAACACTTACAGATTGTCACAATTACTCAGGTCATCTCACTCGCTTACTCATTTGCCAAACCCCTTATTACTATTAGAGGAGCCAGAGGCATAGTGGTTGGGGTGCTGCACTCATGATCACAAGGTTGTGTGTTCAAATCCCAGTCAAGACCCCTAAGCAGGGTCCTAACCACAAGCGTGCCTCTGTTCACTCGGCAGTATAAATGGGGACCAGTTTAAAAAAAAAAAAAAAAAAAAAAACACTGGGAAGATAGCCTGCGATGGACATCCATTAGGAGTTGAACTCCCGGTTGCTTCGCGCTACAGAAACCAGGAATAAGTACCGGCCTGATGAGCCACTAGGCTCGGGGTTGAAAAGCCCAACAGACTTACCTTATTACTATTAGATTATCTCAGCCAATTCTGGGAAAAGGCAGGTACACCATGCGCAGCTCAACGAACCATTGCAGGGCCAACACACGCATGCACACATCCATTCACAAGTTAGAGCCAGTGCAGCCAGTTAGCCTAATGAGCATCGGGATGAGACCGGAGTACCCAGAAGAAACCCACACAAGCATGAAAAGAACATGCAGACTGCACACAGAAAAACTTTAGCCCAGAACCTGCAGCCTGCACTTCACTGCACAACCACGCTGCCCTAGCAAAGAACTAATGCACAAAACTACACAGCTACACCAACTTTAGCTTAGCTCGAAGAGTGGAGATTGTCAGACCTGCCTCTATAATGGTTAAAATATGTAAATAAATAAAATTACCTCTAAAATCTTGCCTGAATTTGTTTTTCTTGGTGTTTGTGTATTATGTATGAAAACTCTTGAAAAAGAAATTGACACAGCTCATATGTACTTGTGTGAGCATATGCTCAATGCTCACCTGTGTCTGTCATGTTTTTTTGTTTTGTTTTTTTTTAAGTGAAAGACATAAAACATGAAAATTTTGTTTTAGTATTCCCGCCATGTATAATATACCAACACACTTATTCACCTCAGGATTGATGGATGTCACTGAACATTGAAACTTGAATATTCAACAACATTCACTATGTCGTAAATATTCATCATCACTTCATTTTCTGTAACCGCTTAATCCTAATTAGGGTCACAGGGAGGCTGGCGCCCATCCCAGCCGACTCCGGGCGAGGGCAGAGTAGACCCTGGATAGCTCGCTAGGCCATCGCAGGGCGGAAACACTTTGCAGCTACTCTTGTCCAAAGTCAGCAATGGTTCTTTTACATGTCTCACAACATAGACAGGGAGAGACATGGCCCGCCTTTGACAACCCAGTTAGCTGCACTGGGGGGGAGCAACTTTGTGGAGAGTGGGACTCGAACCCTCAACCTTAGGATCAGCGATCCAGCGCCCTATACCACTAGGCATCTTACTACCCCTCACATCTTAAATGTAGAATTCGTAAGCTACCGAGCACACCCTGGATAATTCTGTTTATTGTTATTGTTTGTCATGGTTACTGGTTCTGAAATCCTAACAATTCAGTAAAATATTGTCCGAGGAAATAAGCAAAAAGCTGCACAATATGGCTTTTCCACTTTTCTCAGTAAAAAAGCACTGAAACTATGAATTAATTTTAAAAGATGCCAATGGCAACAAACTGTCGCAAATTGTAAATCAAATATATTAGTCCAAACCTAAAAGTTTAAATTTGGTGTTTATTTTAAACTGGTTTTCCAAGAAAGATAAGATTTCTAAGGATGTCTTGCCTTTGTGTGAGAAGCCACAGTATCCATCGGGTCAAACAAGCTGTTTTCTATCACTGGCACAAATTCACTGAAGCTAATATCTAATTGATATTCATAATCCTTCAATCCCTTGTCTACAGATTTTTTTTGTTGTTGTTGTTGCATCTCACATAACTGGGCTTTGAGCGGCATCCATGATACAACTGCAGCATAGTAAATGTAATGTTTTAAAAATAATTCAATAATGAGCTTACATATTTTATTTTAAAAAATTAGTACATTTATAAATGAGAGCACTTCAGCTGTGGAAGCAGAATGCATCATTAGCTATAACAAAAGGGTCAGCCAAAAGTAATCTATGGCTCCAGTCCAGCCAGTAACTGGATTATTTGGCTGACCAATTAAAATTTTCCTTTTGTATGCGAAATGGCAAAATTACATTGACATCCCAGACCTGCAATACCAATTACTTTGATGCACAAAATCAATGGTAAATATAATCATGACCGGTGATCTATGGGTCCAAATAAGATTTGCAAATTGCATTCAAACTGACCAGTTCCTGCCAAGTTCCAGGGAACAATAAAGAGATCCCTGATATACAAACTGTTCATGAAGGTTCCTCAAGGAAAACTACCTGTAAAGAACTTTTTTCTTTCTCATGGTTCTTTAGTTTTTGCAAGAACCTCAATTAATTCACACACACACACACAGTACGGTGGATATGAAATTATTTTAATAGGGTTAAGGTCAGAACTCTGGGGTGCCAATACATATGTGAAAATGATTCCCCATGCTTCCTCAACCATTCTTTCATGCCCTCGTTTTATATCCATGCCATCAGGAAAGTAAAATGCCACTGATGTGATAACCTGCTCATTCGGTACATTCAGGTCATCAGCTAACTTCATTTTATTGCCACTTCAATGTTGCTGAGCCTTGACCCGACCAACTGGATAAAACAATGCCAAATATGCTCTGATCAAGGATAAATTCTCAAAAAGGGGAAAAAAAAAAAAAAGAATCAGTGACTTTTTATTGGCCGGGTGGAGCATCATTACGGATAAATACTAAAATGTACAGGACACAGGGTCCTGTTTACCTCTACGCTTTATACATGCAATTCATTTCCATAATGTGTTTGGTATGTGATTCATACAGGAATGTTGATGCATTACTTTGTACCACGGTCAGTATATATCCGTGAAGTCAAACCATGCGACATGCATGCATCCTGAAGCTTCAAGTTGATCACGAGGAGAGATCATTAATTTTCCTACAATTGCATTGTGCCGATTTGTTTTATTTTTCCCCATCTCATCTCATCTCCTCTACCGCTTGAACCAGAGTCAGGTCGCGGGGGCAGCAACCTAAGCAAAGAGGTCCAGACGTCCCTCTCCCCAGCCACTTCCTCCAGGTCTTCCAGGGGGACACCGAGGCGTTCCCAGACAAGTCGAGAGACATAGTCCCTCCAGCGTGTTCAAGGTCCACCCCGGGGTCTCTTTCCGGTTGGACATGCCCGAAACACCACACCAGGGAGGCGTTCGGGAGGCATTCTGGCCGAGCCACCTGAACTGGCTCCTCAAAATGCGGAGGAGCAGCAGATCTACTCCGAGCTCTCCCAGGATGGTAGAGCTTCTCACCTTATCTCGTTTTACTTTTGAGAATTTAAAAACAGCTGTTATCATGACATTGTATAGAATGCAGGAAAGAATAGGGTAACGCAATAACGATTTGAAAAGATAAGGCAGTGAAGGGAATTGGTTTAGGTCAATAGAAATTAAGATGAATCAAACGTGGCACTCTTATATCAATGTCATGAACACAAGGAAGCTGCGTTCTGCGCTAATAAGCTTCAAGCAAAATCAGTCACAGTAATGAGGACACCTAGATTCGCGAATATTACCTCCCCAAATCCTTCAACCATTGGAAGCTTTTTCATTTTTTTTTTCCTTTAAGACTTGTGAGCTATCCATTATATGGGAAAAGTAATGTTGGACAGAATGAAAGCCCTTCCAAGAAGCATCATAGAAAATGAGAGAAAAAATGGTTTTGCCTTGAGTATGAGTGAACGAAGATATCACATGTTCACAGAAAAAAAAAGGACTGAAGCCCATAAATTCCCGAACGATATTCCTAGTATCTTGTCCAAAAGACAAAGTAAAGCTTCACAAGGAGTTCAGAAGCACGGCGAGATGAAAGCAATGATCTCCGCACGCACACTTTCTTGGCAGCCTCACAGAAACAGCCTTAGCCAACACACCGGGGTCCCAGGGCAACTCACAGATAAATCCTTGGAGCATGGCATTGGGCCACACTCTACTACTAACATGCAGAGGAAAGCAAAAGGGGGCCGGGAAGTAAATTTGTAAACACTAATTAGCAAGAAGGGGGTAGAAGAAAGTTTCTGAGGGAGTAAATAATTAATGGCGTCTCTCTGTTTTTCTGTTGAGTCGGTGTTTAGTCAGTGCTTAACACATGCTGTTTTATATAATCCAACAAATTATGGCTGATGCATAAGCCTGCCAGAGTCGGTGTAGCAGCAGACCATAGTAGAACTTATTCAAGCTTAAGACATAACCCTAGTCTTTGTTGTTCTTTTTGGGTCAAGGTAGAGCAAGCTGATAATTTCACGCTATGTCTCTTTTGAAAAAAAAAAAAAAAAAAAAAAACGAAACGAAAAAAAAAACCCACCCAATTTAATGGATTCATCATCATCATCATCATCTTCCGCTTAGTCCAGGGTCGGGTCGCAGGGGCAGCAACCTAAGCAAAGAGGTCCAGACGTCCCTCTCCCGAGCCACTTCCTCCAACTCTCCTGGGGGGACACCGAGGCGGTCCCAGACAAGCCAAGAGACATAGTCCCTCCAGCGTGTTCTAGGTCGACCCCGGGGTCTCTTCCCGGTTGGACATGCCCGAAACACCACACCAGGGAGGCGTCCGGGGGGCATTCTGACCAGATGCCCGAGCCACCTCAACTGGCCCCTCTCAATGCGGAGGAGCAGCGGATCTACCCCGAGCTCTCCCTGGATGACGGCGCTTCTCACCTTATCTCTAAGGGAGAACCCCGCCACCCGGCGAAGGAAGCTCATTTCAGCCGCTTGTATCCGTGATCTTGTTCTTTCTGTCATTACCCAAAGCTCGTGACCATAGGTGAGGGTTGGAATGTAGATCGACTGGTAAATTGAGAGCTTTGCCTTGCAGCTCAGCTCCTTCTTCACCACGACGGACCGGTACAGGCACCGCTTAACAGCAGAGGCTGCAGCGATCCGTCTGTCGATCTCTAGCTCCATCCTTCCCTCACTCGTAAACAAGATCACAAGATACTTAAACTCCTCCACTTGGGGCAGGACCTCATTCCCGACCCGGAGGGTGCATTCCACCATTGTCCAACTGAGAACCATGGCCTCGGACTTGGATGTACTGATCTTCATCCCGGCTGCTTCGCACTCAGCTGTGAATTGCTCCTACGAGAGCTGGAGGGCCCGACTTGATGAAGCCAAAGGGACAACATCATCCGCAAAAAGCAGAGACGATATCCGATGGCCACCAAACCAGAACCCCTCATTGCCTCGACTGCGCCAAGAAATTCTGTCCATAAAAATTATGAACAGAATCGGTGACAAAGGACAGCCTTGGCAGACTCCAACTCCCACTGGAAACGAATCCGACCTGCTGTTACCAATACGGACCAAACTCTGGCTCCGGTGATACAGCGACCGAATAGCTCGTAGCAACAGATCCGGAAAGCCGTACTCTCGGAGCATGCCCCACAAGATCGTTCGAGGGACACGGTCGAAAGCCTTCTCCAAATCCACAAAGCACATGTGGCTAGATTGGGCAAACTCCCATGCCCCCTCCAGAATCCTGTGGAGCGTATAGTCAAGAGTGCTGCGGCCAGGACGAAAACCACATTGTTCCTCCTGAATCCGAGGTTCGACTATCGGTCGGATCCTCCTCTTTAGTACCCCTGCATAGACTTTCCCAGGTAGGCTGAGGAGTGTAATTCCCTGATAATTGGAACACACCCTCCGGTCCCCCTTCTTAAAAATTGGGACCACTACCTCAGTTTGCCAATCCAGAGGTACAGCCGCTGATGACCACGCAATGTTACAGAGACGTGTCAACCAAGACAGTCCTACAACATCCAGAGCCCTGAGATATTCCGGGCGGATCTCGTCCAACCCCGGAGCTCGACCACCGAGGAGCTTTTTGACAACCTCAGTGACCTCCACTCCAGTGATGGGCGGACCCTCACCCGAACCCCCAGGGTCTTCCTCCTCCACAGAGGGCGTGTTGGTGGGATTGAGGAGGTCCTCAAAGTACTCCCTCCACCTCTCGACAACATCCCCAGTCAAGGTAAGCAGCTCCCCACCTCCACTGTAAACAGTGTTTGTGAAGAACTGCTTCCCCCCCTGAGGCGTCGGATGGTGGCCCAGAACCTTTTTGAGGCCAACCGATAATCACTCTCCAGGCCCTCACCGAACTCCTTCCACGCCCGAGATTTTGCATCTGCGACAGCCTCGGCTGCAGCACATTTGGCCTGCCGGTACCCGTTTGCTGCCTCAGGAGTCCCACAGGCTAACAAAACCCGATAGGCCTCCTTCTTCAGCTGGATGGCCCCCTTCACCGCAGGTGTCCGCCACCGGGTTCGGGGATTACCGCCACGACAAGCACCGACGACCTTACGGCCACAGCTATGGGCTGCCGCCTCTGCAATGGAGGCACGAAACATATCCCATTCGGATTCCATGTCCCCCGTCTCCTCCGGAACGTGGTTGCAGCTCTGCCGGAGGTGGGAGTTAAAGGACTCTCGGACAGGGGACTCCGCCAAACGTTCCCAGCAACCTCCCACACCACCGAAGCCAACTCACCACCAGGTAGTGATCGGTAGACAGCTCAGCTCCTCTCTTCACCCGAGTGTCCAGAACATATGGTCGCAAGTCCGATGACACGACTACAAAGTCAATCATCGAACTGCGACATAGGGTGTCCTGGTGCCAAGTGCACTTATGGACACCCTTATGTTCGAATATGGTGTTCGTGATAGACAAACTATGACGAGCACAGAAGTCCAACAACGAAACACCATTCGGATTCAGACTGGAGAGGCCGTACCTACCGATCATACCCTTTCAGGTCACACTATCGTTGCCCACATGGGCGTTGAAGTCTCCCAAGACAACGAGCGAGTCTCCCGAGGGAGCGTTCTCCAACACCCCCCCCCAAAGACTCCAAAAAGGGTGGGTACTCTGAACTGTCATTTGGTGCATAAGCACAAATAACAGTCAGGACCCGTCCCCCCACCCGAAGACGGAGGGAAGCTACCCTTTCGTCAACCGGGGAGAACCCCAACATTTGGGCACCGAGACGGGGTATAAATACAAACAAGAATACCCACACCGGCTCGCCGCCTCTCCCCATGAGCAACTCCAGAATAGAAGAAGGTCCAGCCTCTTTCGAGATGAATGGTTCCAGAGCCCAAGCTATGCGTTGAGGTGCGCCCGACTATATCTAGTCGGTATCTCTCCACCTCACGAACCAAATTAGGCTCCTTTCCCGCCAGAGAGGTGACATTCCATGTCCCGAGGGTCAGAGTAAGAAGCCGAGGATCGGTCCGACAGAACCCATGCCTTTGGCTGCCACCCAACTCACACTGCACCCGACCCCTAAAACTCCTCCCACGGGTGGTGGGTCCATGGGAGGGCGGACCCATGTCTCCTTTTCGGGATAGGCCCGGCCAGGCTCCATGGGCATAATCCCAACCACCAGGCGCTCGCCTTCGAGCCCCTCCCTTGGGCCTGGCTCCAGGAGGGAACCCCGGTGACCCGCGTCCATGCAAGGGAGACTGCTTCCTGTGCTCTCTCATGTGTCATAGGGGTTTTTGAATGGATTCATATTTGTGATTATTTTTTCCATCTGACATTTTCCATGAAGAAAACTCATTGTTTTCAGAACCACTGAGGTACTTCCGGTGGTGTACAACTCGCCAATCTTGGTGATCCCAATATGTTTAACCGATTACAAATGTGGCATATAAAACACGAGGCAGTGGTGGCCTGGTAGCAAAGGCGCTGGATAACTGATCCTCAGGTTGGGGGTTCAAGCCCCACTCACCACAGATCGCCGCCATCCCCCATCCCCAGTGCGGCTAACTGGGTTATCAAAGGCTGGCCACGTCTCTCACTGTCTTTGTGAGGGTCATGTAAAAGAACCATTGCTGACTTTCGACAAGAGTAGCTGCAAAGCCATCAGTGTGTTTCCGCCCTGGGATGGCCTGGCCAGCTGTCCAGGGTATACTCTATCCTCGCCCGAAGTCGGCTGGGATGGGTGCCAGCCTCCCCGCGACCCTAATTAGGATTAAGTGGTTACAGAAAATGATGAAAATATAAAAAACTGGACAATTTTCTTGGTAATCTTTAGGCTCAGTTAATAATAAACACATTCATTTGCTGAATCCTTTCATCCAACTGTGGTCTAGTGAGGGTGGTGCCTACCTCAGCAAACACTTTGCAAAGGCCGGATGCACACTTAACTTTAAATCCCACCCACATTCAGGGAAACGCCACACAAAAACACCCAGGAACTGAATCTTGCCACGCAGCAGAGGTTTTAAGTATTATTCCACCCCTTGGTTACCTTTATTTCATGACTAAACAAAACCTTGCTTTTTGGAAATTCCTCAACTTATTTATGAAGGATGTGTAGACTGGTGTCCCATTCAACCACACCTCACCTCTGTAATAAGCATGCGGCTTGCATCAGCAGCACTCTACTCATGCATGCTTCTCCATCTGTGGCAATCTCACGCTTTATACTTGTGACAAGGAACTGAAATCCCCTACACTCACAGCCGTGGCTTGTCGCAGCCATACTAATGCTAATCAGGACTAATTACAGACTATGAAGGAATTGTTTGCAGTTGTACTCTGAGGTCAGATTGGATTGAGCTTCCATTTGTTTGTCTGTCTGGACTGATTATTTATTTACCTTTAGCTGCTGGTTTAGTGAAGACTGTCCATCTATGAGGGATGAGGATTGGGTGATCCTTCCCTTTTTTTTTTTTTTTTTTTTTTTAACACACTGATATCCTCTCTCCTCTGTCAGCTTTCAAATAGAAGGATAAGTCACATGTCATCACAAACTTTCAGAATATCTCAATAAACTCAAAAGACAGACTAAGTTTGATTCCTGGCTTCATCTGAACTCAGGAGGAACATCATGAAGGAGGAACATCAATAAACCATGAATGGTCGAAGGAAGCCTAATACGTCCTCCAGCCTGCACATTCCAAATCAGGGTTTCATAGAAGACATGGGGAAGTAGGTTCCTGAAACACCATTAACATTTATTTATTTATGGAGGGGTGTAGGAATCATACTTTGGTGCTCCACTGGTGTCCGAAACAAAAATAATGGTCTGAAAATGGGAATAATACCTGACCTTTATTTGAAACTAAATTTCAAAGAATAAAAAACTGCTTTTATTGATTTTTTTTATTTTAACTACAATATAAAAAGAATGAATGATAGGCGGATTTTGGTGCAAACACCTGCTGTTATATGAATTATGTGACAGGTTGGCTATGACGCCCCACACGCACACCTCAAATATCCGAGTGGATTAATAGCCTTGCATAGACACTAAAAGCATCTGACAGCAAGCATCTGTACAGGGAGTAATGTGTGACAACTGCGCGTGAGGTGTTTTAGGGTTTGTCATAAGTTTGAGCCAATTAAATTAATCTTAGGAAATTCTTCGTTGCATGAAGAAATGCTATACAGGGATCCCTCACTTTCCGCGGTTAATAGGGACCGAGATCCCCATGTGACCATCAAAATCTGCAAAGTAGGATCACCCACCCCCTACCCCCCAAAATAATGTATACGTACATGTATATGTGTATATAATATCAATAAATACATATTCAATGCTATAAATGCTTATAATAACAATTAAACATTAAAAGAATGATGCAAAAGATGTAAATAAAATATACATACACACACAGACGTGCACACACAGATGGTATTGCATGAGAAGAAGACGACACACATACATACGCACACGCATGCAGATGCGCGTGCACACACAGGTGCGAGTGCAAACACAGATGTGCACCGCACAACAATGTAATTCGTTTTGATGGGAGGTTTTGGGTTGTTTTTTTTGTTTCGTGTTGATTTAGGGTTTTTTTTTTTGTTTGTTTGTTTGTTTTGTTTGGGGTTTTTTTTGCATAATTGGCTTTGTTTTTGCGGCATTTTCCTTAACCTTTTCCCCCCCATTCTTCGTTAATTTCCTTATTTTTCAATTCGATGAATATTTATATTAAAAAAAAAAAAAAAAAAAAAAAAAAAAAACGTGACGCACTGAAACCACATGAATTGAAACAGGAAGTCACGAGGGATCCCTGTATCGCATTGTAGAATTGTCTATAGTGTTATGGATTTTTTCATCAAAGGCTTTAAGTGGAATGCTTGATAGGAACATTATCAATATCTGTTTGCAGCGACACATTTTTTTTTTTTTTTTGATTTCCTTTTAAGCAACATAAAAAAAAATTCTCCATAGCTGTCTTAATCTTTTCCACTGACATTTTGGTCACAGGTGAATAAGATTAAAGTGCCTCTTGGAGAACCACCCTCTGTGAAATGAGGCTTTATTAGTCACACCTGATAGTCATGCGATTAGTCAAGTTCGATGTGTCTCAGAGAGAGGAAAAAAAAAAAATCCTTTGTAATTATGGCCCTTGTCTTTAATGATACAAACCTGAGGCTGCTTACCCAAATTAAACACCCAAACACCAAACAATCTCTTTAAACTCAAATCCTTCATATAAGGTAGCAAAACGAATTCTGCACTGGCCGTACATCTGCATTGATCTTTAAAGAAAGCTCTGAAGTGCATAATCCTTGAAAGTACAAGAATGACTCAGGACTCTCTGAAGTAAATCTATATGAATCTTTATTTCTGTGTGCCGCTGGGTCACCTAGCTTTTTCTACAAATCGGTGGTTTTGATTTCCTTGCCAAATGTATGGCATCAAATCATAGCACAGGAAGTGCCTCATTTAAAAAAAAAAAAAAAAAAAAGTCTCCATAATAAGAGTACATATGATACGCTTCTCTGCGTCATTCTTTGTACTTTCCCGGACTGCCCGCCGGTGAGTTCCAAACTAACTAAAGAGTGTTCATAGCCAGCACTCAGTGATAATGACAGAGAACAGGAGCGATGTAATGGCTGTCACTTCACGTACATCAGACTGACTGAGGCTCAAATATTGCTCAACAGCTGTCAAGATCACAAGACGCCGGCGGGCTTTAGTAAGTCGTAGTCCACACTAGTAATAGTGAAGTTACTGAAGGAGAAGAAAAGAAGGTGGATGAAATGACAGCAGGAGTATATAGCTGGATCTCAGAAAGGGCAAATGATACAAAGTAAGAGGAGATGAAAACAGCCATGTTGACAAGAGAACAAATTAAGAGAGAACATCGTGGGCATATTGCCCTGGAGAATAAATCATAGTGAAGTGAACACCACGATGTATTCCTGCAAAGGACGTAGATGAATACAAATCAGTCAGGCTGTGGCCAGCAAAGCTCTTTTATAATAGATGCTCCAGGGCCTAAAATGCTGAAAATTTACAGGCAACAATCAGGCATTAAAATTGCCATGTCCGGCGCAAAATGAAGTCCTAAAGATGAGCTTAATCTCGACAGAGCCAGGATAGGGAGGTGATTTACGGCATATCCCTCAGTCTGGGGGCTCGAGGTTGGATAAGAGGATAATAAATTACGGACTGTGGTTGATAAGGCTAAGCCATTGGAAGTACTTGCAAGAGTTACAGGGAGAAAATACTTAATTAAGGTTGATTTATTTCACATCAATAAACAGCTGTTTTTAAGTCGACAAAAATCTGCAGGGTGGCTATTAACAGGCAAACAAGGATAAACCCCTGATTGTTCAGGCTTAAAAATATATCAAACAACACAACAGAAAAGCATTTGGCCTTATGTTTAGAGATCATGAGTTCAGTCCATGAAGTTTCACAGTTGTCATCAAATTCAAGAGCCATGAGAGCCAATCAGTGTCAATCAGTGGCATAAGCCAATCATAGGCACCTGTGTGCTAGGATATGAAAGCAAGTGTATCAACATTGCCACTGATAAATATTTATATACAGTGATGCCTTAACTACTTCGTGTTTCAGTTTCTGCGGCTTTAATGCATCAGGGTTGTTTAAAAAATATAGACACTCCCGGACTTACGTTTTAGTTAGGTTCTGGATGGCCAAATGTAAGGTGGAAAAAAAAAAAACGTAAGTTGTCACTGTATGTTACAGTGACGTATCACATTCATACTGTACTATACAGCCATAAATACCATTACTGTATCTCATAAAACACCCCTAAATCAATTATTATAAACATAACATTTAAAATAATAGCAAATACGATCAACATTAATTTCAAATAAATTAAATTAAAGAAAATAATTTCAAATAGATACATTTTAATCAAATCCACTGATCAAATATCAAATATAGTATCAAATATAACCTTTAACATGCTCCATGATGCGATCTTTCTGCTTCTAAATGGTTCTGATGGTCGACGGCGCCATTTAGAAGAAACGTTCAACAGTCGCATGTTTTCCACCAGCATCGATTTTCTTGATAATAGCCATCTACATTTTTAACGAGATGGCTTGCCACTTTTTCTGATTACCACTATCACTAGTAGGCTTACGCTTGTAATCGACCATATTTGCTTAGGGTTACAAAAGTCCGCAAAACAGTGTAAACACAAAGATCACAGAGACGACGTCTTAAAACAAGGGGAACACGCGGTGAACTGAGAAGAAGAAGGGCACGTTCAGTCTATCATTTATAAACAATGGATGCAGCGTCATAAATAAGTAGCGTATTACGTCAGTGTACTACGCAGATACGTCTCGTACTACAGAAAGCACGCTAAACTCTCTATATTTTTTTTTAAACTTAAAATTGAAAAATACGTAAAACGAATGAACGTAAAGCAGGGAGTGTCTGTATTCATCGAAAAAATAAAAAAATAAGGAAATTGCTGCAAAACAAGGCCAATTATGCAAAAAACAAACAAACAAATAAAGAAAAAGACCAACCCAACTCCCCTCCCCCCAAAAAAGAACCCTACTTATATTTTTTATGTGAGGTGTGCATCTGAGTGTGTATTTATATTTTATTTACATCTTATACATTATTTTTGAATGTTTGTTATTATAAGCATTCATAGCATTGAATACGTATTTATTGATATTATACACACATATACATGTACATATATGTCAGTCAGGGGCGATCGATACTACTTGGCGGAAATCGGCGGTCGCGGGGGTGTCTCTCGGTCCCCATTAACTATATATATATATATATATATATATATATATATATATATATATATATATATATATATATATATATATATATATATATATATAAAACCACAAAAAACAGGGGTTAGGGCTGATTTCTTTCTAGCTCAAACTGTAGATTTATATAGTTTTTCAGGGACATAATTTCAATTAATTACACTAAGTAAATGTTTACTTGTGTTTTTATATGCTCAGAATGTGGCCTGAACTCAGAATGGTATGAAAATGAAAACATAAAAATACATGAAGAAGAATAGGTAATTTCTTTTTCACTGCTTTTATGTGTGTAATAGTTCAACACACATCATTATTTTATGAAATCAATGAGACCTTGGAATATTACCATTCCCTAAATTATTTACAATACCTGTCACGGCAACATTAATAGAATGATTGTATTTATTTTGCTTTTAGTTTGGGTTGTGGGTTCCCACAAATATATTTAAATCTGGGACAGCTGTGAATTTGAAAATGACATCAGGCAGATTCCAGGAACAATCTCAGCATCCATGTAGCCATGTTTAAATACAAAGAAAAAACTTTTTTTTTTTTTTTTTTTCACTGACAAACTGCTATTATGTAAATTTAATTGATAAATCAATACTAAGAATGTGTACCCATGTAGCTACACTCATTTTGTTATTTCAGTAAAAGCCAAGCCAATGTCAGGCATCAACTTCCCCATGATTACTCCGACCAGCGTTAACTTTAAAACATTCAAAAGACACTGCTCAGACATAGGTGAAGCAAATAAGTGATTATTGAATGAAGCGAGATATAACATGGAGAATTATTCAATCTCGAGGTTGTTATCTGCTAAGGCCAAAGACAGAATAATTCTCTATTGTACAAAGGACAAATTATATAATGATTTTATTATTCATTCAAAATATTTCCAGAGAAGACAGATATTACTGTATTGCATAGGCCAGTTGTGCAGTAATGAGTGATTGACAAGAGCTGAATTGTGATGGCTAGACAACCTGTGAGATCTATTCTCCAAAAAAAAGTCTTGTGGAATGTCCTGGTATGCAGTGGGAAGTATCAAAGATGGCACCAGAAAGACAATCAGTAAACTGGCGAGAGTGTCACAGGTGCCCAAGGCCTACTGATGCTTGTGGGAAGCAAAAGCTTGTACATCTGGTTGTATCTCACAGAAGAGATTCTATAGTATAAACTGCAATAACTGTTAAGGCTGGTTATGATAGAAAGGTGCCAGAACATAGAGTACAAACGCTCCCCGACGTTCGTAAAACTGCCGAACGTAAGGTGAAAAAAAACGTAAGTTGTTACAGTATGTTCCAGTGACGTATGACGTTCGTACTGTACTATACAGTACAGCCATAAATAGCATTACTGTATCTCGTAGAACACCCCTAAATCAATTATTATAAACATAACATTGTAAAATAATATCAAATATATCAAATAATATCAACATTAATTTCAAATAAATTAAATTAAAGCAAAATAATTTCAAATAGATACATTTTAAAATTCAAATTCACTGATTAAACAGCAAATACAGTATCAAATATAACCTTAAACATTCTCTGTGATGCGATCTTTCTGCTTCTAAATGGTTCCGATGGTCGACGGAGCCATTTAGAAGAAACGTGCAACAGTCGCATGTTTTCCACCAGCATCGATTTTCTTGATAATAGCCATCTACATTTTTAACGAGATGGCTTGCCACTTTTTCTGATTACCACTATCACTAGTAGGCTTACGCTTCTAATCGACCATATTTGCTTAGGGTTACAAAAGTCCGCAAAACAGTGTAAACACAAAGATCACAGAGACTACGTCTTAACACAAGGGTAAACATGCAGTGAACTGGGAAGAAGGAGGGGCACGTTCAGTCTGTCGTTTGTAAACTATGTAGGTATGTCTCACACTATAGAGAGCACGCTAAACTCAAAATTTGACTTTAAAAAAAAAAAAAAAATGTAAATTCAAAATACACGTGTAACGAATGAACGTAAGTCGTGGATCATCTGTACATTGAACTTTGCTGTGTATGGGGTTTTCTAGCCTGATACCACAGGGGGTGTTAATTTTATGGCTGATCAGTGTATAAACAATCCTGAGCATTAAAGTACTGTTGCAGAACACGCTGCTTGAAATTTTAGCAATGTTGTTGTTTTTTTTTGTTTTTTTTTTTTCCAGAAACCAAGTCAGCACTTCATGCTTCTTTGCATAATAATGTCAGCAGTGAAGCCCAGATGATGTGAAGGCGCAAGTCTTGAACAACACAGTGCACAATTCTAAAGCAAAACAGCTATAGCAGCCAAAACCTTTGATAATAAAGCCACAGTCAGTAGCAATACCCTTAACACAAATTACACTCAATTTGTTAGTTATGGAATAGTTGGCAAGACTATGGTGGAAGCCAGTGGGAGGTCAGAAATCAACCCAAAACCCATGCTTTCATTTTCACTCACTTCTGTAGACCACTGCGAACTAAATAGCACATTACAGTCCATTACTGAATGTCATCTTCATGGGCTGCATTTTTCTATGTCATGATGGGATAAGGATTCGGGGAAGGGGTGGGGGTGTAGCAGTAGGGTAATGTAATCACTTTTTTGTGACGTTAGTCATTATTCTCCAGCGCTCCTTAAATTAATAACACCATAATGAAAAAGGATTATTTAGCTACAAAAAAAAAAAAAAAAAAAAAAAACTGAAAAATGTGCTGCCTTTAACATTTATTTTAGATTTTTCTAGAAGCGAAGGGGTAGCTTTTGGGCTGGTTTGTACATAATAGCATCATCAGTAATTTTTGTCGGCTATTTTAGTACATTAATGATACGTCTTTTTATTTAATGTTGCTTGTTTATTTATTTGTTTTATTTATGGAGTTAAGTTGCAGCGGATAATGCTAAAATAGAAACCAGATTCAATTTTTTTTTTTTTTTTTTCAGAAAATGGATGTCCCTCTTTATTTTCGTGATTTTGTTAAAAAAAAAAAAAAAAAAACACATTTAATATGAAAAGAAACATACTTTTGATGCATTCACTTTTTTAAATGCTGTCCAGTTCATTTCAAATATCTTCCGGTACCTTTTCGACAAGGAGGGGAAGTGGTGGCCTGGTGGTAAAGGGTGCTGGATCGCTAATCCTAAGGTTGGGGTTTCGAGTCCCACTCTCCACAAGGTTGTCACTGCCCCCCCCCAAGTGCAGCTAACTTGGTTATCAAAGGCTGGCCATGTCTCTCACTGTCTATGATGTGAGGTTAATGTAAAAGAACCATTGCTGACTTTCGTAAATATTAGCTGCAAAGCCGTTAGCGTGTTTCTGCCCCTTACTAAAGGGTTGCGTCAGGAAGGGCATCCGATGTAAAAACCTACGCCAAATCAAACATGCGGATCAGAGGATTCACTGGGGCGACCCCTGGGAAAGGGAAAAAAAGAAGACAACCTTTTTTACAAGGCTCTACAACCCACTTGTCCTCAAGCTTTTTGGTTAGCATGGGAACGGCCCGTCTGCATTTACTTACCTTTAGCAGTTATAAACTCAGTGCGCATACTCAACATCTTTTGAATAATATTCTGTGGGGAAATATCACGTTCACGCCATGCTGAAAGTGGCTAATAAAAACCAGATTGATGATATACATCAAGACTTTGGTCGTTAAGCAGATAGCCAGTGTTAGCATCGCTGATGCACCTAATTTGCATTATTGCATGCTTAAAGTGGAATTAAACTCAAATTTAAAAGCTTATATGCATACTTTATGTTCATATTTTTAAAAGCACACTATGTTTTTTTCATCAAAAAATAAATAAATAAAACTAGTAATAAATCTTCACACATGAGGGTGGCACTGTACCGTGAGAAAAGGGGCGGGCGGGAATGGCAAAGAAATGGTTAATACTGAAGTGTTGTACATTAAACGCACTGATGTATATGCAGGGTGACCCCAAAAACCTCTCTCATTTTCAGGGGAATTGGAAAAATAATGGTTGAGGATCAAATTATTATTTGCACACAAAACTTCATTGAAATACAGTTTTATGAGTCATTGTATGCACAGATTAAATAATAATTTGGTTATTTTTAACCTTTTCCCCTCCATTTATCTTTGAAATATGAAAAGTCGTTCAGGGTCATCTGGTTTTTGGGGTTTACCTTGAACCATGCATTTATGTATATGAGCAGAACTGTGTGTGTGATGTATGCAGATCTAATGTGTTATGTGCATTGTTTTATTTTATTTGGAAGGTCATTAGTTCATATCTGATTTATTAGTTATCTGTATACTGTGATTATTTTTTTTTTTCATATTTATATCTTTAATTATTAAAATTGATGCATCCATATCCTGTTTTCATGATTTCACTTTCTCACTAGAGTGAAACACATAACGAATGGCGAACCGAAACTATTGAATGTATTTCCGCAGATTATATTTTTAAAAAGTATATAATTAACAATCACCTGATCAGGAACATATACATATTTTCAGTATAAGAGGAAAGTTTGAAAGGCTTTATTTTCTTTTCTTTCTAGAAGCGTTGTACTGA
>CM045744.1:33273975-33358975 GCA_024760905.1 Plotosus lineatus | reverse complement strand
GTACTACTACTACTACCATTATTACTATTATTATTATTATTATTATTATTATTATTATCATCATCATCATCATCATCATCATCATGGTCGAGTGCTTTGAGCTGGTGGGGAGGATGGCATAACACCTAGCAGGACGAAATACAAGAACTATCTGGATGATCTCCAAGTTTGGAGCATTATTATAAATATAAATGCATTGTTGTTATTATTTATTCATTTTCGGAAATCTGGCCAATCATTCACGCTCACACCGATAAAATACCTGTTACTTTAATGGGCACGTCTTTGAACTCTGAGAGGAAACGTGAGTACCTGTAGGGAACCCACACAAGCACAGGGAGAACATACAAACTCCACACAGAAACGTCCTCACCAAACACAGGACACTCTTGCTCTGAGACAGATGTGCTAACCACCACACACACACACAAACACACACACACACACACACACACACACACACACACACACACACACACACCATTAGTAATAATTATCAATGTTATATGATAACATATAACAATGATTACTATTATACACATAATTTTTATAGTGGGCAGTGGTGGCATGGTGGTAGGATTCTAGATTACTGATCCGAAGGTTGGGGGATCAAGCCCCACTATGATCAAGTTGTAACTGCTGTCCCCCTGAATGCAGTTATCTGGGTTATTAAAGGCTACCCATGCCTGTCACTGTGTATAGTGAGACGCATGTAAAAGAACCATTGCTGTTGTTTGTGAAGAGAAGGCTATTGGGATGCTGTCAGCATGTTTCTATCCTGCGATGACCTGGCAAGCCACTGATGGGGTACACACGGACATCACCCAGTGTCGGCTAAGATAGGACCTGCTTCCCCATGACCATAATTAGCATGAAGTGGCTCATAACATTTATTATTAGTATTATTATTATTATTACTTTTATTAATAATAATAAATATATTGACTTTCTATCCAGTAGAATGTATTTATTTAGACAATTGTGATTATAAAGAATTTTTTTCAACATAACTCATAATTTTTCATTAATCTGCTGCCATTACTTGACATTACTGAAATAATTCATTTTCACTGGTGACATAAGCACCAGCGTCAGTGACAAATTACCATTTTGCTGTTTTGTTTTGTTTTGTTTAAAGAAGGCATCAACAGCTTCTCAAAGAGTGCATCATTAATCATATCAGCATCTCTCAATTTATGTTTTAATCCTCAATTTTTTAAGAAAAATCTCATAAGATTAATCAAGACACAGGACAGTCTTCCACAGAAAGTGTGCTCACCAGACAAGCTTTAATGAGACACTTTCCCAAAAAAAAAAAAAAAAAAAAAAGAGTCCAATCGAAATTTAGTCGTAAAAATATATTATTAAAAGGAAAATAAATCTGAGCAATATCAAAAGCAAAGGTGGTGTTTTTTTTTTGTTGTTTTGTTATCATCCTAGAAAAAGATTTTTGTTGCTCGAAAACATACCGCAGTCGCAATGTGCAATGCCTCACCAAAGCAGTTGAATATACTCCAGCTGTTTGAAACTCTTATGCTTGTAAGCATTTTGAACATTCGACGACATATTTACCCTGCACCCGCCAATTTTTTTTTTCAGAGAATGTTATTTCTGTCTGTGATGTCATTGTAACTATCGCCCTAGCAACCAGTCCAGTTCATCATTTTAGACACATTTGGAAAAGACACAAGACCATCACTGCGCATGCACAAGTATTTGTTTGTCAGGCTTTGGTTGTCCAGCTGTAAAATGTCTTCAAAACAGGTAAGAATTTTTAGTCCACTAAAATAACATTAGCAGGACATAATATATGAATGATTTATCTTTGCGTCTGATTGAAATCGTGCGGTGTTTTCTGTTTGAGATGTGGTAAAAACAGCCAAGAAATGCAAAAATTATTGATGCCACTTCTAGGAAACTAACAAATAAACCTAACTGTTAAATTTAGTACACATAAGAACAAGACTACTGGTTATTTCTGGTATTGCACCATTGGCTAATGTCACATGGACAGAATCTGTCCAGATAACATTAGAACTGCTAATGTTCCATTAGGATTTTTTCCAAGTAACAAGAGCACTTGCTGCTAATTCCTGATCAATTCTACACAGTGATGATACATTTATCAGAAAGCTCGAGTATTCATGCACCAATGATGATCTTCAGCATATTCTGGACTATTAGGAGTAAACGGTGAAAAACAGCAGGTTCACATTAGCACCATGATCTAATCTTTAAAACCCTTTTGTCACCAAATTATTATTGATGCCGGTCTGAAATCTGTTGTGTGCATATTTATTGATCCAATTAAGTGAAATAATTCACAATTATGATGAAGTTCTATTTTTTATTTATTTTTTTAACTTAATTCAGTGGGACACCTTGGACGCACTTTCTGTGGTATCTAGCACATCTAAGCTCTCTCACCTGACCCTGAAAAAAGGCAGCGTTCACCCAAAAGTCACCCAAAAGCCAGTCCACTGTAGGGCCAACATATACACACAACCATTCACACTCACACCTTGGGGACACTTTCGAGTAGCCAAATTTAGCCATGCTTTTTAACTGTAGGAGGAAATCAGAGTAATCAGAAGAAATCCGCACAATCACAGAGAGAACATACAAATTTCACACACAAAAAACCCCTGCTGAAACTGAGACTTAAATCTTAGATTCAGCAAAATAGTACCAAACTTTTTTTTTTCTTTTTCAGAGAAAAACAAATCCTTCATCAAAAAAAAAACAAAACAAAAAACTATGTGAAACAATTCGTGGCACCACTGAATTTGATACGTCATACAACTTCTCTTTCCCAATAAAACAGCACTGGGTCTTGATTGTCTTTGAGTCTTTGATAACGCAGGAGAACACAGACCAAGGCATCTGAGAATCTCCCTCCTCTTCCACAGTCATAGACGCTCTTTTATACTCTCTTGTTTAACTGAGGAGACCTCCCAGGACAAGAGACTGAGATGACCATTATTTTGATTTTGTAGTCAGCGAGAAACATATTCTTTGGATCATTGGTCTGCTAGAAGATCCAATAATGACCCAGTTTTAGTTTCCTGGCAGAGGCAGTCAAATTTAGTTTTAAAATATTGTATTTCATAGAGTCTATGATTGCCATACAACCTTACAAGTTTTCCAGGGCCTTTAGGCAAAAAAAAAAAAAAAAAAAAAAAAAAAAAAAAAAAAAAAAAAGCAACACATCATCACAACCACCATCCCCAACATCTTACAAACAGGATAAGATTCTTTTCATCACAGCTAGAATTAGTTTAACACCAAACCCGCCTCAAGGGTTTATTGGCAAAAAGCTCTTTTTTTTCCCTTTTATCAGACACCTGGTTCCAGTCAAAGTTCAAGTACACTTCAGACACAGATTTGATAACTGACAGGAACCCAACCCGAGGCACAACATTCAATTAATCAATTGGCATACAAAGGGATTTAAAAGTGGTGTTGGAAATTCGGAACAAAGATTTTACATTTAGTTGTAATTGTCCAACAGTAATCTTTATGTATTTATGTACGGGTCTTTTACCAGGTACGTTTATAACAATTCCTGTTCATGCCATTTTATTTTAATTACTGCCAGTAGATGTGGACCTTTATAGCAAAGTTACTATTTCTATTTGCTGGCTTATGCAGCTTTCTAATATGGTTTGTGTGTTCTCTTATCTTTCTTATGTAAGCAAATCACTAATGAAATTTGGTCTCTGCATGAACTCCTTTGGACTCCATTTAATCAGGAACTCATGGATTACAATTTAAAGTTTCTACACACTACACTTAACTCAAAAAAATGTATATTTATATTATATATCTACTAGTATAAAATCATGACTATCTTTGTTTAAATCATACCTTTACGACAGACAGCAGTGTATGAACATCAATAGCAATTAATTAGTCCTCTACAAAAGCAGTTTTCCATGGCATACCACAGAGCAGTATACTGGTCCCCTTATTGTTTATTTGCATTTTTTCATGATGATCCAAAATGTACACTAGTGTAAAAACAATAGATGAAATTAATACTACACTGAAGTGAAGACATGTCTCCTGTCCACAATTAGTGTGGAAACAACAAAACATTCAGTAGCACGAAAACAAAATTCGTGTTAATTACCACCTATCAAAAAAATAGCTAGACTCACCACATCAGACCTGGAGATCTTCCTTGGACTTATATGGAGAAGCTGATTAGTGTTACAATTGGCAGAAATCTTATTGGGAAATCTCACTTTGACACTGTAGCTCAGTCATTAAGTAGGGTATGGTATCTACTCCCTTAGAAAGATAAAGATATTTCTGCATTTGAACTGCATACATTTGAATCTGATCTACTACAAAACACATATACAACTACATATTGAGTACTGCCAATGTCTTAGGAAAGACAGGCCAGGGTGTCAACCACAAGTGTGCTTCTGTTTACTCAGCAGTATAAATGGGTACCAGTAAAATATACTGGGAAGGTAACCTGCGATGGACTAGCGTCCCATCCAGGAGGAGTTGTCCTGTACATCTAGTTGTTTCACGCTACGGAAACCGGGAATAAGCACCGGCCTGATGAGTCACTATGGCTCGGGTGTAAAAAGCCCAAACAGACTTTACAAGTATTTTAGGGGCAATTTTGTTTCATTTTTTAAAATTATTATTATTTCCTGTGAACTTATTTTCCAAATGCATTTCTTAGTTAATTTCCATCTGTGTACTATCATACATATTATTTTAGTTTACAGATGGCTTAAAGTAAGATTAGCTTTGCAAAATTGCCATTTTCTGAACTGCTTAATCCTAATTAGGGTCACGGGGAGGCTGGTGCCCATCTCAGCTGGCTCTGGGCGAGTGCAGAGTACACCCTGGAGAGCTTGCCGGGCCATTGCAGGGCAGAAACATGCTGACGACTTTGCAGTCTGCTCTACTCGAAAGTCAGAAATGGTTCTTTTGCAGCCTCACACTCATACCATAGACAGTGAGAGACATGGCTGGCCTTTGATAACCAGTTCGTGCCACGGAGTGTGTGTATACATATATGGTATGGTAGGCCTCCGTCAGTCCCGAAGGACTATGGCTGCGCTCTGGCCAGTATCCCGGCTGGTGATACTCCCCAGTGCGCAGAGCCTGGGTAGGGAGTAATGAGGGACAGGCTGTTACCCAAGCAGCAAGTCCCCCCCCTGTCTCGGCGCCACCGGAAGGATCCAATGGAAGGGCAAATGCCGATACAACTGGGTTCCAGTGCCGCTGCAGGAGAGAATTTACGGTCAATTTAGAACAGCCAATTAACCTACAGTGCACGTCTTTGGATTGCGGGAGGAAACCGGAGCACCCGGAGGAAACCCGCACAAGCACGGGGAGAACATGCAAACTCCACACAGAAACGCCCAGGCCGGGAATCGAACCCAGGCCTTCTTGCTGTGAGGCGGACATATATATATGGCGGCACGGTGGCGTAGTGGTTAGCACGTATTATTACGTAATATTATTATCGGGTTTTTTTTATCCTGGCATGAGTTTTCACCCTTGATAGCCTTCACAAAAAGGGTCACATACATCTGACTTCCATTGCAGGGCTACAGACAAACAACCAGTCACACTAGCACAGTCACACCCATTTGAAATTTAAAGTAGCTAGCTGACCTTGTGTTCAGTTTTTTACTGTGGAAAGTAAATGGACGACCCAGAGGAAACAAAAATAAGCACAGGAAGAACATGCAAACTCCACACAAGAAGGCCCATGTCCAAGATTTAAACCTTCACTGTGAGGTGACACTGCTAACTAACCCCCCCCCCCCCCCCCCCCCAGATCTCCCATTGAATTCATTTATTTATTTTCCGAACTGATTAATCATAATTAGGATTGTGGGGAGGCTGGTGCCCTTCTCCATGGCCAGGGCATCACAGGGCTGAAACACACTGACGGCTATACAGCCTACTTTTGTTGAAAGTTAGAAACAGTTCTCTCCATAGAGAGTTCTCACCATAGACAGTGAGGAACATGGCTGGCTTTTGACAACCCAGTTAGCAGTGACAACCCATGGATAGTTTGGTCTTGAACCCCAGACCTTGGGATCAGTAACCCAGCACAGTATCCCTAAGTTGCCCCTCCAGGTCTCCCATTATCCAGATCACAGGAGAGCCGCAAACTGCACTGTATATTAATATATGAATAGTCATGTCGTACCAAATCAGTGTTGACTTTTTAATTGCTTATAATTTGATACAGACATATCCAGGTTCATCTCCACCACAATGCTGCAGATATATTCAGGTGGAGTCAATGCAATGGTCCAGATAGAAAATGAATCATAGCCAAGTGCTGGCACACACTTACCACTTTCATCTGGCCCACATATAGGGCACTGAAATGATTGTGATAAAGTCATCCAAATGAATCTGCCAGAGCACACCCACAGCTCAGCCTTGATGAACGTGTGTTCCAGGCTTGAGCTTCTAGGTTGGCCACATTTGGCCAAAACTAAAATGCAACGCAAGCATTCAGTTCCGTTTCCAAAACTTTCAAGTTGGCAGCATGGACTCACTACATTTGGCATCAATACATTTGTCATTGCTATAACTGCTGCTCGTGGCTAAACTTTGTTTTTTGCTCACAATATTATGCTTTTTTTTTATGGGAGAGTTTGGGCAGCAGGACTTATTATAAGATTGTCATAAATGTCTATGAGACCATTCCCCTGCGGTATGCTTTAACTCTGTATCTTGGTTAATTACAATCAAGAATCCAAAATGCTACTGATGATATCAGTGGCATTATAACAACGCAGAATTTCAGAATGATCTCTCTCACACACACACACACACACACACACACACACACACACACACACACACACACACACACACACATACATACTGTACATTTGCTTTCTCAGCCTCAGAGGAAATTGAAGAGACATATTGATTACCGCAAAAGGCTTAGTATATGATTTATACCTCGTTCAAATTAATGGAGCAATAGATTTTTCATGTTGCACTGCCTGGACACTTCTATTTTTCCTAGCATCCAGGCCAGGAATTATCCTTTTTCACTGCTGAAATGTGCTACTTCAGTTATATTAGCAAATGTCTACACTAGCAAGGGAACCCTGTTGAACTTTAAAGAATGATATCGTGCCACTCTCAAAATCGTTATGTAATCGGCCATAAACAGATGGATGACATAATGTATCTATTATGTGTGCTAATGTTAATTAATCGTGACCCTAAATGACAATACAATCTCTTTCATGTTGCATCCCCAAAATGACCATTGCTCAAGACTTTGGGGGAGGGGGATCTTGACATCTCATTTTTATCTTATTATTGGAATTTGAACAGAGCTGAACCAGGGAAAGTGCATTTCCTCCCAGCCAATGAATTCATGATGGTCTGAGTAATTTTCTCACAAGCTCTGATTCATTAAAGCTTTAAATAGATCTAAATATAAACTCCCTGTCATGAGACCCAAGAGAACCCATGGCAACTTTTTATATTCACAGCTTCTTGGTTATCTGAAAATTAACAAAAATCTAAGGTTAAGGTGAACTTAGAATAAGTTACTTCATAGATGTCTCTGTCATAGGATTCAAAAGAATATTTACCAAAAATAAATACATTTAGAAATTATACATACACTACACATATATATATATATATATATATATATATATATATATATATATATATATATATATATATATATATATATATATATATATATATATATACACACATACATACAGTATATATATATATATATATATATATATACATACATACAGTATATATATATATATATATATATATATATATATATATATATATATAGATAGATAGATAGATAGATAGATAGACACTGTATATATACACACATAAATGTTATATGTATGATATGTATATATATATATATATATATATATATATATATATATATATATATATATATATATATATATATATATATATATAATATTATATATTAAGATATAGATATCTTTGTGTTATGCCAGAACTTGCAACTTCACAATCATTAAATTTATGGTAAAATAGCAGTTAGCACATCCATCTCACAGAAAGAATGTCCTAGGTTTTGTGTCCCATGCTTTGTGAGGACGATTCTGTATATAGTTTGTTTGTTCTCCCCATGCTTGTACGAGTTTCCTACACGTACTCTAGTTACTCCCCATAGTCCAAGGACATGCACATTAGGCTAGTTCCAAACTGCCCTTAGGTGAGACAGTGTTTGTGTGTTTGTGTGTGTGTGTGTGTGTGTGTGTATGTGTGTGTGTGTGTGTGTGTGTGTGCGCCCTACAATGGTGTGGCCACCAGAGTATACCCACCTTTGCTCAGAGTCGGCCAGAATGTGCTCCAGCCTCTCCATGACCCTAATAAAAGACAACATATTTCAGAAAATGACCTTATCATTACCATTATTCTTCATCTTTTCCTTTCCGTTTTTCAATATTTCAGGGGTCGCCATAGCGAATCATCTGATTCACACGTTTGATTTGGCATAGGTTTTTACGCTGGATGCCCTTCCTGTCACAACCCTTTACCAAGGGGCAGAAACACTCTGACGGCTATGCAGCTACTCTTTACGAAAGTCAGCAATGATTCTTTTACAGGAACCTCTCACCATAGATCGTGAGAGACATGGCCGGCATTTGATAATCCACTTGGCTGCACTGTGGGGGGGGGGTGGGGGTGGGGGGGGGGTTTAATACTGAATCTCTATTCTGTAGTCACTATGATGATGCTGCAAGCATCATCTTGGAAGTCCACACCTCTATCAATCACAGGGACGCCAACTATGGGTATCTGTGAGCTCATGCATGCAGAAGTGGGAAGAAAATGCTTTCCTCCAAGTGTGTTACATTGCCTCTTGACATTGCGTGAGCAGCAATCGGAAACGATGTCATCAGTTGGCTTCACTTAACTTGGAGAAAGCACATAAAAGCTTCTCTTTGATTTGCAGATGTCATATTATAGGGAAGAGATGCCTATAGGTAGGATGACTAATTTTCAGGAAAACATAATAATTTCAATTCTCATTTCAATCATAGATATCAAAAGTAGAAATTAAGTAAAGCATAAGGTTTACAGATTTATAGGTATTGCATCAGTTGAATCAAAGGTGTGGCAGTGCTTTCTTTCCTGTTAGCATAGTATGTGTAACTAAAAGCAGTGCATAAAATCTACAGATGAGTTCTAGGGTGGTAAATGCCCCTCCGCATGATATCACTTCAGAGTGTGCGACACTAGCAGGACCTCTTGACAGCGGGACACGAGAGAAACACAATTCTTTTTCCCCAAGTGAGTACAGAGGTAATTAACATAATTGGGCACGTCTGTCATCCTGACACTTGTGGCACATGCACGAGATACTTTTAGATTCACAGCCTTCACATAAAAGGTAACATATACGCACCCACACGAAAATGGTAGATTACAACCATTATATAAATGAAAACTCACAATTACACACACACAATATCAATATACTAGTGTGTATATATATATATATATATATATATATATATATATATAAAAACAGGATACATGTGTGTGAACGACAAGGACCCAAGAGGAATGGTGAGGTTACAGGTGACAGAGATAAAGAAGGTGGAGGATTTTAAGTACTTACGCTCAACAATCCAGAGCAATGGAGAGTGTGGAAAAGAGGTGAAGAAGCGTGTGCAGGCAGGTTGGAATGGTTGGAGAAAAGTGTCCGATGTGATGTGTGATAGGAGAGTATCGGCAAGAATGAAGGGAAAAGTGTACAAGACGGTGTTGAGACCAGCGATGTTGTATGGTTTAGAAACAGTGGCCCTGGGGAAAAGACAGGAGGCAGAGCTGGAGGTAGCAGAGATGAAAATGTTGAGGTTCTCTTTGGGAGTAACGAGGATGGATAGGATCAGGAATGAGTACATCAGAGGGACAGCACATGTTAGATGTTTTGGAGACAAAGTCAGAGAGGCTAGATTGAGATGGTTTGGACATGTACAGAGGAGGGATAGTGAGTATATTGGTCGTAGGATGCTGAGGTTGGAACTACCAGGCAGAAGGCCCAGAGGAAGACCAAAGAGAAGATTTATGGATGCGGTGAAGGCGGACATGAAAGTCGTTGGAGTAAGAGTGGAAGATGCAGAGGATAGGGAGAGATGGAGGCAGATCATTTGCTGTGGCGACCCCTGAAGGGAACAGCCGAAAGGAAAAGAAGATATATATATATATATATATATATATATATCACAGTACAAAATTAAAAAATTTTTTCTCAATCATTCTTACATTTTACTTCATTATTACTGTATCAATGACTAAGACTCAATAGAATGCGTTTAAGAAGCATATTTTAGCACAAGTAATATCATATACAGTGTTTTACTTCCAAGTTGATCATTCGCACATGTAATATCATACATAGGGTTTTACTTCTGGGTATAGAACTCGCGGACTTAATTCGAGGAAGGGGCCGGAATCAAACCCCAGCAAATAACACAGGGCGACTGTATATAAGTATAAATTGAGAGTATGATTTGGAACTTGGGAAGATGCAGTATTTAGGTTAGGGTAGGGTGAGGGGAGGGTTGATCCGCCAGTCCATTATGGCAGTTAGTCCTGTATTCACCTGGAAATCAACGGAAATGTGGGGGGACTTCCCAGAGGCATGGAGTTTTGAGGAACAGGATTATACAGGGATCCCTCACTTTCCATGGTTAATTGGGACCAAGATCCCCACCGAATTCCACGAAGTAGGATCACCCCCCCCCCCCCCCCCGACTGATATATAAGTACATGTATCTTCTTCATTCTTCTTTTCCTTTTGGCTTTTTCCCTTTTTGGGGGTCGCCACAGCAAATCATCTCATTCGCACATTTGATTTGGCACAGGTTTTTACTTCAGATCTCCTTTCTGACACGAACTTTAGCAAGGGACAGAAACACGCTGATGGCTTTGCAGCCTACATGTGTATATAATAACAATAAATACATATTCAATGCTATAAATGCTGACAATAAAAATTAAACATTAAAAAATAATGCATAAGACATAAATAAAATATAAATACACACACAGAGACATGCATGTACTCAGATGCGCACCTCACAAAAATGTAACTAGTTTGGATAGGAGGTTTTGGGTTGTTTTTGTTGTTTTGTGTTTGTTTCGGGGGGTTTTCATTGTTGTTGTTGCATAATTGGTCTTGTTTTTGTGGCATTTTCCTTAACCTTTCCCCCTATTGTTCTTCAATTTCCTTATTTTTTTTAACTTGATGAATATTCGAAAAAAACAACAACAACAACAAAAAAAAAACGATGCTCTGAAGCCGCATGAATCGAAGCGCGAAGTAGTGAGGGATTCTTGTATTTGTTTCCAGCCATGGGTGTGTCCTTGGTTTTTTTTGTTTGTTTGTTTTTTTCTTTGTGGCTGCACATGAATATATCTCAGGATCCGGTTCAATAATCACATTCAAATTTTCAGTTTCACTACTTTAGAACAAAGTCTGAAACTCATTTATAAAAATGCCATTGGAGGTTAAGTCCAAGTTCAGAAAAATAGCCGGCAATTGTTTATGAAGGCTAGGTATTGGTTGGCATGATTCCCACACTAGGGGCCCCTGGGAAATCACGCATTGTAATTTTTTTCCATCCTTTCTTTAGAAACAACACATTGAACCTCTCTAATAGTCATTCCACATAATCCAAAGGTAAGCCATTGACTGTACAAGGGACAAAAAAGCACGCTATCGAGTCAGTTTAAACGTTTTTTTTTACTTTCAAATTGTCTCTATTACATCTATCTTGAAGAGTTGAATAGTCTTTGATAGATTTTATTTTATTTATAAGTATCATTTGGACATGAACTGGAAAATCAGCAATGGATTAACTGTGGTTTTCAATGACAGTAACTGCCTTTGTCAACACACTGCAGTGCATGGAAAGCTTTCTATTTGGGACACCTATACATAAAGTCCATCGTCTGTCAATATGTTCAATGACAAATGACTTGTACAACTTTTGGTTGCTGGATTTCTTTTTCGCCTGATTGCAAATACATGAATGAATGGATGGATGGGGTCTCCAGTGTCATCAATTTGGTTGGGAAGTTTTCTCTATGGAAGAATCTTCAGAACAGAGGACTTTTTGGGAAGGGAATGCAATTACCTGATAATAGTGTTATCAGGTGCCAAGTTGTCTCACACCTTGTGGTTGGGAGCGATGGAAATGACCTCCCTCCGTCCGGTTAGTGTTAGGCATGTGATAAATTGAGAACCACTACTGGAGATAGTACTGCCACGTTTTACACATACAGATGCTCCCAGACTTACGCTCATTCGTTTTACGTTTAAAAAAAAAAAAAAAAAAGTCAAATTTTGAGTTTAGACATACCTATGTAGTACGCTGATGTAATGACGCTGCGTCCATTGTTTACAAACGATAGATATAGATTGAACGTTCCCCTCCCAGTTCAGTTATATATCAGTTCTATAGAGTGTTACCCTTGTGTTAAGACGTCGTCTCTGTGATCTTCGTGTTACACCGTTTTGCAGACTTTTGTAACCCTAAGCAAATATGGTTGGTCAGAAGCGTAAGCCTACTAGCATGGGTGCAAGTCTCATACACAGAGATGAATTAACTGTCTGCTTGGATCGGCGCAATCTAAAATGAATGAAAACCCAAATCCAGAAAGGAAAGAACTCCCCTCTCTGCTGGTGATTCATATCAGTGCAGGCTGAGTTCTAAACGAGTTCAACGGCACCCTTGCTCACTTGAAAGACCGGAAGTCATATAACCCACAGCAAGTGCACTGCTTTCGGTTTTGAGCGCTTCACATATTGTAAGCGTTGATTGGATGTTTTAAGCTTCATGGAAAGTGACTCGGTATAAATAAGTGGCTTATTTAAAATTAATTTTGATATTATTTTACAATGTTATAATACTAATTGATTTAAGGGTGTTTCATGAGATACAGTGATGGTATTTATGGATGTATAGTACAGTATCAGTGTAGGGGCAGTGGTGGTCTAGTGGTATAGGGCGCTGGATCGCTGATCCAAAGATTGGGGGTTCGAGTCCCACTCTCCACAAGGTTGTCACTGTCCCGCCCAGTTCGGCGAACTGGGTTATCAAAGGCGGGCCATGTCTCTCACTGTCTATGGTGAGAGGCATGTAAAAGAACCATTGCTGACATTCGTAAAGAGTAGGCTGCAAAGTCGTCAGCGTGTTTCTGTCCCTTGCTAAAAGAGTTGAGACAGGAAGGGCATCTGACGTAAAAACATCTGCCAAATCAAACGTGCGAATCAAGATGATTTGCTGTGGCGACTCCCAAGGAAAAGCCAAAAGGAAGACAGACAGTACAGTATCAGTGTCATACGCCACACATCATATGTCACTGTAACTACTTACGTTCACTTTCAACTTACATTCGGCCGTCCAGAACCAATTAAAAACATAAGTCAGGAAGCGTCTGTAGATAGCTCTCATGAAGGTCTTGGATGAGTTGGACTTAACTTTCAAGGTCACAGTGGTCATATTACAAATTTCTCTGACAGGCGATAACTTCAGAACTGCAGCGCCTAGGACTGCAAAATTTTGTAAATACATGCCTCACGAAGTATTTGGATTAGTTCAACTTGGATGACCGTGACAATTTTCAAGGTCACTGAGGTCAAACCTTTTCTATTGCATCTATACCAACAATGTTGTGGAATGGCGGGGTGCTCATGGACCCCTGTGGTCTCTTTTTATTGAATTATATATTTTGTGTGCATTGTTTCAGAGGTGTTGGTCTGTCTTAATTCAGTTTTTGGTCAGGACCTACAGCTGCTATTTTGCTTCTGTGCATTTTGTACCTCTGCTTGCTGTTATTTCTTTTTTGATTATTGCATGCTGCTTGGCATTGGGGTTTCATTTTCTTGTTTTATTGGTTTAACATTGGGCCTTCTATTTTTCTCACTCACTCTTATTTATTTTGTTTGATTTCATGTTGGGTTTACCTTTATTCTAGGCTATTTCAGGTATAGTGTGGTTGTCTGCATTGTTCTAATTGCATTAATATTCATGGAATGCTTCACCGTTATTGCATTCTTTCATTTCATGAATTATCATTTACTTACTTATTAAATCTGATTATGGGTTTGTTTCTTCGCCTGTCTTTTATCAACTTCCTGTCCAAAGGTTTTACAGATTTATCCAACATTTTTATGCCTCCATGCCCTTTAGTAAATCCCCATACTGAGGTCACAAAAGTTTTACATCATGAAAATAAAATTACTCATTGATACAACGGATCTGGCTTGAATGAAGTGTGTTATGCATGTTCAGGACCAGAAGTTTTGATGCCAAATCAGCTGATTTAATCCTGGAGGTTTGTACTCTGTAAAAGCTCTCGTTTGTTGTTGCTGCGGTTTTACTCCCCTATGTATTGTTTCTCATTGTTCTGCCAAACCACCAGCTATATTCTCAAACATGTAATTTTGTTTATTGGAACACTGATATTTTAAATTATTAATTGGCCCTGTTAGCCAAGCTTTCACGGCTGGAGCTCTGTATTTAACCTAACCTTTGTCCCCTGTAGGTGGTTTGTGTTGGCAAAGAATATTAGGTGGGCTAAAGGAGTGTACAGTGACATAATGCATTTTGTGTCTCGTACATTGTAGACAGTTATTTGACAGACACAACCTTTTCTGTACGTGTAAAGCACATGTATGTTTTCTTAGGGCAACTCTTACTCTTTTGGTTGGGGACCTTACACTGCGACACCCTAGGTAACACTTTGTCGACTACCATCACCAAAAGGTAAGCATCGTGAAAGCTAGATGAATGAGATTTGTCCATCCACTTGTTAGTATGAAGTCAGAACCTTGTTTATTTGACAAAATATAGCAAGAAATAATTTGCATCACACAGACAGAGTCCAGACAGGTAAATCATAGTAAAAGAAATGCAAATCACAATAACATGAGATTATTTCATATATTTGCCAGGAGACTCCTGTTAAGGATAAATATCAGGTATCATCAGGAGTCACCCATTATACACACATTATGGAAATACCAGTACTCATGTGTGTGTATATTATACACGCATACGTACACACACACACACACACACACACACACACACACACACACACACACACACGTAATTATTGAGGTATGCCTACATCAACAGAGACAATCCATATAAACAAAATTATTATAACAGGCTGGCAAGGAATGTAATGAGACATATGAAATGTTACATTACATACATAAAATTACTAAATATAGAGAGAGAAAAAATGATGAACATTAAAGGAAAAAATAATTAAATGTATTATCTATAATATCAATGTTGACGACATACATAGCAGTTCTGAACTTGACATTCTAATTAATAATTCTCAATAAAACAATGTTTAAAGAATTCAGACACATTTGAAAAGTCATTAATATAGATAAACAGTTAAAGCCCAAGAATAGATCCCTGGGGGACACCTATAGAAATGTTTAGTGTTCTGGACCTTACATCTTCAATTTCAATATATTGTTTTCGGGTTTTCAAGTAGCCTTCAAACCATTTAAGTACTTCTGTAGATATACCAAAACATCCCAGCTTATTCAATAATATATTGTGATTACTCATGTCAAAGGCCTTGGATGAATGTAAATAAATTGCAATTGATATTTTCTCTTTATCCATATCCTTTAAAATTACATATACAAGCTCCATGGTTGCTAGCTCTGGAGAGTGATTGGCACAAAATCCATATTGGCCTTTGTACAGCAGATTGTTGTGAGAGAAATACGAATATAATTGATTAAAAACCACTTTTTCGAATATTTTATATAACCAGGAGCAAGGATATTTAAATATTAGGCAGGTGAATTGAAATTGGTTCAGTAAGTGTGTGTCTTGTGTGCCTCTGTAAGCTATTTGGTTAAGCATGTAATAGGTATTTCCTGGATGTGAATGTCTGTGGAAAAGGAATGGAAATTAAATCCAAAAATCAATATACCTCCACTGTTCTGCTATATTTGCATGGATTAAAAAGTAAATGTTGCTCATTACTAAATTTAAAATTGTACTCTTTGGAAAATTGTTCTGCTGTGTGAGACAAAAAAACACTTCAAGATGTTCCACTACAGCAAGATAATCTAAAATAAATTTTCTTTAACATCTATACACCCCCCCCCCACACACACACACACACAATTATTGGACTTACAACAAACTTGCAGTGAAACCAATAAACTTGTGCTGCTAATAGCATAACCCCATAGCCCTCTTTCTGTGTGCATTTCCATAAGGAAATAAAAAGCTTCCTGTGTTGGAACAATGCATGCTATTTTTTTTAAAGGTGCTTCCAACTTTTTAATGGCTTGGTCTTCAATCTTTATCGATTTTGTCCAAGGTTAAACCCTGATGACAAATGCAGGGTTCGGTCTTAGGGGTTCAGCCTCTGTGTAAGAAGGAACCAACCTGAACATTCTGTAAAAGTGCCTTTTACATTCTGCAACAGCATAATCACAATCATTATAGTCATACAGCTATGCAACAGAACATGCCCCAGGTTTTCTATTACCTACCTACACCATAAGTCATGATTAGATGAATATCAATTTTTAAACATGCGATAACATAAAAGTTATTTACTTTCATAACAGATGGTATACAATAAAATAAATATGAAATTCAGACCGCTGTTAAGATTTCGGAAGAATGGGAAAATCAGTAGATAGTGCCCTTTTATAGTGCTCAGATATTGACTAGTCTTGAGCATTTCTATAAACACACTTTATTGATTTTAAATAAAGTGAATTTTATTGTACACTTAACGACACTGGTGGCATTTAATGTTTTATTACACAAGCAAGGTATACCTTATTACCAACTCTTTAATCCAAACGTCTCTAGTGTTAATGTTGAATGCAACCATTATACACACCTGCACAATGGAAATATTTTGTTAATGGTTCTTTTCTCTCTGCGAATTAATATGATAAGATTACATGACCCATTTAGAGCTTCAAGGTCACAGTGGCTAGTACTTCCACCTCACAGCAAGCTGGGCATTTCTTTGTGACGTTTGCATGTCCTCCCTGTGCTCGTCTTTGGACATGCACATGAGGCTAATTTGGAGGGTATTGGTTATCTCTTGCTGTGAATATGAATGGTTTTCTGTGTTGACTTGCATTGGTATGGCGAGCTGTTTAGAATGTACCCACCCTCTTTTACCCATTAGCCACCTGGGATGAGTTTTAGTCTCACTGCCATCCTAACAAAGAATAAAGCTGTTCAAAAAAAAAAAAAATGAGTAATGTATGAGATACCCATTTAAAATTTTAGCATCCATAACTACACAAAGCAACAAAAAGTTCCATGTAAAGTTGTAGAACCTTTGTTTCAAATAGGTCACCTCAGACAAGTGTGAAATATTTCATGTTGAAGATCAAACTATTGTTTGAGTTTTCCAATTAAACAGGACTTCAGACAGAACAACTTTACAAAGCGAGACAAAAAAATTGCAATTCCTATTTTTGTTATGCTTTTTTACTATTGGTGGTAAGCTTTGAATGTTTTGTATAAAAACCTGGAATGGAATTAATAATAACAGTTTCCATGTATAAAAAAAAAAAAAAAAACTTAAAATATTTGATTTTTTAAAAATATACATATTCCACATAGAACACATTGTTTTTGGGGTTTTTGTTTTTTTTGTCAGTGAAAATATATATTTTAGATACTTCATTAAAAACCGAAGAAACTTCTGCAAAATCTAGATGACTTACGAGTTTTGTTTTTTTCAAAAATGTGGGTTAAAAACAGATTATTTCCCATCACAAATGCTTGCAAGTTGCAGATATTGAAAAATAATCCTCTACGAAAATAAAGTAAATACTGTTGAAATTTCAAATGTGGTATAGTACAGTAATATTTTGCTCACAGATTTTAGCTTTTTGGTAAAAGGCTGAAAATTGTAGTCAGTGGCATACATGGTAGCCTGGTAGTGATGGGGCTTAAACTTACAACCTTTTGATAAGCAGCCTAGATCCTTAACCACGGAGATGTATAACGTTTTATAATAGCATGTTTCCGTGTTACAAAGCATTCCCTTAGCATCAACATTTAAGGTAAGAACTAATGAGTATCTAATTAATTAACGTGACAATTTTTAGCACATACGCCTCACAGCAATAAAGTTCTGGCTTGATTTGCTGAGTGTGTTTCTATGTGTGGAATTTGCATGTTTTCCTTGTGTGGTTACACTTTGGTTTCCTTTTCATAGTTTAAAGCAAGTAGGCTAATAGGCTGTTTCAAATTGCCCCAGGTGTAATTGTGAATGGATGTATGTTAGCCCTGCAATGGACAAGAAAGGTGTTCAGGGTGTATCCCACCTTCACCCAGAGTCAGCTGAAACATGCGCCAGCCTCCTCTCAACTCTAGTAGAATTAAGAGGTTCAGAAAATTATTATTTTTTTGTCCCATACGAGGGACTCTTAATCTGGCAGAACTTATGTTTAAACTCGAATGCTCTGTGAGAACTCAATGAGAATCATGGAAGAATATTCTCATGAGAATAACTGACGCCTCAGTTGTGTCCGCCATTATACTGAAGGCCCAGGATTTGTTCTTTCAGCAGGTAAAGTTTAAAAAAATAATAAAATAAAACCTTCGTCCCATGGCAAAACACCTCATTCCCATTGCAAATACTTGACCAAATTAATTAGATGTTCTTGCAGCCGATTTCAGTTAAAGTGTGGTTATAAATGCTTACTTAATTTGATTATTATTAGGATATTTCCTAATGTTCAAGCCTTGATCAATGTGATGCCATAAAATTAGTGCTGAACTGTTCCTCTTTTTTCCATTGCAGTGAATAATTAATGCTTCCTGGAAAAAAAAACCTCCGATCCTTATTTCTGAGCTTTGGTCAGCAAAACCACATCGTGACAAGACCTGTATTTTGCATCAAGAAAAAAAAAATGCATGTCTTGATTCAAAGGTCCTTAATGTGGTTCTGTAAAAATATGATGTGTCAGAGCTTTAAAACAAAAAACAAAACACATTGAAGAGTATCTGTATATACATATTGACATTATGGCATGCCTCACATGGTATCACCTGATAATTTGGCCTCTAAAGGTCAACACCAGTAAACAGTTGTGCTTCTGCCTTGTTTGGCCTTTTAATGGGTAACTGGAAATCACAAATAGATACAGAATCTAAAGCTTAAAAATAATAAAACCTGATCGTTTCCGAGTGTAACTGACATTTTTAGAAATGTATTTCATGATGCTAATGAAATCGGTCATAAAATGAACTTTTATCCATTTGGAAGACGTTGCTTCCACAGAGAATGAGAACGCAATAGAATATAGTAAAGCACTTGGGGGGGTTAAGGACATTGTTTCATCCTTGAGTACCAGACGAACAACTCCAGTCCTGGAGGATGAGATCAAGGACTGTTGACTTCACCAGAATATACTACACACACAGGTGTAAAATAAAAATATATACATGAGAGAGAGAGAGATATGCACATGCAATATTTAATATACTAAATAGATATACAGTAATATACAGAAATCCCCCATTATTCGCAGGGGTTACGTTATTCCCCCACCCACGGATCCCCGAAATCTGTGAATTATTGACGCGGTTTTAACCCCCCCCCCAAATGTATGATATTACATGCACTAAAATATGCTTAAATATTCTATAGGCAGTCTTACTCATTAATACAGTAATAATGCAGTAAAATGTAGTAATGACCAAGTAAAAACTTAATTTTCTACTGTGATACTTATTAATAAATAAAGCGCTTGGGCTCCTTACCAGAAGTCCTTGACCAGAGAAGATGCAGGGCGTTTGATTGGCATTATAGGGCTTAAATCATTATTTAAAACACTAAACCTTGATTTCGCAGTTCACGCAATCACGTTGATAACGTGCATGAAGTAGAAAAACAAAAAGGTGTACACATCATCTGCAACCAATCAGCTGGAGGGAGAAACAAAAGCTCTCAGCCATTGACTAAATTTGAATCATGTGCCAGTAATGTCGTGATGACCCAGCTGTATAATTTGCCGAGGCTGCAGCTAATTCAGTACTTCTCAAATAGTAGGGCATGTGTATGACCCTGGGGAACATGCTTTTTTGTCATACTGTACTAGAATTATTATTTTTTTGTTTTTTTAATGTTAATAAAGATACAATGTTATGCAGAGGAGTATTAATTTTAGGGACAAATAATACTACTTATAGTCATGACCGGGGCACTAGTGGTATAGGGCGCCGAGTGGTATAGGGCGTTGGATCACCGATCCAAAGGTTGGGGGTTCGAGTCCCTTTCTCCACAAGGTTGTCACTGTCCCCCCAGTGCAGCGAACTGGGTTATCAAAGGTGGGCCATGTCTCTCACTGTCTATGGTGAGAGGCATGTAAAAGAACCATTGCTGACTTTCATAAAAAGTAGGCTGCAAAGTCGTCAGCGTGTTTCTGTCCCTTGCTAAAAAGGATTGTGACAGGATGGGCATCCGACCTAAAAACCTCTGCCAAATCAAACGTGCGAATCAGATGATTCGCTGTGGCGACTCCTGAGTAAAAGGGAAAAAGCCGAAAAGAAGACAGACAGACAGTCATGACCGGGGCACGGGGGGAGGAGGGGGGATTGTTCTTCCTAGAGGGGGCGTCACAGAAAATAATTGAGAAGCACCGCACCCTTATTTAAAAACTATTATGAATAAAGGCCTTTGAGAGCAAAATCCACGAGTCTGCGGGCCTGCGAACGGGCGGGGCTTACTGTAACATATCACACATATCGCAATATATGTGAGAATGACAAACATTATTTTTTATTATTCTATTTTTTTTTTTTTTTTTTTGAAAACAGACGTATAATTGAGAACAATTTGACTTGAAACGACTGAAGTCGAGGTATACAGTACCTGTAATATGTACATATGAGACATGGTCAATTTGTGTATTTTTGCACACATCCCATACAGTCTACTTCTATTCACTTTATATTTTCCTTATTTGCCTTAATTTTTGGATAAGAGCCTAACCTAGATGTTTGTCTCGACAGTGAGTGGAGTTAAATCCCTTGTTGGTATACACAAACTCAGCCAATACAACAGATTTTGATTAAAAAAAAAAAAAAAAAAAGACATGTCGTCCTTGTTTTTCATTCACGCACCGCACAACTTCAGTGGTAATACTACACATATTTTGCACAACACACCAGCTTGTAGAAGATATCCTGAGATTCATCTCAAAACTGCAAATTCCATTTGAATTTCAGGACTCTTATTCTTTGAGTAGGGACGGTGGTGTAGTGGTTAGGGTGCTGTGCTCATGATCAGGAGGTTGTGAGTTCGAATCCCACTGAGACCCTCACTGTGCCAAGACCCCTAGGCAAGGTCTCAACCACAAGTGTGCCTCTGTTCACCCAGCAGTATAAATGTGTACCAGTAAAAATATACTGGGAAGGTAAACCTGCGATGGACTAGCGTCCCATCCAGGGGGAGTTGAACTCCTGGTCGCTTCACGCTATGGAAACCGGGGATAAGCACCGGCCTGATGAGCCACGGGTGTAAAAACACAACAGACTTACTTATTTTTTGTAATACAATTAATTTACTCAAAATCATTCTCTTTCACAACAACTTTAATTCTACTAAAAATGAACATCAAAATAAATAAATCATAATGAAAGTGACATGGTCATGAACATATGCAAAGGCAAGCTTGGTTAAAAAAACAAAAAAACAAAACATACATCAAAAGCTACTGAAATGCAAATAAAGTTCAAACACGTGAATAGATATTTTTGAGGAATAGAGAGGGAAGAAATCCACAAAGACTAAATTTACCTAAATGTCTGGACGAGGTTTTGTTAAAATGTCAGCAAAGTACGGAAGCACAGGAACGTACCCGCCAAGAAACTGGACGATTTTCCAGTTCAGGGTCAGCTTGGATCATGGCGTACACTATCTTGATCTCAGCCTCAAAAATAATGTCATACATCAGACCTCCCAGATATTAAATTATCACGAATTATTTCCCTGACTATGTAACCATCATTCACAATGAAAGCACTGGCCAATCAGAGAATAGCCTCCTTTTTTTTTTTTTTCCTGAGGGGGTGGTGTTAGAAATTCTAATTTACCTGACTTCTAATCACACACACCTGTCTCTCATTTAATCTAATCACATCTCACAGTATTGAAGTAGTCCCTCAACTCCATTCAGCAGTAATTGCTCAGCATGCGCTTTCACCACTTACTTTTTAAAGAGTTGTTTGCAGATTGCTTCATTCCCTGCCAGCATTGTGCTTCATTTTTTTTCCCTTATTTTTTTGGAACTATTTGCTCCCTTTTAAAATTGTTTAACTGCACTTGAACTTAACTGCACCCAGACATTTTTGTGACAGTTGTCCATGAGTGAAAGCAATGTGACAAGTCTCAAACTGTCCCTTTTTCTGTATTGAACTCTTTAGATTGTGCTGGGTAGGAGAAATGTCACTTTTATTACAGGCAACAAATGTATTGGTCTGCAGCTCATTGAAAAAGATCTCACTGTGTCTTCAAAGCTCCCATACCGTGCATATTTAATTATTTTATATCATTCCCTGGGATACTTTTGTAAAGTGGCTTTTCTGTTGTTGAATAAATGATAGAAAAAGTTCACTTTCCTTGGAGTTCTGTTAAAGTGTATCATTTTTTATCCCAAAACACTATCAACGAGGGTTAAACTGGGGTATACAGGGATCCCTCGCGACTTCGCACTTCAATTTATGCGACTTCAGTGCATCGCGTTTTTATTATTTTTTTATTTATTTTTTTAAAATATTTCTCGAAATAAAAAATAAGGAACTTAAGGAAGAAAAGAGGAAAAGGATAAGGAAAATGCCACAAAAACAAGGCCAATTATGAAAAAAAACAAAAAAAACAACAAAAAAAAAAAACACAAACAAAACAAAAATCAACCCAAAACCCCCCATCAAAACGATATTTTTCTGAGGTGCGCATCCCCGTGCGTGCGTGTCTTTATGTGTGTGTATTTATATTTTATTTACATCTTATACGTTATTTTTTTAATGTTTAATTTGTATTGTAAGCATTTATAGCATTGAATATGTATTTATTGACATTATATACACATATACATGTACATATATGTCAGTGGGGGGGGGGGGGGTTTCAGTTATCGCGGGGGGATCTTGGTCCCAATTAACAGCGGAAAGTGAGGGATCCCTGTACTTCCCTTTTTTTTTTTTTTTTTTTTTTTTTTGCATGCCTGTACAGCTCCTATTCCAATTATAATTTACAGAGCAATTAAAAAGGATTGAAGAAGCCAAAAGAAGGTCCAAGGAAAATCAACCAGTGAACTGGCAGGAGTTTCATGGGTGTGCAGGCCTCATTGATGCACGTGAGGACTGAAGTCTAGTGCATCTGGTTTAATCCCACAGAAGAGCTATGGTAGCAGAAAGTGTTGAAACTGTTAATGCTGTCTGTGTGGGCTGCCTGGATGCTTGGAGACAAATCAGGTGGTATTACTGTCATTGCTGATGTTATATAACATTTTTCCTTTGACTCATCTGGGCTGTGTTTTCTATGGCAATAATAATAATAATCACAGTGAGTGCCCCCCGATTCTCTACCTCATTCATTTGTATCCAATTCCCACCCCTTCTCTATTACATGACCACCACAGGCCAGAAACGAGCAAAAGCATGCACACGCCACCCGCCACCCGCCTCTTTTCAAATCGCTGTGAGTGTATGTCGTGCCTCCCTCCAGTGAGAACTCGGCCAATTAGCTCCTATGGACTCCCAGCCATTGATGGCTGTGTGCATTAAACCTGATTTGAACTTGCGCACCTTTTCGATGCGCTGCTTGGGAGCAAGTGCTTTAATGTACAGTCTTCTTCTTTTCCTTCCAGCTGTTCCCTTCAGGGGTCACCACAGCGAATCATCTGCCTCCATCTCACCCTATTCTCTGCATCTTCTTCTCTGACATAAACTACCTCCATGTCGTCCTTCACCACATCCATAAATCTTCTCTTTGGTCTTCCTCTGGGCCTTCTGCCTGGTAGTTCCGATCTCAGCGTCCTACTACCAATATATTCACTATCCCTCCTCTGTACATGTCCAAACCATCTCAGTCTAGCCTCTCTAACTCTGAAGTGCTTTAATGTACAGTACATTTGATTTTTAGTTATCTGTTTATTTTGCTCATCCATTATTCTCAAGTGTGAGGTATTTCACAATTCTGCACATGCTTTTTGGATTTGGAATAAGAATAGAAATGATGGTACATTCATTTACTTTGATGGCATTTGGCAGACATCCTTATCCAGAGCAAATTTTTAAATTTTATCTCATTTATACAAATTTAGTAGTTGAGGCTTCAGGGCCTTGCCCAAGGGCCAGTCACAGCTTACTGATACTTGGGCTTGAGGTAGGTAAAGTCCATTGGGCTTTTTCCACCTGATCCATAGTGGCTTATTGGACCAGTGCTTATCCCCGGTTTCTGTAGCGTGAAGCAACTAGGAGTACAACTCTTCCTGGATGGGACGCTAGTCCATCGCAGGTTACCTTCCCAGTATATTTTTACTGGTACCCATTTATACTGCTGGGTTAACAGATGCACACTTGTAGTTGAGATCTTGCCCAGGGGTCTGAGCACAGTGGGGGTCTAACTGGGATTCAAACACACAACCTCCCGATCATGAGCGCAGCACCCTAACCACGACACCACCAGCCCCAAGACTGGGGCTTGACCCCCCCCCCAAAAAAAAAAACAAAAAAAAAAAAACTTCTGATCAGCAACCCAGAACCAAATCTACCAAGCCATCTTGCCATCTCGAACCATAACAGTCTATAAATATGGCCATTTCCCTCTAATTATAATATTCTTCAATGGAGTAGATCAGGCTGAGGCAAATATCTGCAGGGAGAATGATAAGCTGTGTATCTGGTCTGTAAGGACTCCAGCCATTAATATGTTTTGGAGCACTCTGTCTGCATCTCCTGATTTCTCCTTGTAGAATCCTGGGGACGCCCAACAGTTTGGGCTAGAAAACCAGCAATTAAGTATGTCTGTAAGGAGGAATTTGATTTTGTTTTCTCAACTAAAGGCTGACCTGATTCCAATATATATTCAACTCTTAATAATACGTCTTGGATCAGTAATTACTAACATACTTCTAATGCCCCATTTCTCACTTATACCACTCCAGTTTATATGGCTTTGGATGCGGCGCTTTGGTCACATGACTTTGGACACATGACAGTCACATGCTCACAGCACACCTGTTGCTAATTACAGTGATTAGCTAAACTATATAAGAACTCCAGTTTCTTCACGCTCATTGTAAAATACTGTATTAATCTAATTATTTGCTGCCAACCACACCAAGCTTTTTGTGGTTCTGATTGTGGCTTCTGTGCATCAAACGTGCGAATCAGATGATTCGCTGTGGCGACTCCCGAGTAAAAAGGAAAAAGCCGAAAGGAAGACAGAATTGTGGCTTCTGTGCATGGCCCTGTTTGTTTCTTTGTTGTGGATTTCAATGAGTGCAACTTTGATGTATCTGATTGCTTGAACACTGTCTGTTTACTGTTCATTGACCCAGGATTGGGCTTTAAAATTGTCCACCTGGTCCGCATCATTAACCCACCCCACCCACCCCAGAATGCTTCAGAACAATCTCCAGTCTCAGTCATTACATGGCAGTATCATGTTTATAAGGGTCGGATTCAGCCAGCTGTATAAGGGGGGCTGGTAGAAATAATAGGAGGGCACTTCATCAGTATGTGAGGGGGAAATAAAAGTCCAGGGTATCAGTAGCCACTGCAGGGTGAGTGCTGTTTGTCTGGATCCATGATCTGAGGAGAGCATTTGTGCTCTCCCCGGGTCTGACTCGGTGGCATACGCCGTATCTTACTGGTTACTGATGTACTGTTGTATGTTAATGTTACTGATGGATACTTCTGGCATCACTGGCCCTTGCATGTATCCGCACTCTCTTAGATAAGTAGGAAAAAATCCCTCCTGGACAGCTCACCGGCCATCACAGGGCAGAAACACGCTGACGCCTATGCAGGTACTCTTGAATGTCAGCAATGGTTCTTTTACATGCCTCACACCATAGCCAGTGAGAAACATGGCCAGCCTTTGATAACCCAGTTAGCTGCACTGGGGGGGGACAGTGACAACCCATGCTGAGTGGGGCTTGAACCCCCAACCTTAGGATCAGTGATCCAGCATCATTTACCACCAGGCCACCACTGCCACTATGCCATATCTTTGTTCATTCATAAATCTTTTTCAGATTGCTGTAAATCCCCATCACATACTCAAATCAATGATCGATCATTAATAGCATCAACAACAGCATGTTAAATTTTCTCAATAAATCAATTCTATTTAGATTAAACTAAGATTTCATTTTAAACATTCATCATCAGATATGATTAATAATATTACCTGGCAGCAATGCTGATTGGTGGTCTCAGCTTCTCCGTATTTCTGGGTCCTGAATTGGTTCTTTTCTATGAACACAAACATTTTTATATGTTTGGAATGTGTAATGTTTTTCGTTTAAAGACATTTGAAATCCTGAAATGGAGAAGTTTCTCGTGAAGATGTTCTCTGATGAAAAGTCCTACATTTAAATGTTTACTATTTTTATCTTTAGGGGTGCAAACTGTATTATATACTGCACTGTTTGATTATTGGATGATTTGTGATATTATTATTATTATGGATGCTTATATAGTGCAATTTCATACACGCATATGCTCAATGCGCATGAGACCCCAGCGCTTCCTGCGCTCTGGGTACCCATCGCCACTGTACGGCACCAGTTGTTGCGTTGATCTATCCTTTTGATACTGAGCGCCAAGCAGGAAGCAACAACTCCCGAATTTTAACGTCTCAGGGTATGACGCGGCCGGATTCGAACTCCGACCTTCCGGAGGATAAAGCTGACACTCTACCAACTGAGCTAAATCCCTGGTTGCATGAGTACTGTGTGCATACTTATTTTATTACTTCTGTTCCACTCAGTTACAAGGAATGCTTGGCCAACCCAGCACAGGAAATATCATGTTCTTGCTTTATTACCGAAATATGGGGATTTGGCCATCTGAGAAAAGGAAATTTAATGTAAACTAGTCTTTACAATCCCAGATTGATGGATAAAAAGGAACTCAGCCAGTTAGCATCAAGATAAGACCTACAAGGAAAAGATGGCAGATGATGTTATTTTTTTGGAAGGAGAGCGATAGTTTGACGAGGTGTCTGCAACAAGCTAGGGATTGAAGGACTGCTCAGAAGGTATCTAAGGCCCTCTGCTGACTATAAAATAATCATGACAGAGGGATTATTAAAGGTGGGGTCTTGATGGACCAATCAGAGTTCAGAAATTAGTCATCGGTGAAAGGAAAAATTTTAAGGATCCAAGTCATCATACGCCCACTGTTTGGCCTTTGACACCGCTACCTTCTCCTAACGCCGTGTCTCTCTGTACTCCTGTTTACTCTCTTCGGTCCTCTCAATGTCCCACTCCTTCTTAGCTAACCTCTTCCTTTGTACATACTCCTGAACTTCTTCATTCCACCACCAAGTCTCCTTATCTACTTTCCTTCCAGGCAACGTACCAAGTACCCTCCAACCTGTCTTCCTGATCACATTAGCTGTAGTTTTCCAGTCATCTGGAAGTACTTCCTGTCCACCCAAAATTATTTATTTTTAAAAATGCGAATCAAAAATAAATAAAAGGTATATAAACAGTAAAAAATAAATAACCAAGCAAAATAAGTTGTAAAAATTAGAATGCTTAATTATTTAAACAAAATATTTCCTTTCGGCTGTTCCCTTCAGGGGTTGCCACAGCAAATCATCTGCCTCCATCTCACCCTATCTTCTGCATCTTCTACTCTTACACCAACTGCCTTCATGTCCTCCTTCACCATGTCAATTAATCTTCTCTTTGGTCTTCCTCTAGGCCTTCTGCCTGGTAGTTTCAACCTCAGCATCCTACTACCAATATCTCTCCTCTGTACATGTCCAAACCATCTCAATCTAGCCTCTTTGACTTTGTCTCCAAAACCTCTTACATGTGCTGTCCCTCTGATGTGCTCATTCCTGATCCTATCCATCCTTGTTACTCCCAAAGAGAACCTCAACATTTTCATCTCTGCTACCTCCAGCTCTGCCTCCTGTCTTTTCCTCCAGGGCCCCAGGGCAACATTGCTGGCCTCAACACCGTCTTCTACACTTTTCCTTTCATTCTTGCCGATACCTTCCTATCACACATATCACACCAGACACTTTTCTCCAACCATTCCAACCAGCTTGCACATGCTTCTTCAACTCTTTTCCACATTCTCCATTGCTCTGGATTGTAGAGCCAAAGTACTTAAAATCCTCCACCTTCCTTATCTCTGCTTCCTGTAACCTCACAGTTCCTCTTGGGTCCTTGTCATTCATACACATGTATTTTGTCTTACTGAGGCGAACCTTCATTCCCTTCCTTTCCAGGGCATACCTCCACCTCTCTAGATTCTCCTGAATTTGTTCTTTGCTCTCACTGCAGATCACAATGTCATCTGCAAACATCATAGTCCATGGGGAATCTTGTCTAACCTCATCTGTCAGCCTGTCCATCACCATAGCAAACAAGAAGGGGCTCAGAGCTGACCCCTGATGCAGTCCCACCTCCACCTTGAACTCTTCTGTCACACTGACAGCACACCTCACCACTGTCTTACATCTCTTATACATGTCCTGCACCACTCTAACATACTTCTCTGCCACTCCAGACTTCCTCATGCAATACCACAGCTCTTCTCTCAGCACCCTGTCATAAGCTTTCTTCAGATCCACAAAGGCACGATGCAGCTCCCTCTGACCTTCTGTGTACTTTTCTATTAACATCCTCAAGGCAAACACTGCATCTGGTGTGCTCTTCCTTGGCATGAAACCAAACTGTTGTTCACAAATGCTGACCTCTGCCCTTAGTCTAGCTTCCACTATTCTTTCCCATAACTTCATTGCATGGCTCATCAACTTTATCCTTCTGTAGTTGCCACAACTTTCCATGTCGCCCTTGTTCTTAAAAATGGGCACCATCGCACTTCTCCTCCATTCCTCTGGCATCCTCTCACTCTCTAAGACCTTGTTGAATGTTCTTGTTAGGAAATGTACTGCTACCTCTCCTAGACACTTCCATACCTCCACCGGTATGCCATCAGGACCAACTGTCTTTCCATTCTTCATCCTCTTCAATGCCCTTCTCACTTCACCCTTACTAATCTTTGCTACTTCCTGGTCCTCAACGCTCACCTCTTCTACTCTTTTTTTCTCTCTCATTTTCCTCATTCATCAGCTCTTCAAAGTACTCTTTCCATTTTCCGAGCACACTTCTGTCATCAGTCAATACATTTCCCTCTCTGTCCTTAATCACTCTAACTTGCTGCATGTCCTTCCCATCTCTATTTCTCTGCTGTGCCAACCTGTATAAATCATTTTTTCCCTTTTTACTTTCCAACCGAGCATACAAGTCATCATACGCCCTCTGTTTGGCCATTGATACCGCTACCTTCGCCTGATGCTGTGTTTCCCTGCACTCCTGTTTACTCTCTTTGGTCCTCTCAATGTCCCACTTCTTCTTAGCTCACCTCTTCCTTTGTACACACTCCTGCACTTCCTTATTCCACCACCAAGTCTCCTTATCTCCTCTCCTTCCAAATGACACACCAAGTATTCTCCAACCTGTCTCCCTGATTACATTTGCTGTAGTTGTCCAGTCATCTGGAACCACTTCCTGACCACCCAAAGCCATTTTGAACTCCTCCTTGAAGACAACATGGCACTCTTCCTTTTTCAGCTTCCACCACTTTGTCTTCTGCTCTGCCTTTGCCTTCTTCACCTTCCTCACCACCAGCGTCATCCTACACACAACCATCCTATGCTGTTTGGCAACACTCTCACCCACTACTACTTTGCAGTCACTGACTTCCTACAAATTACATCGCCTGCACAAGATGTAGTCTACCTGTGTGCTCCTACTGCCGCTTTTATAAGTCACCCCATGCTCCTGTCCCTTCTGGAAGAAAGTATTTACCGCAGCCATTTCCATCCTTTTTGCAAAATCTACCAACATCTGTCCTTCTGCGTTCCTGTCCTGGATACCAAACCTGCTCATCAGTTCCTCATCCCCTCTGTTTCCTGCACCAACATGTCCATTGACGTCTGCCCCAATGACCACTCTTTCACCTCTGGGGGTATTCTGCATCACTTCATCTAACTCACTCCAGAATCTCACCTTCTCCTCTAGCTCACACCCTGCTTGTGGGGCACAAGTACTAACAACAGTGAACATCACACCTTCAATTTCTAACTTGAGACTCGTCACTCTGTCTGACACTCTTTTCACTTCTAGAACATTCCTGACCATATCCTCCTTCAAGATGACTCCTACTCCATTTCTCTTCCCATCTACACCATGAAAAAACAGCTTAAACCCTGCTCCTAAGCTTCTAGCCTTGCTACCTTTCCACCTGGTCTCCTGAACACACAGTATGTCCACCTTCCTCCTCTGCATCATGTCAGCCAGCTCTCTACCTTTTCCTGTCATAGTTCCAACATTCAAAGTCCCTACTTTCAGCCCAAGACTCATGCCTTTCCTCTTCTCTCTCTGCTTACGGACACGCCTCCCGCCTCTCCTTCTTTGACGTCTTTGACCAACAGTAGTCCAATTTCCACCAGCACCCTGTTGGTTAATAGCACTGATGGCGGTCATTGTTAACCTGGGCCTCGACCGATCCGGTATGGAATTTTTTTTTTTGTTGTGACTCGCATATTTTATTTGGCATTTGTTTTACGCAGGATGCCCTTCCTGACGCAACCCTCTGCATTTATCCGGGCTTGGGCCCGGCGTGAGGGAGAGACACTGGCTTGTGCCCCTCCCTCACGGCTGCATTTAAACAAAGATAGAATAAATAAATTTAATTTACAATTTGTTTATTTTTACTCTTTATGTACCTTTGTTTATTTATTTCATGTTTTTTTTTTAAATGTACTCATTTATTACAATTACAAGGTAGCTTGGAAGCTACCGGAATGGGTTCCAGCTGTCACACTTTTCTTTCCGGACATTAAGTTGTCACATGCTTAAGCTGGGGCTTTCAAGCTTGGTATGCTGACTCATTGCTATGAGTACTAGGATCAGGTCATGTGTGAGTAACCTTAACATACCTTTCAAGACCACAGAGGAAAAACTGTATATTAATTTCCAGACATTTATTTGCCACACGCTGAAGCTGGGGCATTCAAAATGCTATATTATGAAATTATTCTTTTGACGGGAGGATCTTGACTCCTCTGTCTATTTTTTATTATTGGTACCTTTACCCTTTTACTTCTCATACAAGTTTGCCTTTTTTAAGCCAATAGAATAATTACCATGATTTTTTTTTTTTTTTTTGAGTTCATCATGTTTCGATAATGAATATTTATATCAAAAAAGGTTACTGCACTGTCAGATTCTGGGACCATTGCTCCAGACATGTTACACAGACCAATGGCACGATGTACATTTGCCATTACATAAGCACTACAGCATGTGATTCATCCATATATTAAAATTGTTTTATTCTTTTTCACTTCCACTTTTTCATCTAAACCCAACATCAGTGCTTTATTGGGCCACTGATTGTCAAGTAGGTATTGGGTACTGGTATGCCATGACATTGTCTTTGTTTGTTCCAGTTCTCCAGTCTTTTGCAATGTCCTGCAATGTTTGTACATGTTGCACTTTACACAGTAGTCTTTTAATCCTGTTTTAATTTATGTAGCACCATGGTTATGGATAAATGTTAGTTCATCTTATCTCTATCTTCTTGTTTTCTTGTCCTTTCGGCTTTTCCCTTCAGGGGTGGCCACAGCGAATCATCTGCCTCCATCTCACCCTATCCTCTGCATCTTTTTCTCTTCCACCACCTGCCTTCATGTCCTCCTTCACCACATCCATGAATCGTTCATCTTATCTCTATATTAGACCAAAATTATATGGTTGGGTGATAAAAACCACTTAACAAGGATGGAGCACACGTTCGCAACTCGTGGAGGTTGATGGGCTTGAATGTATTGACTTTACAGTGCTTGTGGTTGAAGTAGCACTTCTCTTAGCAACTGACTTAAAATAACAATACTTTTTCAAATGTAGGCCAAACTATAAGATATATCCAGCTATTACCTCAGAATTCACAAAATGATGCAACATATACTTATTGGTAGAGATCTGGTGAATAGCACTCACCATTGAGACCTCTGCTAGAGAATGAAGTGTGTATTATTTTTTCCAAAACAAAAGTCTGGTTTTGGCAAGAATGATACACGAAGGTAGAGTATTTTTTTCTGCACAGTCACTTCAAAAATAGCAAGCGGCTGTGGAAAAAAATCCACTTTTAATTGGGTGAACAAGATGTATATTTGGGTGGGCTCAGCCCACCCGTGCCAACCACCGGCCAGGACACTTATTAAATTGATTATCATGTTTACAAGACTGAAAGTAATTCAGTCTAAGACTTTTTTGGAAACTATTTTGTGTGCTTTTTCTTCTTATTTGAACATGAAACTATGTATTAGCAATGTTCATAACATCAGGACCATATAGACTGGAGATAACAACTCTGGCAATCTCATTTTCACTTTTTCTGGTTGAGCTGTGTATCTCTATCTAATTCTTCCTCTCCCCTCCTTCCACCTAATTATCTCTGTAATACATATTATTTCTATAACACTCTCACTTTTCCACATTAGAATCTCTATGATGCTCCCCCTTCTCCATCTCAACATCTTTGTTATGCTCTCCTTCTTTCCTCTCATCATCTCTGGGGTGTTCTCGTTCTTGTCGTCATCACCTTGTCATCTTTGTCTTACACCTTTTCACTTTCCGGATGCTAGATTTCTCTCCCCAGTTCTCCTGATGGACATCTCTTTTCATTATTTAATGTTCACTTTGGTTGAAAAGTAATAGTAATGTCAGCCTGGTATCCTTTTGGTTTTTAAAATTGTCTCCAATAAAATTTGGAATGATTCAACTCGTATGTTTTTCTTTTGGAAGTCATGATTATAAAACATTGTGTTGCAAAACAACTTGTGGAAGTCTTGGAAAATTTAACTGAACTTTTTTTTTTTTTTTTTTTTTTTTTTTTTTTAGTTATCCTCTGCTGAAACCTACTGCATGACCATCAATGTTTCCCAACCAATTTGTGGAATAAGTTTTAAAATGATGAATAATTATGCGAACATCAACTTTCCTTCAGGGTTTTAATTGATTCCTATTTGAAGGCAATACAGGGATCCATCACTACTTCATACTTCAATTCATGCAGCTTCAGTGCATCGCAGGTATTTTTAAAAAAATATTTATCGAATAAAAAAAAAAAAAAGGAAATTGAGGAAGAAAAGGGGAAAAGTTATGGAAAATGCCGCATAAACGAGGCTTATGCAAAAAAAAAAAAAAAAAAAAAAACTCTAAACAAAAATAAAACAAAAAACAGCCCAAAACCCCAATCAAAACTAGTTACAATTTTTTGAGGTCCGCATCTGAGTGCGTGCACGTGAATCTGTGCTCGTCTGTATGTGTGTGTATTTGTATTTTATTTACATTTTATGCATTATTTTTGAATGTTTAATTGTTATTATAAGCATTTATAGAATTGAATATGTATTTATTGATATTATATACACATGTACTAGTACATGTATATATACACATCATTCAGGGGGGTTGGTGGGGGTGTGATCCTACTTCATGAAATCCGATGGTTGCGGGGGACCTCGATCCCAATTAACCACGGAAAGTGAGGGATCCCTGTTTTCTTATTTTCCAGCTTTTATTAAACATCTCAACACATATGGGACAGTGGTGGTCTAGTGGTATAGGGCACTTGATCGCTGATCCTAAAGTTGGGGGTTCTAGTCCCCACAAGGTAGTCACTGTCCCCCCCAGTACAGCTAACTGGGTTATCAAAGGCCGGCCATGTCTCTCACTGTCTATGGTGCGAGGCATGTAAAAGAACCATTGCTGACTTTTGTAAAGAGTAGCTGCAAAGCCGTCAGCGTGTTTCTGTCCCTTGCTAAAAGTGTTGTCTCAGGAAGGGAATCTGACGTAAAAACCTCTGCCAAATCAAACGTGCGAATCATTCGCTGTGGCGACCCCTGAAAATGGGGAAAAGCCGAAAGGAAATCTCTCATTAAACATCTAAACACACGTAGATGTAAATATCAATGTTTTTACTCTTTTTACTATTTTTTATTTATACACCTCCACCTACAAATAAAGTTTGTGTATCAACAAGTTGCAATGAGTTAGCTGCTGTTGATAACATTTGCACTTGCATTTACTGACTGCTAAATTAGCCATAAAAACATCTCAGTGTTGCTTGTTGTCACATATGTCTGTTACTTACCACTATCATGTTTATTTCTTTTCTTTTTTTTTTTTTTTTGCACAGTACCTGAATGGTATATCAATCCACACTACACACAACTCATATGCATCAGTCAGATCACAGTTTACTGTCGTGTGCCAGCACAGGCATGGATCCCTACAGAGTTTTTTGACTTTGGAAACAAATTAGTGGTGCCCTCTTTAGGTGGTTGCCTGGCAGGTGGTATCAGTCGCTTCCGTTTATAATAAACCTGATGTCATTGTTGTGTAGCTCTATCAGCTATCTGTCGAGACCCACTTGTAACTCCGAACCCGAGGCAATTGCTTAGTTTTCCTACCCCATTACAATCACCCCGCCTACAAATAAAGTCCATATTCACCAACTGTCACACATTTACTGTTGCCAAACCTAATATGTCCAATGCTTAACAAAACAACCCTGTGAACATCCATCTGTGTCCATTCTGTGTTTTTCTTAGTCGAAGTCGTAATCCAACAAATATGTACACAGAAAAAGAAGCCATCAGAAGTTGTGGTGATTGTCCAAAATCAAGAAAAGCTGAACACTAAAAGGTGCCAGGGCCTGTGTGTGTGTGTGTGTGTGGGGGGGTTCTGCCTGCAGCATTGGGGGGGCATCTGCCTGCAACATGTTGCCCACTTTTAGGTTTGTGTGTGTGTGTGCGTATGTATATATATATATATATATATATATATATATATATATATATATATACACACACACATACATATAAAAATAAAATACTACGTTACATACAATATTACGTTTTTAATTGGTTCCAGATGGCCGAACATAAGTTGAAAGTGAACGCAAGTTGTTTCAGTGACGTACGACGCTTATACCGTACTTCTTTTCCTTTCGGCTTTTCCCTTGAGGGGTCGCCACAGCGAATCATCTGCCTCCATCTCACCCTATCTTTTGCATCTTCTTCTCTTATACCAACGACCTTCATGTCCTCCTTCACCACATCCATGAATCTATACTATAATCTGTACTATACATCCATAAATAGCATTACCGTATCTCATAAAACACCCCTAAATCAATCATTATAAACACAACATTGTAAAGTAATATCAAATATGTAAAATAATATCAACATTAATTTTAAATAAGTCACTTATTTATACCGAGTCACTTTACATGAAGCTTAAAACAGCCAATCAATGCTTACAATATGTGAGGTGCTCAAAACCAAAAGTAGTGTACTTGCGAAAGTAGTGTACTTGCTGTGGGTTATATGGACTTCTGGTCTTTCAAGTGAGCAAGGGCACCGTTGAACTCGTTTAGAACTCAGCCTGCACTGATGTGAATCACCAGCAGAGCGGAGAGTTCTCTTTCTATTCTGGATTCGGGTTTTTCATTCATTTTACAACTCTCATTGCTTAACGGAGTATGCATGGTAGATTGTGCCGATCCGAGCAGATAGTCAATTCATCTCTGTGTATGAGAGTTGCACCCAGGCTAGTAGGCTTACGCTTCTGACCAACCATATTTGCTTAGGGTTACAAAAGTTCGCAAAGCAGTGTAAACACAAAGATCACAGAGACGTGTTAACACAAGGGTAACACGCTAATGATATGATATGATATGATATGACATGATAATAGATAGATAGAGTCTGTCATTTGTAAAAATTGACGCAGCATCATTACGTCAGCGTACTACGTAGGTACGTCTAAACTCAAAATTTGCCTTTTTTTGGAAAGAAAAATACATAAAATTAAAAAAAAAAAAAAAACATAAAATGGATGAACATAAGTCGGGGAGCGTCTGTGTGTGTATATATATATATATATATATATATACACACATACATACATACATACATACATACACACACACACACACACACACACATACATATATATATATATATATATATATATATATATATATATATATATATATATATATATATATATAGGGCAGTGGTGGCCTGGTGGTAAAGTGCTGGATCACTGATCACTATGGTGAGAGGTTCATGTACTTTTGTCAAGAGTAGCTGCATAGCTGTCGGCATGTTTCTGCCCTGCGATGGCCTGGTTAGCTGTCCAGGGTGTACTCTGCCATTGCCCAGAATTGGCTGAGATGGGCACCAGCCTCCCCACGGCCCAAATTAGGATTGAGCGGTTCCGAAAATGAATGAGTACACACACACACACACACACACACACACACACACACACACACGTGTACGTGCGTACGTGTGTGTGTGTGTGTGTGTGTGTAGAGCACCTTTTTTTGCATGCATGAAATTTTTGAGGTTTCCTGGCATATGGCTTGTTTGTCAAATCACCAAAATGTGTTAGGGCCTTTACCTGTTATCTACCTGAAATGAGCAAAAGTCTGCCTTTTAATCAATTCTAGCTGGCAAACATTGCAGAAACTATATATATATATATTTTTTTTTTTTTTTTTTCATGGAGGAACAGTAAACATTACCTCATTCCTGTACCATATGGTCTGTTGAATCTCCATGAAGAGCTCCAGTTGGGGGAGGGGTTGAATCTTGGAGTCTAGAGGAGCGCCATCTTTTGTTACATTCAGATATATTGGGGATGCCACCCTCTCATATCCTGCTCGTGATGCCATCGACAAAATATTACTTGGTGATTCTCTCCAAGATGCTCAATTAACATGTACTTTTCTACTTCAGCTTTCTTCGGTTCCCCTTTGCGGGGCTATTTAAACAATGTGACGTTCCACCAGTACTTACTATCTTGCACCTAATAGACAAGTTCCTGTCATTAGTCATGCTGAAATTTAGTTGGTCATTTGCATTCAAGGCCCCCCTTCGTTCTATAGGTAATAAGGTTTTTTTTTTTGACCACTCAAAGGAAGATGAAAAATAAAGAAAATGGAATAAATCTGATACTTTATCATGTTAGGTATCTCAAAGAACATCCCGAGGTCTTTTTGGATTACAAAGAAGTAGCAGCCATTAAAGAGGCTATATATCTGAAGTGACAAATATCATTTGGAGGAGTTTTTGAGGGACACTGCAAAGTGACTTCAGCCCTTGAGGTGAAAACAATCTTTAGCGAATTACACCAAAGCTTTGCCATGCCCATAAATTTCTTGGACAGCCAGTGTATTGCTAGTATGAAAGGTAACCCCCAACTGTTCCCTTCTAAATGACAGATTGGTAATGATTTCTAATCATTCTGATTCACAGGCTCATGAATAAAATAACTGCAAAGTAGGCTTCACTCAGACAAGTTGAGCCCCTTTTTATGGTTATCTTCTGCAGTCTTCCAGGTTTGTGACTCATTTTATTCAAATTTCCTGTTGCCGTCATAAAGGGGTCTTTGCTGCTTCACTGTACTTTGATGTACACCCCTGGAAAGCCTCGAGTTAGCAGAACTGAAAGCTTAAAATTCCCGGTCAGCCTATTACCACCTCTGGCATCCAGTTTTAACTCAAAAACACTTATTTTGGTGAGACACCCTTAATGGCTAGATATCAGCAAAAGGTGGTCAGCGAGAAAATATTTGCGATGTTGAGCACCAATTACAATGCAGAAAACATTGTGACTATTAAAATGTCGCCTTCTCAACTCGCACTAAAGTAACAAAAAATAAGTAAATAAAAATATGAAAGAAAAAAAAATCCTTCCCATTTACAGCAAATTGAGGCAAAGTAAATGCCCTGGGCCATAAATGTCCAACTTGGCTTCAATTCAGCTGTGGTTCACACCTCTTTAGCACTCCACACTCGCCTGCAAACTGACATCCCACAAAGTTCATTCATTATAAGTTTGTAACTAAAACAGAATTGAATTTTACTGGTGTTTCGCACTGGCGCAATAGAACATGATAAATCATGGATCTGGTCCAATGATCATCACATTAATTCCGGTTTCACAAGTCAAAGCTTCAGTTGCTGTGGATTTATAATAAAATATGTATCCATCTCCAGCAACTGCTTCATTCTAGGCTACATGTAAAAACGACACAAATTTCGTGTTATTTGCTATGATTGTGATTCTGAGATTAGTTTAGTTCTGTTTTAAAGATTTATATTTTCTAAAGATTTTTGGGACTTCAAAGCTGCTGTTCTATAGTCAGTTGTTCAAAGTTTAATATATGTTAAATGTACCGTAATTTCCGGACGATAAGCAGCTACTTTTTTTTTTTTTTTTTTTTTTTTTTAAATACACGCTTTGAACCCTGCGGCTTAAACAGCGATATGGTTAATCTATAGATTTTTTACGGGCTAGCGGCCTCCAGGGGTGCTCCAGCAGGAAACGCAAAAGCCAAAAGCGAGACAGATACCTGCGGCTTATAAAGCGGTGTGGCCTATATGTACAAATTTATTTTATTTTATTTATTTATTTTTTTCCCTTTTTAGGCTTAGTTGGTGCGGCTTATATTCAGGTGCGCTCAATAGTCCGGGCATCACAGTACATGTAAAAGACTAGTCATCCAGGGAGTGATGTTTGGCTTCAGTCATTTTTACCTGCATTCAGCTTTAAAAGGCTTTCAAACTTTAAAAGGCTTCAGGTTTTCATTCAGGTGTTCAAAAAGTTCTGATGAGAAATTAGGATTTCTACCACCAGTTTATGGCAGGACTATCACACTGTAAACAACAATTTGCACTCATCACAATAATGAATAATTGTTTACTATATTCAAAATACCACGGAACAAATTTTGCATAACTCTCAAATGTTCATTTTCAGGTCATTTTCTGTAACCGCTGAATCCTAATTAGGGTTGCGGGGAGGCTGGCGCCCATCCTAGCCGACTCCGAGCGAGAGCAGAGTACACCCTGGACAGCTCGCCAGGCCATCACAGGGTGGAAACACGCTGATGGCTATGCAGCTACTCTTGACGAAAGTCAGCAATGGTTCTTTTACATGAACCTCTCACCATAGACGGTGAGAGACATGGCCGGCCTTTAATAACCCAATTACCTGCACTGGGTGGACAGTCACAACCTTGTGGAGAGTGGGACTCGAACCCCCAACTTTGGGTCAGCGATCCAGTGCCCTTGACCACCAGGCCCCCACTCTCAAATGTATAATATTTTATCCCACAATGTATACTATTTTAAATAACACCAAGTTTTGACCATAGCACAGCAGGTGATTCAGATTTATTCAATAATTTTATATTCATGAAAATATTAAAATATTATCTTTTTATATTTGCTAAAAAGGGTTGTGACAGGAAGGGCATCCGACGTAAAAACCTTTGCCAAATCAAACGTGCGAATCAGATGATTCGCTGTGGCGACTCCCGAGTAAAAAGGGGAAAAAGCCGAAAGGAAGACAAAGAGACAGCTATCAGACAGACTTATACGACTGATGCCAGTCATGAAAAGACATCTCTGCACCTTCCTGAACTGTCTCCATTAAACCATCGACTCATACAACTTTCAAGTTTATTTTCCTCACATTTATACAAGAGATATATTATTTAATTTATTGATGATTGTGGCCACATGCTGCTTTTTAGGGATACACAAATACTGGAATAGTACTTCATCAACTGTACATAGTATCAGAGTGTATTAGTAGTACAGTATGATTATAAGCAGTTGCTGACTGTTTTTTTTTTTTTTTTGGATCATTTAAAGTAAACATGACACATTAAATTGACTTTAAATATCTTTTCAGTCTTCCTCCAGCCTGAGATCTTCAGAAATACTGGTAAATCATCATATTCCTTTCCTTCCGGCTGCTTCCTTCAGGAGTCGCCACAGCGAATCATCTGCCGCCATCTCACCCTATCCTCTGCATCTTTGACTCTTACTCTAACTACCTTCATGTCCTCCTTCACCGCATCCATAAATCTCTTCTTTGGTCTTCCTCTAGGCCTTCTGTCTGGTAGTTCCAACCTCAGCATCCGACTACCAATACACTCACCATCCCTCCTCTGTACATGTCCAAACCATCTAAATCTCGCCTCTCTGACTGTCTCCAAAACCTCATACATGTGCTGTCCCTCTGATGGACTCGTTCCTGAACCTATCCATCCTCGTTACTCCCAAAGAGAACCTCAACATTTTCATCTCTGCTACCTCCAACTCTGCTTCCTGTCTTTTCCTCAGCGCCACTGTTTCTAAACCATACAACATCGCTGGCCTCACCACCGTCTTGTACACTTTTCCCTTCATTCTTGCTGATACCTTCTTATTACACATCACACCAGATACTTTTCTCCAACCATTCCAACCTGCCTGAACACGCTTCTTCATCTGTTTTCCACACTCTCCATTGCTCTGGCCTGTTGAACCTAAGTACTTAAAATCTGCCACCAAATACTAGTAAATGTGTTCTTATATTTTTGTACTAATCCAATGCAGCCGTGACGGGGGGGGAATCCCTTTGGGACTAAAAAAGGGAGTAATCCATTTTCTAGGAAAACTGAGACAACCAAAATCTCACATTTGATGACGGCATATCAAACTTTATTCTACTGACAAAATTACAAATAATAAATTTTCAATATTTATACTGGTCGACTTCATTGTTTTTTTGTTTGTTTATTTTGACATTAGAGTATGAGGCCTGCAACACACTCAACCGAAGTTGGGACAGAACCGGTTTACCACTGTCATGTGTGCAGAGTGATCAGGGTACACAGGGCGAACAAGGTTGGGTGCAAACGCAAAAGAAATTAATTATATCCACTATATAAAAGGCAGCTCCAGGCAGAATAGCACTCAGAATACAAATGTCACAATGAGGCAAACTGAAAAAATAAAAAATAAAAAAATAAAAATAGCGGGAATATTTAGCCAGCATTAACCTAAATACAAAGTCTTTTTCTGAGAGAATCACACGTTAGTAACAGAACCCATAAAATACATTATACGAACCAAAAAACAAAACAAAAACAAAGTATGTTTGTGTCATGTTGTATAATCATGCTTCGATGATCCACAGCTTTGTTACACAGTCCAATGCATGATTTTTGCCATGTATGCTGAGAGCTGTAATTCTGATTTGCAAACAGGGTCATGGTCACCACATTCCATGTGGAACTGCATCGCACGAGCACAACGAGAGAAATTTGACAAACATTGTGTTACACACCTTTTTAAAAAACGTTGTAGGTACTGTCCAGTTCATTTTCTGTAACCGCTTAATCCTAATTAGGGTCACAGGCAGACTGGCGCCCATCACCGCCGACTCCGGGCAAGGGCAGAGTACACCCTGGACAGCTTGCCAGGCCATCGCAGGGCGGAAACACGCTGACGGTTATGTAGCTACTCTTGTCAAAAGTCATCAATGGTTCTTTTACATGAACCTCACACCATAGACAGTGAGAGACATGGCCGGCCGGCCTTTGGTAACCCAGTTAGCTGCACCGTGGGGGGACAGTGACAACTTTGTTGAGTGGGACTCATACCCACAACCTTAGGATCAGCGATCCAACGCTCTATACCACTAGGCCACCGCTGCCTGCGAGTGAGTACTGGTATCTACAAATAGATAGAAAATAATGTTTAATTAGTATTGTAATTAATATGATTTGTGTTTCCATTAGCACCCAATGCAGCTAACTGGGCTATCAAATACTGGCCATGTCTCTCACTGTCCATGGTGCGAGGCATGTAAAAGAACTATTGCTGACTTTTCACAAGGGTAGGCTGCATAGCCTTCAGTGTGTTTCTGCCCTGCGATGGCCTGGCAAGCTGTCCAGAATGTACTGTGCCGTCGCCCTGAGTCGGCTAAGATGGGTGATAGCCTCCCCATGACCCTAATTAGGATTAAGGTAAAGTCCTATGGGCTTTTTACACCCGAGCCTAGTGGGGGGGGGGGGTCATCAGGCCGGTGCTTATCCCTGGTTTCCATAGCGTGAAGTGACTAGAAGTTCAACTTCTCCTGGATGGGACACTAGTCCATCGCAGGTTACCTTACCAGCATATTTTTACTGGTACCCACTTATACTGCTGGGTGTACAGAGGCACACTTGTGGTTCAGACCTTGCCCAGGGGTCTTCGCACAGTGGGGGTCTAACTGGGATTTGAACTCACAACCTCCCGATCCCAGCACCCTAAACACTACGCCACTGGCCCCACTTAATTAGGATTAAGCGGTTCAGAAAATGAATGAATGAATGTTTACATTAGTTAGTTCGTACCCTACGTGGATATGTTTTGTAGGATTTATGCTTTCTATTTGTTTAATTTACTAATTATTTAGTGCTCTATTTTCCCATGCACATTATTAAAAAAAAAAAAAAAAAAAAAAAAAACATACAAACAAACAAAAAAAAAACTGCAGCTGTACAGTTGTCAGACTCCATAAAGTTCTTCCCTTGACTTAAGTCTGTGACTCACATGAAACAAACAGAGAACTCGCATCAGCAGTGTCTGTGCTGACGTCCGGCATTTTTTGTGATAATAGTTCTGCACTCTTGCTCACCTCAAGATGGCGATGTATTATTAATACCATTACTCTTGGTGCAGGGGTCATGGACACTCACATACAGGAGCAAGCGAACTAATTCAGAACGACATTGTGGTTGATTCCACTGCAACTCTGAGTGGTAACACTGTATTTCATGTTTTTTTTTTAATACCACTGGCATGATAATGTTATTCTATGTGTATAAAATAAAATGTTATTATCTAAATCTTTGTCATTAAGCTACTGCAAATTTACTGTAACTGTATATTACAACTGTATATTACAAAAAAACAAAAACAAAAGTTTTGTATCACGTGTTGTGAGCAAACCTGTATAAAAAACAAAAATATCAATTAAGACGAGTATAAATAAAATTAACCTGATTTTTCCTTAATCGTAAAACATAATGCCATCACCCTACAGGCCTGCCCTGCACTTACGTGTGCTCCTGAGTGGGTGGAATAGATGGAACAGAGCTTGCCAAGTCTAAATGAGATGGACACCAGCATTCCAGTGATCCATCTGTGCAAAGCCCTTCACAGAGCCAAAGTAATAATGTGTATTGTGCACCAGCCATCATTAAAATGTGCTTTTATTCATGCATCTCCACACCAAACATGCCTTTATTTATTTGATTTACTCTGATAAGTCACTCTGGCATATTTATTTGGGACCTATTTCTTTCTTTCTTTATTTATTTATACAGTAGTACCTCACTTTACAAAATTCTCACCAAACAAAAAAAGCAGGTTACGAAACACATTTTCCAAAAATTTTTGTCTCTGTATACGAAACAAGTTCACGTTACGAAAGCGCCATCTTAAAAATTCACACGCGCCATTCAACCATTCAAACAATGCAGGAGCTGCTCTCCCATCAATAACTTTCAAACATCCCGCCCCGCTGGCCTCCCATTGGCGAACAACCATCTTGGACAGGTACACCTGACGCCATCTTGGACAGGGATCCCATTGGCTAGGAGGGATGACGCAGCTACCTCCCATTGCCTATTATAGAGCTAAATCTACCATGATGCTTTTCGTGTAAAGGACAGTGTTACTGTTGTTTTTTGACATGGTCAACACATGTGCGCGCACACACATACACACCCGCATGTGATTTCCGGTGCAAGTGAGAAGAAGAAACAGGCTCGAGTGATATCACAAAGGAATATGACCAAACCCGTCTACCATCGGTACGATATTGAAGCAAAAGGAGGTCTTTAAAGGTAGGCTTTTATCATTTTTAAAGGGTTTAGGGGGTAGTATTGGGAGCCTTGGAACGAATCATGCGTTTTACATGTAATATGCGGTTCAATTTACGAAAAATGCAGATTACGAAAAAAGGCTCTGGAACGGATTAATTTTGTAACGTGAGGCACCATTGTATACTGTATATACATACATACATACTATATTATATACACACTAGTATGTATATATATATATATATATATATATATATATATATATATATATATATATATATATAAAATAAAATCACAGTGTGATTTATGGTTTCATGGGATTTCAGTGAAAATAAAGTAATCAATGGGAAGGTCCATGCTCCACATTTTTATGGCCAACAAACTATATGTAGGTGTAACATAGTCTACTTCAGTTGAGCGTCCCTCAGCTATTTCCAGTCGTTTCTGCTTTTTTAAAAATATATTTGGGTGCATCGTGGGCCATTTTAGTGGAGAGCTATCTTAAGCTCTTTCATATATGTGACAGGGGGTGAACCGCTTTTTGTTTCCCACCAAACCAGGAAGTAATGCATTACACTAACATATTCTGTTGACTTCCTGCATACAAATGTACAAATTAATCCTTCAAAAACATTTTATGATTAAAAAAGGAATCACAGTGTTTCATGCTAAACTGCTTTATCCTTTACTAGCGTCTCAGGGAGGCTGCAGCCCATCTCAAACCAACTCTGGCCAAAAGTGGGGAACAGCCTGAAGATCTCTTCAGACCATCTCAGGGCCACCACACACACACACACACACACACACACACACACACACACACACACACACACACACACACACACACCTAAATATGTTTTTTGCTTAGCAACAAGAAATCACAAAAAGTCTTATTTCTGACCTATTGTGAACCAAAAGAGTTTTTTGAAAAAAGGCTCCATACACTTGTCCAAGTAAATAACAATGTTTAACTTCCTGCTTGGGAAATAAGTTGCAGAGTAGCTACTCTGCTGATTTAGTTGGTGTTGTGAGCATTAGCAGGAACATCAAACTGACTACTTAATTAGCAATAACCATCTCTGAGTAGCTTCTTGTCACACATATTTGTCACTCACGACCATTTAATTTTTCCCTCATTTCTCATTGTCTTTCCAACACTTTCTATTGAACTGCCCGAAGGATACACACATTTCACATACAGTATTTATTTATTTATTATCAACCACACCATTCGGCAACGCACGTTATTCAGGTGCACGACATCAGTTTCCTGCCACCTATAGGCACCCATATGCATTGCGACGGACACATTGAATGAGAAATATACATGAAGAATACATGTAATAATTGGTAAATGACAAGAAGAGCATTACGTAATTATACAATAAGTTACCGTAAATTTTAATAACAATAATATAATAGTGTTGTATTATTACTGTTACAACAGTTGTGAGTGGAATAATTATCTTGCATTATATAAAGAGTTATGACAAACTTTACAGCGTAATTTGTGCGTAATGTAATACGTTTAAGTGTTATAGAAGTTATTTTATATGTCCTATAGATGTCCTAGGCTGCCCACTGGATTCTGTGGAGGAGGTGAGTGAGAGGAGGATGGTAGCAAAGCTCACATCCATCATGGTCAACAGCTCTCACCCACTGCACCAGACTGTTGAGAAGCTGAGTAGCTCCTTCAGTGGATGCCTGAGACATCCTCAGTGCAGGAAGGAGCGCTACCGCAGGTCGTTCATTCCCACCGCTGTCAGACTGTACAACGCCACTTTGTAAACTGTCTGTGAAAATACCGATTATGTGCAATAAAAACCCCATGCACTTTAATCAACCACATCTACCCCACTGACTGTGAACCATATCAACCCATCTACTCTGCACTCAGATACATTACACTTTAATATAGGCCAGTCCACAAAGTTGCTCCCTTCTTTTCTTTTCTTGTTTATTAATTTATACGATTTATGTATCTACTTATTTATTTGCTCATATAATATATATGTATGTGCGTATGTTTGTATTTGTATCTATTTTTGCACCCCCTACTGATGATACCTCAAGAGCCTGTAACAGTGAATTTCTCCATTGTGAGATTAATAAAGCTGTATCTTATCTCATCTTATCTTTTAATATAAATTACCATAAAAAGGGGTAACTAATAAAAAAAGGAAACTGAGTAATGTAACCTCATGAATAAGTAGCAGGGGATGAACCAATGGCTAGCAGCTGTTTTTCCCAAAAAGTAACACCATCTCATTGGGCGGGGTTGTCCAACACAGGAAAACAAGCAAATCTATTCAACAAGGGACATTTTAGGTGATAAAACACCATGCAGCAACAAGATGCAACTGCGCCTAGTAATTTCTCGGAAAGGATTCTTGTGGAAAGTGACACACTCATTTCTGTTAAATCCAACATGGCAGCTAATGTTTTGCTAACTCGGCTTTCCTGTCCTCAGTTGGTAGGGATACAAGACAAGCATTTTATGCGATTTCTGTGCTTGTTTACACAGCCCAGGCAATCCAACGAGTTTGTATCATTTTTACGCTGGAACAGCCCATGCAGAAAGGCAACATGACTTTAAGCATGCTCAGTGTCGTAGCACTCGCGTGTACTTCGGCATGGGGCAAGGACTGATGTTCCTGGAAAGAATTGCTGATGTCCTGCGCAATCATTTTACAGAGTCACCAACAGTAATTCACCTCAGGTACCTTATAATAATAAGGCAGTCTGTGATGTATGCTAATGTGACCTAATTACCATCATGATCATGGCAATTAAAATCATTTAGTAGGGTAGTGGTAGCATTTTATCCTGGCCTGTAGTTTTGCCCGCTTAGCTATTAAGCAACTTGATAGGCAACAGTGTATACTGATTTTCCTCTACGAGAACGGTTGAGTGCCTTTGCTGCCTTGATTTTCTTTATAATGAGCACCTTTGAGATTTTCAACAGAACATTTATTACAGCTATCACTACCTGTGTAAGCTAGTTAGCATTGTAAGCTGCATTATTAGCCCCAGAGTTTAGCACTGCCAGCACGTCCATTAAGAGCGCAGAGGTACCATCCCTGCTTGCAATATTAGGAAAGAAAAGTCAAGCTAAATGCTTGTTGATTCATTTATCCAGCTGTTTAATACAAACAGGGTCGCTGTGGCTTATCGCAACCAACTCTGGGTGGAGGTAAGGTACACCATAAACAGCTTTCCAATTCCATTTCATGACCACCACACACAACCATTCACCCCTAGTGGCATTTTGAAACAGCCGGTCAGCCCAATATGAACCCCAGTGCGGCTAACTGGGTTATCAAAGGCGGGCCATGTCTGTCACTGTCTATGGTGAGAGGCATGTAAAAGAACCATTGCTGACTTCCGTAAAGAGTAGCTGCAAAGTCGTCAGCGTGTTTCTGTCCCTTGCTGAAAAGGGTTGTGACAGGAAGGGCATCCGACGTAAAAACCTCTGCCAAATCAAACGTGCGAATCAAATGATTCGCGGTGGCGACTCCCGAGTAAAAAGGGAAAAAGCCGAAAGGAAGACAGACGGTCAGCCCAATATGAACGGCTTTGTGCTGTGGGAGGAAACTGGAGTACTATGAAGAAATTCATCTCAGCATTATTTAATTGTTTCACATTACAAGACATAAATTGTCCCATGCTTTGGAATGTGTTGCAGAATGAATGTAGAATTTACGTATATCCTTCCTTCCTTCCTTCCTTTCGGCTTTTTCCCTTTTACTCGGGAGTCGCCACAGCGAATCATCTGATTCGCACGTTTGATTTAGCAGAGGTTTTTACGTCGGATGCCCTTCCTGTCACAACCCTTTTTTTAGCAAGGGACAGAAACACGCTGACGACTTTGCAGCTACTCTTTACGAAAGTCAGCAATGGTTCTTTTACATGCCTCTCACCATAGACAGTGAGAGCCATGGCCCACCTTTGATAAACCAGTTAGCTGCACTGGGGGGGACAGTGACAACCTTGTGGAGAGTGGGACTCGAACACCCAACCTTTGGATCAGCGATCCAGCGCCCTATACCACTAGACCACCAACAGCTGAAATGAAGTTGACCAAACAGACCATGAAATATTGAGTTGATGCTGTTTTCAGTGCAATACACTGCAACTTAAATTGGAAATCAGTTCCGTTTTTCATTTGCATTCAATTCATTTTCTGTAACTGCTTAATCCTAATTAGGGTCGCAGGGAGGATTGACGCCCATCCCAACCAACTTCGGGCCAGGGCAGAGTACACCCTGGACAGCTCGCCAGGCCATCGCGGGGTGGAAACACACTGACGGCTTTGCAGCTACTCTTGTCAAAAGTCAGCAATGGTTCTTTTACATGAACCTCACACCATAGAGCAGTGTTTCCCAACCTTTTTGAGCCAAGGCATACCTTTTACATTTGAAAAATCACGAGGCACACCACGGAACAAAAATGATACTGCCCTCTAGCAGAACAGCACTGTTACTACACACTAAGTGAAATTGGTTAATCTTCCGCGGCACACCTGGTGATTTCTCACGGCACACTAATGTGCCATGGAACAGGGTTTGAGAAACACTGCCAAAGACAGTGAGAGACATGGCCAGCCTTTCATAACCCAGGTGGCTGCACTGGGGGGGGATGCAGTGACAACCTTGTGGAGAGTAGGACTCGAACCGCCAACCTTTGGATCAGCGATCCAGCGCCTTGCATTTCCCGTATTGTTCAATGTTTTACTCTTTTGGGGTTGTGTATCTATGTGTATCCATGTCTTATACTGATATTTAGCCGAGGAAAAGGAAAGGTAGTTAAATTACATCTTATCAAAACCTGCAGGGTCATGAGCTGCATAATCAAAATCTATACAAAACATAAAAATAACAAAATAGGAAGAAAGAGTGACTACTGTATGTGCAAAACTTTTGACACCCTACAACTAGGTTTTTTGTTTTGTTTTTTTTCAGCCTTTGGTATGGTTATTTGTAATGAAATTTATTGACCTGACCAAGGAGTCCTAATGAATAATTTAAACCTAATTAGTGTAAAATACTTGAAAATTACTTTTGAAGAATACATTGCTACAGGGGTTGCTTTCCTTTTGTCAAAGCGCAACAAGATATCTAATTTTACGAAGTACGTATGCCCAAACTTTTATATACTGTAGTCCTGAAAATGTATATTGAAGAATTTCATCAAAACCAATGCGACCTGGCTCTGCAAGTGATAAAAGTAGATCCAACTGTTTTATTTTGTGAAGACTGAAATTCCAACAGTTCAATACTTTAAAAAAAGAAATAAATAGTATTCATTTGTTTTCTTAGCTGCTTAATCGTAATCGGGGCCGATGGCGTAGTGGTTATCGTGCTACACTCATGATCGGGAGGTTGTGTTCAAATTCCAGTAAGACCCTCACTGTGCTAAGGCAAGGTCTCAACCACAAGTGTGCCTCTGTTCGCCCAGCAGTATAAATGGGTACCAGTAAAAATATACTGGGAAGGTTCCCTGTAATGGACTCACGTCCCATCCAGGAGGAGTTGTACTTCAAGTCGCTTCTCACGCTATGGAACCTGGGGATAAGCACCAGCCTGATGAGCCACTGGGCTCGGGTATAGAAAGCCCAAAGGACTTTACCTTTAATCCTAATTAGAGTCACAGGAAGGCTAGCGCCCATCCAGTCAACTCTGGGTGAGGGCGGGTCACACTTCTGACAGCTCACCAGGCTATCGCAGGGCCAAGACATACGCAACCATCCATACTCACACGCACACATAGGGGAGATTTCAAACAGGCGGTTATCCTACTGTGCATGTTTTTAGACTGTGTGAGGAAATCTGAGTACTCGGAGGAAAACCATGCAAGCAAAGATAACATGCAAACTCCACACAGAAATGTCCCAAGCCCAGGATTCGTACCCAGACTCAGATTTTGCTGTAACGTGGACAAGCTAGCCATTGCTGCCCAAAAAGAACTACAGTATCTCCATTCAAATAAAATTAGCTATTATTATTTTTGTCATTAAAGTATTTGTAAGCATGATGGGGTTTTTTTGTTTTGTTTTTTTCCTGGATAAAAGCATCTGATTCGACTGGTTGCTTATCAGGTTCAACCATGCATTCCTTTTTGAACAGACAGAGATTGGGTATAGTGATGGAATCCCATTACCATGAACAAGCATTTCCAGGACCACAGTTTGCTAAATTGGTTTTTGTGATCCCATTGTTTAAATTTTATGCTGGCGAAAAACTGGAAGTCGCCTATGCAAATTTAGTCGCACAATTTTTTTTATTGGGCCAACAGTAAAATACACTCACATGTGACTGTTTGGTCCACATTGAAGAGGTGTGTCATATACTGGGGATAGTATGCAGCTGAGTGCCTGGTGAGACACACTGTGTCAACAAAACAATATGGCATCTGAGGAGAATGATTTGGTGGCGAGACCTGTATTGATGGGCAATTTAACGCGCAGCTTTTCCTCAAGCTGAGGAAAAAGGAAAGGAAACGCGTGAGGACAGGCTGGCAGCTCCCATGGATTTCAAGGAGGCTTGATAATCAAGTGACAACATTTTGAAGCTGTCATGAGAGCTACTTAAGGACAGTGAGTCAATGAATGTATGGATGCTCTTTAGTTTATTGAGGTCTGCGGCAATGTATGACCCGTCTTATTGGGAAGATTTTTACATTTAGGACACACAGCAATCACGATGCCAAAGTAACACATCTATCATTTTTATATAACTGAGCAATTGAGTTTTGCTTTTGAGGAAGTAATTGAAGGGTCCAATAGATGCAGAATGGTGGTACTGCGGATTGAACCCACGACCTTTGGATCAATAATGCAGAGAATTTACCACTCAGCCTCCACTGCGCTAATGATGGTGCAAAAATTGCATTTGACCAAAGTGATCTACATAAATTGCTTTAGTGTGCCACAGGCAATATTCTACAGTATTTATATATTATATTTATATATTTTATGTATTAAAAATAAATATTATATATATATATAATATATCTATATATATTCTATACACTTTATATATTATATATTCTATACACACTATATATATATATATATATATATATATATATATATAAATATATATATATATATACACACACACATACACACACACACAGTGATCCCTCGCTCGTCACTTCAGTGCATCGCGGGTTTTTCAAAAATATTAATCGAAAAATAAAAAATAATTAAGAAAAAATATTGGAAAAGTTAAGGAAAATGCCGCAAAAGAAGGCCAATTATGCCAAATAAAAAATAAATAAATGAAAAAATAAACAATTCCGAGACAAACAAAAACAAACAAACAAACAAAAAAAAAAAACAACCCAGCAAAACTACTTACATTTTTATGTGAGGTGCGCATCTGAATGTGCGCACGCATCTGTGTGTGTGTGTGTTTATATTTTATTTACATATTATGAATTATTTTTGAATATTTAATAATTATAAGCATTTATAGCATTGAATATGTATTTATTGTTATTGTAGCCACATATACATGTACGTATACTTCAGTCAGTGGTGTCAATCCTACTTTGCAGAAATCGGCAGTTCGGGGGGGGCTCGTTCCCCATTAACCGCAGAAAGTGAGGGATCCCTGTATATATATATACAGAGAGAGAGAGAGAGAGCGCTCTATAGACTGTCATCATGAACAATGTGAGCTATCATCTATGTTCCTTTGTTCTTTTTTTAACTAGACGTCTAAATTCGGCTTGACGACTTCTTTTGTTAACATCAGAATAAAATTTGGCTATCTACATTGCAACCTGTACCGATGATTATTAGAGTCATCTCATTAGTGATGTTCTGGTGTAGGGTGCTAAATGTAAAGAAATGACTAAAAAGGTTCAGCTCATTTGCTTAATATATAACATGTTTCCCTCGCATTTAAAATAAAATTAAATCTAAAACATCTTACATGTAACTATTAAGAAAATGCTTGCATGTCTAATCAAATTTGTTAAATATTAAATCTAAATGTTTAAACAATACGTAAGATGACCAGGCCCCTTGGTTTTACCTCGAATATAAACATGCCTGCAACTCAGGACAGCGGCGGATCGGTGAACATGGACACCAGCTTTTTGCGAACAACGCAAAAAATACAACGGGCGGTAATGGCAGGTGTGCGCATGGCACCTCAGAGTGCCCTTTGACTGGTACAATTCATGCCATCTATGGTAAGGAAAGAAGTTTGAATTGAACCTTTTTAATTAATTCAAGAGGGCGTATTAATTCAGAATAAATATTGTCAGTTTGGTGAGGAAAAATATAGTATTTCTCTTGATATTAGCCTCATATTGTACATACAGATAATAGCCTCGTGTACATAACGCAAGTCATGATTTATACAAGAATTTACATAAGGCAAGTGATAAAAAAGCACATAAAATACAGAAGTTCAACAATCAGTTTTATTTATTAAAAATGACCACAAAGCAGCTTTTGAATAATTCAGTTTCTTCTATTTTTCCCCTCACCAAACTGACATTGAAAAGAGGGGCAGTGGTGGTCTAGTGGTATAGGGCGCTGGATCGCTGATCCAAAGGTTGGGGGTTTGAGTCCCACTCTCCACAAGGTTGTCACTGTCCCACCAGTGCAGCTAACTGGGTTATCAAAGGCGGGCCATGTCTCTCACCGTCTATGGTGTGAGGCATGTAAAAGAACTATTGCTGACTTTCGTAAAGAGTAGCTGCAAAGCCGCCCGCGTGTTTCTGTCCCTTGCTAAAAGGGTTGTGACAGGAAGGGCAGCCAACGTAAAAACCTCTGCCAAATCAAACGGTTCGCTGTGGCGACTCCCGAGTAAAAGGGAAAAAGCTGAAAGGACGACAGACAGACAGACCAAACTGACATTTAATATAAAATCATGCAGCCTACACAACTTGAAAACGAAAAGAAAGACATCCATACTTGTTAAAGATTCAGACTCCAACCCAAACATTCAATGTCAATGTGTGTCATTAGTTCTAACAGATATCAAGGAAACACTGATATAATTGTTGCATCAAATACAGTGCTAGCTCATTTTACGAAATTAATCCATTCCAGAGCTTTTTTCGTAGCTTGCATTTTTCATAAGTTGAACCACATTTTGCATGTAAAATGTGTGATTCGTTCCAAGGCTCCCAATACTACCCCGAAACGCTTTAAAAATTATAAAAGCGTACCTCTTAAGACCTCCTTCTGCTTCAATATCGTGCCGATGGTAGACGGATTTGGCCATATTCCTTTGTGATATCACTCGAGCCTGTTTCTTCTTCTCACTCGCACCAGAAATCACGTGTGTGTGTGTGTGTGTGTGTGCGCGCGTTGACCATGTCTTCTTAGCAGAGTTATAATCTTACAAATGTTTATGGAAGGTTAAAAGCCTGAGTGAAGAAATAAAGCCTAAAACAACAGTAACTTCGTCCTTTACATGAAAAGCATCATGGTTGATTCAGCTCTATAATAGCAATGGGAGGTAGATGCGTCATTCCTCCTAGGCAATGATGTCCAAGATGGTGTCCCTGTCCAAGATGGCGTTGGGTTGACCTGTCCAAGATGGCGCTTGAGTGAAGGCGACATGAACGACAGCTCAGTTGTTAGCCAATGGGAGGCCAGCGGGGTGGGATGTTTGAACGTCATTGATTGGAGAGCAGCTCGTGCATTGTTTGAATGTTTGAATGGCGCGTTTGAATTTTTAAGATAGCACTTTCGTAACGTGAACTTGTTTCGTATCCTGAGACAAAAATTTAGGAAAATGCTTTTCGTAAGCTGAATTTTTCGTTTGGTGAGACTTTCGTAAGGTGAGGTACCACTGTACTACAGAAATATATGGAACTGCAAAAAAATCCAATTACAGTATTAAATTAGCAGGACAAATAGGAGACCTTGATAAAGAGGACAAAATTGACTTTAATTTCAAGGGAAGGAGGTGCCGGGATTCACTCAGAACTCGCTGAGGGGATTATATACCTCGTCTGGTAGGGGACAAAGTAGGACGAAAAAATAGAAAGGGGAAAAACAGTAAGCGTAGAAACACGCGGTTTCCGAAGTTTAACACGATAAGCACATACAGTTGTACCTCTGATGGACCATGTGGTCTAAGACATAATAAAATGATGAGGCGTTTCTGAAAACAAGCAGTTTGTTTTTATGGGAGTAAATGCCTCATGGGGTTACACTGGATGGTCGTTTTGCTATTGCCTTTCAGAATGATCTAACTCAATACTGGACCAAATTTCAAACATTTTATACTTTAGAAATAATTGGACTAAGACGGATGGTATAGTTCCTCTGTTCTTGCTCTGTGAGAGCTTTGAAACTGTCAGTGGTTGCCTCACTAACCAATCAGAGGCTTTTCTTTCATTTATATTGCTAATCTGTTTGTCATAAATGACATATAGAGAGAATGTCACTCACTTTCTCACTCATCTGCCAAACCACTTAATCCTACTGGGTCATTAGGCAAAGACAGCGAATACTGGACAGCTCGTGAGACCATTGCCGGGCCAACACACATTCACAGTCACACATAGGAACAATTTAAAATAGACAATTTACCTAAAGAACATGTATTTGGACTTTCGGAGGAAACAGAAGTAGCTCGAGGAAACCCACCATACGTTGGGAGAACATGCAAACTCCTCACAAAAAGCTAAGATCAATCAATGCTAGGACTCAAACCCAGGACCATCTTGCTATAAAGCAGATATGCTCACCACGACACCACCGTGCCACCATGGGGAGAGTGTGAAACACAAATATAAAGATAAAGGTGAAGTCCATTGGGCTTTTTACACCCAAGCCATCGTGGCTCATCGGATCGGTGCCTATCACCGGTTATCATAGCATAGCGTGAAGCAACTAGGTATACAACTCCTCCTGGATGAGATGCTAGTTCATCGCACGTTACCTTCCCAGTATATTTTTACTGGTACCCATTTATACTGCTGAGTGAATAGAGGTATAAAGTGGTACCTCACCTTACGAAATTAATCTGTTCCAGAGCCTTTATCTTAACCTGGATTTTTCATAAATTGAACCTCATTTTACATGTAAAACGTGTGATTCATTCCAAGGCCCCAAATACTACCCCCTAAACCTTTTAAAAATTATAAAAGCATACCTTTTAAGACCTCCTTCTGCTTCAATATCATACCGATGGTGGACGAGTTGGGCTATATTCCTTTGCGATATCACTCAACCACATGCCACAAGTCTGCTTCTTCTTTTAACTCGCACCAGAAATCACACTCGTGTGTGTGTGTGTGTGTGTGTGTGCGCACGGCGTGTTTTGATCATTTATTCCAAGCAGAGTTATAATTTTACAAATGTTCATGGAAGGTTAAAAGGCAGTAACTCTGTGCTTTACATGAAAAGCATTATGGGAGATGCAGCTCCATAATAGCCAATGGGGGGGAGCCGCATCATCCCTCCTAGCCAATGGGAGGCCAGTGGGGCGGGATGTTGGGAGATAGCCAATGAGAGGCCAGTGGGGCGGGATGTAGTCAGTGGGAGAGCAAGTCGTGCATTGTTTGAATGGCGCATTTAAATGTTTGAATGGTGCGTTTTGTAAGGAGAAATTGTTTTGTATACAGAGAAAAAAAATTAGGAAAATGTTTTTTGTAACCTGGATTTTTTTTATGTTCTGGGACTATCATAAGGTGACGTACCACTGTACTTGTGGTTAAGACCTTGCCCAGGGGTCTCAGCACAGTGAGGGTCTCACTGGGATTTGAACACCGAACCTCCCAATCATGAGCGCAGCACCCTGACCACGGCACCACTGCCCCGGGAAAAACAAATATAATAATATACAAATGTAGAAAAAGACAGCCTCCCTTTCCAGGATGGTCCAATATTTTCATATTTCATAACAGCATACCAAACTTTTTCTGGTACTGGAGATATATAAAGAGCACTCACATTCCGCAACATTCAGAAGTAATTTCTGTGTCCATATAGAGGGAAATTTTCATAATCCCTGCCTTTCATTGTTCATTTGTCTTTGCTCTCCGCCTTTAGTTTCCGGATAGAAGGCGGTGAGTGGAGGGGTGTTATTTCCAGGTTTTGAATTATTTATTACGCATTTTTCGGCAGCATCAAAAGCAAGGAAACCCTTTCACAGTGGCTGCCTCTGTGAGAGGGACATGATGCTCTCTAACTCCAGTAACATGACAGAGAGAGACAGGAAGGGAAAGGGAGTGATGAAAAAGAGATAGAGAAAGAGACGACAAGAGGGAAAGCGAAACGAAAGTGACCCGAATGGAAAACATTGCCGAGATTTTTCCTCTTCAAGGTCCCGTACAAATACTGTGAGAATATTTTTTTGTTGGTGCATCATAGCCTAAAATTTGAAAATAGTCTTGTAGGCACTAAGGAAGAACTGAACATATCATTAATCCAGGATTTATAACAATCCATATGAGGTGATGTGAATGTGCTCACATTTTCTTGTTATGTTCAGGTTTGCAGTTTCAAACATGATAATTGATTTATTCATTGATTCATTTTCAAAACCACTTAATCCTACTAGGGTAAGGGGGGGTGGGGGGTGGAGACTATCTCGGCCGACCAAGCACAGGGATAAAACACACACGCACACAACTATTTACACTTACGTTCACGTACATATAAGGGCGATCCAGAATATCCACTTAGACCAGTGCTTCTCAATTATTTTCTGCCCCCCCCAAAAAAAAAAAAAAAAAAAAGAGGAAAAGAGTTCACCCCCATTATAAATAGTGTTATTTGTCTAAAAATTGTTATAAGTAATCCTCTGCATACACTGTATCCTTTTTAACATAATAAATCCTAATTATCATTATGGAATACAAAAAAAAATTAAGAAATATAGATCAACTTCCAACAAAGAATAACTTTATTCACAAATTTTTAGTCTTTAAACAAAAAGATTTAAAGTGCTTCAATTTGCCTGAAAGAAAAAAAAATTCAACTGTCAACATTTTTGACAAACAATTTGAACCATTTTATACTGAAAAATAAAATTAAATAAAATCAATAAATAATAATAAATTCAAATTGATCAGCAATATTACCTCAGGAGCACAATATATAAAACACTTTGACCTACAAAACAAAATAAGACTATTATTATTATTATTATTATTATTATTATTATTATTATTGTCAAAATGATTAAGTCCAGATTAATGGCTATAATGAGCACGTTTCGCAGTGCACAGCTTTTCGAAGCCGGGTTTAAAGCACGATACTGAACTCTCAGCTCCTGCTTAATGCTGAACTGGGACCTGGACTTATTTTCGCAGCAGTGACATCATCCAGCATGACCGAGTCCAGGTGTGCTGCAGGTCGGATCAGTTCCTCTGCTCTGCTGTGGGTTTTTTGCACTGAGCAGTTTGGTACTCCACCTTATCTGATGCTAACAGAGCTCACTGGTTTGCTGGAATATCATTCAAAAAGCGGGGTGGTTGTTGGCAATACTCGGCACATTTTCACTGAAAAAAAACTCACGCCGCTCATCATGTGATCGGGGTGTGGTGTCTTTAAGTGACGCCTGAATTTATTTGGTTTCATACTGTTCGCTGCCAATGTTTTCAGACACAGTAAACACAGCAGTCTTTCCTCGTTTCTCACCGCAGCACACTGAAGTCGAGCGCTACATCCTCTTCATCATACTGTACCTGCTCAACTTAACTTTCTGGAAACTTTCATTTCTCTTACCGTCTCTGCCTCTCTCCGCCTCTCTTTCCGTTCCTGTTAAAAATTTCCATGGTGGGTTTATTAACGTCACTTCTTATTTTACCTCTGGGCACACTCTGACACTGAGGAAGCCACTGCCACCTACTGTAGTGGATGTAGAATTACACTTGATCCCAATAAGGGGGGGGCATAATGGGGGGAAAAGCATGTGCCATGGGGTCACACCCCGCCTGGCATCGCACCGCGCTCCCCCAGGTGGGCGCGCCTTACTATTTGAGAACCACTGACTTTTTAGCCGAATGATCATGTATTTTTACTGCAGGAAAACACTGGAGGAAATCCACACAGACACAAAAAGAGCATACAAATTCCTCACAGAAATGCCCTCACCGAGCTCAAAACTTGAATGCAAGATCTTATTGCTTTGTGATGAACAATGCTAACCACTATACATTATATATACTATAGACTGTGCTGCCCATTCTCAAACATTACAGAACATTAAATGCATTTCTAAAATAGTTCAAAGTTAGGAAGTGCCATTTATAGGGGTCCCTCACTTTCTGCGGTTAATGGGGACCGAGACCCCCCTGTGACCGCCGATTTCCTCAAAGTAGGATCACCCCCCTGACTGAGGTATAAATACATGTATATGTGTATATAATATGTGTATATAATATCAATAAATACATATTCAACACTATAAATGCTTATAATAACAATTAAACATTAAAAAATAATGCATAAAATGTAAATAAAATATAAATACACACATATACATACGCGCACACAGTCAGATGCGCACCTCACATAAAAATTTAAGTATTTTTGTTGGGTCATTTTTTTGTTTTGTTTGTTTGTTTGTTTGTTTGTTTGGATTCTTTTGGATAATTGGCCTATTTTTCCTTAATTTAGTTATTTTTTTATTTTTCTATGAATATTTTTGAAAACCCGCGATGCACTGAATCCGTAGAAACTGAAGCACGAAGTCGCGAAGGATCACTGTATTAATAATCGAATGATTTATAAGTTAGCATATAAGGAATGATATATTTTTGTATGTAAATAATGAACTTCAGGATGCTATTCTTAACCGTTCACAGCAGGCAGCATCACATCCCCACATCATGAATTATCATCCTATAACAACATGGTCTGTCATAATTTATTTCTTCATAATAACACTGGGCGAGATGAGAAGGGCAAGGGAATGCTCTGTGCTGTATATTGAACAATTTTATATGATATCATTTCTACAAGTTCACATTTTAAAATAATAGTGGTGGCTTAGTGGTTAATGTGATGGGTTTCTAATCCAAAGGTCAGTGGTTCAATCCCCACGGTCACCACCATTGCGCCCGTTGAGCAAGGCCCTTAACCCTCAATTGCTCAAGTTGTATAAAAATGATAACTGTAAGTCGCTCTGGATCAGAGTGTCTGCCAAATGCTGTAAGTCTAAGTGTAAAAAAAAAAAAAATTGGCCCTGGCTTTGAAACCGTGAGTGTTTGCAAATGCGGGGTTAGAATTGAACTACTCAGTAATATAGAGAGCACCGGGTGGGTGAGAAGAGACGAGTACATGACATTCATGCTAATACATAAATATTTATGACGGACGAAAGTAGGGCTTCTTTTTGAAATTGCAATGTTATTACTGATCTCTACCTCAGTGTGCATCACACTACAAACAACGTTTTTGCTTCCTGTGTGCTCATAGAGCTTCATTACAGTGATAAGTCAACGTGAACAGGTGATACCTCTGGAATAGATCACGACTTTATGTAACCATCAGGGCAATTAATAGCTTGCAAACATATAGCAGGATATTTGATGTATGAACAAAAAATGTTCTGTTCATATTCAAAAGTCTGTGAGGAATGCCTACATCATCCCTGTCTTTTTTTCCATGCACAAAGCCCTCCTTATTAATACTGTAGGAAATCAATCAGTTTCCTGTCAAACTTCCAATAAACCCCGTTTCCATTCACTTTTGCCATCAAATAACTCTATTTCATGATCAGTGTCTGTCCACCAACCTGCATTTCCTTTATCTCTTTCCATTAGTATTCATGATAAAACTCATTCACCTATATAACTAGCATCAAAGAAGATGCTGCTCAAGACAAGACAGTTTCATTATAGTCTCGCACCACAGAGAACAGTTAGCCCTGTGAAGGCGTGTGACTACCAATTTAAACCTACTCAGTTTTCAACCAATTCTGCTGGAATTGCAGCAGAGATTTTATTCAGGGTTTCAGCACTGATAACAAAACATCTCTCAAATTCATTACTATTTGAGACAAACTAGCCTTTAAGGGAAACAAAGTAATGGCTAGCATGTCTGCCTCACAGCAAGGGTCCTGGGATGAAGTCCCAAGCTCAGAAAGTGTGTTTTTATCTGTAGTTTCCATGTTCTCTCCATGCTTGTGTGAGTTTCCTCCAGATGTTCAGGTTTACTCAAAAAATCACAGTGGGCTAATTGGCTGTTTCAAGTTTCCCCTTGGTTTGAGTATGTGTGTGAATGGTTATGGTGAACCCTGCCCTCACCCAAAGTCGGCTGCGATTGGCTGCGACCTCATCGTTACTACACAAAGGGGTAAACTGGCTCAGAAAATGAAATAAAAAATAAAAAGAGCTGTTTTTATTTATTTTTTAAAGTAAATTATGTGAATTGTATCACTGAACGGAGACTCGTGTATTTTGCAAAACTATATGGATTATCCATATATTATTGTGTTTATACAATATTATGTCTGTGTATACATATACATATATATATATATATATATATATATATATATATATATAGAGAGAGAGAGAGAGAGAGAGAGAGAGAGAGAGAGAGAGAGAGAGAGTGGATTTTCTGAGTAGATCCTTCCGTAGGAGAGTGCTCAATACTTTTTGGTAGAGCAAATAACAATAAAAATAAAAGGACAGGACAAAGACTTTGTATTGAAACTCCATTTATCACTACAGATCTGTTTCGAGGGGTGGTGAAACCATCCTCTCTCTTCAGGTGATTATAGAAGAATTCTTAGAAATATACAAATATTCTTCTATAATCACCTGAAGAGAGAGGATGGTTTCACCACCCCTCGAAACAGATCTGTAGTGATAAATGGAGTTTCAAAAGAAAGTTTTTGTTCTGTCCTTTTCTTTTTATTGTTTTATATATATATATATATATATATATATATATATATATATATATATATATATATATATATATATATATATATATATACACATGATATTTTCTTTCGGCTTTTTCCCTTTATCAGGGGTCGCCACAGCGAATGATTCACATGTTTGATTTGCCGTAGATTTTCATGTCGGATGCTCTTCCTGACACAACCCTTTTTGAGCAAGGGACAGAAACACGCTGATAGCTTTGCAGCTACTCTTTACGGAAGTCAGCAATGGTTCTTTTACATGCCTCTCACCAATGACAGTGAGAGACATGGCCTGCCTTTGATAACCCAGTTAGCCACACTGGGGGTGCGGGGGTGGGGGGGCAGTGACAACCTTGTGGAGAGTGGGACTTGAACCTTATAATACTTATGAATACTGATAATAGCAATTAAACCTTCAAAAATAATGCATAAGATGTAAATAAAACACACACATACAGACCCCCGCGCGTGATAAAATAAAATGTACATAAAAATGTACACAGTTTTGTGGGGGTTTTTTGTTTGTTTGTTTGCCGTTTTTTTTTTTTTCTTTCATAATTAGCCTTGTTTTGCAGCATTTTCCTTAACTTTTTCCCGATTTTTGCTTAATTCCCTTATTTTTTTATTTTTCGATGAATATTTTTGAAAAATCCGCAGAAACTGAAGCACGAAGTCGCAAGGGATCACTGTATTTATTCTTATGTGGATGTTGAGAGGTTTTTTTTTTTTTTTTTTTTTTCAAAAGGGGACGTTGCATTTGCTGAACAATGACATGCCTTTCTCCTCTAAAAAAGCAACATGATCTCTAAAGTCTGAATTAATTTGAATGAAATGCTGAAGTATTTCAGTGTTAATTGCAAGATCAGTGAGAAATGTATTAATGCTTTCCGCTAGTTGAAATTCAATTCAATTTCTTACAAGTTCTTCGTGAGATCATATTCAACAAGCGTGCTGTTCAGTCTTGTACTTTTTCACCGGCTTCGCTTAGCCTGGTAGAAGGTAGAGAACCAAGTTTACTTCAGATTGCTTCACATCAAAGCTTAAGCAGTAACAAACAACTGCTCACTATAGTGTGAACAACCGACAAGCAAATAGCTAATAAAAGATGAATAGAGGTTAATTGACCCTCTCATTAGTGTTTTCATCATTAATTGCCTGCTTCATTTTCATCCATGCTTTTGAAAGCAACTAGCTAGAAGTTCTGTCATTCTTCCAGCTCAGTGTCACTGTGCGGGGCTTTGAGGCTAAGCACTTATGCTCTGAAAGTGATGGATTCATTTTCAAAGCCAGAGGCTGGATTGGGCTGTAATTATCTGAGGTGCTGGCCTTTGATCCTTGCTTCTCGCCCTGTCTGTCTCAAGGTGCCCAATTTAAAGAGCATAATTTAGAGGAGGAAAACAGTGACACACTTCTTTACGATAAGGTAAGGGGCTCATTAGGAAGGATATTCAGCTGATGAACCCAAATGAGAAACAGACAGAGTATTTAGCATATAAAGGAATTATGCAAATAATTAAGGATCAAACATGAAATCATTGTGACAACTATAATTAATTTGGTTGGTAATATATTTTTTTTTTCAGTTTAATCTAATAAATTGTTATTTGTGTTTGCATATTCTGGCAATGTAGCTGTTTTCCTGCAAGCTGTTTCTCATATACTGGATGAACAGGACAGCATATGTGTCAGCCTGGTCTATATGTTGGTAATGGACACTATTACTAACCTCTGCCCCTGAAGTTCAAAACTCTAAACAAAGTTATTTAACCTTCCCCCCATTACTGAAAAATAATTCATGTAAGGATGGATTCAGGCATTAGGTGTTGGAGTCGTCCCATACACCTTAATGACCTATAAACCAGTGTCCAAATTAAACAATGCCTGGTCCTTTTTTAATGAAGCTTGCTACTGCTTAAAAAATGAGCTCGCTTGGTCTATATGTGTCTGGTGAGTCTCCATAGCCTTCCCCACAGAGCCTTGACCTTTTTAAATACTAGAATTAATTGAAGCATTCTAACCTTACAGAGCCTAGTGTTGATGCCTGTGGTACCCCAATAGACTCATAATACTACCGTTGTCAGGTAGAGAATCACTCACTGACTTTGGTTAGTAGCAATTAGTATTCCCAAAAACAAAACAAAACAAAAACAAAACATGGGGAAAAAACCCAAATAACAACAACAACAACGACAACAAAATAGCATTACTAGATTTTACCTTCCTCAAAGAAATCATGGAATGCTCTGGGGATGAAAAATGTAATACAGAAGCCAGGTTTAAATTGTTCAACATGGGGCAATTTCTGACACCTCTTACATTATAATAAAATTTATAGTTAGCCACAAATTTTACAACCTGGTTTTTAGTAGCTCTCCGTGGTATTCAAAAATATGCACTTGAGGAAAGTTTATTGATTCATTCATGCACCAAACCACCAAATCATATTAGGGTTGCAGGGAGACCGAACACTATCTCAGCCGATTCTGAACAGCTCGCCAATCCATTGCAAGGTCAGCACCCACACATCCATTCACACACCTATTTGCACCTACGGTCAATTTGGAATAGCCATTTCGCCTAACCTACACATATCCGACTGTGGAAGATAACCTACACTAGCACAGAGAGAATATACAAACTTCAACCACAGAAACACTCTCAACCCAGGATCTTGGTGTCTGACAAACGTGCCAATCACTACACCACCATGCCAGCCTTGTTCATATTATCTTCAAGTTTTGTTTGTAGTTACATCAGAGGTATGAAAAGCAGCATACACATTTTATTATCAGGCAAAGGGTAAAGTCCGTTGAGCTTTTTATACCCGAGCCATCGTGGCTCATCAGGCCGATGCGTATCCCCGGGTTTTCCATAGCGTGAAGCAAATAAGAGTAAAACTCCTCCTGGATGGGACGCTAGTCCATTGCAGGATACCTTCCCAGTATATTTTTACTGGTACTCATTTATACTTCTGGGTGAACAGAGGCTTGTGGTTGAGACCTTGCTCAGGGGTCTAAGCACAGTGGGGGTCTAACTGAGATTCGAACACACAACCTCCCAATCACGAGCACCCTAACCACTACACCACCGGCTCCACCATTTTATGATTAAACCCTCACAATCCCCCAACTCTGAATATGGCCCTGTGCACTAAATTTGTACTAATATACCATCCAGAGAGTTTTAGAGCCTCAACCTTTGCCTGCTTCCAAAAACACAACTGTTGTGTTTTGTTCAATTTGTGAACTCTGATAACCTTTTGAAAATGATGGTGCTACCTTACAAGGCACGCTGCACTGTTTAGTGTATTTTTTTACTTCTTCATTGAACCTCAGCATCGTTAACCCTTATTGATTTATGATGCATGTTATGTACGAAATTTGCTTCAACTGCCCAGTGCTTGCTCCATGAGGCATTTTTATATATAAATCCCATCATGACATACTATCAGTAAGTTCATCTTCTGGATCAGATGCTGTTTGATTTTCTTTTACCTCTGTTTTCAAAATACTGGCTCAAAAAAAAAAAAAAAAAAATAGTGTCGACCTTTTACCTAAGCTATACAGATTACAAAGATTAACAACTAATATATGGATGAAAAGGTGTGCTAGAATTCAAACGCGGGGTTAACAACAAACAGAATGACCTTAAATAAATAATCTTCGCAAATATGCCAAATAAAGAAGCTGATGAGTAATAACAAAACACATGATTTTATTTGTCTTACAATACCTTTTTGAGTCCTGTTGACTTTTAGGTAGTAACATGAAGATCTCAGCTGAAAAATATCATCTTTCGTTTTATTCATGCATTGTCGTATATGACCAGTTTCGAAGAAATGCTTCAAAATACCATCTTTACTTACTTTCAGGAAGAAAAAACATTTCATTAATTTATTTTCATTATCAAAATTCTTTGGTCTTTTTAGGGTTGCAGGAAGGCTGACACCCAGCTGATGCTGGGTGAGTGTCCATCACAGCCCCCCCACCCACACACACACACACACACACACACACACACACACCTAAGGCAGATCTAAAATATCCACGTTGTTGAATGTGTAAGCGTGACCACCACAATTTCTGCACATATTTGTTTACAATACTGTATATGAATATGTTTAGATTTGTAAAAATATTATTATAAAGATTCATGTTTGTCATACAGGAAGTTGTCACCATTTATTTTGAGAACAGAACTCTCGTCTTCATCCATTGGACTTTACAGAAAGATTACTGTTCCTCGGAAGTGGGCACTGATTTCTTTGTGGATTCAAAAGTGAAGTTTTTTCTTCTCCTAAATCAATTTCCAATGATTATTTTGTCCATATAATGTATAACACTGACTTCGCTTGTGCTGTAATGAAGCTGCATATATTACAAAACAGAGCTTAAAGCATCACAATACACATTTTACTGTTGTTTTGCAATCAAATTCACATCACATGATATTCCCAAGTGTGTATGTTTTGAGAGTGTTATTTCAGTACTGCAAACTTTAATTACAGGATAAATGTGGAAATAAGATGGTTTTAAAGTTTTAATTCAAGTACAATGTGATCTAAAAACCAACACATTCATAAATATATTCTATGAATAGAAAATAACACTACAGCTTGCTTTTAAATTTTTCATATTTGGACTGACACACTGTGAACAGAATGTCGTCCCATTAAACAATATACAGACCTCTTCGAACCGAAATCCTCAGAAAAGCAACTTTCGCCGAAGCGTACAATGCCGAAGCCCTTACTTTCTTGCCATCTGTGACATGTTGAATTAGGCTTTAGTATGCTGGATGAACACTATATTTTATAGGCTACGGTACTCACCGTGATTGGTTGCAAATTGTAGTATGTAATAATTCACTGTAACCTAACTTCAATTCAATGTCCACGCGTGCTGTTAATATATATGTCAAATTTTGAGTTTAGCGTGCTGTCTGTAGTATGAGACGTACCTACGTAGTATGCTGATGTAATACACTACTTCCGCATGACGCTGCGTCCACTGTTTACAAACGACAGACTGAACGTGCCCCTCCTTCTTCCCAGTTCCCTGCGTGTTACCCTTGTGTTAAGATGTTGTCTCTGTGATCTTTGTGTTTACACTGTTTTGCGGACTTGTGTAACCTTAAGCAAATATGGTTGGTCAGAATCGTAAGCCTACTAGTGATAGTGGTAATCGGAAAAAGCGGCAAGCCATCTCGTTAGAAATGAGGATTGCTATTATCAAGAAAATTGATGCTGGTGAAAAACATGTGAATGTCGCACGTTTCTTCCAAATGGCTCCGTCGACCATCGCAACCATTTACAAGCAGAAAGATCACATCACACAGCATGTTAAAGGTTATATTTGATACTGTATTTGATACTTGATGAGTGAATTTGATTAAAATGTATCTATTTGAAATCATTTTGCTTGAGTATAATTTATTTGAAATTAATGTTGATATTATTTGATATATTTGATATTATTTTACAATGTTATGTTTATAATAATTGATTTAGGAGTGTTTTATGAGATACGGTAATGGTATTTATGGATGTATAGTACAGTATGAACGTCATACATCACTGGAACATACAGTAACAACTTACTTTTTTTTTTTTTTTTTTTTTTTTTTTCACCTTACGTTCGGCCGTCTGGAACCAAACTAAAATGTAAGTTGGGGAGTGTCTGTAGTCACTTTTGCAAAATAAGCAAAACAAAAATTCACAATTAATAAATGAAAAACGTGAAAAACTCTCTGTCTCTGCCATGTAAGCAGCACCACACCCAACTGCAAACACACTGGACTCAATGCGTTCTTTTCATTGGATGGCTGGTTGAATAGGTGACAGAAGAACCTCAGATAGTGCTGTGGGTCAGCTGGAGCTTGTGTCCTTTTGATAGTGAACAGTATCTCAACATCGCCTAACACACTTGAAGATTTTTAAAAAAATGCAAAGAAAATTTGATTTTATGTTTAAAAGAAAGAGGGATAACAAGCAAGCTGAGAAACAGAGAGTGGAAAGTGCAGAGGAAGCACATGGAGCAGGGAGGCGATGAAGTAGACCAGAGATGGGCTATGAATGGTTGTAAATGTTACTAGACCAGAACACAACAACAGGATGTCTGATTTTATTTATTTATTGTGTGTGTGTGTGTGTGTGTGTGTGTGTGTGTGTGTGTGTGTGTGTGTGTGTGTGTGTGTGTGTGTGTGTGTGTGTGTGTGTGTGTGTGTGTGTGTGTGTGTGTGGTCTACATTTAAGGTTGTCCGTGGCTGTAAGAAAGCTTCTGTAAACACTATATGTTGAAGTTGTTGTGGTCTCACCCTAAAAAGTACTTTATTTGAACTTTAGCCGAACACAAATGTTTGGCCATTCATTACATTACGAGTCCGACATCTTACATTATGCACCCAAAGATTTGCACAAGATATACGAATTAATGTCTGTCTGTCTGTCTGTCTTCCTTTCGGCTTTTTCCCTTTTACTCGGGAGTCGCCACAGCGAACCATCTGATTCGCACGTTTGATTTGGCAGAGGTTTTTCCGTCGGATGCCCTTCCTGTCACAACCCTTTTTAGCAAGGGAGAGAAACACGCTGACGGCTTTGCAGCTACTCTTTACGAAAGTCAGCAATGGTTCTTTTACATGCCTCTCACCATAGACAGTGAGAGACATGGCCCGCCTTTGATAACCCGGTTAGCCGCACTAGGGGGACAGTGACAACCTTGTGGAGAGTGGGACTCAAACCCCCAACCTTTGGATCAGCGATCCAGCGCCCTATACCACTAGACCACCATATTTCTTAAAAAAGAGCAGGATTTGTTTGGTATGATAGCATGCAAGCTACTTTTTAGTTGTTGTTGTTGTTTTTTTTGTTGAGTGGCACAGTTTCTGCAAGGATCTTATCTTATTTTCACTCCAGGTCGTATCCAATTGCCACTCATCAAGTATTGCCTTCCCTATCACACAACCACCGACCAGGGAGGGGCAAAAGCATGTGCACACCTCTTTTTGCACTGTGGCGCAAGCATATTTGGAAGCAGTCTAACACACCCGGAGGGAAAGCGCCGCCCCTCACACGAATGAGCTCATAGATGCCCATGGTTGGCTGGCGATTGTTGGGAGTGAAAGGGAAGTGAGCATATGCCAACCCTCCTTCCTGTGAGAGTTCAGCCAATTGGCTCCCACGGACTCCCATTCACGGATGGCTGTGGCATTATACTGAAATTTTAGCTCGCGCTCTCCCAGTTAATAGTTATGCACCTTGTTGATGCGCCACTTGAGAGCCATACCTTAAATTTAATTCGAATATAATAATATATGTCATCATGCCAAAAGATATACTTCTTACGTGGGGCCGGTGGCGTAGTGGTTAGGGTGCTGCATTCATGATCGGGAGATCGTGTGTTCAAATCCCATTTAGACCCCCACTGTGCTAAGACCCCTGGGCAAGGTCTTAACCACAAGAGTGCCTCTGTTCACCCAGCAATATAAATGGGTATCAGCAAAAATATACTGGGAAGGCAACCTGAGATGGACTAGCGTCCCATCCAGAAGGAGTTGAACTCCGAGTTTCTTCACACCATGGAAACCGGGGATAAGCACCGGCCCAATGAGCTCGGGTGTAAAAAGCCCAACAAACTTTACCGATCATGCCAAAATATAAAAAAGTTCAGTTCTCATTTTACTTTCCAAGGTTTTGAGTTAAAGTGAAGTTGTTTCCATCCTCAAAATCTTAAAGTTTGGAGTTCATCAAAACAAAGTCAAGTATCAGACATTGGGGACAAAAAAAAAAAAAAATAAGGACTGGTGGAGGGTGAAAACAACTCTCCACTGACCAGGATGATCAACTCTCAAGTGTCACTCAATAACTGAAGGACAACATAAAGTGACTTAGAAAAGAATGGCAAAAGGGCAGCTGGGTTAAGTGCATTGCAAGCACAGCTTGAAGCAGGTTTTGACATTTGCTAAAGGCGATAAGAATTTGAACTTCTTTGATTAGCCCAATTCTCAGCTTCTTTCATCACCTACTCATGCAATTGGTAGATTTCATGAAATTGTTTGGTACAGTCAACAGAATAGTACACTGAAAATGTTCATACATCATGACATTACAATCAATTTTTACTGCATACTAATGCAGCAGATCTCTGAAGGAATGAATTCAGGTTATACATGAGAATAGTCCGACAGGGGCTTTTAAAATTTAAATACAGGACTCCGACAAGACTGCTTACTTTCACTGCAAGCTTTCCTTCTAGCATTATACAGTACTGGAAAATACCAAAAGACAACAGAAGAGCTACAGGGGATACACTGGGCACTGACAGAGAAGTTAGGAAACATAGAATTCCCAAAGAAAATATGTATTTTCTAACACAATGCTAGAGAAACATGCAATCAAAAACAATAAACTATAGTGAGTACCAAAAAAAAGTTGTTACAAAGCTGAGCGAAAAGATAAAGCTAATGAAAATCAAGATCAAACAAAGAGATCAAATTTACTGTCAAAGGGATTGAAATAAAAGAAGTGATTGAATTTACACACCTCAGCAGCAAAGTCAGCAAGTCCAGTGGGACATAGATGAAGACAACAAAGCCAGAAAACTGAAACTACTCCACCACCCTCAACTCCTCAGGAGAAACGAGAACATAGCCCTGCAAACCAAAATAAGAAATTTTAATACAAATATCAACTTAGTACTGCTGTATGGTTCAGAAACCTAAAGACAAACAAAAAGACTTTTTTCTCTAATCTGTAAGTATTTGTCAACAAATGTTTGACGTACAATTATAAGCCACGCAAAATTAATAATAATTAATTTCATCTTCAGACATTTGAAAGACAGGCAGTGGTGGCCTAGTGGTATAGGGCACTAGATCGCTGATTCTAAGGTTGGGGGTTCGAGTCCTACTCTCCACAAGGTTATCATGGTCTCCCCAGTGCAGATAACTGGGTTATCAAAGGTCCGGCATGTCTCTCACTGTCTATGGTGTGAGGTTCAAGTTAAAGAACTACTGATGACTTTCGACAAGAGTAGCTGCAAAGTTGTCAGTGTGTTTTCACCCTGCGATGGCCTGGCGAGCTAACCAGGGTGTACTCTGCCCTCGCCCGGAGTCGGCTGGGATGGGCGGCAGCCTCCCCAAGACCCTAATTAGGATTAAGCGGTTACAGAAAATGAACTGAACTGACCATTTGAAAGACTGCATTTATCCCTTCCCACGAATAAAAAAGTCATTGTTAACACCAAAACCCCTCATGTTTTTTTCAGAAATACTCCAATGTCATACATAGAGTTCATACTCATCATCATCATCCACTGCTTAATCTGGGGTCGGGTTGTGGTGCAGCAGCCTAAGCAATGGATACCGGACATTGCTCTTGACAGCCACTTCCCCCAGCTCTTCTGGGAGATACTGAGGCGTTCTCAGAGTAGTCGAGTCATCATCCCTCCAGTGTGTTCTCAGTCAACCCTGGGGTCTGTTCCTGGTTGGACATGTCCCAAACACCACATGAAGGAGGCATTCGGGAGACATTCTAACCAGATGCCAGAGACACCTCAACTTGTTCCTCTCAATGCAGAGGAGCAGTGGTTCTACTTCGAGCTCTGATTGGATGGCTGAACTTCTCACCCGATCTCTAAGGGACAGCCCTGCCACCCTGCTAAGAAAGCTCATTTCAGCCACTTGTGTCCGTGATCTTGTTCTTTTGGTCACTACCCAAAGCTCGTGACCATAGGTGATGGTTACAACGTAGATTGACAGGTAAATTGAGAGCTTTGCCTTGGGGTTCAGGTCCTCCTTTACCATGATGGACTGGTACAGGCTGTCAAACTCCCGCTCCATCTTCCCTCACTCATGAACAAGACCCCAAGATTCTTGACCTCAACAATGGAGGAATGACAGATTTAGGGACTTTAAGGACCCTTAGACAGGAGGCCCTAACTACTTGCTTGGACCTGCCAAGTCTGAAGGCGACCTCCCCCACCAGCGGAGTCAGCTCACCGCCAGGTGATTATCGGTTGACAACTTAGCTCCTCTCTTCACCCGAGTGTCCAAAACATGCGGTCACAAGTCTGATGACACAACTACACACTAAAAGTACACTTATGGCCACCCTTATGTTTGAACATGGTGTTTGTGATGGACAAGAGATGATCTGCACAAAAGTCCAACAACAAAACACCATTTGGGTTCAGAATCTAGAGGGCGTACCTACCAATCACACTCTTTCAGGTTACACTGTCATTGCCCACATGGGTGTTGAAATCACCATGGACAGTGAGGGAGTCCCCAGGGGGAACATTCTCCAACACACCCCCAAAGACTCCAACAAGGGTAGGTACTCTGAACTGTCACTTGATGTACAAGCACAAACAACAGGACCCATACCTCACCCGAAGGTGGAAGGAAGTTACCCAATGTGTGGGCACCAAGACGGGGCAACAAAGATGCCCACACCAGCTCGCTGCCTCTCCCCATGAGCAACTCCAAAATTGAATAAGGTCCAGCCCCTGTCAAGATGGGTGGTTCTAGAGCCCAAGCTATGCATTGAGGTGAGTCAGACTATGTCTAGTCGGTATCTCTCAACCTCCTCCACATTCAAGCAAGGAAAACTGTGACCTTATATGTTTCTTTATATAGGGGTCTTATGAACCGCACTGGACTTTCTGGACCTTCACCTAGAACCTGTTTGCCTTGGGTGACCTTACCAGAGGCATAATGTCCCCAACAACATAGCTCCTAGGATCAATAGAACATGCAAACCTCTCACAATAAGGTGGCGGTTCAAGGAGGGGCCATAGAGTTCACTTAAAGTAAAAAAAAAAACACGATGAGATGTACCCCAGTGTTACAGATTTAAATGAGGGAAAGTAAAAACAATGCACAAAGAATGTCTCTTAAATCGACTTTTGAAATAACTACTATGTATGTACTAAATATTAATGGGGTGGCACAGTGACAAAGTGGTTGAGCATCTCCTTCACAGCATGAAAGTCCTGGGTTTGAGTCTCAGGTTTGATGAGGTCATATTTGTGTTGAGTTTGGATGTTCTCCATGTGCTTTCTATGTCTGTTGTCTAATGGTTTGATGGAGATCTGGAGAGGCCAACAAGCCAGAATGTCTTGCACTCATTATAAAAATTAGTGGAGGTTCAGTGATGACATGGGCATGAAGGAAGTGTAGGTATCTTGAACCATATAAAATGTTATCCTGGGGAAAAAAATGTATTTCTGCTGCTCTGGAAGTGTAACCTGAGTTATGTAACCTGGTTACAGTGCTCAAAAACCCCACAGTTTAAGACCCTGTTATGGCTGTCGCAATTTTAGACCTGAACCCCAATGAAAACCTGTGTGATCAAGAGAAAGCTAGATGGTCAAAAACCATCAAAGGTAGCTGTGCTGACTGAAAATTTCACTCCAGGGGAGGCATAAAAATCACTCAATAGCAATTTGAAAGACTGGTGAAGGAGTATGCCAGAACACACGAAATCTGTGATTAAATGTCATGGTTGTTCCACCTAATATTGCATCCTGAACTCATCTTAAATTCAAATAGTATTGTGCTGTTTAAAAATTAATATGATCTTTTTTTCCTATGAATCAGGTCTGAAAACATTGTATCTTTTTTGTTGTTGCTATTTTTGACCAGTTGGTATTTACTGCAATACAATTAGTCTGACAATATTTTATGTAAAATTAAAAAGAAATACAGTGCTATTGGTTTTATTTTATGAAATAAAACATTTACAGCATTTACCGGATGCTATAGTCCAGATTGACAAGCGCGTTAAAGTCACTATCAGTTATTACACTCACACTGGGGTTTCAGGGCATAAAATGTGTCTACCTTCAATCAAAGCTCAGTGGGTAGGCGCTTGTGTGTGTGTGTGTGTGTGTGTGTGTGTGTGTGTGTGTGTGTGTGTGTGTGTGTGTGTGTGTGTGCGTGTGTGTGTGTGTGTGTGTGCTAATCTATGTACTGCCCGAAGAGGTATGTTATCAGTCATTGTTTGAAGACACTGTTACATATCGAAATTTAGAATAGGTAAAGTGTCCCATGAAACCAGCAAAACAAGACAAACTACGATGACATACAATATATAAAATTTATTAATATTAACAAAATAAGACAAAATAATAACTTACAGCTTACGCCTAAACAAAATCCAAATAGAACAAGTGTTGCAAAATAAGTATAGTCACCAAGCAACTGCAGCATGGTAAATTTAGAGACGACGCGCCACTGGCGGTCAAAAGTATGGCATCCCGCATATCAAAAGAAACGAATGAAGATAATCCTCGTGTTGGCTGTGGATGAACGTGGATGATGGACTTGGGTGATGAAGTCTTGAATGATGAAACTTGGATGAAGCGCGTTGGATGATTTGCCTTAGATGAGTCCCCGAGCTGGTCGACATCGGGTCCTTATATAGATTCTTTAAAGTTCGGGAATGTTCCTTTTCTCGAATGTTCTAATCACATGACCTGTCACAGGGTGCATGCGCAACTAGGTCAATCCTGAAGTTTCCATAATATGCTAGAAAGTTCCAGACCCAATTACACCATGCAGGCATAACAGCTGTGACCCCAAAAACAGCTGAGTAATACCATGTGTTACCATTTACAGCACACCAACTGAACATAATTACATACTCACAACGTTTATACATTCATTATATTTCTATTTACATTTATACATTTATTATTTACATACCCATAACAACACCCAGTGACTCAGCTGTCCTTATAGTTTAAAGGGAAGTTCATCTCCCACCTTGGAGCCAAAACGAGATTTATTCACCGGGTAAAATGATAAACATTCTCGCGGTGTTATAGAATCTGAGAGAATGTGGTGCAGTGCGAGATATGATAAGTGCTTTGAGGTAGGAAGGTGCAGGTTCATGTTTGGTTTTGTAAGCAAGCATAAGTGTTGCGAGTCTAATACAAGTAGCTGCAGAAAGTCATGGAGAGATCGCAGCAGTTCAGTGGTGTGGGAAAACTTGGACAGGTTGAAAATCTCTGCAGATGTATTCTGAATCAGTTGCAGATATGGCATTGCGCTTAAAGACAGACCTGCCAGGAGTGAGTCGCAGTAGTTTCGCCTTGAAATGATAATTGGCTGACCAAGTACAGACGCTCCCCGACTTACGTTCATCCGTTTTACTTTTTTTTCGATTTTACGGGGTTTTTTTTTCAAAAAAAAAAAATCAAATTTTGAGTTTAGACGTACCTACGTAGTATGCTGATGTAATGACGCAATGACGTAATGATGCTGTGTCCATTGTTTACAAACGACAGACTGAACGTGCCTCTCCTTCTTCCCAGTTCATTTACTGTATATCGTTATATATATCAGTTATATAGCGTGTTACCCATGTGTTAAGACGTCGTCTCGGTGATCTTTGTGTTTACACTGTTTTGCGGACTTTTGTAACCCAAAGCAAATATGGTTGGTCAGAAGCATAAGCCTACTAGCATGGGTGCAAGTCTCATACGCAGAGATGAATTAACTCAATTAGCTCAGATCGGCGCAATCTACCATGCATACTCAGTTAAGCAAAGAGAGTTGTAAAATGAATGAAAACCCGAATCCAGAAAAGAAAGAACTTTCCGCTCTGCTGGTGATTCACATCAGTGCAGGCTGAGTTCTAAATGAGTTCAATGGTGCCCTTGCTCACTTGAAAGACCGGAAGTCCATATAACCCACCGCAAGCACACTACTTTCGGTTTTGAGCCCCTCACATATTATAAGCATTGTTTGGCTGTTTTAAGCTTCATGTAAAGTGACTCGGTATAAATAAGTGACTTATTTGAAATTAATGTTGATATTGTTTGATATATTTGATATTATTTTACAATGTTATGTTTATAATAATTGATTTAGGGGTGTTTTATCAGATACGGTAATGGTATTTATGGATGTATACTACAGTATGAGCATCATACGTCACATGTCATACGTCATACGTTACTGTAACAACTTACGTTCACTTTCAACTTATGTTCAGTCGTCCGGAACCAATTAAAAACGTAAGTCAGGGAGCGTCTGTATATGAGTAGCCTTGGCGAAAAGAAATGGTTGAATTATTTGAATACTAAAGAGGAGAAATCGACATGATCGAGAAAGATTAATGACATGATAAGAGGATAAGTGATTGTCCATGGTTATTCCAAGGCTTCTTGCAGTGACTGAAGGAGAGATCACAGAGCTGCCAGGGAGATAAAAAGATCGTTGATGTGACAATGAATCAGCTTGGATAAACAGCAAAAGTATTCATGAAACAAACGTATCCACGTTCCTCAAATTGATGCTTTAACTGTTATAATCATTACACCAAGTTGAAATTTCTCTTGTGACTAGAGAGTATGTGAAACAATGCTGGGCACAGAACAGGGTGCATTTTTCATAAAATGGTACATCTGGACGGACACATATCAGTACGTTTTCAGATTTTCAAATATTATGGACTCTCTCTATTCAACTTTGATAGAAAAGTCATTTATATTCAAGACATACTTTTGCCGACATCAAGAACAGACTTAATCCAAATAAATATCCTTCATCCTCCGTTATCTGTTGTGTCTCACCTGAGCCCTCGCCTTCCTGTTTTATCTCTACTCTTATCTCTTCGTGTTCTGATGCTTCATATTCTGGGATGAAAACTGAGTAGTTCAGTTCACTACAAGCCTTGCATCATGGATTTGCATTTTGCTCAATTACTTTCTCATTAATATATAATTTAGCACACATATAAAATCTCTAAATAGGTACAGGATTAGAATATCAACTTAAGAATAACAATAATAATAATAATAATAATAATAATAATAATAATAATATTATTATTATCTTCATCTTCCTCCACTTAATCCGGAGTCGGGCCGCGGGGGCAGTAGCCTAAGCAATGAGGTCAACTTGTCCCTCTCCCTACTATTCCCTATGTATTATTATTATTATTATTATTATTATTATTAGTGTTGTTGTTGTTGTTGTTGTTCTCGTTGTCATGTAATATTGAAAGAAATGCTTCCGGGTGGACCTCTGGACTGTATTACCAGCCCATGTATGTAACATGCCCCTGATTATGAGCACTCTTTTCCCATTGTCTTGATTATGCACTCTATTAAAGTTCAGTCATGTCTTTTCCTTTGCTGGGTTACCCATTTATGTCAGTAGTGTTTTGTTTTTACATTTTAATATTCATGCTGAGTTCAATTAGTTTATGGTGTTTGTTTTGATCATTTTTACTAAATTGATCTGTACTTGCTGCCAACATTTCTTGTCCATGTGACTTAATAATAATAACAATAACAACAACAACAACAACAATATTATTATTATTATTATTATTATTATTATTATTATTATTATTATTATTAATAATAATAATAATAATAATAATAATAATAATATTAATAATAATAATAATAATAATAATAATACACATATCCTACCTAAATGCATATGACTGCCATTCATACTGTATATTTTGGTAGGGGTTTGATTATCTTTAGCCTGTTCTGTTCTTAAGATAACTGCGATCATATCATTTTAAGTCTGTGGTACAGTTCTTGACATTTCTTTTCTTATGCATTGCTTGGCAATAATAAATGTGAAAAAAAAAATACAACACTCTGATTGGGATAACCTTGTGTAATAATGAATTAATTTTATAGGTATTGTGTTTGAGTATTAATTTGACCAATTGAAAAATACCATGGTCAAATATTCAAGTTTCAAGTTTTATAATGGAACATTATTCCCACCAATGTCATTATTACTGTAATCAGGGTGGAAGTACAAAACGTGTGCACATTTTTTCTCGTTTTTTTTTTTTTTTTGTCTGGCTGGTGTACATTAATTGAGTGACCAACATAGTCAGGAAACACAGAGGTGAATCATGTACAGGGATCCCTCGATACCTCTCGCTTGAATTCATGCGGCTTCAGTGCATCGCATTTTTTTTTTTTTAAATATTCATCGAATTAAAAAAAAAAAAAAAATAACGTAATTAAGGAAGAATAGGGGAAAAAGTTAAGGAAAATGCTGCAAAACAAGGCTGATTATGCAAAAAAATTGTGAGATGCACATTGGAGTGCGTGCACATGCATCTGTGTCTGTATGTGTGTGTATTTATATTTTATTTACATCTTATGCATTATTCTTTAATGTGTAATTGTTATTATAAACATTTATAGCATTGACTATGTATCTATTGATATTATATACACATATACATGTACAGTACGTATACGTCAGTCTGGGGGGGGGGGGGGGGATCCTACTTCGTGGAATTTGGTGGTCGCGGGGAGATCTAGGTCCCAATTAACTGTGGAAAGTGAGGAATCCCTGTATTTATTTCCTCCAGGCCTGAAATTGGACAAGTCCTTAAAGGAGCCTCGCTACACTTATAAGTCCAGTCTTGATTACCTATCAATAATATCGAGAGCATCACATGTTAGCGGTGGCGATAACTATACATTATTCACAATTATTTGTGGCTAAACTAAATTACCACAGCAGTATTAATTCACAAAGAAAGTATCCTTAACTTTTCAAACAATGTTTGCTCTTTTCTCTCGAATTTTTTTTCTGAGTGTGCAGCACATCTACCGAGCCAATTCTGATTACAACTGATGGTAAATAAATATAGACCTTAAACTTTGACCTATAATAATGAATATCTTGGTCAGTGTGTATCTTCAGTCACATACGTTCTATAAATTATACCGAACTCTTAACATTTGCACCAAGCTTGTCAAGTGTTGTTTTATTTGCTCTTTGGCTTTGAAGTTGCATTTACTACTCTTTATACCTGTACACTGTTCGCTTGACCTCTTACATGTTTGTTGAATACAGTTAGATTTTCCCTTTTGTTTTATCTCCCATTTTTATAAACAAGCCCTGAAATTGAGTCCTAATCGCAGTATTGTGACACTGATAAACATGAGTGTCTCTCCATGCCTGGTGCAACCTTTTGTCTTTTCAGGAAGGCATAGCCATCCATCCATCCATTCACCCATTATTTATACTGCTTATCTGTCAGGGTTGTAGAAAACTGGAGCCAACCTCAGCTGACTTCTGGCAAAAGACAGGGTACACCCTGAACAGGTCATCAAACAATTGCAGGGCTAATGCAGACCTGGACAATTTTTCACACTAATGGGCGGATAACAATACAGTGGTACCTCACTTTACGAAATTAATCCGTTCCAGCGCCTTTTTCGTAACCTGCATTTTTTGTAAATTGAACCGCATTTTACATGTAAAACCTGTTATTTGTTCCAAGGCTCCCAATACTACCATATAAACCCTTTTAAAGCATACCTTTAAGACCTCCTTCTGCTTCAAGATCGTGCCAGTGGTAGACAGGTTTGGCCATATTCCTTTGCGATATCACTCGAGCCCGTTTTTTCTTCTCACTCACACCAGAAATCACACATGTGTGTGTGTGTGTGTGTGTGTGTGTGTGTGTGTGAGTGCGTGTGTGTGTGTGTGTGTGTGTGTGTGTGTGTGTGTGTGTGCACGCGTGTGTTGACCATGTCTTCTTAGCAGAGTTATAATCTTACAAATGTTTATGTAATGTTAAAACAACAGTAACTGTAACAGTAACAGTCCTTTACACGAAAAGCATCATGGTAGATGTTGCTCCATAATAGCCAATGGGAGGTAGCTGTGTCATCCCTTCTAGCCAATGGGAGGCCAGCGGGGTGGGATGTTTTAACATCATTGATGGGAGAACAGCTCGTGCATTGTTTGAATGGCGTATTTTAATATTTGAATGGCATGTTTGAATGTTTGATTGACGCGATTGAATTTTTAAGATGGCGCTTTCGTAATGTGAACTTATTTCATATCCAGAGACAAAAATTTTCGGAAAATGCATTTCGTAACCTGCATTTTTCGCTTGGTGAGACTTTTGTAAAGTGAGGTACCACTGTAGTTAGTTAAATGCATGCAAGTCAGTCAAATGTAGAAGGAAACTAGGAATCCCAGAGAAAATCCATGGAAAAACATCAGAGGAGGAATACCCACTTTATACAAAATGGGCCAACTTTGCTGCCAAATTTGAGCCGAGAAACTTCTTGCTGTGAGGCGACAGTGCTAATCTGTACACCTCCATACCACAGAGTTGAAATGACACAGCAAGATAACGTTTAACATTAGAGAAATAAATTGTGCTGCAGAGTTGGTGTCACAAAAAAAGTGCTGGAGATTCAACTACACAGTTATGAAAGCATGTTCCTGGGTAAAACAGAGATAATTTATAATTATGCTTAGAGATAGTTCAACTCTGTATGTCAGAGTTTGTTAGTAGTGTTTTTACATTCCTTAATATTATGTTGGTGTTCATTCAGGGAATGTAAGGCTATTTGTTTGAACTGGGAATTATTATGATCAGAGTTCAGATAAAAGAAAATCTTACACGTTCAAGAAGATAATTGGGATTGGACCTGTGTTACTCTCAGAGGTTTTATTATATTCTTCTCCTCAAACACAGCGAAGTCTATATCCTGTTTATACCACAGATGCCACACTAATTTTAATTAATGGAGTGTATAATTTCCATGTTTTGATGTTATTTACATTCTATTGACGTAAATGATATGCAGGAAGCTGATTATAATGTGGGTTTTTTTTTTCTCTTTCCCAAGTGGACATTACTCAATTCCCTCACCCTGGACAGCACCCCAATCCAGCTTACACACACACACACACACACACACACACACACACACACACACACTTGTAAATAGGTTGAGTCACCCTTGCCAACATACTCTTGAAATGAACTCTCTGAGTGTTGATTTAATACTATAGAATTTGCTGTGTATATGCCGTTCATGTGCTATCAGTCTCCATGCTGTCAACGTCGAGTCAGTCTTGCTCAATCAATGTGCCTTTAATACTAACTTTCATCATTGACTTATTTGCTTCATAATCACAGTGCTATAGATAATATTTTTCATAATAACTTCCAACCTGAATTTCCATATCCCTTAAAGCTGTGCTACAATTAATAAATAATCTTTCTGGAATGCAGATACTGATGTCAGCAACACATTGCTTGCATATGCAGTCCTTGCAAACATTACTCATTAACAAACCTCATAGTATATCTCAAAGCAAAAGCATATATCTGGCACAATATCACGCCTTTCAATGCTTTTAATTAAGCTCTATGAATTGAAAAATATTGGCAGTAGGCATATTTAATTACCCTACATGTTATATCATAGACCTTTTCAGCACAACTGCTTCTAACTGTTGGCGTATCATGTATGTCTGCAAACCCAACCCAGAATCACAGTTAGTGCACTTATCTACACAGAGAGTGTGTGCACCAGCATTTAAATGCATTAAAGTAAAACCCTTATCTATATGCAAATTAGGAGCGATCAGCTTCAATAAATAATAGACAGTCTCACCAAACATGCGGGTGAGCTTGCATGAATTACAGCATTCAGCCTGTTGACAACTAACAATATATTGGACCCTTGGGTGTAGCCAGCTAATGTGTGCTTTGTGCGATAGGTTTCAATATGGTTCAAAGGCTTTCCATATATATATATATATATATTTTTTTTTTTTTTTTTTTTTTACGTAATCATGAGAGTAAGCCTCACAAATGGTAGGGAAAGAATATCGATATAACTGGCCATTAGACACTGATACAGATATAAAAGAAAGCGAGCATATATTTTAGAAATAATTTGGTGTTTTTGTTGAGAGCAAGCTTAATCAATGGGTTTCAGACCACCAATTAAGTTTTGCACGAAGTGCTGTCATTACGGCAGTAGGGAATACTGTAATTAAAGAAGAGTCCAGAATACTTGCAGTGTTTTAATATATTGGTGAAAAGGAAATTGGTTGTTGAACCCTGAGTTAGTTCTGAACACATGAAACTATGCTTTAGTTCACTGCAGGATGCACCTACCAGAGCAGACCCAGGTCTTGCAGAAACTGTGTATTTTATAGAGAAGGACTCTTACATGTATCTTTCAATTTAGCATTATTGGGGAACCCTTATTTTTGATTACTTAATCTAAAAATATTGTCTGAGAAAACCACTCAAGTTATCCTTTTCATTAATCACTTGAATCAAAAGATTGTTTTGAAGTTCACAACTGCCTTTAAACTCGTCAATCCCTTTAATTACGCTGATAAGTCTAGTGTAAGGAGCATAATGGGTTAATGTCTAGTATATAATATATTTAAAAGTGATGTCTTATATTTTGACAAGGTAAAGTCCGTGGGCTTTTTACACCCAAGCCAAGTGGCTCATCAGGCCGGTGCTTATCCCCGGTTTCTGTAGAATAAAGCAACCAGGAGTTCAACTCCTCCTGGATGGGACGCTAGTCCATCGCAGGTTACCTTCCCAGTATATTTTACTGGTACCCATTTATACTGCTGGGTGAACAGAGGCACACTTGTGGTTAAGACCTTGCCCAGGGGTCTTAGCACAGTGGGGGTTTAACTGGGATTCGAACACCTAACCTCCCAATCATGAGCCCAGCACCCTAACCACTACACCACCGACCCCACAAACATGCTGTACATTTTAGTCCAATCACACTTGACAGTAATATACAGACGCTCCCCGACTTACGTTTTTAATTGGTTCCAGACGGCCGAACGTCAGTTGAAAGTGAACGTAAGTTGTTACAGTGACCTGTGACGTTCATACTTTACTATACATCCATAAGTACCATTACCGTATCTCATAAAACACCCCTAAATCAATTATTATAAACATAACATTGTAAAATAATATCAAATATATCAAATAATATCAACATTAATTTCAAATAAGTCACTTGTTTATACTGAGTCACTTACAATATGTACCAGAAGTCCGGTCTTTCAAGTACACAAGGGTGCTGTTGAACTCGTTTATAACACAGCGTGCACTGATGTGAATCACGGAGCGGCGAGTTCTCTTTCCTGGATTCAGGTTTTCATTCATTTTACAACTCTCTTTGCTTAACTGAGTATGCATGGTAGACCGCGTCGATCCAAGCAGATTTTTTAATTCATCTCTGCGTATGAGACTTGTACCCGTGCAAGTAGGCTTATACTTCTGACCAACCATATTTGCTTAGGATTACAAAAGATCAACGATCAAAGATACATTTCTGCGATGAATAGAAGAATTCAGTAAACTGCTATAATTATATATATATATATATATATATATATATATATATATATATAGGATTTTCTGAGTAGATCCTTCCGTAGGAGAGTGCTAAATACTATATATATAAAATTATTTATATATAACTGAACTGGGAAGGAGGGGCACTCAGTCTGTCGTTTGTAAACAATGGGCGCAGCGTCATTACGTCATTGCGTCATTACGTCAGCGTCCTACGTTGGTACGTCAAAACTCAAAATTTGACTTTTTTGGGGGGGGAAAAAAAACATAAAATCGAAAAAACGTAAAGCGGATGAAGTCAGGGAGCGTCTGTATACAGTGTTGATTTACTTTTTTTAGGTTGTTTTTTTTTTTTTATTGGAGAAATAAAAATTGAAACATTGATACAAATCTTCTGGGTTTTAATTTAACAGTGGAATTTTACTGTGGTTGATTATGCGAGAACTCACAATAGATAAGGCTGTATATTAATACTTTTGTCATTTTTAACATCTGGCAATCAATTATATTTGACCTAAATATGAAAATAAATAAATTGTCCCACCCAGAATTTTTTAGTTATAATTTTTATTTACTCTTTTGTTTGGCTTTTTCTCTGCTTGATTTATTTTAATCTCTTCATTACTTAACGTAATCTGGGTAACACTATAAAGAGATACAGTATACAGTACCATTCCAGGATATTACCAGTGTTGTGCAATCAGCAGCAGTTCAGCTCTTAGGCCCATGGTGAACTGATCAGGTTGTGAATTCAAATAACATTTCCTTTAACTTTGGCAAAATAGAAAATTGGAAAATATGCTGTTGTATGTCTATATGTCTATTGTGGTAGAAAGGTTGAAAAAACACAAACAAATATTTCATTATTTATTTGTATTAACTGTGTTGAAGACCACTATAAAGTTAATGTGCAGACAATACGGCAAACATGAATAGTGCAGGAATAAAGAGGACATTTGCATTTAAATTAGTGCAAGTTCTAGAAATGCTATTGAACACACAAATATGTTGTAATGTTATGTAAAGAAAAACAGAAGGAACTGATGAAAGCCCTTTAATGATATAGAAGAAGAAAAAAAGCAAATGGATGAGACTCCTTTTACAGACATGCGGTTTTAGCTGGCCCTTGAGAAAAAAGACAGAGCTCTCCAATATACCTTGTCCTTCCTTTTCACTTTCTTGGCAAAGTATAGGCTTTCATTCTACTCCATCATCCCTGTTTTTTTTGTTTGTTTGTTTTTCTTTCTTTTTTTCTGTTTGTTTCTTTGTTTGTTTGTGTTTTTTTGTACTTTATATAATTTTAATTCTTTATAATAAAGATAGAGATACAATCCTGACTGTGTGCAAAATCACTCACTATTCACTATATAGTGCATTATACCGTGATTTTACTATTAATTAATGCTGTCTGAATATAGAATGAAAAGTAAATAGTGCACTTAGTGTATCGCATCACGCCTCACAAAAGGGAGAGAGAGAGTGTGTGTGTGTGTGAGAGAGAGAGAGAGAGAGAGAGAGAGAGAGAGAGAGAGAGAGAGAGAGAGAGAGAGAGAGAGAGAGAGAGAGCATTAGCCTGTCCTATAAATGTAAGTTATTTTGGGTTCAACATACATTTTTAAAAAACATTAAGCCAAAATGTACAACACATTTAAAAATACAGTCAAATACAATTAAAAATAGTTATAAAGAAGACAGTAAAAAATAAAAATAGGGCAAAATGGGGTAAGAAATAAAAAAATGTTTCAATAAACGTCTTAATAAAATGTATTAAAGTTACAGTGCTTTGAATGAATTGATCTTAAGCCTCAGATTTAATGCAAGGCAGCAGCAGCAGCAAGTCATCAGCTTCCAACAGCGCACATAAATAGTGTCGGAAAGCATTTTAACAGTTTTGAGCTCACCATGTAATGTAGTCCCCTACATGTAATACACTGTATAGTAAACAGGGAATAGTTAATGATTGAACAATTTCAGACCCGGGAATTAACTGCTCCTTTTAGTTTGCATTTTTATCTAATTCCTAATACTAGTAGTTTCAAGTTGGACCTCATGCAGCACATGGCTAAAAAGGAAATTAAAGTGAAAAGCTTGCATGCATAATTTGTCTGTGTCTTTTGTGAAAATTCTGTTAAATCTTGATGTTTCTTGCAGAGAATAAAAGAGAGCAATAATATCTACAATTAATTAAGTAATATCTATAAGTGCACACTAGTTTTAATGTATGTAAACATATATGTATGAATTGTAGAGGTGTATAGTTTTATTTTATTCAGAGGTTCACTAATTCATATCAAAAAGTTTTTGGTCTGAATATCTGTATACTCTTATTATTGCCATTAACTTGCCTTGTATGAACTGATGGATTCTCATTCTATTCTCATGATTTCATGCACCCTCAAGAGGGGAACTGCAGTATAACAATTAAATAGTGAAAGAAAAGTGCAGGGAATCAGGAAACTCACATTATAATTATGACACTGAAAAAATGCACCACATATTATGCAGGATGATAATCAAGATCTAATCTAATCTCTAGATCTTGGTAAAGTCTTGTACTTATGCGTAATTTGTGAAGACAAAATTGCTAAGAATTAAAACCGAGCATACAACACCACTATTTCTGATGCCAGGCATTGTCTGCTTAGCCCAGAGGTGGATTGGAAATGAGTTATTGTGAAAATAATTGGACATAAAGAAATTTTGAACCTCTCGACACTTCACTAGTAAATCTGGTCAAAAAACAAGTTTAAAATAAAGTAAAGAAAACTCACCGGCTCCATTGACGGTGTCGGGAAATTTCGGCATCAAGAACCAGAATTGTCAATTCTGTACCGGCAACAAAAGACAACCTAACAAAAAAGAACTGCAGCATTTAAAAAAGATTTCAATCACATCTTAAGAAACAGTGTAGCAAAGAAACAAAATTTAAAAACA
>CM045744.1:33258975-33268975 GCA_024760905.1 Plotosus lineatus | reverse complement strand
TGATCTGAAGCAAGTCAACACAGATTAAAGTGAAACATAATCAAGGTGAGTTTTGCTGCTTTTCTTTTTTTTTTTTTTTTAAAGAGGTAAAGATATGTAGCTGAAAGCATTCACCACAGTAGGAGACGGCCTTTTAAGAATTTGAAGAAGGAAAAAAAAATGCTTGAGCAAAGAAACTTGAATTGTAATTTTTATGTATAACCAAGGGCGTTGGCTGGTCTGACCGTGATGGGGGTGGGGGGGTGGGGGGTGGACATCTCGGTTGACCGAAACTCGAGTCTCAGGGGCTATAGGCCTAAGCCTTAAAGGGGAAATGAAACGTCGACAAAATAAGTTGTCGGTAGCTTAAGTATAGTTTATTGAAGCGATTGAGGCTTAAATTTTATATCATAAATAAATCATTGCACACACAGCGGTTTTGTTTTATGTGCTTGTCATATAAGTTATCGAACCGAAAGCTGCCATTGCTAAGTGCCCGCCTACACAAAGTTACCATGACGTCACTGAGTTGGTACAAAGTACCACATGAAATATAGTACATGCATATCACAGCATATTATAGGATATAAACAACACGGAATCTCACGCCAACAACACGCACAGTTTTTCAGCAGAAGACGATTCATCTATTACTCTCAGAAGACGAAACAAATATTATAGTTCAACCAAAAACATTCTCAAATATATTTCAAACTACATCTGCAAGTACATGTTCTCAATACATTTACAAATTGAGCTAAAGTTATTTATCTATTCAAAGGCACAAACAAATATTAATACATGTTTACAGCACAAAGACATACAATTCATTTTATAAAAGTACTGAGCATTAGGCTGCAGATCCAGGCTGGATGGCTGATGATTATTTTAGCCATTCATTCTCTGTGCGTCAATGTTTGTGTTCTAACACATTTGCAGGAGTTGGAGGCGGTGCTAACAAACTCTGCTTTATTCTCACACTCGCACTTTGTCTGATTGACAGTGTTCGGCTATTATTGCTTATTGATAATATGTGAGGTAGGCGAAAGTAGGTACGTACTTGTCGATGATTGTAGATTGGTCAGCTCGGGCTTGCACATCGCAGTGCCCGTTACACGCTAACTTTCGGTTTACTTCCTGACTCTAGTCATGTGGAACTGATCTCCGACTTTCTCTTCAATAACAGTCATTAGGTTTATTGATAAGATTGTGAATACACAATTTCTTGTCCAGCGGAACTCAACTCCTGCTGTGGGGGGGGGTGCACATGCACCCTGTGCACCCCCTCAGCCTACGCCCTTGATAACTAAAAAGAAATATAATGTACGATCAAAGAAGGTGCCGTACATTGGGGTGGTAAAACTATGCAGGCAAGCACATTGTAGCTGACTGAGAATTTTTTTTTTTTTTTTTTTTTTGTGTTCTTTCTGTACTGTCTTATCACAGTCCAAAGACATACAGATCAGTTCACCTGGCAAGACCACCCAGAGCCATCCCATTGATAGTTTAGTGCTTGTGTGCTAAACTGGCTACCAACAATAAACACAGTCGTAGCTCTACTTACGAAATTAATACGAGAGTGAGCTCGTAAGTGGAAACGTCCATTAGATGAAACAAAAATGCCCATCGGAAACAATAGAGAACCAATTAATCCGTTCCAACCTCCTCCCAAACTCATAACCTGACACAAACATGTGTTTTTGACGTAATATATTTAAGATAAAGATGTAACAATAAACATCACAATAATAACACATGTACAGTAACATTAATACTGTAATTAACAATAAATAATAAAATAAGAACAGTGGAATGGTGACCAGCTTTATAAGCGTGATTGCACATCCTCTAAACTAGATGGCAGTGGCAATCTCACTGCCATCTAGTGTAGCGAATGCGCAATCACACTTATAAAGCTGGCAGTGGTGTTTTCTATGGTGTAGTGAAAAAGCACTGAGCAAATGACATGAAGTACAGTAAACACTATTTTCAGTCGCACGCGGTGCACTGGGGGTGGGGGGGCTGGATGTTTTTTTTTTTTTTTTTTTTTTTTTCTTTTCTTCCTAGAGGGGGATCACAGAAAATTATTGAGAAGCACTGCACAAGACGTTCTCGGAGCACAAAGGAATGCATGCGGAAGTAATACAAGGCTAATCAACTCGGAAAAGCCATTTCCCCAGCAGAGCTCCCAAGTGAAAAATTTATTCGTTGGTTGGAGCAGATTTTTGGTGGGATTGAAGCTCGTATCATGGAAAATTTGTTTGGAGGGACACTTGTAAGTTGAGGTACCACTATATAGATGATTATTCATTCATTCATTCATTCATTTTCTGGACTGCTTAATCCTAATTATAGGGGTCGGTGGCGCGGTGGTTAGGGTGCTGTGCTCAAGATCAGGAGGTTGTGAGTTCGAATCCCACTGAGACCCCCACTGTGCTAAGACCCCTGGGCAAGGTCTCAACCATAAGTGTGCCTCTGTTCACCCAGCAGCATAAATGGGTACCAGTAAAAGTATACTGGGAAGATAACCTGCGATGGACTAGCGTCCCATCCAGGGGAAGTTGGACTCCTGGTTGCTTCACGCTATGAAAACCGGGGATAAGCACCGGCCTGATGAGCAAGGAGGCTTGGGTGTAAAAACCCAACAGACTTTACCTACCTTAATCCTAATTAGGGTTGCGGGAGGCCTGGCGCCCATCTCAGGTGACTCCGATTGAGGGAGGGATACACTCTGGACAGCTTGCTTGGGCATCTCAGTGCCAACACTCACACAAACATCCATATTCTCATTCATACCTATGGCTACCTACTGTGCATGTTTTTGGACTGTGGGATATAACGCACACAAGCAAAGGGACAACATGCAAACTCTGCACAGAAACGCCCAAGGCTGGGAATCAAACCCAGGACCTTCTTGCTGTGAGGCAGACATGCTGATCACTACACTGCCCCTTATGATAATGTTGATTATTATGACAATTATTAAATGAACCATGAACATGAAAATAAGTGTAAATACTTGCTCCTTTCTGTGTTATACATGAAATAGACTGTTCAGGAGATACCACACCTCTCACTCAAAGACAGCTTGGCTCTAATGTTCCCTGTGTCTCAGTAAAAGTGGTATAGATATTGGAAAGATCAAAATAGTGATAGCTCAGTTTTTATTAAATTGCACACCATTTTAATATCAGATTATTTCGTATTGTAGTTTTTGATACGATGTTTGAAACACGTATTTTTTTTTTTTTTTGTATTTCTGTTTCATAATAGTACATTTATCTCCCATTCACTGTCAACCCAGAGAAACTTATAATGCAAAAGACCTGATTTAACTTAAACCAATGACTGTAAACAAATAAACAAAACACTGTGAAGGTCTTTGGTTTAAGTTGTTTGCCTAGTGAAGACGCTTCTGTGTGAAGTTTTCATGGTCTCCCAATGTTGGCATGGGTTTAATGTGGATACTCATGTTACCTTCTGGTTGGCCGTGGTGGCCTGGTGGTAAAGGTGCTGGAGAGCTGATCCTAAGGTTGGGGGTTCGAGTCCCACTTTCCACAAGGTTGTCACTGTCCCGTCCCTCCGCCCCGCCCCGAGCAGCTAACTGGGTTATCAAAGGCCGGCCATGTCTCTCACTGTGTGTGGTGAGAGGTTCATGTAAAAGAACCATTGCTGACGTGTTTCTGCCGCTTGCTAAGGGTTGTGTCAGGAAGGGCATCTGACCTAAACATGCGAATCAGATGATTTGCTGTGGCGACCCCTGAAAAAGGGAAAAAGACAACGACTCATGTTACCTTCCACAGTTAAAGGGCATTCACGTGAGGTGATTTGGCTGTTCTGTACTTACCCCCAAGTTAAAGTCTGAATGGTTATGTCTGTGCTTGCCTTGCCATTGATGGGTAATCTGTTCAGGGTGTACACTGCCTTTGCCCGGAATTGATTGGGATGGACTCCAGCTTCCGTGCTGCCATGATAAAGGTGTTTGAAAAATAACTAAATAATGGACACTTATATGGGGACCATATGGGCACTATAGTAACTTTAGTAAAGAGTGAAGCAACCATAGGTCTTGTGCCTCTGCTGTAATTCAGACTGGTGTTTTTAAAGTATTTTGGTTTAAAATTCATTCAAAGACATATTACACAATAACATCGCACAGCAGGAGCTCGAACTTGTGACCTTTGGATCAGTCACCCAGCACCCTTGGTCTACCACTACCTTTAAGAAGTGGTGTAGTTACTGTAGATTTATTTCTCATATTATATATATATATAAAATTATAGCAGTTGACTGAATTCTTCTATTTATCGCAAACTTATCTTTGATCTCTTTTTCTTTTTAAGAGACTTGACAGCACACTGAAGGTGTTTAAGTGTAGTAATGCATTGTGTACTTGTGGCCTTATGGTGTTAATTCTCCCAAATGGAGTGCAGTTTCCAGTTCTGGGTTTGTCGATCGATTTTGCTTCTTGATGAGACAAAGCCTTTTGGGAGCTGGTTTTACAGAAATACATGCTGCGAGCTCACTTGTTAGTGAGTAACTGTGTGTGTGTGTGTGTGTGTGTGTGTGTGTGTGTGTGTGTGTGTGTGTGTGTGTAAAAATCCAGTGGCAGGTGTGTGTTGTCTCCACCTCTTTTCTTCTTGATTATTGGCCAAGGACATTTACCCCTCACACCTTTATTCATCTCCTCTCTCACAGTACATCTTCAAATCTTCACTCTTCACCAAGACCAATATAATTCTGCAGCCCTAAAAAAAAAAAAAAACAGTAATGCTGAGAGGATCATCATCTTTAATCACATGAACATACACACACACACACACACACACACACACACACACACACACACACACACACACAAAAATCAATAAAACATTGAAAACCTTACCATTCCTTTCTTCCTTTTGGCTTTTCCCTTTTTTTTTCTCCAGGGGTCACCACAGCGAATCATCCTATTTACATCTTTGATTTGGTGTAGGTTTTATATGGGATGCCCTTCCTGTCATATCCTTTATAGCAAGGGACAGAAACACGCTGACGGATTTGCAGCTACTCTTTACTACAGTCAGCAATGGTTCTTTTACATGAACCTCTCACCAAAGACAGTGAGAGACATGGCCAGTGGGGGTGATAGACCATCACTGACTGTGAGTACTTGACACTGGACTTCAGGCATTTTGGCATTTCCTTCTCCCCAGTCTTCCTCCAGACTCTGGCACCTTGATTTCCGAATGACATGCAAAATTTGCTTTCATCCCAAAAAAGTACTTTGGACCACTGAGCAACAGTCCAGTGCTGCTTCTCTGTAGTCCAGGTCAGGCGCTTCTGCCGCTGTTTCTGGTTCAAAAGTGGCTTGATCTGGGGAATGCGGCACCTGTAGCCCAGTCCACTGCTTCCACAGGTCCCCCAAGGTCTGGAATCGGCCCTTCTCCACAATCTTCCTCAGGGTCCGGTCACCTCTTCTGGTTCTGCAGCGTTTTCTGCCACACTTTTTCCTTCCCACAGACGTCCCACTGAGGTGGCTTGATACAGCACTCTGGGAACAGCCTATTCACTCAGAGATTTCTTTCTGTGTCTTACCCTCTTGCTTGAGGGTGTCAATGATGGCCTTCTGGACAGCAGTCAGGTCGGCAGTCTTACCCATGATTGCGGTTTTGAGTAATGAACCAGACTGGGAGTTTTTAAAAGCCTCAGGAATCTTTTGCAGGTGTTTAGAGTTAATTGGTTGATTCAGATGATTAGGTTAATAGCTCGTTTAGACTACCTTTTCATCATATGCTAATTTTTTGAGATAGGAATTTTGGGTTTTCATGAGCTGTATGCCAAAATCATCAGTATTAAAACAATAAAAGACCTGAAATATTTCAGTTGGTGTGCAATGAATATAAAATATATGAAAGTTAAATTTTTATCAGTACATTACAGAAAATAATGAACTTTGTCACAATATGCTAATTTTTTGAGAAGGACGAGGACACATATATATATATATATATATATATATATATATATATATATATATATATATGTGTGTGTGTGTGTGTCTGTGTGTGTGTGTGTGTGTGTGTGTGTGTGTGTGTGTGTGTGTTGAAACTTCATCACTGTGTTCAGGAAACTCCGTGGTTTGGGGAGTAAAAGGATCATGACCATGGTGCTACTACATACACAACTACGACTGAGACTAAATTTTAGTGGAACTGAATGTCGAAGCAAGCGGATGCAATCGACATACTGTATACGAGTTACACGGTTATGCAATCTCAGCATCGTAGACACGAGTGATCGTTTTCTTCCATGCTCATGAGGTACGATAGAGACTATAATGGACATTCACATATTTGAATGCAACCTCGTGTCACATGATACACCAACATGCACAGTTTGATTATTTGTATGAAAGGGACAATGACAGGACTAGCATATTAACATTAAACCACAACCACATCTTGCTGCTCGAAAGCATGCAGATAATTTCTCCCCCCAAAATTTCCATCACCAGAGGCTCTGTGTTAAGCACTCCAGGAAATTCATATTAATTTAAGATGCGTGACAGTTATATCATAATGATCAAAACAAGCATTTCAAAATATTTTTCCCCAGAAAGGAGCTCAATAACAAATATGCAGTCTTTCAGTACATATTAGGGTGCCAAAAAAAAGTTTCCAATTTTTATTGTCCCACACCTAAATGTGTTGATGATATGAAAAACAGCGCCAAAGTTTGGCTGTATTATAATAATTTTTACCGGTAACTCAATCATCACAAAGTTACAAAATTAGGTGTAATACAGACGCTCCCCAATTTACAATCATCCGTTTTATGTTGTTTCGATTTTACGTTTTTTTTTTTTTTTCAAAAAGTCAAAAAGTTGTTTTTCAAAAAAAAAAAGTCAAATTTTGAGTTTAGACGTACCTACAAAGTACGCTGACGTAATGACGCAATGACGCTGCGTCCATTGTTTACAAGCTACAGACTGAGTGTATATACATATATAAAAAAATAAAAATAAAAATAAAAGGACATAAAGACTTTCTATTGAAACTTAATTTATCACTACAGATCTCTTTCGAGGGGTGGTGAAACCATCCTCTCTCTTCAGGTGATTACAGAAGAATCTTCACCCTTGTGCACTTGAAAGACCGGAAGTCTGTATAACCCACAGCAAGTACACTACTTTTGCAAGTACACTACTTTCGGTATTGATCGCTTCACATATTGTAAGCGTTGATTGACTGTTTTCAGCTTCATATAAAGTGACTTGGTATAAATAAGATTATTTGAAATTAATGTTGATATTATTTGATATATTTGATATTATGTTACAATGTTATGTTTATAATAATTGATTTAGGGGTGTTTTATGAGATACGGTAATGGTATTTATGGATCTATAGTACAGTATGAGTGTCATAGTTCATACCGCACTGTAACAACTTGCATTCACTTTCAACTTACGTTCGGCTGGGCAGTGGTGGTCTAGTGGTATAGGGCGCTGGATCGCTGATCCAAAAGGTTGTGGGTTCGAGTCCCACTCTACCACAAGGTTGTTACTGTCCCCCCCAGTGCAGCTAACTGGGTTATCAAAGGCGGGCCATGTCTGTCACTGTCTGTGGTGAGAGGCATGTAAAAGAACCATTGCTGACTTTCGTAAAGAGTAGGCTGCAAAGTCGTCAGTGTGTTTCTGTCCCTTGCTAAAAGGGTTGTGACAGGAAGGGTATCCGACGTAAAAACCTCTGCCAAATCAAACGTGCGAATCAGATGATTTGCTGTGGCGACTCCCGAGTAAAAGGGAAAAAGCCGAAAGGAAGACAGACAGACAGTACAGTATGAGTGTCATAGTTCATACCGCACTGTAACAACTTGCATTCACTTTCAACTTACGTTCGGCCATCCGGAACCAATTAAAAATGTAAGTCGGGGAGCGTCTGAATTCCGCAAATGTCCTAAATGGTCATCTAATGTTAAATTTAACATAAAAATATAAAACATCAGAAATTATCAAAAGTATACTTTTCCTTTTGGCATTTTCCTTTTCTTGGGGTCGCCACAGCAAGTCTGTGATTCACATGTTTGATTTGGTATAGGTTTTTACATCGGATGCCCTGTATGACACAACCCTTTAGCAAAGGGCAGAACCACGCTGATAGATATACTCTTTACAAAAATCAGCATTTGTTCTTTTTCATGAACCTCTCACCACACACAGTGAGAGACATGGCCAGCCTTTGCTAACCCAGTTAGCTGCACTTGGGGGAGGGGGTGGGGGGACGGACGACAACACCGTGACAACCTTGTGGAGTGTGGGACTCGAACCCCGTCCTTTAGATCAGCGATCCAGCGCACTTTACCTCCAGGCCACCACTGCCCACAAATCATCAAATCAAATCATCAAAAATATAAAACTGCAGAAATCACTTGTTGAAAGTGTACAATATATATATATATATATATAGAGAGAGAGGATTTTCTGAGTAGAGCCTTCCGTAGGAGAGTGCTCAATACGTTTTGGTAGAGCAAATAACAAAAATAAATAAATAAATAAATTCTTCTATAATCACCTGAAGAGAGAGGATGGTTTCACCACCCCCCGAAACAGATCTGTAGTGATAAATGGAGTTTCAATAGAAAGTCTTTGTCCTGTCCTTTTATTTTTGTTTTTTTATATATATATATATATATATAAATATATATATATATATATATATGTATATATATATATATATATATATATATCCCTCCCACACACTCCCTGCACTTTACACACCTTGGACCCAGACCCGAGGTGCTGCTTCGTGCTTGGGTAGCTATGCTTCATTAGGACCGGAATCAGATTGCTCCCAAACTTGGACGTACGAACTGAATGAGTGAGATGTATATATGCACACTTAGTTTTTTGTTTATATGAATAATGCAGCGTGTCCTCACAGTCACTAGTTCTAGTCACTTCAGTAGAGGTGTCTGAAGAAAAGGAAACTGCAGTTTGCCTTGGAGATGACAGAGGTTTGTAAATGTTGGATACTGCACTCAACTGCCACTTTAACTTTCTCACTCCAGTGAACACCCTAAATAAAAAAAGACAAAGAATGCAAAAAAAAAAGGGGGGTGGGGGAGAAATGGAGAGCCGCTTTAACGGCCAACCCTGCAGGCCAAGTGGACTGGAACTCAGCTCACTCATTAAAATTGCCTTGTTTCATACTGTTCATGACACAGTCCTGTTTTCCCCCAACACTCAGATTTAGGATCTTTGCTTTTTGAAACCGATTCTATATCTTTATAAAAAGAGCTATAAAATAAGGAATTCCAGATGTATATCATTTCATGCAACAGAAAAGAAAAGCAACAAAGAGATTTACCTGAAGATGACTGAAGTGCAAAGACATGATTATAAAGAATATCTTCAACTGCTGTAGCATTGCAATTTCTTTCCCTGGAACTGAGAAGACCAAACCAAAATGCAGTTTGCAAATCTTGGAGTGAAAGAACATGAGTGGCAATAGAGTCTTGATTTCCACTCTGCTAAATCCCTTTGAAATGAACTGCAACTCCTACTTCACCCCAGGAAACATGTGATGAGTCTCACCTGTGCCCAGTTTGTGGGCTTTCAAGAAGGCCGGCAACCAGAGAATGAAAGAGAGAGAGCACAGTAAATGGTTCAGCACCAACGGATGTGTATGTGTGTTTAAGTGCTTCCAAAATTTCTCCTGAACTCCTACACTATTACAAATGAGAGTAGGTTTTCCTTTTAATCCAAAAAAAAAAAAAAAAAAAAAAAAACCTTCAATACAACTTTTAAATGGATTTCTTATCAGACTTAAATTATAGACTGTGGAGTGTTCATTCTCTACACTACAGTATGGCTTTGAAGGAGTAGGAATGGTCCTATGTCCATGTTTATTTTTAAAGTAATATTAAAATTTCATTGTAAATACACTGTAATGATTGTGATAGCAATCCGTCCTGGGACCACAGCAGGCCTAGGATAAAAATCTATGCACACTATTATTGGTTTATTGCTTGTTTG
>CM045744.1:33223975-33256475 GCA_024760905.1 Plotosus lineatus | reverse complement strand
AATGGAAATGGTTTGAAGTATAAATAAAGGAAACAAGGTAGACGTCAACAACATTTTAAATAAGCAACTTTATTTGAATGAGAAGATGAGAGCTTTTATAAAAGCATTTCATATTTTCCATTGAAGACCCTTACTGCCTGGCACCTAGGAGAGCGTTCCGGAAAACTCCACAAACAGCAATGATAAAAAAAAGAAAAAAAAAGAAATAGAAAGTGAAAATATGGAGCAATTCCCAAGGGAGAAGTGGGATCATTATTTGCCGAATGTGACAGCGAAAAGAATGGTGCTAAGGAAACACAAGTTTATGGGATGAGGCATATTTCAGCTCTGAAACTGGTTCCAAACAAGGTTATAGGAGCAAATTTTTTCATTAAATGTTCCAAGCAATATGCAGTGGGATGTAATAAGATAGCAATAATGCCCAAAGCAATGCACCTTGGAATGAAGAGTCAGACTACACTACATTTCTGAAAATAATAAAGAAAATAATATGTGAGTTATTATACTGTATTTGACTACATATGACTTGTTTGGTACAAACTAAACACTATATATATATATATATATATATATATATATATATATATATATATATATATATATATATATATGTATATATACACACACACACACACACACACACACACACATATATATATATATATATATAATAATTTGCAATAACAAAAACAATGTCTACACATGCATATATATATATATATATATATATATATATATATATATATATATATATATATATATATATATATATATATATATATACATTATACACACATACACACACATATACATACATACATATATATATATATATATATATATATATATATATATATATATATATAGATATATATTGTGTGCGTGTGTGTAGACATTGTTTTTGTTATTGCAAATTATTATTATTATTATTATTATTATTATTATTATTATTATTATTATCAATGAAAGCATAACAGTACGTTTGACAGAAAGTGGTTAAATTCTCACTATTAAAAGAGAGGGTTGCTCTCTCCCCACCCTCTCCTGAAAGCTTAGAGTTGCCAGGGACACTGAGTGCAGCATTCAACAAGTTATTTTTACATTTACAGCATTTGATATCCAGAGCATTTTACAATTATTATTTTTATACAACTGAGAATCTGAGGTTAAGGGCCTTGCACAAGGGTCTAACAGTGGTGATAGAACTGCTGACCTTCACCCATTTGTTGAACCCAGTGCTTCTCTAATAATGGGGCGCACGATGTGATGCCTGGGGGGGTGGGGGGGTAATGACCCTGGGGAACGTGCGTTTCTGGAATTGTGCACTCGAATTAAGTGTAATTGCACCTCCACTCCACTAGTTGACAGTGGCACTCTCATTGTCACGCTATGGTGTAGCAGTTTTTCACATGGGCAAACGATATGAAGTGCAGGAAACAAACCGTCAAAAAACAACACGGAAAAATTTCTAACAGGAACGAAGAGAAAGGTGGAGAGAGACTTTGATATTCAGACATAAATAAGTTGAATGAGTTTAAATAAGGATGTATTTTTTTTTTTAATTTCAGGCACATTGGTGCGCTTTAAATCTTTTCTATTACAGATGAAAACAACGTTAATGAAGTTTTTCTTTACTGTAAATTGAACTATATTTCTTTCTTTTTGTTTTTAATGTTTATAAAGATACAATGTTATGCAGAGGTGTACCAATAATTGTATAGACAAATAATACGATTTATAGTCGATCGCGTGGCAGTGTGTGTGTGTGTGGGGGGGGGGGGGGGTTATTATTTTTTTTTTTCGCGTGGCAGTGGGGGGGCGCCACAGAAAATAATTGACAAGCACTGCCTTAACCACAAAGCCATCACTGTCCTACTAGACTTGAATTTTTAGACATAGAGCTATCTTCTGGCAAAAAGCAATATACTAGTATGTAAAAAAAAAAATAAATAAATAAATAAAAACCTAAGTAAGACCTAACAATGTATTTCCAAATTTAGTTGAGGTAAGATAAACTTTAGCTAAAGCACTAAGCCTAGCTGTTCAGGAGAGAATTAGTTCACGGGGCATTCATCAAATCCTCGTGGGATATTATCTATCTCCTTCATCCAACACAAAACATGCTCAAAGAGCCATTTAGTGTCTGCTCTTTGAGATTTTTTTCCCCCAGCCTGAGTAGGACCTAACATTATATTTGTTCCAATTCATTTGCTTGCATCAATGGCTGCAGCATGCTGTGCTTTCCTGGCAGTTTTTATTTTCAAATCTGGCAACCTGGGGTGTTGAAATGGTATTGGGTAATGTGCAGTAGGATGGGCTCACGTGCAAAAAGACAGAAGTTCTGTCACGGAACAGAAATTTCAGAGAATAAGTATGCAGGCTGCAACAGTGTTGTCGGAGAAGCTAGTATATCAACAAAGCATATTTAATTTTCCTTGGATAACATTTCATGGTCATTGTATGATTTAAAATGTAAAAACGTAAATAAGGGAGATATTTTACCTTTAACACAGTGGCGTACAGCACAGTGGTAGAGAGATTAGCACATCCGTCTAACAACAAGAAGGTTCTGGTTTCGAGTCCCAGGCTTGGCGAGGGCATTTTAATGAGGAGTTTGCATAGTGGGTTCAATCAGGGTACTCTGGTTTCTTTCCAAGGTCCAAGACATGACTTCTAGGTGTTCAGAATGTTCCCCATTGTTGCCCAGTGGCAACTGAGATAAGATCCAGACTCCAATGATCCAAATAGGATTAAGCGGTTCACAAACAGGTGAGAACACACTGGATATATGTGTTGAAAGAAAATGTGATTGAAAATAAATGAAAATAATGTGATTGAAAATAAAATAAATATATGTGTGTATATGAGTATATATACAAACGCTCCCTGACTTACGTTTTAGTTCGGTTCCGGATGGCCGAACGTAAGCTGAAAAAAAACAAAAACAAAAGCGTAAGTTGTTACTGTATGTTCTAGTGACGTATGACGTTCCTATTGTACTATACATCCATAAATACCATTACCGTATCACATAAAACAGCCCTAAATCAATTATCATAAAAATAACATTGTAAAATAATATCAAATAATATCAACATTAATTTAAAATAAATTAAATTCAAGCAAAATAATTTAAAATAGATAAATTTTAATCAAATTCACTCATCAAATATCAAATACAGTATCAAATATAACCTTTGACATTCTCCACGATGAGATCTTTCTGCTTGTAAATGGTTCCGATGGTCGACGGAGCCATTTGGAAGAAATGTGCAACATTCACATGTTTTTCACCAGCATCGATTTTTTTTGATAATAGCCATCTTCGTTTCTAACGAGATGGCCTGCCGCTTTTTTCTGATTCCCACTATCACTACTAGGCTTACGCTTCTGACTAACTCTGCTTAGGATTACAACAGTCCGCAAAACAGTCAGATAACAGAGACGACGTCTTCACACAAGGGTAACACAAGGGTGAACTGGGAAGAAAGAGGGCACGTTCAGTCTGTCGTTTGTAAACGTCGCGTATTACGTCAACGCACTACGTAATTACGTCTCATACTACAGAAAGCACGCTAAACTCAAAATTTGACTTTTATTTTTTAAAACATAAAATCGAAAAATACGTAAAACGAATGAACGTAAAGCGGGGAGTGTGTGTGTGTGTGTGTGTGTGTATGTGTGTGTATATACAAAATGTGTGTGTTATATATAAAAGCCTTTCGGCTTTTTCCCTTTTACTCAGAGCCGCCACAGCAAATCATCTGATCCGCACGTTTGATTTGGCAGAGGTTTTTACGTCGGATGCCCTTCCTGACACAACCCTTTTAGCAAGGGACAGAAACACGCTGACGACTTTGCAGCTACTCTTTACGAAAGTCAGCAATGGTTCTTTTACATGCCTCTCACCATAGACAGTGATAGACATGGCTCGCCTTTGATAACCCAGTTAGCTGCACTGGGGGGGGGGACAGTGGCAACCTTGTGGAGAGTGGGACTCGAACACCCAACCTTTGGATCAGCGTATACATATATATATATATATATATTATTATTATTATTATTCTACCTGTTCTCGTAATGAGGCTTCCTACTTAAGCATGTGACATATCCAGCATTTTTTTTTACATTTACGTACTCCCAGCATTTTCCAGCAGCCATTTCCCAGCAGCCATTGCACCAGCCAAATAAGTGAATTCATGATCCTATCAGACGATCAATACACCTGGCTCCTGTCACACTGATTCCCTGCATTACATGCGTACTGTATACTGTTTCTGTTGTTTTATTGCTGTGTGGTGTTTATTTATGTATTATTATGTGATTCAGTTTGAGCTCATAGTTTCTATTTGCTTCGATGGTTCTCTGTTGTGTAATCTGGTTTAAAGTTTTCTTAGTTTGACTTTATTTAACTTTGTCCATTTTATGTGTCCTTTAATAAACTCATACAATATATGCTTTACTTTCTGTAAATGTGCCTCGACTCCACAGTGTGGCACACCAATTGTGTTAGTTCGCTTGAAGCCTGAAAGCATGTTATTTATTCACATATCTTGTAGCTAATGACAAATCTGTCCAAATCATCAGTTTCTTTTCCAAATTGTCTGTGGTAATAAGCCCGTGAAATAAAATAAGAACTATAAAATGAGCATTGGGACAGTGCTTAAACTTCTGCTGTGTGGGCTATGTGCCTGTTTGGGCAAGGAAATGTGTATAGGCCAATGGCACTGACTGAATGTTTTGTGAAAGCTCGTGAATAATTCTTAATACATTTCTGGATCTGGATCATGGTCCAGATCGGCTTCAAAACTGCTCCAAATTGTTTTTTTTTTTTCCTTTGGGGGGGGGGGGTTCTTTTTTGGTCTCATACACAACCACTCCACCAAGTTTGATAAAGATCAATAAACTGTTCCTGCTAACAGACAAAACCTTTTTCTAAATTCATGGTCCTGCTCCAGAATTTAAGTGGTCCTTCCCAGGTCCTTTGATAAATTGTTAGAAGCATTTAATAAATTCCTGGATCTGGATCAGGTTCTTGCCGGGCGCACACCCCATCCCTCCACCATGTTTGGTGAAAATCAGCTGAAAGACAAATAAACAATCAATCAATCAAGACACTGGTGAATACATTCATTCACTCATTTTCTCAATCGTTAAATCCTAATTAGGCTCAAGGGGAGGCTGGCGCCCATCTCTGCTGACTCTGGGAGTGGGCAGAGTACACACTGGACAGCTCGCCAGGCCATGGCAGGACAGAAACACGCTGACGGCTATGCAGCCTACTCTTCACAAAAGTCAGCAATGGTTCGTTTACAGCCTCTCACCATAGACAGTGAGAGACATCGCCGGCCTTTGATAATCCCCTACTTGTACCCCTGGCCTTGGGATCAATTATACCGCGCCCTACCACCAGGCTTCCGATGCTCCCTGTTGGATACATAATTCATCAATTCTGCCAAATGTCAAAGGTAGTAAGGCAATGGGAAATTGTTTGTTAAGCATAAAACCTCTGAAGCTTCATTTGAATGCTACAACATGTATCATGATTTCCTCTTGACCAAAGTGGGGCATTCATTATGACATGAAATCACTTTTTTTTTAAAGATATTTCACACTACATTATGTTTTTTGTTCATTCCTGTAAAAATCTAACCAATCGCCTGCTTTTCACAGTTTTTATTCTTTAATTTCAATAAGCCTGTGTCAGGAAAGTTGGTTTTATGTTTATCACAAAGTATACCTCTGAACTCTCATTAACTCTTAAAAAGAAATTAAACCCAAACTTCATAAAATCTTGCATACATAATTTAGGCTCATTATTGAGAGATTGTGGGACGACCACCATGCAAGGACCCCTGGGCAAGGTCTTAACCACAAGTGTTCCTCTGTCCGCCCAGCAGTAAAAATACTGGCAAGGTAACCTGCAGTGGACTAGCATTGCTTTACACCACAAAACTGGGATAATCTCCACCTCTGATGGCTCAGGTATAAAAAGTCCAACAAACTTACTCTACACAGGGGAATGCCGGTGTAAACCAAAAAGTCACATGATCGCCACATTTTCTCCTGTAATGCATAAATATATGGTATTCTTTTCTTTTATATCTTCATATCTGATTTATTGGTTTAATATCCATCTATGTATTGTTGCTGTTACTTCGCGTTATATAAACTGGAGGATTCACTTCTTATTCTCACCGGAACACTTATTTTAGCCACGTCACTGTATTGTAGAACTGGTGAAAAAACATTGGAAGTAAATTTGTCCAAAACAAACAAACGAACAAACAAAAAAACAACCAAACAAACAAACCCTAAGGAAAACCCGTCACGTGATCCCTGTTATACCCCGATAGCCAACCTGTAGATGTTGAATAGTTTACTGCTTGGGTACAATCACTGATCAGACGTTAACCTTTTAAAGTGAACTTATGGAGTATTTTTTCAAGAAAGCAAACCAATGAGTGTTTTTAATGAGGGAATTAAGACGCATTGGGATTGGCCAATACAAACTGAAAATGACATACAGGAGCCTGGTTCAAAGTGGCTTATCATTTAATATAACAACTTAGAATGGCAACTTAAAGAGAAAGAGTAAAAAACAAGCTCTCTGAGTCTAAGCATGGCAGAGAAGGTGGTTGGCAAACCACAAAAACACAAAAAAAAAAACCCAAAAACAAAACAAAAAAAAACAAACTGTGCTATACACTAGATGGCTAAACACACAATTACGAATACTGCACACACATTACACTTTAAGCTTCGACAGTCAATATGAGATGGATGGGTCCTGAAAAAGGAGTGTGAGTATGATTTATTTATAAGAAATGCTTTCTAATACTGCTGTTGCATTATTGTTGTGTGTTGTATGTTTCTAAAGGTTGTGTGGATGTATGGAGCGGGTGATTCTGGAAATATTTTGTGTTGGATGGGAAGTCAAGTTGTACTATTACTATAACTGTGTGACAAATGCTGAAGATTAAAATCTACTCACCAATAAGCGATATATGTTGCAATCTGTCTGAAAATCCAAATAAGGCATTTTTTTAAATGCCAAACTGCTGTGTGAAACACATCCAGATGTAAAGCATTTAAAAACTTCATTTATGAAACATGGGAAAACAGTGCTTAATGAGGAGGCAAAAATGAAGATGTAAATGCTTCAAGTGGGATGAATTTTTATTTTCCAGAGTCAGATGATTGACTCAAGAATATCAAATGAGGAGCCTTGAAGAAAAAAAAAAAAAAAAAAAAAAAGAAAAGTTTCGGAGTGGAAATAAACTAGTCATGAATCAGAGATCTTGCAACAGGGAGGAATGGGCACTCGGAAAAAAAAAAAATAACTGCAGGAGAAATACACCAGTTCTTTCAATGTGTGAGTATGAATGTGTACGCATAAGCATATAGCAAAGAACCATTATTACATGCAATATGCATTGACCAAAATAAGGAATATTATAAAAATGAATATTGCATTTAAAATTTGAGTTTTCATCAAACACAGAGAGTCAGCTTTAGTTTTTTATTATTAATGACAAATATCCACAGGCATAGTAAGCTGCATAAAATGTAAAAGAAAAAATGTTCTGTATTACAGGAAGAAGAATCATGCACGGATCTTAGAAAGTATGGCTTGTGGTGACAGATGATGATGCTATAAACATAAACAGTTATATTTATTTTATCCCAAATGAATAGCATTTGGGTCGACAGGGTAACATAGCCGTTAGTGCGTATGCCTCACAGCAAGAAGGCCTGGGTTCGAGTCCAAGCTCGGGCATTTCTGTGTGCATGTTATCCCCGTGTGCATGTTCTCCTCGTGTTTGTGCGTGTTTCCTTTAGGTACTCTGTTTTCCTCCCAATCCAAAAACATGTACAGTAGGCTAATTACCTGCTCCAAAATCAATCACCCCTCGGTGTGAGTGTGGCCCTGTGATGGCCTGTCGAGCTGTCCAGGGTGTACCTCGCCCAGAGTTTTCTGACATGGTCGCCAGCCTCCACGCACCCCTAATTAGGATTAAGCGGCTTAGAAAATGAAATTATTTCCTCTGCATTTCACCCATCCAAAGTGAGCACATACATCCAAACAGTGAGTGCTCAGAGAGCACTTGGGGATTAGGTGCCTTGCTCAAGGGCACTTCAGCCAATTATATAGAGGTGCTGCTCACTCCCCGGCTGCCACACATTTTTTTCCTGCTGATTCAGGAATCGAACCAGCAACCGTTCAGTTCCAAAGTTGCTTCTCTAACCATTAGGCTACAGCTGCCCTTCAAATGTTCATGTATGGCATCAGCAGTTGCATCAGGGAGATGTGTGCAAGTGCTGAAACAACACTATAACTATCAGGCATGCACAGTGACATGTTGCATTCTTCATTGGCTGTTCCAGCAATGCACTGTTTTGTCCCACTGGCTGGGCCCAATCACTACATATCAGGGTTTAGAAAATCATAGTAGTGTCATGATCAACATATGTTTCATTTAGTCAGGACTAGGCTCAGCAACCCAAAGTACAGTACAGTCAACTGGTGGCACTGAATTCCCAGGTTATCTCATCAATGGGTTCTTTTCCTCTGATGGCTCAAATAGTGAAAGAGTGATTCAAAGTGCATGAGAAATCATTTTCAAACATTAACTGATATGTACCTCACAGTTTTAACATTAACACAACTGAAAGCATGTGAGATGCATTGGAGAAGACTGTATGGCGTGGTTCAATTTTCATATCATCAATTCACAATGTCAGTGTAAAATTAAACCTCACTCACGCCGGAAATAAATGTTGTGATGTTGTTTAAGTTTACAGAAACAGGTCATGGTAATTATATGCTTTAATCAACTGCTTGTCAAATAAAATATTAGAATTCACAAAAGGAACTCAACAAAATATTAGAATGTACTCGAGGAACGCCAACAAAGTATTAGAATTCAAGTTTTTTTTGTTTTGTTCCCCCCTCCATCAGTGTATAATTAGTGTGTTTCTAATTATCTTGAGTAAGTTCATTTCACCACCTTGGAGCCAGAATAGAGAAGAGTTTAGATGCATTTTCCCTCGTCCCTTGGTAGAGGGAAAGATCAGTCTCACAGTGCTAGAGGGTCTGAGAGAACGTGGTGCACTGTGGCATGTGATAAGTGCTTTGACGTAGGAACGTGCAGATCCATTTATTACTTTGTAGGTGAGCATTAGTGTTTAAATCCAATGCGAACAGCTACAGGAAGCCAGTGGATAGATTGCACCAGTGGTGTGGTATGAGAAAATTTGGGAAGATTTGAAAACAAGCCCTGTAGCTGCATTCTGGATCAGCTTCAGGGGTCAAATATCACTCAAAGACCTGCCAGGAGTGAGTTCCAGTCGTTTAAACTTGAGATGACAAGAGGCTGAACAAGTACCTGAGTGGCATTACTGAGAAGAAATTGAGGAATCCTTCGAATGGCAAAGCGGAGAAATCAACATGACCAAGAAAGATTGGTGATATGAGAAGGACAGGCAATTGTCCATGGTTACTCCAAGGCTTTGTGCAGTGCCTGAAGGAAACATCACAGCATTGGTCAAGGAAATTGCATGATTTTTATGTGGTGATAAGCAGGCTGGGATAAACAGCAATTCAGTCATACTGGGATTAAACTTCAGCTGGTGAGCTACCATCTATGAGGAGATACTTACAAGACATGCAGATATCTGGGCAAAAACAGCAGTATCTGAGGGACCAAAAGAGAGAACAAGTCGAGTCTCATCTGCATAACAGTGGTATGAAGACCCATGTGAGGGTAGGGATATAGTATAAAGAGAGAACAGAAGTGGACTGAAAACTGAGCTCTGGGGAGCACCAGTGGAAAATATACTGCCATGCTACACCACAAATTCCTAGGACTCCTGAGGATGGACAAGAGAGTCTTCTGGTTGATGATGTCAAATGCTGGTGAAAGGTCGAGAACGATAAGGACTGATGACAGCCTGGCTGATCTTGCAGAATGTAGCTTCTCTGTGACAGCCAAGGATGCAGTCTCTGTGGAATGTAATGCTGTGAAGCCAAATTGATTAGGTTCATGGAGGTTATTCTGAAGAAAAAAATAGAAAGACATTTAGTTATAAATAGTGTGTTCAAGAATTTTACAAAAGAAAAAAAAAAAAAAGAAGCAATACCAGCCTGTAGCTGCTGATGTCTGATGGATCCAGAGAGTGTTTCTTCAAGATGGTTAAAACCCTGGCTCTTTTGAGTGCTGTTGGTACATGACTAGATGATATGGAGTTATTGATGAGGGTGGATGTAAAGGGAAGAAGGTCTTGAGAGATAGTCTGGAGTATTGTGGAAGGAATACATCATATTAAAACACCCTCACTTAAACATAAACCCACAGAATGGCATGCATTTTTTGGAATGAGTAACATTTAATAATGTTTCTTTAATGTATATCCATTCATTCATTTTCTGAACAGCTTAATTGTAATTAGGGCTGTGTGGAGGCTGGCGCCCATCTCAGCTGACTCTGGGCAAGGGCAGGCTACACCCTGGAGAGCTCACTAGGCCATCGCAGGAACAATATTTGCACAACCATTCGTACTCACACTTAAGACCAGTGGTGAATTGGAACAACCGGTTAACCTACTTTGTATGTTTTTGTACTGTGGGAGGAAACCGGAGTAACTGGAGGAAACCCACGCAAACACAGTGAGAACATGCAAACTCCATAGAAATGCCCAGGCTGGGAATCGAACCCAGGACCTTCTTGCAGTGAGGCGGATGTGCTACCCACAATGTCAGCGTGCTGCCTCTTTAATATATAAATAAATGCAATGTCATGAATGATAGGAAAGGTGCCTAAGAGATTTTAAATAGGGGAGTCGATTCAGATGGACACAGCTGATTTTTAAATTATACTGTTCGTATACACGAATAGAAACATAAATAAAGAAGCATATATCTGAGGCAAATATGAGGTTGGAATAAAATGAAAATGAGACTGAGAAAAAGCTAGAAGATAGACACAAAAATATGGGTGAAAAAACAGACAAGAATGAGAAAGAAAAGAAGCAAATAAAAAAAATCATGAATAGTGAGAGTGCTTCTGCCTTTTCAACCAATGACTAAGAACAACCTCGTCAATGAAACCAAAGAAACAGAGCAACACCATTAACACCGAGTGCACACATATCTGCTTTACTTACAACTGATAAATGAATACAATGGCTTTTGCTTTTTAATTTCACTCAACCATTATGTTACACTGTGAACATTGTGATTTATTTTCACAGATTGAACAGCCAGCCGGTGTGACAGCCAGACTCAAAAAGAGCAGGCAGAAAGAAGGAGAGGAATTAGGCAGCAATTTTGTTGCCCTGCTTCAGGCTGAAGCCTCCTCCGGTAAAACGGGGCCCATCGATGTGTTGAGGCACGATCAAGGGTTGCCCAGCCTGTGCCAGACTTCTTTCTTTTTCCCTGAGGTAAGATATATGATGACAGAAAATAGGTTAAAGGGCACAGTAAGAAGACATAATCAGACAGGGAACAGTATTTATGATTATTATTATTATTATTATTATTATGATCAATTCATCATTCATCATCATCATTTTCTGTAACCGCTTCATCCTAATTAGGCGCCCATCCCAGCCAACTCAGGGCGAGGGCAGAGTACACCCTGGACAGCTCGCCAGCGAGAGACATGGCCGGACTTTGATAACCCAGTTAGCTGCATTGGGGGGACAGTGACAACCTTGTGGAGAGTGGGACTCGAACCCCCAACTTTTGGATTAGCGATCCAGCACCTTATACCACTAGACCACCACTGCCCCAATAATAATATTATTATTATTATTATTATTATTATTATTATTATTATTATTATTACATTGCCAAATCAGTGGTGGCCTGGTGCTAAGGTGCTGGATCACAGCTCTCAAGGTTGGAGGTTCAAGCCCCACTCTCAACAGATTGTTAATGTCTCACCAGTGCAGCTAACTGGGTTATTAAAGGCCAGCCATGTCTCTCACTATCTATGGTGAGAGGTTGTAAAAGAACCATTGTTGAGTTTTGTCAAGAGTAGGCTGCAGAGCCATCAGCGTGTTTGTGCCCGGCGATTGCCTGGCAAGCTGTCCAGGGTGTACTCTGCTCTTACCCAGAGTAGGCTTAGATAGGCACCAGTCTCCCTGTGACCCTAATTAGGATTAAGTGGTTTAGAAAATGAATAAATGAATGAATATTTCCAGATCTGGCGAGATTTTATTCCGCCCTACATGATTAAAACCATTTAACAATCTAGAGTTTTAAATAACACTTGCTCCTGATGTTATCGTGTTGGAAAATAATCATGTAGGATACGTCTATCTACTGTCTATTTATGCTACACTACGTATAACTATTACAACAATAAAGTAAATTTACTGTATTATAACAACGTAGAAAGGAAATGAGTCTAGCCAAAAAAAAAAAAAAAAATGAAACTACACACACACACACACACACACACACACACACACACACACACACACAAAGATACCAAAAAGTACTGAAGAGAGAATCTGGCTGAGGTTACGAATGAATGAATGGGTAATTCACTCGAGCCTATCCTGGCCATCTCTAGCCATAAGTGAGGTACAACCTGGATAGATCACCAGTCCAATGCAAGGCCAACACACAACCATTCACAATCAAAACTGTGGAAATGTAGAATAGCCAGTTAGCCACATCTTGGGACTGTGGGAGGAAACACACAAGTACATGGAGAGCATTTCAACTCTACACAAATACCCTTGCCAAGCCCAGGAGTTGAACTCAGGACCTTCTTACTGTGAAGTCGATGTGCTAGCCTCAACACCAGAACTGTTACAGTGTTTGTGTTATGTGAATTTCCATTCACAGAAATATTTGTGAAAAAAAAAATCAATGGTCACACATTTTTAATAACCCAGTACCATAAAATTACACACCAGTGGTCTTGGCTTCTGTGTTGCCATTGTTTGTTCAAAATTGTAATGTCGTACTCCATTGTACATTTTAGACTGAAGTTTTTTCCTTCTGTTCTTGCCACCAGGGGCAATCAAAATCACTTCAATATCTCCTTGTGCATATATGTATAGGCAGGTAAGGAAAAGTCTGTTGGGCTTTTTATACCCGAGCCTCGTGGCTCATCAGACTGGTGCTTATCCCCAGTTTTCATAGTGTGACGCGACTCGGAGTACAACTCCTTCTGGATGGGACGTCAGTCCATCGCAGGTTATCTTCACAGTATATTTTATACTGCTGGGTGAACAGATTCACACTTGTGGTTAAGACAGTGCTTCTCAATTATTTTCTGTGGCGCCTAGGAAAAGAAAAAAAAAACAAAAAACTGTTCACCCACCCCCCACTGCCCTGCGAGCAACTATAAATGGTATTGTTTATTCTATAAAATTGTAATTAGTACACCCCTGCATAACATTGTCTATTTATTATTATTAAAAACAAAAATCTAAAGAACTACAGTCGGCCCCCTACTTACGAAATTCATCCGTTCCAGCACCTTTTTCATAACGTGGGAGTTTCATCAGTAGGGGTCGCATTTTAGATGTTCAACGCCTGATTCGTTCCAAGGCTCCCAAGACCACCCCATAAACCCTTTAGAAATTATAAAAGTACACCCATTTTGTACGAAATATGTGTTAAAAGTAGAAGAAAAGTATTTATTAAACCATTTAAACATTTTTAAACACATTAAACCATTTTATTAACATATTTATTAATTAAATCATTATTACACATCTTTCATTAACACACACACACAATGCAGTATGCATTAAATGTGTATTGTATACACATTAAATGTTTATTGTGGCGCTGCGGGCCATGCCCACAAGACGTGGAATTCAAAGTGCATTCCTTGCTTGACAGCTTGGAGGTCCAAACTCAACTTTAACTTGATTCCTTGAGGGATCGGAATTCCAGATGAGCTCACATGCGCCACATTTATTAAACATTTACTCAATTAAACAACTTAAAAACTAAACTAAAAACTAAAGAATTAAGCAGCCTCCTCTCTCTCTCTCTTTCTCTCTCTCCCTCTCTCTCTCTCTCTCTCTCTCTCTCGTTCACACACACGCACACACACACACACACACACACACACACACACACACACACACACACACACACACACACACACAAACAAACACGTACGGGATGTTTTATTTAAAGCGGAATTACAGTATTTGTTTGAAAGATCAGAGGTCCTCACTGTATTTCCGCTTTAAGGTCTCCTTCTGGTTCAATATGATCCCGATTGTAGAGGATTTTCGGCGATATACTGTGTAACGGTGCATGATCAATCTCAAAACAAGCCAACAGTCAACTCTCCTTCACACGTGTGTGACAAACAGGAAGTATGCGTCACATTCAGCTGCGTCAGCTAGGCAATGGGAGGCCAGCGGGGCAGAATGTTGGGAGACAGCCAATGAGAGAGCAACTCGCGCATTGTGTGAAAGTTTGACTGGCACGTTTGAATTTTGAATGGCGCTTTTCGTAAGAGGAGGTTGCTTCCGTATCCCTGGGACGAAAACTTCGGAAAATGTTTTTCGGAACCGGAGATTTTCGTACCCAGGGGGTTTCATAAGTCGGGGACCGACTGATAGTTCAACTTATAATAAAGAAAAACTTCAATAACATTGTTTTTTAATCTGTAATATAAAAGATTTATAGGGTCTGCTCGGAACGTTTGGCGGAGTCTCCTGTCCGAGTGGCCTTTCAGTTCCACCTCCAGCAGAGCTACAACCACGTCCCGGAGGAGGTGGGTGACAAGGAATCCAAATTGGCTATGTTTCGTGCCTCCATTGCTGAGGCGGCAGCCCATAGCTGTGACCGGAAGGTCGTCAATGCCTGTCGTGGCGGTAACCCCTGAACCCGGTGATGGACACCTGTGGTGAAGGGAGCTGTCTCACTGAAAAAAGAGGTTGATCATGTTAAACCTGGGGTGTATGCGTTGGACCCAGAGATGCAAGAGACCAAAAGAAGGTTCAAAGGATTTATTAAGCACGAGGAACTGTAAATCACAGGAATACTTAGTCAAGGGAACTGGTCTGCTTGCTGATTGCAGATTGGGACCAGGTGCACTCTGCTGGAACTTGCCTGCTGGCAACCGCCACGCCCCTCGCCAATGACTAGAGAAGAGAATTAATGCCACCCGCCGGCACAGACCATAACAGATCGGGTTTTATTTGCCTGTGGGACTCCCGAGGCAGTGGATAGGTACCGGCAGGCCAAACATGCTGCAGCCGAGGCTGTCACGGATGCAAAATCACGGGCGTGGGAGGAGTTCGGTGAGGGCCTGAAGAGTGATTATCGGTTGGCCTCAAAAAAGTTCAGGACCATCATCCAATGCCACAGGAGGGGGGAAGCAGTTCTCCACAAAGAATGTTTATGGTGGAGGTGGGGAGCGACTCACCTCGACTGGGGATGTCGTCAAGTGGTGGAGGGAATACTTTGAGGACCTCCTCAATCCCACCAATATGCCCTCCATGGAGGAGGAAGACCCAGGGGGTTTGGGTGGGGGTCTGCCCATCACTGGAGTGGAGGTCACTGAGGTTGTCAAAAAGCTCCTTGGTGGTCGAGCTCCGGGGTTGGATAAGATCTGCCCTGAATATCTCAGGGCTCTGGATGCTGTAGGACTGTCTTGGTTGACAAGTCTCTGCAACATCGTGTGGTCATCGGGGGCTGTACCTCTGGAGTGGTCTCAGGATGGTAGTCCCGATTTCTAAAAAGGGGGACTGGAGGGTCCGTTCCAATTATCAGGGAATCACACTCAGATTCAGGAGGAACAATGTGGTTTTTGTCCTGGCCGTAGCACTCTTGACCAACTCTATATGCTCCACAGGTTATTGGAAGGGGCATGGGAGTTTGCCCAATCTGTCCACATGTGTTTTGTGGATTTGGAGAAGGCTTTCGACCGTGTCCCTCAAGCAATCTTGTGGGGCGTGCTCTCGGAGTACGGAGTTACGGGCCATTCAATCGTCGTATCACTGGAGCCAGAGTTTGGTCCATATTGCAACTTCAAGAGGTTGAATTCGTTTCCGGTGGGAGTTGGAGTCTGCCAAGGCTATCCTTTGTCACCAATTCTGTTCATAATTTTTAAAGACAGAATTTCTAGGCACAGCCGAGGCATTGAGGGGCTCTGGTTTGGTGGCCATCGAATATCATCTCTGGTTTTTGCGGATGATGTTGTCCTTTTGGCTTCATCAAATAGGGACCTCTAGCTCTCATTGGAGTGATTTGCAGTTGAGTGCGAAGCAGCCAGGATGAAAATCAGCATCTCCAAGTCTGAGGCCATGATTCTCAGTCGAACAAAGGTGGAATGCACCCTCCAGGTTGGGAATGAGGTCCTGCCCCAAGTGGAGGACTTTAAGTACCTTGGGGTCTTGTTCACAAGTGAGGGAAGGATGGAGCAGGAGATCAACAGAAGGATCGCTGCAGCCTCTGCTGTTAATAGGAGCCTGTACCGGTCAGTTGTGGTGAAGAAGGAGCTGAGCCGCAAGGCGAAGCTCTCAATTTACCAGTCGATCTACGTTCCAACCCTCACCTATGGTCAAGGGCCTTGGTAGTTACCGAAAGAACAAGATCGAGGATACAAGCGGCTGAAATGAGCTTCCTTCGCCGGCTGGCGGGATTCTCCCTTAGAGATAAGGTGAGAAGCTTTACCATTCGGGAAGAGCTCGGAGTAGATTCGCTGCTCCTCCGCATTGAGAGGGACCAGTTGAAGTGGCTCGGGCATCTGGTCTGAATGCCTCCTGGACGCCTCCCTGGTGAGGTGTTTCGGGCATGTCCAACCGGGAAGAGATCCCGGGGTTGACCTAGAAGGGACTATGTCTCTTAGTGCCACCTCAGTGCCCCCCCAGCTTCAAACATGCTCGTGTAAAAAAACCACTACACAATAACGCAACAATGAGAGTGCCACTGCCAACTAGTGAGTGGAGGTGGAATTACGCTTAAATCTCATACACTATTCCAGAAAAGCATGTTCCCCAGGGTCATACACACTCCCCCCGGCATCACACCGCACCCCTCAGCATCATACCGCGCAATGGGTTAAGACCTTGCCCAGGGGTCTTAGTACAGTGGGGGGTCTTATTGAGATTTGAACACACAACCTCCTGATCATGACTGCAGCACACTAACCACTACACCACTGGCCCCAACATGTGTTAGGGCATGAGTAATAAAAGAAATGAATAAAGTGATGGGCATATATGTATACAAGCTATGAAATTGTATTTTTTTAAAAAGTGTATTATGAACTGTTTGATATAAATACTACACTCATACAGCTAGAGTTATGTTTTATTTTCACCTTATACACATCAGACCTCACATACACCATAAGGAACTATTCCCATAATAGCTTTTATATAGCTACAGCCGGAGCAATAGGTGTCTAAGGAGTAGGTGCATGCACATCTCCCTCTCATTCTCACTGTCATTGAGCCTGTGATGATGGTAGGATTTTACTATTGTGCACACATTGGAGCCGGTTCTCTTTTAGTTTTCGCTTGGTTAGGTATATAGACTAATGAGACTAAAGCTAAGTCTGCTATTTGACTATGACTGTGGTTGAGCAGACTCCCCATATTATTTCGAGATGTTGGAAAAGTTTATTGTTCTCCCTGTTGGCAAGTTGTATATGCTTTAAAGTGCTCTTCCACACTTTATGTAAGTTGTTAATGCATCATCTGGGAGTCTTTCCCTAGTTTTCTTACTACATTCCAGCCAGCTTTCCCATTCAGATGATTGCTTTCAACTTGGGAGTGTAAAGGATAACAGGCGCTACCTCCGAGACACGTGAAACCGACACAGTGCAGATTTCTGAACTGCTGCTCATGCTGCATCACATACACTGAAGAAAGCACTACCTATTGTCTTATGCATACGAACATCCAGACACAGATGCTCATAATTACTAGGTGATATAGTACTCTTATTTACAGGTGGGTCATTTCCTCCACCCAGAGACCATGGCTGATTTTGCTCCCTTGGCCTCGCCCGAAAAGCTACCCTAGAGTACAATGTTACCTGGAGCATTAATATATTTCCCAACCAGAAAATCTCATGCACACAATGCAATCCTTTATACCTCGCTTGTCTGTATAAAATCTCTGTTTTTTTTTTTGTTTTGTTTTGTTTTATTTCCTAAAATAACCTAATACATGGATCCTTCACTTTCCGTGGTTAATTAGGACCGAGATTCCCAGGCGATCATCGAAATCCGCAAAGCAGGATCACCCCCTAACCCCCTCGACTGACATATACGTACAGTAGGCCGTTGACTATTCGGGGTTTTGCACCCACGGTTTGAGTATTCGCTGCCTGCGAATCTTTTTCAATTATTATTCCAGTGCAGTACCTAAGTTCATGTTTATGTGTGAGATTTTATGTTCTGTAGCATGTTTAACAAATGATACCAAAAGGATAAACTTTATTACAGTACTTTTCATGTCCTTTTACATTGACGTTGGAGTGACGTCTCCAAGATGGCGCTGCCCAGAGGGCGACGTCGCAGCGTTCTCAGAGTTAAATTGTTTCTTTGTTCATTTTATTTGCTGTTTTGTTTGTTGGTGTTTTGCGCTATGCTCGTCTACGACCGGTCGACTCTACTACAGCGATAAGATCGGAGTATCTTCGGTCGTGTATAACTAAGCAGAGCTAGCATGCTATTAGCAGAGCTAGCATGCTATGTTCGTTTTAAATTGTTTTATTTGTTGTTTTGTTTGTTCATCTTATCGGGTGTACTCTCCTCGAGCCATGTTTCACAGAAACACAGTCCTGTAGATCCCTCTGCGCTGCGATCTGAGCATGAAACTTGTCCATCTTGTTCTGCAGGGACTGAACATTTTAAAGCAGTATGGAAGGAAATGCTAGTATTGAGCTCCCATAGCATAGCAGCTCACAATAGAAGTTGTTGTGTGCTTAGTTGCCCGAAGCTGAAGCTGCTCATAGCTGTAGTGGGGGCAACCGATCATAGACAAGCATAGTGCAAAACATGAACAAACAAATAAAACAAATTAAAATGAACAAAAACAATTTGACTCTGAGAACTCCGCGACGTTGCCCTCTAGGCAGTGCCATCTTGGACACGTCACTCCAAGACGTCACTCCAAGTTCAATGTAAAAGGACATGAAGCGTCATAAAGTTTACCCTTTTAGTATCATTTGTTAAACATGCTACAGAACATAAAATCTCACACACAAACATTCTCAGAAATAACTTAGGTACTGTACTGGAATAATAATTGAATAATTGAAAAAAACTTTAAAACGAGTGCTTCACAACAGTATATGCTGTATAATGTTTATATATTTTATTACTAAATATCACAGTACAAAATTGAAAAGTTTTTCTTAATCATGAAAAGCATTTTACTGCATTAATACTGTATTAATGAATAAGACTGTCTGTAGAATGTGTTCAAGAAGCATATTTAGCGCATGTAATAGATACATAGTATTTTACTGCCAGCTGCTCATTCGCACATGTGACGTCATACATGGGGTTTTACTTCCGTGGACAGAACTCGCGGATTATCTTGATTTGCGGGAAGGCCTGGAACCGTACCCTCGCGAATGTCAAGGGCCTACTGTCTATCTGTCTTCTTTTCGGCTTTTTTCCCTTTTTACTCGGGAGTCACCACAGTGAATCATCTGATTCGCACGTTTGATTTGGCAGAGGTTTTTACGTCGGATGCCCTTCCTGTCACAACCCTTTTAGCAAGGGACAGAAACACACCGACGACTTTGCAGCTACTCTTTACAAAAGTCAGCAATGGTTCTTTTACATGCCTCTCACCATTGACAGTGAGAGACATGGCCTGCCTTTGAGAACCCAGTTAGCTGCACTGGGGGGACAGTGCCAACCTTGTGGAGAGTGGGACTCGAACCCCCAACCTTTGGATCAGCGATCCAGCACCCTATACCACTAGACCACCACTGCCCTCTCAAGGGCCTACTGTAATATCAATAAATACATATTCAATGCTATAAATGCTTATAATAATAAACATTAAAAAAATAATGTATACGATGTAAATAAAATATAAATACACACACATACAGACACAAACACAGATGCGTGTGACCAAATTCAGATGCACATCTCACAACAACAATGTGATTAGTTTTGATTGGAGATTTTGAGTTGTTTTTTGTTGGTTTAGGGATTTTTTTTGCTTTTTTTTTCTTTTCTTTCTGCTCAATTGGCCTTGTTTTCGTGGCATTTTCCTTAACTTTTCCCCTATTCATCCTTAATTTCCTTATTTTTTTTAATTCGATGAATATTTAAAAAAAAAAAAAAAAGCGATGCACTGAAGCCGCGTGAATTTAAGTGCAAAGTAGTGAGAGATCCCTATATGAATCAAACATTAACAAATATAAAACCCCCAGCCAATTTCTACATTATTTATCCAATAGTCACCTTGAACGTACTCCATTAACATAAAGATCATTCTTAATTGTGTTGTATGTGTTTTTTTTTTTTTGTGACCTAAAGTCCTCAGTGTCAGTCATGTCATAATGCTGTCATGATCCATTACAGGTTAAAACTGAAACTCTTTCTTGGATGTCTCGGGCCGACATAAATGCACACAGGTTCCACCTGCGCACACATGCACACTCCCAGCAGAGAACATCTGCCACCACACAGATTCCTTTCAACTGATCTCCACTGAATGCAAAGTCCTCATTTCTCATTCAGTACACCACTAGCAGCAGGACATATAAAACACACACACACACACACACACACACACACACACACACACACACACACACACACACACACACACACACACACACACTTTACTGCTTTCTTTATGCAACAAACTTCTTTCTCTCCCTCTCCATCTTAATTTCCCGGCTGCTCTTTCTCTCTTGCTGTGTTTGTCCAATATCAAACGCCATCAATTAAAATTCACTGGCTGTGTAATGAGATTTCACGCTGGGAACGATGAAGACATTTGGCAACAAGCTTGAAAACACACACACACACACACACACACACACACACACACACACATATATACACACATATACACACACACACACACACACACACACACAGACACACACACACAGACACACACACACAGACACACACACACAGACACACACACAGACACACACACACAGACACACACACACCATCCACCATTGTTTTTCTCCGCCTTAACAACCCAAGCTAAGTGAATATAATACAGAGAGATTTTAAAAGTGACTTTTGGACGGAACAGCACACATCTGTGAAACATGCTTTGATCGAAACGCCACTCGCTTGACTTGTAGTATCAGCGTCATGTGCAGCTAATTCCTTCTGACAATCGCAAAATCAAGCCAAATAATTACATTTTCAATGCAAAGGATGCTGAAGCGTGTTATGAAATGTGTGGAATGATTTAGCAAGAGTTTGAAAGAGTTTTACAGTCTCTGCTTCAAGCAATAAAATCAGCTATTTGTTGAAATTCAGTTATGGCTATATCTGAATTATTTGGCAACCAGTACCTGAGAACTTTAAGAGTAAATTACAATAAGGAAGCCACACTATGAATTAGGTTGTGAATATGTTTAAATAATTTGGCAGCAATGGATGGAGGTACAATGAATAATAAATAAAAATAATAATAATACATTTTACAAAAGCAGTAAAAGGCATTAAAAAAGCAAAACGAAACTCATCAATTATAATAATAACAGAAATGCTGGAAAAATAACAAACATAGCAGTGCAATAAATGAGACCAAAACCCTGTCAGTTCCATTGGTATGAGCAACACCTCCACCACAATCATACACAATACTGCATCTAGAAAACAACCGGAAATAAAAACATTCCCATATTTCAATTCCACTGAAAAATGTAGAAAAGTTTGAATTGAATAAATACTTATTCACGCGGCTGCACCTAGCATGGATACTCTATTGAAATGTGAATTCAAATATGTAAAATTCATAAAGATAAAACTCAACACTGGCAAGTTTAACACGAATTTTGCCTAAATTAAACTCAGTTTATATGAACTTTGCTTCATGACTCAGACTCTATAAACTTCTCCATATTATAAGTAGTGGTACTGTTTTTATTATAATTCTCAGGCTTGTATCTATCATTATCAAGCAAGAATTAACGATACAAGTTAAGAAATAGAAGTATAATTAAAGCTAGACACTAGATATTATAAGGCAAGTCCTGTAGACTTTACTGAGTCAGAAAACCTAAATCTTCAGAAATCTTCAGCAAAGCACTAACATTCATGATCTAATTATTTGAATGCTAGATAAACATTTATTCAAATAATATTTTACCATGTGCACTTTTACCAAACATATTTATATGGAATGATGTGAAGCGTAGTGGAGATAAGCCAAACATTCCTTCATTTGATGATATAAGCATGAAATTCAGCAGAAATACTCATCGCTGGGTAGAGATTAAAAAAAAAAAAAAAAAAAAAAAAAAGTTCTCGCCAGTTGAAATTTCATTATTGCATCATATGACACTTCATGAAAGAATATCAACTTATTGTTGTATAAATAACCAAAGCGCAAAGCACTGAGACTTTTATCTTACTAGGTATAAATAAGATAAAGCTAAAAGACTCAATAAAGAAAAATTGTGCATATATATATATATATATATATATATATATACATATATATATATATATATATATATATATATACACACACACACACATATATATATATATATATATACACACACACACATATATATATATATATATATATATATATATATATATATATATATATATATACACATACACACACATATATATATATATATATATATAAAGAAATAAGGAAAATGCCACAAAAAGGCCAATTAAGGGGAAAAAAAACCCTAAACAAACAAACAAAAAAAAATGCACGCCTAAGTATGTATGTGTGTCGTCTTCTTCTCGTGCAATACCATCTCTATGTGTGTGTATTTATCTTTTATGTTTATCTTGTTATTTTTTTAATGTTGAATTGTTATTATAAGCATTTATAGCATTGAATATGTATTTATTAATATCATATACACATATAGAGTACATGTACGTCAGTCAGGGGGGTTGGAGGGTGATCCTACTTCACGGATTTCGATGGTCGGTGCTGATCTCGGTCCCAATTAACCGTGCAAAGTGAGGGATCCCTGTGCGTGTGTGTGTGAGAAAGAGAGAGAGTCTAAAATAGAAGTTATTAATATTTATATAAACAGATACAGAATGAATCCTGTCAGTGAGGGATATGTCCAGTATCATCAATATAACAGTCAGTAGAATGTAAATGTGATACAACATTGAAATGTATAACAGTGGATTTTGTTGCTTTTTGGAGGAGTTGTTACAGTTTAATGTTCAGAGGGAGGAATGATCTCCTGTGTTGTTCAGTGGTGCATTTCTGTGGTATCTGTCTCTCACTGAACCCGCTCCTGCTCCTGATCAGCAGGTTGTGAAGCGTGTAGGAGGTATTGTTTTTATTTCGGACAACATTTGTCTCTCTGACACTACCATAAGAGAGTCCAGATCCTCCCCACAACATTACCAGCCTTGCAGATCAGTTTGTTCAGTCTGTGTGTTTGCAACCCTCACCCTGCTGCCCCAGCATGCAACAGTCTAGAGGATAGTGCTATCCACAACAGACTCATAAAACATGCTGAGTAGTGTTCGGCAGAAGTTAAACGACCTTAGCCACCTCAAAAACATAAAGACATCTCTGACTTCTTGTAAAGTGCAGTAATGTTCTTAACCCGATCCAGTTTATTGCCAATATAAACTCCAAGATATTTGTAATCCTCTACCATTGCAACATTCGCCATCTGAATGTGATCGCTAGTGTTCTAGATCTCCTAAAAATCCACAATTATTTGCTTTGTCTTTGTCACATCAAGATGTGAATGATTCTGCTCACACCATGTGATGAAGGAATCCACAACAGCCCAATATTCCATCTTATAACCTCCATTGATACATGCAACTCGAGCAGAGTCATCAGAAAACATCTGAAGATGGCAGGTCTTTCTGCACTAGCAGATATGGCAAACATTTTACAATACAATATGCAAAAGGTTCAATGGCTTTGCTACATATTTGTCCTTAAAACTTGATTGCTGTGATTATTTATACTCGATGTGGTGAAGGAGGACATGAAGGTCGTTGGTGTAAGAGAAGAAGATGCAAAGGATAGGGTGAGATGGAGGCAGATGATTCGCTGTGGCGATCCCTGAAGGGAAAAGCCGAAAGGAAAAGAAGAAGTCAGAATTCAAGAACCATGAAAATATAACCATCCGTTCTTCTATAGACTTACTCACTGTGAGCAAAGGTAGATGCGTTTCATATTATAAATCAGATCACTGGCTCCCTTTCAAGATGGTGTAGGGATGGAAAACATCTTGAAGATTACAAATGCTTTGTTTTGGTGGGTTTTTTGGAATTTTGAAGGCTTTTGTTTTGTTGAGTTTTTGAAGGCCTCCATGCAATAAAAACAACTTACAGTGTTGCCTAAAAGTTTGTTGTAAACCATTAAGAATTTTCTACATTTCTGCATGAATACAGTTTAAAACATCATTAGATTTTAAGATAACCCAGGTAACTAAAGGAGACGAAAATATTTTACTTGGTCATTTATTTGTTGAGCAAAATGTTACAAGTCTGTGAGTGGTAGAAGTATGTGAAACTCTAGGATAACAAGTAATTTGAAGGTGAAATTAAGAGTTAGGGGTTTTCTATCAGTGGGATGAAAGTCAGGTATGAGTGGGAACCTTGTTCAATCAAAGTGTCAACACATGTTTGTGTCATGGCACCAATATAGGGAATTTCTAAGGACCTCAGAAAAGGATTGTTGATGCTCATCAGGCTCGAAAAGGTTACAACACCACCAACGCATACCAAGACATATTGAAGAAATGGGGTAAATTCATCATTATGATCCCCAGGAGTGATCAACCAACTAAGATCTCTTCAAGCGAAAGGCATATAATAATTGACAAAAAAAAAAAAAAAAAAAAAAAAAAGTGCATTTTGCTAAAGATAACACTGACCCGAATACTGTTGGAAAAAAAAAAAAAAAAATCTTGTAGACGGATGGCACCAAAAATAAAAAATAAATAAAAATAAATTTAAAAAATTGTTTGGATGAGAAGCGTTGCTCTTGGAGAAAGGAAAACACTGAATTCCAGCATAAGAATTGTATCCAACCTGTACAACACGGGAGTGTCATGGTTTTGGCCTGTTTTTCTGCATCTGGACCAGGATGGCTGACTATCATTGATGGAACAATAAATTCTGAATTATACCTGCAAATACTAGAGGAAAATATCAAAACACCTGTCCATGATCTGAATCTCAAGAGAAAGTGGGTCATGCAGCTAAACAATGATTCTAAGCACACATGATTCTACCAAAGAATAATTAAGAAAAAAAACAAAAAAAAAAAACCATATATTTTTTTTGGAATAGTCAAGTTAAAATCCTGACCTTAGTCTAATTGAGATGTTGTGGAAGAACCTGAAGTGAGCAGTTTATGAGGAAAACCACCAACATCCCAGAGTTGATGCTATTTTGTATAGAAGAATGTGCAAGACTGACCAACAGCGACTGGAAACATTTAGCGGCAGTTATTGCTGCACTCGCAGATATGAAATATTGGATCATTTTCTTCACGAAATAAATAACCAAGTAAAATATTTTTTTCTTTCATTTATGTACTGGCTTCTCTTTATCTACTTTTAGGACCTGTCAAATTTATGCAGAAATATTATATATAGTATATTATATAATCTTGAACTACAATAATATTATTATGCAGAAGTATAAAGTTCTGATGGGCTCACAAACTTTCAAGCACCACTATATAATATTGCAAGAACCTACTGTGCTTTGTTATTCATAAATTTTACGAAATTTGTACCAGGGTAGGGGCTAAAGAAAGTTTCCATGAGATTTTGGTGATGATTCAAATCAAATTCTGGATCCAGGAATTTTTTTCAAAAGTTCTTTAATTGTGGCATAGGATTTTTTTAATGTGTAGTATTACAGTAGGCCGAGCAAGCAGTGTTGTGTACTTTACTTTTTTCAGCTTGGCATTATTTTCTTTCCATCCATGCTGTTGTTTCGTTGACGGCATGAGCCATAGCTTTTCATGGTTAGCACTGTCACCTCAGAGCAAACGAGTTCCTAATTCTACATTCATGGCATTTGGTAGATACGTACACTTATCCAGAACGACTTGCATTTTTTTAAAATTAAACTGAGCAATTAAGGGTTAAGAACATTACTCAATGGCCCAACGGTGGCACTTAGTGGTAATGGGGCTTGAACCCCTAACCTTCAGATCAGTAATCAAGAGCATAAACATCGCAGGCGCAACTTTATTATCTAAACCTCGAATCCATGAAGGTCAAAAGGCAAATTCCAGTGAACTTTGAGTGGGAGGCTGGGTACACAATTGATGCAAATCTAACACAGGGTCATTACAGCGATGAACATCCATCCAACTTATATTTACACTCATGGCAAATTTAGAGTAGCCAGTTGACCTACACTGCTTGTCCTTGAACTGTGGGTGGAATTTTGTACATCCAGAGAGAACCCAGTTAAGTACAGCGAGAACATGCACAACACATTTCGAAGAACCCCAGTCGCCCACAAGGTTTGAGCTCAGAAAGTTCTTACTGTAAGGTGACAACATAAACCACTTACACCACTCACTGTACCACTCGATATAAATAAACTAAAATTATTTTTTGTACTTCTTTCTTTTCCCTTGGTTTTAAATGATCTCACCATTCATTGCTGTATCCCTCAACCTCGAGCTTCCAAATCAGCTCAGGTAGTCCATCTTTTAATTTTATGCCAGTCAGGTACTGAAGTTCTAAAGAATGTGCTAGTCAGCTCATGTGTGTTTGAAAGGGTGAAAAAAAAAAGAATAAACTGGCACTGGATTTGAAACCTCATATAGCTCCAGGAGTTACCTCCTAATCTCCGCCATCATCCCGAGGACTTGAGCGGCACTTTGGTACAGATTAATCTTAGTCAAACTTCATTCATTAAAGCTTCATTCATTAATTACTTCTCTAATTCATAAGGCCAAATTAATCTGCATGATAATTAGAGTGTGATAATAGAAGCTATGTCTCTCTGCAGTAACAAGCGGAACATGGCCCTATCAGATGCCATTATAGGAAGAGTAATGATGATGTGCATGAGGGTGTTTATTTAACACGTCCATATGGCTGTGGTTGTAATCAAATTCAATTATCTGGTCAATTCACTGGATTTGCATTTCAGCAGATACCACTGAGAATATATTGAGCATGTATTAACAGTGCGTTTCTAATGAAAACATGTTTATGGCTATACTATGCATACTCATTAACTTTGGAAAAACAAACTCAGAGGACGGTTTATAACTGTGTAGGGTTAATAATGAGAGAGAGAGAGAGAGAGAGAGGGAGAGAGAGAGAGAGAGAGAGAGAGAGAGAGAGAGAGAGAGAGAGAGAGAGAGAGTGAGAGAGAGAGATTCATCAATAACACTGATTGACTTGTGTCTGGCTACAAACCAGGCAAAGCAGGCTACAAACTGCCAACAGGGAAAGTGTGAACATTTCTCAACTCTCACTTGTTTTGCAAATGGAACAAAAAGAGAAGGAGAGAGAGAGAAGACGGCCCATTAAAAACACATCAACAGCCCCCTTTTTCTGGAAGAGAATTAAAAAAAAAAAAAACTGGCTGTTGTTCATCAAAGCTGGGTATAATCAAATGTGAGTGTAAAATTAATATATGCAAATTTCCCTGCTGGTAAATTCTCTTCCACATTATCAGCATCATGAATTTGATCAGAATTAGGAAGTATAATGACAATTAAAATAACAATTAAAATAACATTTTGGTCTCGGGATTCATTGCCGGATTTAGTGTCTGGAGCCCAACAGCACTTTTGAGGTTCAGTGACTTTAGTTTCAATTCCATTCCTACAAATGGTTACAAGTTTGGTGTCTGTAAATAACTATTGATTTCTCTACGATGGCTTTTCAGAGACACTGCACAAAATGTAGGCTATTTTTATGGAAATAAAGTTGGAACATTTACAAAAATACAAGATGTGAAATATAAGGTCAACAACGTCAGTGTTACTTGGTGTATTCAAGCAGCTCAGCCAGCAATCGGCTACAGTAGAAACATAAGAGGTACTCCAAAAATACAACTTTAATAAACAAGTTTTAGTGTCAGGTGATGTTCCTGATTTGCATACAGTATGTCCTTGAAATTCTGCCTTTTCCTTCTGCTGAGGGTTTCTTTTTTTTTTTCTTCTTTCTCGAAACATTCTGACGTAATTCCCGGGAATCTTTTTTTTTTTTTATTATTATTATTTTTTATTTATTTTTTAACCTTTTGAAATGGAAGTTACAAAACACCATCTTATTCCCAGATAAAATATGGTGCCTTTCATTGAAATACAGTTATACAGTTTATATTTATTAGTTTAGTGATTTTTTTTTTCCTCCAATTTACAGTCGTATTTTTACATAGTACCATAGTAATAATGGTAAATAATTTAATTGAGCAAGTTTGTGGTGACAGTATCAACAAAAAATTATGAATGTGAACATATAGAAACATGCAACATTTTGTAGACATTTGTAATCACTTATAATTTCATAATATTCTATTTTTTGTTGTTGTTTTTTAATATTAATCGAATTTAAAAACAAGGAAATTAAGGAACAATAGGGGGAAATGTTAAGCAGGGGGCAGTGGTGGTCTAGTGGGATAGGGCACTGGATCGTTGATCCAAAAGGTTGGGGGTTCAAGTCCCACTCTCCACAGGGTTGTCACTGCCCCCCCCAGTGCAGCTAACTGGGTTATCAAAGGCAGGCCATGTCTCTCACTGTCTATGGTGAGAGGCATGTAAAAGAACCATTGCTGACTTTCGTAAAGAATAGCTGCAAAGCCGTCAGCGTGTTTCTGTCCCTTACTATAAAGGGTTGTGACAAGAAGGGCATCCGACGTAAAAACCTCTGCCAAATCAAACGTGCGAATCAGATGATTCGCTGTGGCGACTCCCGAGTAAAAAGGGAAAAAGCCGAAAGGAAGCCAGCCAGGGGGAAATGCTAAGCAAAATGCCACAAAGCAAGGCCAATTATGCAAACAAACAAACAAAAAACAACCCAATATCCCCCATCAAAACTACTTACATTTTTATGTGAGGTGCGCATCTGTGTGCGCGAGCGCGTCTGTATGTGTGCGTATTTATATTTTATTTACATCTTATGCATTATGTTTGAATGTTTAATTGTTATTATAAGCATTTATAATGTTGAATATGTATTTATTGATATTATGTACACATGTATATGCACGTATACATCAGTCGGGGTGGGGTTGATCCTGCTTCGGGGAATTTGGCGGTTGCGGTGGGATCTCGGTCCGAATTAACCGCGGGAAGAGAGGGATCCCTTGCATTAAATAGTACGGCAGTGGTGGTCTGGTGGTAAAGGGCTGGTCTGGTGGTAAATCGCTAATCCTAAGGTTGGAGGTTTGAATCCCACTCTCTGCAAGGCTGTCACTGTCCTCCCAGTGCAGCTAACTGGGTTATCAAAGGCACTGTCTATGGTGAGAGATTCATGTAAAAGAACCATTGCTGACTTTCGTCAAGAGTAGCTGTCATAGCCGTCAGCACGTTTCTGTCCCTTGCAAAAGGGTTGTGTCAGGAGGGGCATCAGACGGAAAAACCTATGCCAAATCAAACAAGCAAATCAGGTAATTTGCTGTGGTGACCCCTGAAAAAGGGAAAAAGCCGAAAGGAAAAGAAGAAGAAGAATATGAAAAAGACTTGCATCAAATATTTTTTGTGCCCACTAGCCAATAATTGTCTCATCAATACACTTAAGAACTTTAAACAAATTTAATTTGGATAACTTTAGTGGTAATAAAGTTTTGAGGGTTAAATTATATTTGGTTTATCAGTACATAAAATCCTTAAATAGTTACTTCTCTGTCATGTTTTTTTTTTCCTTTTATGCATTAATAGGGTAGGGGAAGGCTGCTTAATTAACATATTTACTTAAGAGTAAGAGTGTCTTCTCTAATATGTTCTTCTTCTTCTTTTCCTTTCGGCTTTTCCCTTCAGGGGTCGCCACAGCGAATCTTCTGCCTCCATCTCACCCTATCTTCTGCATCTTCTTCTCTTACACCAACTGCCTTCATGTCCTCCTTCACCACGTCCACGAATCGTCTCTTTGGTCTTCCTCTAGGCCTTCTGTCTGGTAGTTCCAACCTCAGCATCCTACTGCAAATATACTCACTATCCCTCCTCTGTACATGTCCAAACCATCTCAATCTAGTCTCTCTGACTTTGCCTCCAAAACGTCATACATGTGCTGTCCCTCTGATGTGCTCCTATCCATTCTCGTTACTCCCAAAGAGAACCTCAACATTTTCATCTCTGCTACCTCCAGCTCTGCCTCCTGTCTTTTCCCTAGGGCCACTGTTTCTAAACCACACAACATCGCTGGCCTCAACACCATCTTGTATACTTTTCCTTTCATTCTTGCCGATATCTTCCTATCACACATCACACCGGACACTTTTCTCCAACCATTAAAACCAGCCTGCACACTCTCCATTGCTCTGGATTGTTGAGCCTAAGTACTTAAAATCCTCCACCTTCCTTATCTCTGCTCCTGTAACCTCACAGTTCCTGTTGGGTCCTTGTCATTCATACACATGTATTCTGTCTTACTGAGGCTAACCTTCATTTCCCTCCTTTCCAGGGCCATACCTCCACCTCTCGAGATTTTCCTGCACTTGTTCTCTGCTCTCACTGCAGACCACAATGTCATCTGAAAACATCATAGTCCATGGGGAATCTTGTCGAACCTCATCTGTCAACCTGTCCATTAACATAGCAAACAAGAAGGGGCTCAGATCTGACCCTTGATGCAGTCCTACCTCCACCTTGAACTCTTCTGTCACACGGACAGCACACCTCACCACTGTCTTACATCCCTCATACATGTCCTGCACCACTCTAACATACTTCTCTGCCAGTTGAGACTTCCTCATGCAATACCACAGTTCCTCTCTCGGTACCCTGTCATATGCTTTCTCCAGATCCACAAAGGCACAATGCAGCTCCTTCTGACCTTCTCTGTACTTCTCTATTAACATCCTCAAGGCAAACACTGCATCTGTGGTGCTCTTTCTTGGCATGAAACCAAACTGTTGTTTACAAATGCTGACCTCTGCCCTTAGTCTAGCCTCCACTATTCTTTCCCATAACTTCATCGTATGGCTCATCAACTTTATCCCTCTGTAGTTGCCACAACTCTGCATGTCTCCCTTGTTCTTCAAAATGGGCACCATCACATTTCTCCTCCATTCCCCTAGCATCCTGTTACTCTCTAAAATCTTGTTGAATGTTCTTGTCAGAAAATCTACTGCTACCTCTCCTGGACACTTCCACACCTCCACTGGTATGTCATCAGGACCAACTGCCTTTCCAGTCTTCATCCTCTTTAATGCCTTCCTCACTTCACCCTTACTAATCTTTGCTACTGCCTGGTCCTCAACAGTCACCTCTTCTACTCTTTTTTCTCTCTCATTTTCCTCATTCATCAGCTATTCAAAGTACTCTTCCCATCCTCCCAGCACACTTCTGTCATCAGTCAATACATTTCCCTCTCTGTCCTTAATCACTCTAACTTGCTGCACATCTTTCCCATCTCTATTTCTCTGCTGTGTCAACCTGTATAAATCATTTTCTCCCACTTTACTTTCCAACCGAGCATACAAGTCATCATACACACTCTGGTTGGCCTTTAACACCGCTACCGTCACCTTACGCTGTGTCTCCCTGTACTCCTGTTTACTCTCTTCGGTCCTCTTTATGTCCCACTTCTTCTTAGCTAACCTCTTCCTTTGTACATACTCCTGCACTTCCTCATTCCACCACCAAATCTCCTTGTCTCCTCTCCTTCCAGATGACACACCAAGTATTCTCCTACCAGTCTCCCTGTTCACATTAGCTGTAGTTGTCCAGTCATCTGGAAGCACTTCCTGACCACCCAAAGCCATTTTCAACTCCTCCTTGAAGACAACATGACATTCTTCCTTTTCAGCTTCCACCACTTTGTCTTCTGCTCTGCCTTTGCCTTCTTCACCTTTCTCACCATCAGCGTCATCCTGCACACCACCATCCTATGCTGTTTGGCAACACTCTCACCCACTACTACTTTGCAGTCACTGACTTCCTTCAAATTACATCGCCTACACAAGATGTAGTCTACCTGTGTGCTCTTACCTCCACTTTCATAAGTCATCCTATGCTCCTGTTTCTTCTTGAAGAAAGTATTCACCACAGCCATTTCCATCCTTTTTGCAAAATCGATCAACATCTGTCCTTCTGTGTTCCTGTCCTGGATACCAAACCTGCCCATCACTTCCTCGTCACCTCTGTTGCCTGCACCAACATGTCCATTGAAGTCTGCCCC
>CM045744.1:33096475-33213975 GCA_024760905.1 Plotosus lineatus | reverse complement strand
TCACATTTCCAAATTAATAATGGTTGTAACAATTGCATTGCATAAAATAAGTGCATTACAAGCATTATTAATAACACTAAAATGTAACCATGTATATGTAACATTGAAGGTACAGTGATCCCTCACTACTTTGTGCTTCAGTTTCTGAGGCTTCAATGCGTCGCGGGTTTTTCAAAAATATTCATCGAAAAATTACAAAATAAGGAAATTATGGAAAAATAGGGGAATAGTTAAGGAAAATGCCGCAAAACAAGGCCAATTATGAACCCCCTACACACACATAAAACTACTTACATTTTTATGTGAGGTGCGCATCTGAGTGTGAGCGCGCATCTGTATGTATGTGCATTTATATTTTATTGACACCTTATGCATTATTTTTGAATGTTTAATTGTTATTATAAGCATTTATAGCATTGAATATGTATTTATTGATATTATATACACATATACATGAACATATATGTCAGTCAGGGGGGGGGGGGTCGATCCTACTTTGCGGAAATCGGTGGTCGCGCGGGGGGGGGGGTCTCAGTCCCCTTTAACCGCAGAAAGTGACGGATCCCTGAATGTAAATTTCCATGGGCTTTCACTGGTGCTGTAGTTTCCTCCCACAGTCCAACTACATGCACATTTAGCTAATTTCCTGTTCCAAATCGCCGCTAGTTTTAAATGTGCTAATCACAGGGGAACAGCTTCTGCAGGGGATCTTGTAAACCAAGTAAACATACATTGCTACAAAAGTTGGATGGGAAGTAAATGGAGTCAAATGTAATATCACTATCAGGCTCAATTGAAAACCAAAGCTGATTATTCAAAATAGAGCAACATACAGAAGGTGCCCCAACAGAAATGTTAAAAACCCCAGAAGTGTATGCAAAAAAAGAATTACCTTAGTTCTCAGGTTCTGTGGCTCATTTACCCTGTAAGAGGCACTGAAACACAACAAACTCAACATGCTTTACAACCTTCATCCAACTCCTCACGCAAAACAGCCAGAATGTCTTTGTTGAACACTGGCACTATTAAACTAAATGGCAGAGGGAATTCAAGTACTCTCACGAGCAAGACAGTAAATACAAATTGTTAGTGAGCAAAAGCAATTCCAATCCCTGACCCAGAACAGCGTGACCGTCACAACACTGAGAACAGCAGGTTTTAATTGTTTAAAGAAAACCTAGTAAGCCATTCAAGTAGTATTTAAGAAATCTATAAATCATGAATCACTTCTATTTGTGACATTTTTGATCAGCTGACCACTCAGATCAGGTTATTGCAAAACTCACTATATTTCTTTTGAACAGAACTGCTACCAACGCCATGAAATAATTTACAAGAAATTTACAAGTGGTAAAACTTGGGATGAACAGATGACCCAAAGCCAGGTCTATATTTAAAAAATAATTGCAAATATTTGAAATGTGTGCCAAAAAAAGTGTGCTGCAAGAGCACAGAGAGGAATGAAGAATGGAAGAAATAAGGATAGAAAGACATGCAACATGATCTACATTTCTCAGATTGAAACAATGGGTGGGGATTACGTGGGGCTGGCTCTCTATGTCCTGACTGCCCATTGGTCCAGCAGCCCCACTCGTAAGATTGGCACCTCACTTAAATCCGTTGGCCACACTACTCCCTTCAGTTGTGTTTGGGTTAGGTTCGGGTGAGGGCCAAGGGGCTACACTACGTTTGTGTAACATCTCCTAAAAATCCATCAAGCAGTTATGCTTACAAACTCCCATCAACTCCCATCAACTCCTATCAACAGATGGACAGACATGTTGATTTAAATAAAAATATGTTCTTACCATTAAATACAGTGATCCCTCACTTTTTGCAGTTAATGTGGACCGAGTTCCCCCCCGAGACTGCCAAATTTTCACGAAGTAAGATCGATCAAGATGGTTCTTGCTCCTGACTGACGTATATGTACATGTATATGTGTATATAATATCAATAAATGCACATTCAACTCTATAAATGCTGATAATAACAATTAAACTGTTATGGTCTGTGCTGGCTGGCGGAATTAACTCTTCTTTAATCGTTGCAGGCGCTGGCGAGGGGCGGTGGCGTTTGCCGGTAGGCGAGTTCCAGCAGAGCGCACCTGGTCCCAATCTACAATCAGCAAGCAGCCAGCTATAAATGGGAGCGGCATGCTTCCCTCCGATGTCAGAAGATTGCTTTCCCCGTGATTCCGCTCCACGGCTTTCTCTTTGACCCCTGGTTCTTGCTTCATGCTCGACCAGTTCCTTTGACTTAGTATTCCCGTGATTTACAGTCCCTAGTGTTTAATAAATCGTTTGAACCTTCTTTTGGTCTCCTGCATCTCTGGGTCCAACGCATACACTCCAGGCTTAACATAAACATGCAAAAATAATGCATAAGATGTAAATAAAATATAAATACACCCACATACAGACATATGCGCACACACTCAGATGTGCACCTCACATTAAAATGTAAGTAGTGCTGTTGGGGGGTTTGGAGTTGTTTTTTGGTTTTTGTTTATTTGTTTTTGGTTTTTTTGCATAATTGTCACTGTTTTGTGGCATTTCCCTTAACTTTTCCCCTATTTTTTTTCTTAATTTCCTTAATTTTTATTTTTTGATGAATGTTTTTGAAAAGCCTGCGATGCACTGAAGCCTGAATAAAACTGAATAAATTGTTAAAAATAATCAACAACTTTTCCAATCCATCCAGCTTTTTTCTGCTTAAATTATAACTACTTGATTATTATACTCAGATTTTGGTGATGCTGGAGCCTTTCCCAGCTGACACTGGGGGGAAGCAGGGTACACCCTGAGCAGCTTGCCAGGCCATCACGGGGCCAACACACACAACCATTCACATCTTTGAACAATTTGGAACAACCAGTGCATGGCTGAGGACTGTGGGAGGAAATCAGAGTATCAGGAGGAAACTCAAGAAAATGTGTGCAGAATTAATAGCTTCTGACTTTATTCAATTATGTTTTCATTTTAATAAGTGTAAGATTTGACAAATAACAGTAATGCTAAGGTTTGTATGCTGCACACAGGTAGACTACATCTTGTGCAGGCGATGTAATTTAAAGGAAGTCAGTGACTGCAAAGTAGTAGCGGGTGAGAGTGTTGCCAAACAGCATAGGATGGTGGTGTGCAGGATGATGCTGATGGTGAGGAAGGTGAAGAATGCAAAGGCAGAGCAGAAGACAAAGTGGTGGAAGTTGAAAAAGGAAGTGTCGGGTTGTCTTCAAGGAGGAGTTGAAACAGGCTTTGGGTGGTCAGGAAGTGCTTCCAGATGACTGGACAACTACAGCGAATGTGATCAGGGAGACAGGTAGGAGAATACTTGGTGTGTCATCTGGAAGGAAAGTAAGTAGATAAGGAGACTTGGTGGTGGAATGAGGAAGTGCAGGAGTGTGTACAAAGGAAGAGATTAGCTAAGAAGAAGTGGGACATTGACAAAACCGAAGAGAGTAAACAGGAGTACAGGGAGACACAGCGTAAGGCAAAGGTAGCAGTGTCAAAGGCCAAACAGAGCGCGTTTGATGACTTGTATGCTCAGTTGGAAAGTAAGGAGGGAGAAAATGATTTATACAGGTTGGAACAGCAGAGAAATAGAGATGGGAAGGACGTGCAGCAAGTTAGATTGATAAAGGACAGAGAGGGAAATGTATTGACTGATGACAGAAGTGTGCTGGGAAGATGGAAAGAGTACTTTGAAGAGCTGATGAATGAGGAAAAGGAGAGAGAGAAAAGAGTAGAAGAGGTGACTGTTGAGGACCAGGAAGTAGCAAAGATTAGTAAGGGTGAAGTGAGGAGGGCATTGAAGAGGATGAAGAATGGAAAGGCAGTTGGTCCTGATGACATACCGGTGGAGGTATGGAAGTGTCTAGGAGAGGTAGCAGTAGATTTTCTGACAAGAACATTTAACAAGGTCTTAGAGAGTGAGAGGATGCCAGAGGAATGGAGGAGAAGTGTGCTGGTGCCCATTTTTAAGAACAAGGGAGACGTGCAGAGTTGTGGCAACTACAGAGGGATAAAGTTGATGAGCCATACGATGAAGTTATGGGAAAGAATAGTGGAAGCTAGACTAAGGGCAGAGGTCAGCATTTGTGAACAACAGTTTGGTTTCATGCCCAGAAAGAGCACCACAGATGCAATGTTTTGCCTTGAGGATGTTAATGGAGAAGTACAGAGAAGGTCAGACGGAGCTGCATTGTGCCTTTGTGGATCTGGAGAAAGCATATGACAGGGTGCTGAGAGAAGAACTGTGGTATTGCATGAGGAAGTCTGGAGTGGCAGAGAAGTATGTTAGAGTGGTGCAGGACATGTATGAGAGATGTAAGACAGTGGTGAGGTGTGCTGTCGGTGTGACAGAAGAGTTCAAGGTGGAGGTGGGACTGCATCAAGGGTCAGCTCTCAGCCCCTTCTTGTTCGCTATGGTGATGGACAGGCTGACAGACGAGGTTAGACAAGATTCCCCATGGACTATGATGTTTGCAGATGACATTGTAATCTGTAGTGAGAGCAGAGAACAAGTGCAGGAAAATCTAGAGAGCTGGAGGTATGCCCTGGAAAGGAGGGGAATGAAGATTAGCCTCAGTAAGACAGAATACATGTGCATGAATGCCAAGGACCAAATAGGAACGGTGAGATTACAGGGAGCAGAGATAAGAAAGGTGGAGGATTTTAAGTACTTAGGCTCAACAATCCAGAGCAATGGAGAGTGTGGAAAAGAGGTCAAGAAGCGTGTGCAAGCAGGTTGGAATGGTTGGAGAAAAGTGTCCGGTGTGATGTGTGATAGGAGGGTATCGGCAAAAATGAAAGGAAAAGTGTACAAGACGGTGTTGAGACCAACGATGCTGTATGGGTTAGAAACAGTGGCCCTGGGGAAAAGACAGGAGGCAGAGTTGGAGGTAGCAGAGATGAAAATGTTGAGGTTCTCTTTGGGAGTAACGAGGATGGATAGGATTAGGAATGAGCACGTCAGAGGGACAGCACATGTAAGACGTTTTGGAGACAAAGTCAGAGAGGCTAGATTGAGATGGTTTGGACATGTACAGAGGAGGGATAGTGAGTATATTGGTAATAGGATGCTGAGGCTGGAACTACCAGGCAAAAGGCCTAGAGGAAGACCAAAGAGACGATTCATGGATGTGGTAAAGGAGGACATGAAGGTCGTTGGTGTAAGAGAAGAAGATGCAAAGGATAGGGTGAGATGGAGGCAGATGATTCGCTGTGGCGACCCCTGAAGGGAAAAGCCGAAAGGAAAAGAAGAAGAAGAAGCTAAGGTTTATATGCTGTGCACATGTGTGTTTGTGTTTAAATATTTTGCTCAACACAATTCAAGGTTTGATCTTCTGAGAGCCTTTGAAGATGTTATACTGCAGTTAAAAAAAGATATACAGATGCTCCCCAGCTGACGAACGCGTTCGGTTCCAGACTGCCATTTGTTAGATGAATTTGTTCGCAAGTTATTACAGGGCATTCTTTAGAAGGGAGCGTATGTTTAAACCTTGTATAAGTGACCTATACGAGTTTGTACTGTATACAATCTCTCTCCCTCTCTCTCTCTCTCTCTCTCTCTTGCCGAGTTATTACATAACTGACCGTGCGGTGTAATGATGCTCTTGAGCTCAGTCTAATTGAAAGCATATTCTCTCTCTCGCTCGCTCACACACATACACACACACACACACACACACACACACACACACAACAACTGGACAATTGAACTGTTCAGCTTTCATTTGCCCTTGGAATGAGCACTATAATAAAACTTATATATATACAGTAAAACCTCCGCTGACGAACGCTTAAGCTCACAAACTTTTCGCCTCAAGAACATTAAATTTGCGAGCATATAGTCTCTGCTGACGAACTACTTTTCGGCGGATGAACCAAACCACGCGGTCGAACAGCGCCACGGTGGCGGCCACAAGAAGCTGACGCACGCTCATGGCATCACAGTTCGTCACCCCCTTTCTTTGAGTGTGGAAGTGGTTTGTGTTTGCTAGACATTTTGGACCATATTGAGTGTACTTTTGCTATTATGGGACCGAAAAAGACCCCACCACAGGCGGAGATCATTGAAAATCACGAACGAGGTGTGCGTTTGTGTGACTCAGCGTCCCAGTACCAGTACGCTAAGTCTACCATTGCTCCCATCCTTAAGAACAAGGAAGCTATTAAGGGTGCGTGTGTGGCTAAGGGAGTTTCCAAACAGTAGGCGTTTCCAAACACTCCTTCCAAACAGTAAGTCCCTCCCTCCCTCCTCCTCCCACTCCATTCCATCAAGCCATCAACGACCATCACAAAGGTAAATAAAACGACTTTATTATACAGTACAGTTTATTTCTTTAATTACAATACAATAGCACATTTATTATACATAAAATAAGGTATATTTTTGTGTAGTTTTAAGGCTTATTTAGTCGAAAATTATGTTTTATGGGGACCTGGGAACGGATTATTCTCATTTTAATGGTTTCTTATGGGAAATAAATGTTCGGAAGATGAACTTTTCGCCTTACACACACTTTCTGGGAACCAATTATGTTCGTGAGCTGAGGTATCACTGTATATATAGATGGGGCAAAATAATTTCTCCTGATTACTGAACTGATGGTTAAGGTTAGATGAGGGTACAGAAAGCAGTAACTAGCTGCTAGCTGCATTATTAATTACACAGATGAGGTTCTTTACAGTGATAGTAAGATAAATATAAGGATCCACTCACATGTACAGTACATATACACAGATGCATACACTTTGTTAACCTGTTATTCCTAAGACCATGATAATTACACTCCTCCTAGAGCCTGTATTATTTATACTTGCTTTCAAATATGAAACCTGCCATTATCGCTTAACGTTGCTGACTTAATTTCAGCTCCAAGCTCACAAAGATTTTACGCCTTGTGATTACAAATGTAGCTGTTTTGCGGATAACATATTCTAATTACATGCACAAAACTTCTACGCAAGCAGGATTTTCCCAGTCCTCTGGCATCGGCAGACCGGTATCCTGATAAAGCTGCTGGCAGTCTGGATTCTTCAAATCCTACTACTTGGGAGAGGAGCAGCAAATCGCTTTTTCCTGCCTCTTAAGATAAACTTGCTGGAATGAGACTTCCAATTACACGTTAATTACTTTATCTCATTCTCGTGTTAAGAGGACAAAATGCCCAAGTAGTTCTGGGAAACTGAGCATAAAACAATGAAAGCAAGAGGAAAGATTGACTGCCTTGAAAATCTGATTTATTGCAGCTTCAAGTAACAGGCGAAAAAGCCTGTTAAATATCTGTAAAAAAAATAATGTATTTCAACAAAGATTCAATGAAATCTTTTTTTGTGTAGTGCTCAAAGTATTTTAAATAGATTTTTTTTTTAATTATCATTAGTGGGCGTGGTCATCACGTGGGAAATATCATGTTCCAGCTTCAAATTCATCAACATATTATGAAGAACTAAATTGTCTTAGTACCAACCAACTACGTATTAGTACTTGTAACAAATAAGGTATATAACATTTATCAGTTAAGGTATATACCATGAAAAAGCTAATAAACTGGATAATCTACAATTTTTATCAAGATACAACCAGCTTTTTTTGCTTGTCCCATTTCAATTAAAATTCGTTTAAGTTAATGGCTATTGTAAATGACATTCATTCATTCATTCACTTTCTGTAACCACTTAATCCTAATTAGGGTCTCGGGGAGGCTGGCACCCATCCCAGCTGACTCCAAGCGAGGGCAGAGTACACCCTGGACAGCTCGTCAGGCCATCGCAGGATGGAAACACGTTGACGGCGTTGCAGCTACTCTTGTCGAAAGTCAGCAATGGTTCTTTTACATGAACCTCACACCATAGACAGTGAGAGACATGGCCGGCCTTTGATAACCCATTGAGCTGCACTGGACGGACAGTGACAACCTCGTGGAGCTCGTGGGTTTTGAACCCCCAACCTTAAGATCACCGATCCGGCGCCCTATACCACTAGGCCACCACTGCTCCTGTAAATGATGTTTACAAAATAATTTCAAAGATGTTCAAAATTATTTTTTTAAGTTAAAAACTGTCAAAGCTTTTGTATTGAAAAATAAAAAATATATAATCCTTCCCAGCTTCTGTGTCATCCATGTCATGATCCCTCTATCAGTCTTCTGGAGGCAACTGTGTACATCAGTTAAACCTATTTTCAATAAATATGTGGGTATAATACTAAAGTGCAATAAATAAGTCCCCAAATTTTAACTATTTTTATGTTTCTGCATAAAATTGATGCACACGTTCTTTGAAGGTTTATTTCAGATCATCTACAAACGCTTAAGGACTGATTTATCTTTTGAAGTCGAAAAAAGCAAAAAAAGTAGCGAAAAGGGCAGTGGTGGTCTAGTGGTAGAGGGCGCTGGATCGCTGATCCAAAGGTTGGGGGTACGAGTCCCACTCTCCACAATGTTGTCACTGCCCCCCCCCCCCCCCAGTGCAGCTTACTGGGTTAATGGGGACGAAGACCCCCCGCAACTGCTGATTTCCGCAAAAAATGACTGACGTATACGTACATGTATATGTGTATATAATATTAATGAATACATATTCAACACTATAAATGCTTATAATAACAATTAAATATTCAAAAATAATGTATAAGATGTAAATAAAATATAAATACACAGATATACAGATGCATGCGCACACACTCAGATGCGTACCTCATATAAAAATGTAAATAGTTTTGTTTGGGGACTTTGGGTTTTTTGTTTGTTTTGTTTTGTTTGTTTGTTTGTTGCATAATTGGCCTTGTGGCATTTTCCTTGACTTTTTCCCTATTTTTAATTTTTTTTAAATTACGAATATTTTTGAAAAAAACGCAATTCACAGAAGCTGCAAAATTGAAGCACGAAATAGCGAGGGGTCACTGTATATAATCGATTTAACTGCTTCAAGTTAAAGTCATTTTATTCTACTGATGAGCTCCCTGTGTGGTAATCTACATGACCTTGTGTCATCTACAATACTGGTTGTCATCTACGTCATAAAGAATAGTTTTTCATTGCAATTTGGAAAAAAAATTAATTCTCTCTCTCTCCTGTCTCTACAGAGGTGGGCAACAAAAACAGCCAATTTTGAAACATAATTCATTTTGCATGGGACTAAATGCCATGGTCTAATTTATGCTGTAGATGTAGATGTATGCTTCTGGATGTTGTAGGACTGTCTTGGTTGCAACATTGCGTGGTCATCTGGGGCTGTACCTCTGAATTGGTAAACTGAGTTGGTAGTCCCCCTTTTTAAAATAGGGGACCGAGGGTGTGTTCCAAATATCATGGAATCACAATCCTCAGCCTCCCCAGAAAAGTCTCTGCAGGGGTACTGGAGAGGAAAATCTGATTGATAGTTGAACTTCGGATTCAGAGGGGCAGTGGTGGTCTAGTGGTATAGGGCGCTGGATCGCTGATCCAAAAGGTTGGGGGTTCAAGTCCCACTCTCCACAGGGTTGTCACTGTCCCCCCAAGTGCAGCTAACTGGGTTATCAAAGGCGGGCCATGTCTCTCACTGTCTATGGTGAGAGGCATGTAAAAGAACCATTACTGACTTTCGTAAAGAGTAGCTGCAAAGTCATCATCGTGTTTCTGTCCCTTGCTAAAACAGGGTTGTGACAGGAAGGGCATCCGACGTAAAAACCTCTGCCAAATCAAACGTGCGAATCAGATGATTCACTGTGGCGACTCCTGGGAAAGGGAAAAAAGCCGAAAGGAAAAGAAGAAGAGTAAGATTTACAATAAACAATGGCTGATTTCAAAAGTTAAGTGAGATGATAATTAAACTACTTTACAGTAAGGAATTCCACATTAATATAGTCGTAAATATACTAAACTAACAAAGTAGATGTTATATTGTGCAATCAAATGTCTAACAACTTTGATAAACAGGAGAATTTCTAAAGATGACTCTACCACGCTCCAATTCAGTTTCTGGGGTTAGATTGACAAGTCACACAGAATGGGTCAAAACTTTTGACACAAGGAACGGCACATGAGACCTTACAAGTGACAATCCAACATATCTCAGTATCTTCTAAAGGACAATAACACAAGAACAGATGTCTCTTGTCTACCGTGCTAAATCTCCCGCGAATGAATACACCTCGAAGGATTACTATACAGTAATTCCAAAGTAGGATTTCACGCATTCAATTAATAAGAGATGTAGTAATAGCTTGGCGGCACGGTGGCGTAGTGGTTAGCACGTCCGCCTCACAGCAAAAAGGCCTGGGTTCAATTTCCGGCCTGGGCGTTTGCGTGTTCTCCCCGTGTTTGCATGGGTTTCCTCCGGGTGCTCCAGTTTCCTCCAACAATCCAAAGACATGCACAGTAGGTTACCTGGCCACTCTAAATTGCCTGTAGGTTCGCATCGTGCAGAAGGCAATGACAAACCACTGCACTAATCCTGCCAAGAAAACCTCCATGAAGATGATAACCAGGGCGTTATCCTTCATGGCGAGTTGCCAATGGTCGTCCTACGACTCAGGCACTAGATAGATAGATAGATAGTAATAGCTTAGACTGCTAAACACCCGGTTCAAAATGGCAGTAAACAGTACTCAACCCATCAAAATCTTGTCATGAAATCGGCGTTGAGATATACACTATCCCGGAATTTCAATATCTCCACGGAAAGAACAAAGTCCTTTTCACTCAGTCAGTAGGTCGCAGCCGCTTCATCAGCGTAGAACTGCGATAACACATTCCAGTCTTCTATTCTTAGCGCCGAGACGTTAAGGGAACACCCAACTTCATAAGTCTTCGGTGTACTGTCTTGCCAGGCCGGTAGCAGATCTAGCTAGCACCTCCTTACAGTACGAGTTAGAGTCCAGTCCAGCAAGCCCAGCAAGCGCTGCTCTGAAGAGTGCTTACGATTAAATAGCATCAGAGCGGATGTGAACGAAGACACCCCACGTGACCTGTTCTGAAATTATTACGAACAAGGTGAAACTGTGTTCTCTCCAATACCGATCAACTAACTTAACACAAAAACTACAGGTCGTAGCGGCATAACCTAGACACCAAATTAAAGCTGACCACCTAAAGAATACAATGCTGTCAATTACATCAACTGAAAACTTCACAACGAAGCACAAAAATTCCAAGATCACAGCGAGACAGACCAAAATTAGTATTTCATGAACTTTGGGAATTTATTCTGACAACAGAAGTTATTCATCGGGGCTTAACCAAGTCAAGTCAGTTAGATCTGAACATAAGCAAACTGCTGATATTCAATCTCATACAACAGGACAAAAGATTAATTCAATATAAGACAAAAGGATAAACTGACAAACACAGCTATTTGCCTGACATAGCCGAGGCAATTCAAAATGGCTGTAAAATCACCATAAACAAGAAACTTCACTGAACAGAACTGGGGTTATATTTCTAATTATACCCAGTTTCGTAACGGAGTTGACATGAGAAACATGGTGTCCATTCTATACACACATCAATTTTGAAGTGACAGTGTTAGTTTAAGGGTAAATGTATTTTCTATAGCGCTGAGAGGTTGGACACCACCCTCCCCTTCTCGCCATTCATTTGCCACTAAATACATTTTCTGGCCTGTGATGTCACTCACCCTCCCCACCAGCTCCAAATCTCACCAAAGTGGTCTCATCGTTCGTGTTACATTTCTGCTGATTTGTGCTGTTGACAGAATTTATTTTGCGATTGTGATTTAGTTATTAATATTTTATTCCTTATATGTGTCACATCACCAACCTTCTACCGTGTACAAATAACACCAAAATGGTTTCGATCATAAATGCAAGTTTCTGCTGGTTTATGCTGTTGAAATAAATTATTTTGCTGTAATGATTTTAAAGGTATCAATAGGTTGTGCTGGTTTGGGATGACAGAAATTATTCTGCTAGGATTTTAAAAGTAGCCTATGACAATTTGAATGTACACATGAGATGTCACCAATCTCCATCCCCTCCTTCATACCCACATCTTATTAATGAAAGTAGTGTATTTTTGTGCTCGCTGCCTCGTGCTGTTTAATTGTGCTTTTATTATAAGGTATCTCTTGACAGGGCCGGTGTGGTTAGGCATACGTCAAGGCTTGGATACCCGTCAATAACCAACATGCAACTCCTACCTAACTTTTTCTGCTGTGGAGCGCAGTTGCCATCGGTAGCCTGTTGCCTGCCAATAGATATTTTCCCACGATGAGCAGACAGGTTGCTAATCGCTAGGCAGCTTGCTTGTTTATGACAGGTATTCCTTTTTATGAAAAAAAAAAAAAAAAAAAACACGTTCAAAACTGATGCTTTTCTGATAAATTCCCTAAACTGATTTGGTAGATACTAAATCAATCATTGTCAGCATACTGTATATGCTCATAGTAATGCTAAATTTAGTGTGACAGCCAATTTAAGACACTGTTGTACATGAAACATAGCTGCTCAAGGTTTGCATTTTTATCAGATACATGTGTCTTACCCGTTTGGACATGAATATAGCTGTTTCCTCTATTTCCTCTATTTTTCCAAGAACGTCACCAGAGAGCCAAGCACAAACTGCTACAAAAGCTTTTCCTCATTTATATGTATATGCATCACTTAATATCCGTCCCTACAGAAACAATGACGCCTATGGAGATTCCCATCAAACCATTTCATGTAACTCAAGTTTATTGTGTTGTTCAGGACTTCATTCTTTACAATATTAAACACGGGATCTTTATGGTGGGGGTTCCCTCCACAGTAAAAAATAAAAATGGAAATAACTTTAAATTATAATACTAGGGGAGGTGGTGGCCCGGTGGTGAGGTGCTGGATTACTGATACCAAGGTTGGGGTTTCAAGCCCCAGTATCAATAGGTTGTCAAAACCATTGCTGAGTTTTGTCAAGAGTAGGCTGCATAGCTGTCAATGTGTTTCCACCCTGTGATGGCCTGGCAAGCTATCCAGAATGTAGTCTAGCCTCTCCTAGGGTCAGCTGAGATGGGCGCCAATCTCCCTATGACCCGTAATAGGATTAAGTGGTTCAGAAAATGGATGCATGGATCATAATTGTAAAATAATTTCTTTCATCCGCACAAATGTAACAAACGATTGAGACCATGTCAGTGAGATTTCAATCTAGTGAGGGTGCTGAATGATGCCACAGGCTAGTACAGGGATCCCTCGCTACTTCGTGCTTCAGTTTTTGTGACTTCAGTGCATTGCGGGCTTTTCAAAAATATTGATAGAAAAATAAAAAATAAGGAAATTAAGAGAAAATAAGGAGAAAGTTAAGGAAAATACCACAAAACAAGGCCAATTATGCAAAAAAAAACCCCAAACAAACAAACAAACAAAAACACCCCCCCCCCCAACAAAACTACTTACATTTTTATGTGAGGTGCGCATCTGTATGCGCGTGTGTCTGCATGTGGGTGTATTTAGATTTTATTTACATCTTATGCATTATTTTTGAATGTTTAATTGTCATTATAAGCATTTATAGCGTTCAATATGTATTTATTGATATTACACACATATCCATGTACATATACATCAGGCAGGGGGGGTGTCGATCCTACCTCGTGAAAATCGGTGGTTGCGGGGGGGGGGGGGTCTCAGTCCCCATTAAACGCAGAAAGTGAGGGATCTCTGTACATGCATTTTAGAATACCTTAAACGACTGAGTAACACAAGCAAATTTTATGGCCCATACCAGCACAAACGAATAGCAGTGCTATTTTTAAATACAGTAGAACCTCACCTTACGAAATTAATCCGTTCCAGAGCCTTTTTCGTAACCTACCTTTTTCTTAAATTGAACCGTATTTTACATGTAAAACGCGTGATTCGTTCCAAGGCTCCCAATACTACCCCTAAACCCTTTAAAAATTATAAAAGCATACCTTTTAAGACCTCCTTCTGCTTCAATATCGTACCAATGGTAGACGGTTTGGCCATATTCCTTTGTGATATCACTTGAGCCCATTTCTTCTCCTCACTCATACAGGAAATCACACACGTGCGTGCGTGCGTGCGTGCGTGTGTGTGCGTGCGTGTGTGCGTGCGTGTGTGTGTGTGTGCGTTGACCATGTCTTCTTAGCAGAGTTATAATCTTACAAATGTTTATGAGTAAAGAAATAAAGCATAAAACAACAGTAACTCTGTCCTTTACACGAAAAGCATCATGGTGGATTCAGCTCCATAATTGCCAATGGGAGGCCAGCAGGGCGGGATGTTGGGAGATAGGCAATGGGAGGCAGCTGCGTTAGCCCTCCTAGCCAATGGGATCCCTGTCCAAGATGGTGTCAGGTGGACCTGTCTAAGATGGCACTCGAGTGAAGGCGCCATGAACCACAGCTCAGTTGTAGCTAATGGGAGGCCAGCGGGGCAGGATGTTTGAATGACATTGATGGGAGAGCAGCTTGTGCATTGTTTGAATGTTTGAATGGCGCATTTGAATTTTTAAGATGGCACTTTCGTAATGTGAACTTGTTGCGTATACAGAAACAAAAATTTTAGGAAAATGCGTTTCGTAACCTGCATTTTTCGTTTGGTGAGACTTTCGTTAAGTGAGGTACCACTGTACTAAGAAAGTGAGTGGGTCCAACTTCACAGAGCTACTTTCTATTCCTACATGCATCTACATATATCTAAAACATATCTGTTCAGTCTGAGCAAGCTATTGGTTTTCAGTTACATCCCTAGTATGAAGCAATCTAGTCCATACAAAAAAAAAAAAAACCCAGCTTAAATCCCATTTCTTTTAACATCACAATCTATAAAATGGCTTCGTGTCGTTCAATCTGCCTTTTGTTAACAAACCTTTACAATCAGGCGACACGTTTAGAAGCTGTAGCAAGGGATTTGTGTAACACTGGGCTATTACTTGTGCCTGCAAGGGAAGAGAGTATCGATTGGCTGCTTGCCAGCCAGGGTTAATCGCCATTCATGTGCTCAGCAAATTACCAGCGGCAAAACATGAATGACACCAGAACTACATTTGACAATTCACGATCAAACTCCAAAACATCTTTGAGTGAAATAAATATTTCCAGACAGGCACATTTTCTTATGTTTTAGCACATCTTCAAAAACTGCAGGCAGATCATAAAACAAAGCACAAACAAATGTACCAATTAATGAATTGGTAAGGATTTCAATCGTATCCCAGCATGCTGTGTATTGATACTTTTTACTTGTCTACTGTGATTTCCTAACATAAGATGTACTCTCAGGGAAAAAAAAGAGCAGAGTAACATTTCTATAAATGAGAAATTTCTACTATTCAGTGTTATTCGTCTTATACCCTGAAGTGCACACCTATTCTACCTTTATATATTTTACATTGATATGTGTGGTTTAATCATGTACCTAATGGATAAAATACAATGCATGCAAATACATGGCCATGGTAAAAATGAAAAGAGAACTTTCTCATCAACAGCCTTTCTTTTTTTTTAATTATGAACAGATATTTTTGTATTTCAGTTGAAGCAATGGAAACAAAACAGTTCTAATTTATTCATTGATTTTCTGAACTGCTTAATCCTAATTAGGGTCGTGGGAAAGCTGGTGCCCGTCTCAGCCGACTCTGGGCGAGGGCAAAATACACCATGGACAGCTTGCCAGGCCATCGCAGGGCAGAAACATGCTGACGGCTATGCATTCTACTCTTGAGAAAAAGCCACAATGGCTCCATAGACAGTGAGGGACATGGCTGGCCTTTGATAACCCACTTAGCTGCACTGGGGGAGGCTAATTCATTTACATATTAAATAAATCAAATTAATAAAAGCAAGTCCAGGCTGAACATAACCCCACTGTTCCAAAAGCTTGAAATGGCCATGAAAAAATAAAAAAATAAATAAATAAGAGACCACTGCAAATTTAACAATAGTTTATAACTTATAAAGATGAATAGGTTTGCGATTAATAGACAGGTGGTTGAGGAACATAACCTTTGTTTTGTATTGATAAAATTTCCACGATATTCCTCTTAAAATACTGATGTTTAACTGCAGAAATTGTTTAAAAAATATTTGTTCCAGATCACTAGGTGTACCCTTGCTTGATCGACAGCACACGTTGCATTGTCATGATCTTTGCAAATGTGATTCTTGTGACATAGAAATTAGATTAATAGGTCAAGGTTTTTACAAGGTTAACAGACATGTCCATAGGCATATCTGGTATAAATAACAAACAATCCTGTGCTAAATTTTCTGACGATTTGCATTACCTTGTGTATACGTCATATGGCCCCCTGTCACCTTAACATTAGGTGACGCAGTTTCAAAAGGTTTGAAGACCTTGACGTGAAGTACAGTAGGCCCTTGACATTCACGGGGGTTCGGTTCCGGACCCTCCCCCAAATCGAGATAATCCGCGAGTTCTGTACCCAGAAGTAAAACCCCATGTATGACGTCACATGCGCGAATAAGCAGCTGTAAGTAAAATACTATGTATCTATTACATGCACTAAAATATGCTTCTTAAACACATTCTATAGACAGTCTTACTCATTAATACAGTATTAATGCAGTAAAATATAGTAATGATTAAGAAAAACTTTTCAATTTTTACTGTTATATTTATTGATGCTAAAATATAAACATTATACAGCATACGCATAAAACACCTTTCAGTGCATTCTCTTTATAAACATACATCAGTGTAGTTTTCAAAAATGCCCACTAGATCAGGGGTGCTCAATCCTGCTCCTGGAGATCTACCTCCCAGAAGACATTCACTCCAACCCTAATCACGCCCACCTAACCATCCAATCATCTTATCAAGACCTGACTGGATCTTACATGTCACATGGGCCACATTAGGGTTGGAGATAAAGTCATCTGGAAGGTAGATCTCCAGGAGCAGGATTGAGCACCCCTGCACTAGATGAACGTACTGTATTGCATTAGGCATGACATGACTGAATTCAGGTATTAACTGCATTAAGTCCGAGCAGCTTAGCCACGCCCCCACACCCAGCCGGAGCGAATACAAAACAGAATTTTAGAGTGATAGAGTAAGAGGCATTACAAACCAAAGAAGCGGTGATGTTGATGTGAGTTAATCCTCTGGCACAGAGGTGAGCATGCTTTTGTTTATCTGGAGTAAATGAGAATAGTGAATTCAGGTGTGTGCTACCAAGCAGCTCAGCCACGCCCCCTCATGAAGTAAACAGTTAGTGAGAGGCACAGCGCCAAAATCAAAGTCCCTCAAAACACAGACCATAACCAAAAGGACATAAAAGAACAAGAAATGTAATAAATTGGATAAACAAAATAAAATGAGAAACATGCTACACCACAGCAAATAAAATATAACACACAAACATTTTAAACATTACCTTATGTAATGTACTGGAATAATAATTTAAAAAGACTTTAATAGTGGAGGGTTTTACAACAGTTCAAACGATTATTCCTCTTCAGCAATGACGTGACTTCAGAGGATACTGTCGTTTCTTCCAGAGAAAGTCTTATTTCTTCAGAAGAGACATCCAACTTCATTACCTTTTTCTGGTGCTTAGCAGACACTTGAGTGACATCATAGAACTTAACTGGTAATTAAAACACACTAAAAAAGGCTCATTGCCAACTTGAGTGCGAATGAGGAAAAAGGGGCGTTACATCATCTCAACCAATCAGCAGGAAGGAGGACAGCCATTGGCTAAATTTGAATCACGTGCGAGCTGCTCGGCAGTCCGTGAATACTCAAATCGCGAGTGCAAAACCGCGAATAGTCAAGGGCATACTGTATAACAGCTATGTCTTGGAAACCGATCTGACAAAAATTGCATCTTCTGGAATGTTGATGGGAATTTTTGATGAACTGACTTCTTTGACCTTGGAAAATAGGTCAAGTTGACCCAGTTTTGATAGGCTAGAAGACCTTCGGTTGGGACCATTCAACATCTCATCTTTTCCTTTCCGCTAGTCCCTTCAGGGATCGCCACAGCAAATCATCTGCCTCCATCTCACCCTGTCCTCTGCATCTTCTTCTCTGACACCAACGACCTTCATGTCTTCCTTCACCACATCCATAAATCTCTTCTTTGGTCTTCCTCTCGGTCTTCTGCCTGGTAGTTCCAACCTCAGCAACTACTACTATATTCTACGACCATTCCACTACTATCCTACTACCAATATATTCATTATCCCTCCTCTGTACCCTCTGTACATGTCAAACCCATCTCAATCTAGCCTCTCTGACTTTGTCTCCAAAACATCTTACATGTGCTGTCCCTCTGATGTACTCATTTCTGATCCTAGCCATCCTCGTTACTCCCAGAGAGAACCTCAACATTTTCATCTCTGCTACCACCGGCTCTGCCTCGTGTCTTTTCCTCAGCGCCACTGTTTCTAAACCATACAAAATCGCTTGCCTCATCACCATCTTGTACACTTTTCCTTATAAGGGACCATAAATGTAAAACAAATCGATAAAGAACCAGCAACACTAAAGTGTTAACAAGCGGTATCTGCAGTGGTGGCAGATGTGGGGAGACCCTAAAAACATAGTACCACCTACACTTCACATGAGATACAATGAAATAATAGATGTGGTGTTTTCAAACCTTAAATACTACATCAAAATACAGATCATGTTCAATTTTATATGAGACAGGACGAATGTTTAAAATTCATGAGTTTAGAAATCAATATTTGGTCAAATGCCTGGATTCTTCTTGCTTCTTATTGATAAAGGGTGTTTTCCTAGCTTTACATGACTGTAGCCCTGTGTAGTGGAGCTACTTTTATACAATTCTTGTTGCGCACTTAACTGCCTCTTTCATTTACTTTATTTTTATTTATTTTTTATTTTACAAGTCACTTGGCATCATCCTGCAGCTCATGAGTGACATTCAAAGCGGTTAATGAGCATCCTGGTGACTGGTGAGGTGTTATAAAGAATCATAGTAGTAGAGACCTCTGGACACTACTGTATATCTAACGTCATCCCGTAAATTAATTTTCCTATGACAAACAGGCCAGTCAGAATACACACATGCTCTCAGGGGTCACATTGGTTGGTCGCCATGTCTGAAATCCGTCCAACACACCAACAGTGGGACCTCCAACCAAGTAACAGGAAACAGCACAGTCAATCTACTACACCAGATGGTACAGACTGGTTAATCAAAGCCAAGCAATCTGTGACCGTTAGTGTGGCTGTGCCAGCTTTTCATTTAGAAGCAGTATGCAATAATCATAGAGCCATAGGTACAAAGAAGACAGTTAATTAACAATGCTCGAGGGCAAAATGACATACTTCCAACTTACACTTAAGAATTCATACACGTCAAAATCAGTTGTATTTTAAAATGTATCACAGCTTCATTCATAGTGATGTGATTTGTGAAAAGTTTTTTTTTTTAATTACTATTAGTTGTATAATTAAGGGTTTTCTGAACATATTGTTTATTCATAGTTTTTAATATAGCAATTATTTTTTCTTCACAATGTTGTGTCATCATAAGGAAACTAAAATTAAATCAAATCAATTCATGTAATAAATCAATTAGGTTATGAAGCCATTGGCACTGAAAGATGAAAATAACTTTAATATACACTGCAGGGAATGGTATATCTATTTGACCTGCTGTCCACTATAATAAAAATTATTATTCTGAGTGGATAATGCATGAATAAAAATGACGGATAGTTAGAGTGCTTTTGTCAGTTCTTTGTTTTTGTTTATTATTATTATTTTTTAAATTTTTGTTTCTACATAGTATATATTAAAACACCTTTAAGAAGCATAAATAACCAAGTCTGGGTGAAGGTGGGTTATACACCGAACAGTTCACCAGTCCATCGTAGGGCCAACACATAACTATTCACACTCATACCAAGGAGCGATTTGGAACTGCTAATTAGCCTAATGTGCATGTTTTGGGACTGTGAGAAAAAGAAAAAAACAAAAAAAAAAACCAAAAAAACAAAACAAAACAAGAGTACCTGGAACAAGCATAGGGAGAACTCCACATAGAAATGCCTTCGCTGAGCCCAGGCTCAAATCCAGGACCTTCTTGCTGTGAGATGAATGTGTTAACCAATATGCCACCATGCCACCCAAGACTACATATACAAGTATAAGCTTTAATTAATACATCAGCAACTTCAGAAATCCCCTGAATCTTCTGCATAGTGATAGACAGTAAAGATAGACCTTACATAGAAACTTTGGCGAAGGAGAGCAGGTGACTGGATAATGCATTGAGAGAGTAACAGAGAGTAACATAGATAGACAGAATCCTGAATGGTCGTTCTAAGTCGACCTAATGGTCTTCCTTATAAAACGGCTTAACTGGTGACCGCATTGCCATGGCAGTCTACCCCCCCCCCCCCCCCAAAAAAAAAAAAAGAAAAGAAAAGACAAAGATTGCCTCTTACTAAATGTTATAAGAAGATGTCCCCCTGTGTCATATCAGTTAAAGGTGATGATGATGATTTGTTTGCAGTAGTAATTTCATGGTCAGCATGGCGATTTTGGAGGGAGCTGTGACAGCACACCTACCTGTGCGAATTAATTTTTGCACGGTGGGATATCTGAAACTGATGCTATTTACGAAGCGACCTGTTTTACCTCACACAACACTTGCCACATTAATTCCTGCTATAAAAAGCTTTAAACAGTTGAAAGAAATTCTCTAAATGATGAATTTCCTGCCTTTAAATTTGATTAAAATCGCATCATCATCATCATCTTGTTCGCATCTGCTGAAGATCTTAGAAACTGCAGTGAGTTAAGCTAGCATATTATTGAGCAGATAAACCGATTGTTCCTGTGAGCTTACTTTCCTGTTATAGTTACTCACAGTATATAGTCCTGGCTACTACATTTTAAAGATACATTTATATAGCGGTGACTCTGAGGAGAAAAGCCATGAATCTTTCCATGACTGTGCACCTTGTATGTTTTATCATTAGAAATTGTAGGTGATGTTCCTACTGAACCTCGACTTTTTCCAGTTCTAATTATTTCTACCTGTAATCAATCAATCTGGGCGCCGTGCCAGAGCTCTTGTCATGGCTGTATACGAAGGGCAAAAAATCCGCAATAGAGGCCCAAAGTTCTTTCTGCAGGGTGTTTTTATTGAGACACCATCTCTCGCTAGCTGGCAGTTGACTCGAAAGAGTTGATCCGCCAGGTTTTGCCCTGCTACTGATAACATGTAGACCAGTACAACCTGTTGCATGGTCTACTGGCCGGCGACTAAACTGGCTCCCCCACCAGGTTCCAAATTTGGTGAGTCGGATTTCTAGCAACCCAGTAGGAATAAAAACAAGACCTATCAAAGGGCGGATGAAGTCTACCTGTAAGATTCTGCTAAAATAAAAATAAATAAATACATATCACTTACTGTACAACGACAGCAGTCACAGCTGCAGTTGACTTGGCTGAATGGTGAAGATTGATCCATTGGGCATACATAACACAAATGAAAATCCTGAAACCTTATCCCGACAATATTAATGATGATTGGAAAAACAAATGCAAGTTCTTCCAAATAGCTTCGAAGTAAAATATCAGTAACAACCACCAAGTCATTTCTCAGCCAAGAGCAGCTCTACTTTCAAACCTGATGGAAAGGAACATGAATAAATAATATAAAATTCTGAACCAATAATCAAGCCATGAAATGATTCAAATGAATTATTCCAGACACTGGCACACAGTGGCACAGTGGTTAACACATATATATATATATATATATCACAGCAAGGTGATCCTGATTCAAGCCCCAAGCTCAGGCAGTACTGAGTGGAGTTTGCTCTCCCTATGCTTGTATAGATTTCTTTCAAATACTTGGGTTTCCTCCACAGTCCAAAGACATACTCATTATGCAAACTAGCTGCTCGAAATTGCATTTAGGTCTGAGTGAAATAGTTTTGTGTGTGTATGTGTGTGTATGTGTGTGTGTGTGTGTGTGTGTGTGTGTGTGTGTGTGTGTGTGTGTGGTGGTCCTGTCTGGCAAGCCGTTCAGGGTGTACCCCGCCTTTGGGAATCTTATCTGAAATAGGCCTCCCAGCGATCCCAAAAGGAGTAAACATTTTAAAAAATGAGTGAGAGATTGAGCTTCGAAGAACTATAAGTGATAAAATCCAGCAGCTGGTTAATTAATTCTGTAACTTTTCATAATTTTAAAAGTACAGTGGTACCTCACCTTACGAAGTCTCACCAAACGAAAAATTCAGGTTACGAAAAGCATTTTCCTAAAATTTTTGTCTCAGGATACGAAACAAGTTCACGTTACGAAAGTGCCATGTTAAAAATTCAAACGCGCCATTCAAACATTCAAACAATGCACGAGCTGCTCTTCCATCAATGACGTTCAAACATCCCGCCCCGCTGGCCTCCCATTGGCTGACAACTGAGCTGTCGTTCATGTCACCTTCACTCAAGCGCCATCTTGGACAGGTCCACCTGATGCCATCTTGAACAGGGATCCCATTGCCAAGGAGGAATGACGCATCTACCTCCCATTGCCTATTCTAGAGCTGAATCCACCATGATGCTTTTCGTGTAAAGGACAGATGTCTTGTTGTTACTGTTGTTTTATGCTTTATTTCTTGACTCAGGCTTTTAACCTTCCATAAACATTTTTAAGATTATAACTCTGCTAAGAAGACATGGTCAACAGGGGCACGCACACACACACACACACACGTGTGATTTCCGGTGCGAGTGAGGAGAGGAAACGGGCTCGAGTGATATCACAAAGGAATATGGCCAAACCTGTCTACCATCGGTACGATATTGAAGCAGAAGGAGGTCTTAAAAGGTATGCTTTTATCATTTTTAAAGGGCTTAGGGGTAGTATTGGGAGCCTTGGAACGAATCACACGTTTTACATGTAAAATGCGGTTCAATTTACAAAAAATGCAGGTTACAAAAAAAGCTCTGGAACAGATTAATTTCATAAAGTGAGGTACCACTGTACTAATTTACTAGTTATGTTAAAATGCGCAGGAAATACTCTCATGATCAGAAGGATAGGCATTGGCGCTAGATGATCAAATGATCAGCTACAAGAAGTAAATAAAGATTCTTAACAGTCATGTAAATCACCAGGAAATGACACAACACCTCACTAAATTTCCACATGTCGAAAGGGCTCAAAAAGTGTAATTCTTACACTCAACTCTTAATAGACAATTTGATCAGTGAACATTTAATTAGACGTTGGAAGGTCTGCTGCTGCCACTGTGTGTGAGATGTAACTGTACAGCTCTCATGACATTAATTTTTCTGTGAAAAGTGAGATCAGCTGGCAGGGCAGCTCCACAGTCTTGTGCCTATTTTTATAATAAATTAAAGATGAATAACTGCACAAGACAACCTTTCAGCTTTTCATTTCTTCAAGAGAGACTGAGCCACAAGTGCAGTACAGTTTTCTTTTAATACTCTTTTTTTATTTTCCTAGATTTTCATGTCAATGTGATTCAGTTGTTGAAAAGATTAATCAGGTATTATTTCCACAGACACACACAATAAAAGGTATTTAATATTGACATTATTGGTCAGTATCTTAAATGTTGAGCTCTTCTTTAGTCTTATTCTCTCTCACCTGCATGTCTGCTCCTTGCGCCTTTGCATGAAATACTTCTTCTTCACAATCTGTAGCTCATTGGCCAATCTCTCGATCTCGAACTTGTACTCCTGTGCCCGAGACTCATACACATTGAGTTCAGACGTCAGTGCCTTAAAATAAAATATAACGATTCAGTCGTTATTATTTTCATTTCCCTCCAAATAAGTTGTATAACAGTGTGATGAAGCATAATACTTTTACTGATAATAATTCCCTTAACATACATTTTTCTACATGTTCTACTGATTAATTTTTTTTGCTGTATTTGATGGAACTTTACAAAAAAAACCTTTACCATAGTGTCAACAACACATCAATTTGTTTTCTAAACACAACACACACACACACACACACACACACACACATATATATGTATGTGTGTGTATGTGATAAGCACCCAGGGCACTTTAAAAATTGGAGTGGGTGGGTGCTTATTAAAAATGTTACCAGCAGAGTGGAACACTAAGTGCTTATTACCATAGAGGTGGAAAACATGAATAATAACAGAACAATAAAAGAGTTTTACTGGTATTTGTATAATTCATTTTGTAGCATCAACCAAATTACTAGCCATGTCAGCTGCTGGTGTTGGTCCACTGTGTTTTATCAAGGGCAGGGTCAGTGCAGCTAGCTATCAGGAGATTTTGGAGCACTTCATGCTTCCATCTGCTGAAAAGCTTTATGGAGATGAAGATTTCATTTTTCAGCACGACCTGGCACCTGCTCACAGTGCCAAAACCACTGCTAAATGGTTCACTGACCATGGTATTACTTTGCTCAATTGGCCTGCCAACTCTCCTGACCTGAACCCCATAGAGAATCTGTGGGATATTGTGAAGAGAAAGTTGAGAGACACCAGACCCAACACTGTGGATGAGCTTAAGGCCGCTATCGAAGCCTCCTGGGCCTCCATAACATCTCAGCAGTGCCACAGACTGATTGCCTCCATGCCACGCTGCATTGAAGCAGTCATTTCTGCAAAAGGATTCCCGACCAAGTATTGAGTGCATAACTGAACATAATTATTTGAAGGTTGACTTTTTTGTATTAAAAACACTTTTTTTTTATTGGTCAGATGAAATATGCTAATTTTTTGAGATAGGAATTTTGGGTTTTCATGAGCTGTATGCCAAAATCATCAGTATTAAAACAATAAAAGACCTGAGATATTTCAGTTGGGGTGCAATGAATCTAAAATATATGAAAGTTTAATCTTTATCAGTACATTACAAAAAATAATGAACTTTATCACAATATGCTAATTTTTTGAGAAGCACTAGTATACACACACACACACACACACACACACACACACACACACACACACATATATATATATATATATATATATATATATATATATATATATATATATATATATATGTAAAACCAACCCCCCGACTGATGTATACATACATGTATATGTGTATATAATATCAATAAAATATATATTCAATGCTATAAAGGCTTATAATATCAATTAAACATTCAAAAATAATGCATAAGATGTAAATAAAATATAAAAACACATACCCACATCACAAAATTGTAACTACTGTTGATGGGAGGCTTTGGGTTGCTTTTTGTTTTGTGTTTGTTTTGATTTTGTTTTTTTCCATAATTGGCCTTGTGGCATTTTTCTGAACTATTCCCCTATTCTTCCTTATTTTATTTATTTATTTATTTTTTTTGATGAATATTAAAAAAAAAAAAAAAAAAAACGCGATGCACTGAAGCCAGATGAATTGAAGCGCGAAGTAGCGAGGAATCCATGTATATACAAAAAGGGTACTTTAGTCATGAAAGTGCTGCTCCACCCTCACAACCAAAAATTTTCCCTGCTGGTTTTGGAATTGAACCAGAGACCTTTTGGTCCCAAAGCTGCTACTCTAACCATGAGGCTACAGCTGCCCTCAAATGCAGGGAGACATTACTTCAAAATTCTTCAAAAAGAGAAAGGCAGTTTAACATGATTCACACATTCATGCCCACAACCGCTTGCAGTCCTCTTCCCAGCATCCCATGCACCGAATCTGATCAGATCTGATTGTGTGGTCTGTGCCTGACTTGTGTTTACGTGCTAGGAATGTGACTTGTATTTGTCTGCGCTAAATATGAATTCATGTTTTAATGACATGTATGTAAGTAACACAATAATTATATTTTTAAATCAGAATTTCATCATACTGCTCAATCTTTTAATAATAAAACTTTTTTTTTTTTGTCAAATCAGAAGGATTTTTTGTTTGTTTGTTTTTAAAATTTAACTTTCAGCTCACACTCCATTTCTACCCACTTATATGATACCGTTCATCTAGACTCTTCTACTTTTTATTATCTTTGATTTCTTGCCGAATTTTGTTCATGATTTTCAGGAAATCCTACCAACATTTTACTAGAGTGGCACTATTTTCACCTCCACCTCATTCCATTATGTTGTATTAATGAATATTTAAAAAATGTTTGATTGTTGTCAACTGTTGATGAATTGTTTGTATATCAATGTTTCAATGTTAATTTGAATGTCTTTTTATTTAATTAAACCGTCTAAATCACACGCAAGACTACCTTTTTTATTTGGGGTGAGTGGTCATGCATAAACGTTATTGAACAAAGTATTTTACACTGCATTTGAATTTCGTCTCTCTCCAATTCATGTAAGCGAGACCATCAGGAGATTATTTGTTCTGGTGGTATGTTTTGGGTCAATGTTTTGTTGAAATTCTCAAAACTAAATTATCCTGTAATGTTTCTGGGTACATTGTGTTATATTCATGTTGGCTTGTAAAATGTGTAATGCTCTTGTACTTTTTTTGCAGGGAAGGCTGTTTTTTTTTTCATCTTTTGTTTCATGAGCTCTTACTACTTGTTGATCTCAGGAGACTTTTGTTCGTGCCAGGAAACAATTCAGATTACACAGCCTTCTTGGAGTCTCAGGATGGTGTCCATTAAAGAATGGCACCTGGGGACTCCACTGTTCTCCTTGGAGAAATCAATGTGGGCAATAACAGAGTGACCTGAAGGGGTGTAATTGGGTATGTGTCGGGTTTGTAGAAGCAATGTTTAAAATTGTAACAAAATTTGTTTTTGCAACAATGTCAATAAGAATAAAAATAAGAAAAACGATAAAGAAACTGGATTGAACTGACTGGGAGGAATGGCCTTCCCATCTAAATATGATCAGTGTTTTCTCATTGGACTTCTGTGCTAGCCATGAACTGTCCATAACATACACCATGTTGAAGCATGAGGTGAATTATAAGTGTACTTGGTATCAGGCTTCCTCAAACCAAAAGTTGATTATAGACTTTGTTGTAATTTGATTAGACCTCTGGCAGTATGTATTGAACACTTGGGTGAAGAGAGGAACAGAGCTGTCTACTGATCCACACCTGGTTTTGAATTGTATCTGGTGAGGAAGACTGCTAGACAGACTGGAGAACACCAAATAAATATTAAATGTAAACTGGGAACACCTGACAGAAACCCCAGTCCAAGACATCTTCAACTCACACTCTGTGAGGGATTGTCTCATGTCCCAGAGAAGGATGGGGACATGGATTCCAAGTGGTCTATATTTTAAAGCCTGCACTGTGGATGTGGCATCAACGAGCTCTGGTTAGAAGGTTGTTGGTGCCTGTCATGGTGGCAAGCTCTGAAGCTGCTGGTGGACACCAGGCTTAAAGGAAGCCATCAAGGTGAAGAAAGTGGCTGTCCCAGAGGTGTCCTTAGGCAGCTCACATGCATTGAGTAGCTAAAGTGCTGGAGCATAGGCAGTTGTAAAAGCAAAAACTTGGCATGGGAGGATGAATGCCATGAAGAATAACTTTTGACTGGCTTCAAGAAAATTCTGACAAACTGCTTTACAGTTCCAAAAGAGAAAACAGGGTAGAGTCTTGATGTTGACGGAGACTAGAGCCACTTTCAGTTTGACAACTCTTTGGAAAATGAGTCCATAATGGAGGTTGCCAAGGTAGTCAAAAAGCTTCTCGGAGGGGGGTTGAGATTTACTCCAAGATGCTGAGGTCACTGGATGCAAAAGGACTGTCTTGGCTAACATACCTTTTCAATGTCACACAGAGGCCCAGGATGACTCCTGTGGAGGAACAGATTGGTCAACTGCCCTCCACCCCCTTTATCTTAGTTGGAGCACAGCGTGTGCTCTAACTATCAGGAGCTCGCACTGCTTAGACTCTATTTGTGTATAAGGCCTGTGATTGTGTTCCCCAGGGGATTCTGTGTGTGGGGGTGGGGGTACTGGATACCAAACCTGCTGCTGTAAGCTATCCAATTCCAGTACAGTAGGTCCTTGACATTCGCGGGGGATCGGTTCCGGCTCCTCCCGCGAATCAAGATAATCCGCGAGTTCTGTATCCAGAAGTAAAACCCCATGTATCACGTCACATGAATGAATGAACAGCCGGAAGTAAAATACTATGTATCTATTACATGCACTAAAATATGCTTCTTAAACACATTCTATAGACAGTCTTCCTCATGAACACAGTATTAATTAAGTAAAATGTAGTAATGATTAAGAAAAACTTTTCAATTTTTACTGTTATATTTATTGATGATAAAATATAAACATTATAAACATTACGTATAAAAACACCTTTCAAAGCATCCTCTGAAAAACACAGCACTGTAGTTTTCAAAAATGCCCACTAGAGGAATGTATTGTATTAGGCATAAGATGACTGAATTCATGTATTAACTGCATTAAGTCCGAGCAGCTCAGCCCCGCCCCCCAGCCGAAGTGAGTAGAATTTTAGAGTGAGAGAGTTAGACAACGTTACAAACCAAGAAGCGGTGATGTTCATGTGAGTTAATCCTCTGGCGCAGAGGTGAGCATGCTTTTGTTTATTGGGAGTAAATGAGAATAGTGAATTCAGGTGTGTGCTACCAAGCAGCTCAGCCACACCCCTCAGTGTGGGAAGTAAAGGGAAGTACTGTAAACAGTCAGCTAGAGGCACAGCGCCAAAATCAAAGCCCCCCAAAACACAAACCATAACAAAAAGGATATAAAAGAACAAGAAATGTAATAAATTGGATAAACAAAACAAAATGAGAAACATGCTACACCAGAGTAAATAAAATATAACACACAAACATTTTAAACATTATCTTAGGTCATGTACTGGAATAATAATTGAAAAAGACTTTAATAGTGGAGTGTTTTCCAACAGTTCAGACGATTATTCCTCTTAAGCAATGACGTGACTTCAGAGGAAACTGTCGTTTCTTCCGGAGAAAGTCTTATTTCTTCAAAAGAGACATCCGTCATTACCTTTTTCTGGTGCTAAGGAACTTAATTGGCAATTAAAACACAATAAAAAAAGGCTCATTGACAACTTGTGCGAGAATGAGGAAAAAGGGGCGTTACATCATCTCAACCAATCAGCAGGAAGGAGGACAGACATTGGCCGAATTTGAATCACGTGCGAGTTGCTTGGCAGTCTGCGAATATTCAAATTGCGAGTGAAAAACCTCGACTAGTCAAGGGCCTACTGTATAACCAAAATGTGATCTATGTCACACTCTTGACACTAAATATTTCCAGTGCATGCTTCCCCTTATCACCTTGTTGGCTTTTTAAGACAGTTCTCAGTTAAATGTAAGGCGACCTGGACAAGTCAGCTAATCTGATTTGAGGTCATGGTTCATTCTCTGAAAAAAAGGTAATTTGTTTCCTCCAAATCACGGACTTGCCTTAAGTGGGGATCTTCAAATATCTCAGGATCTTGCACATGAGTAATGGTAAAATGTTTATTTGATTTATTGGTCCATCTATAATGCGACCCTTACCAAAGGACAATAGATTTGAGAAGTTACCAAAAGCATGCGATTGCAGAAACAAGAGTCTAAAATTACTTTACTTTGAAGGGTGTCTCAGCTCAGCCTTTGAAATAGTACACAGGAGCTCAGAAATACACCTGGAAAGCTTGTGGTAGAGCTGCTGCTCCTATGCATTAAAAGAAGTTACTCAATGTGGTTTTGGGCATCTGAATAGAATGCCTCCGAGTAATTTCTCTTTAGAGTTTTTCTGAGCACATCCAACTGGAAGGAGGACCTAGGGCAGACTGCTGGAGGGATTAGATATTCTCTCTGGTCTCTGAACACCTCAGGATCGCCCAGGAGGGGTTGGATGGTGTCACACGGAAAACAGATGTCTGGGTTTTCCAAATAGGTTGATCTAAATGCTAATGTGTAAATGTTATACACATCAGTGTGCTTCTTTTTCAGCACTGGACGTTTTTGGGCTGTAAGAGCAGAGACTTCCCCTGTGTAAAAATCATTGTTGCTACTTTAAAGTCATCCTGCAACTCTTTTCATGTGTCTTCTGGTTTGTCTCTTACATTCTGTATAATTAATTTGAGAGTGAATCATACTAGGGACGATTAGTTATGATTCCCTGAGGTCTCCACCTACACATTATGAGAACAATTCCACTGAGAGGGATGCTAAAGGTCATGGCTCTGTAGCTTTTTCGATTTTAGTCTGGTTTAATAATGTTGGCCTTTAAAAAAAATTAGGAAGTTCGTTCATCCCCACCATGTCTGGAATTTAGCATGAAATCTTTCTAATGCATTGTGATATCTTTTTTAAAGGAAAAATTTGCACTGATATTTTTGTATGTATTAATATAAGTTAACTGATCACTACGAAGCTGTAAAAAACGTCTTTATCTAAATTTGAAAAACTTTTGACTCATGTCTACAAGAATTAAATAGTATTCTTTAGCAGTGTATTAGTCACTGCACTGCATAGCTGAAAGGATAAAATTATAAAAAGAAAATATGAAAGTTAATGCAGTGTTAGCCATCCAGTGAAATATAGATAACAATGTAGAGAAGACCAAACCATGAGAAAATTGAAATGGTCCAAATTTTGTAAATTTTTTAAAAGTATTTTGAAGAGTTTTGATTTCAAGAATAGAAGCTATGGCAAATTGCTTCATCGTTTATTTTTCTGCACATGAACTGATATCCAAGAATTGGAGGAGACAATCAAAATGCACAAACTTTGTAAAATGAACAGGGTTTTCAGAAAAAAATATTGCGTGTGTGTGTGTGTTTGTACGTGTAAGGTAAGCTCATGTGGGCCTTTTACACCCGAGCCTCGTGGCTCATCAGGCTGCTGCTTATCCCCGGTTTCCGTAGCGTGACACGACTAGGAACACAACCTCTCCTGGATGGGACGCTAGACCATCGCAGGTTACCTTCCCAGTATATTTTTATTGGTACCCATTTATACTGCTGGGTGAACAGAGGCACACTTGTGGTTAAGACCTTGCCGAGGGGCCTTAGCACAGTGGGGGTCTCACTGGGATTCGAACCCACAACCTCCTGATCAAGAGCCCAGCACTCGAACCACACTACACCACCTAACGCCTAACACCACCAGGTTCACACACACAAACAAGTGGGTGCAGTTCAAATCCAGCTTAGCCTGAAACCTTCTGTGTGTGAATCTGAAGTAGATACTGTATACGTACTAGCATAACAAAAATAACAAAAACAGAAGCGTCTGAATACTTATGTTTTCACATTACATGTGAGACTTGTATTGAGAAATACTGCCAAAAATAATTGCACTATTATTACCCCTGCTATGGTGTGTAGGTCTGTCAGACGTATATTCAGTGTTCTGTCAAAGAAAAATACCACAATTAATTATTATTTCCACGAGTTATTATTTTTTAACAGGTTTCCCTTCTGCACACTCGACAAATTTATATTTTTTAATTTATTATTTATATATTGCATACATGGTGTTCTGATCTACTTGACCCACAGGCACTGAGAGTATACAAATGACTGGAAAAATAAAATGGGCAACAATGATAAAAATATTGAATTCTGACTGCACCTTACATTTTCTTTATGCGTTTGTATTTATCTTTCCCCCACATCCTCTTTCTTTTCTTCTAGGTTAAGCTACACACGTACACAAACTCTCTTTCTTTCTTTTGGGTTTTTAAAATTCTTACCTGTCATTCATGTGAAACCTCTCTAATGTTACCTTCCCACATTCTTAACTGTGTGAAACAAGAAACACACAATCGTGCGCAAAAATAATCACAAATTCTTCTCTCATTGATGAATGTGTACTGAATCTACTCATTTTCTCAAAGAAAGTCCATTCATTAATTTTCTGTAGCCGCTTAATCCTAATTAGGGTTACGGGGGAAGCTGGCGCCCATCTCAGCCGACTTCTGGCGAGGGCAGAGTACACCCTGGGCAGCTCGCCAGGCCATCAGGTCAGGTCAGGTATGAGGGCATGCGCCGGGACGGCACTTCGCTGCGTCCACCAGCCGCCTCCACTCGTCCGGCCGTCTCCTGGTGATCGACCAGGCCTGCACAGGGCCCATACCCCCCGGCAGGGCAGCCCTCAGCTGCGACAACCACGTCGCACACGGTCGTCCCCGCGATTGGCTCCAGCCCCTAGGATCCCGAACGGACAGGATCCGGTGTGCTGGGTCCGAAGGCGGGAAACACGCCAAGTGCCCATAGTAGCACAGCCGTCTGGCTGGGCCAACGGTCTTCACACTCAAGGAGTTGCTGTCGCTGTCGCTGATCGATTGGCTCCTTTGGTATCGGAGGTGGTCCCAGTCAATGAGCGTATTATGCGACTGAGGGTGACTCACACAGTGGGGACGCTCTCTATCGTCGCAGTGTACGCGCCGACCGGGGTAGGTGATCGATCTACGAAGGAAACCTTTTACGACCAGCTCAACTCGGTGGTGTCGGGGGTTCCGGGAAGGGACACCTTGATCGTACTGGGGGACTTCAATGCGACCACTGGCACTAACCGGGATGGCTACGAAGCATGTGTCGGTCCCCACGGCTCTGGACGCCGTGATGAAAGCGCCTTAATGCTTCTTGACTTCGCAAAAAGTTGGGGCTTAAGCATTGCTGGCTCGTGGTTCCAGAGATCGGATCCACGACGCTGGACTTGGTACTCCAACGATGACGTCATTAGGAAGGAGATCGACCATGTTCTCGTAGGTAGTCGCTGGCGGCTGGTCCAGAACTGCCGTGTCTTCAGAAGTGCCCAGCTATTCTCGGGAGACCATGGGCTTCTGGTGGCGGCTCTGAAGATCCGCTTCAGGCGCCTTGAGAAAGCCCTGGCTCGCCAGGCCATCACAGTGCGAAAACACACTGACGGCTATGCAGCTACACTTGTCACAAGTCAGCAAAGGTTCTTTTACATGAACCTCACACCGTAGATAGTGGGAAACATGGCCGGCCATTCATAACCCAGTTAGCGGCACTGGGGGGGGGGGCAACGACAACCCAGTTGTGGGGCTTGAACCTCCAACCTTAGGATCAGTCATCCAGCACCTTTACCACCAGGCCACCATTGTCCTCAAAGAAAGCTGCAAAATGTAAATGCATAACATTCTCTTGGATGTAAATTGGGCAAGAGAGGATATATATTGCACTTTTTCACAATGTACAGCCTTGTAGCACAATCGCTAGTGCTTATAGTGTGAAAGAAAGGGTCTGCTGATGAACCAAAACATTTCAGCTTATCACTCAAGCACAGTGAAGGAAGTGTCAGGGCTTAGACTTACATGATTACATCCAGAATGAAATCATCTTTATTGATTTTATACATTGTAATGGTAGGAGTAGAATGAAGTCTACAGAAATATTCAGTGTCAATCTACAAATAATGCAGCTAATCTACTCAGAAGAACCATAATGAAGCAGGACAATGGCCCAAAACATTCCACCGACACAACAATACACACCGTCAGCGAAAAAAATAAAAGACTCTACACTAGCCAAGTCACCACATTCAACCCTTTAACCTTTGCTTGAGCATGGATTTCACCTCCTGCAAAGAAATGACCCCAAAACATAAAAGTGAAAGAAATTACCTCCAAAAGAAGGCAGCAACAGTCTGTTGAGGTTAGAAGGTCGCTGGCTTGATGCAGTTATTGCAAGCACGGGACATGCATCCACATGTGTCTGGACAAAAAATGTCCAACACCCCAATATTTTTGTTCAACTGCCTTTGCACTTGGTTACAGCATGCAATCACCATGGAATGGTTTTAACAGACTCAAGCAACATTACAACAACAATTTCTCTCCAGATTTGGGTTTATTTTGCAGGAACATCTAAAAGACCTTCAATAGAGCAAACACCAAAACTCTGAGGTGTCAGTTCATGTGATAAAAATGATTCCTCGTGCTCCCTGAACCACTCAGACTATTTGCGCTACAATTTTATATCTGTGACATCAGAGAATATAAAGTCCATTGATTGGATAACCTGGGCATTCAGTATACTCAGCTGACTGTATTTTTTTGTGCACATAATATTGTTGAGCCTGAGGCAATGGTGGTCTGGTGGTAAAAGGTGCTGGATCACTGATCCTAAGGTTGAGGGTTCACGTCCCACTCTCCACAAGGTTGTCACGAACACCCCCCCACCACCACCACCATCACCACCACCACGGCCACCCAGTGCAGCTAACTGGGTTATCAAAGGCCAGCCACGTCTCTCACTGTCTATAGTGAGAGGCATATAAAAGAACCATTGCTGACTTTTGTCAAGAGTAGCTGCCTAGCCATCAACGTGTGCTAAGGGTTGTGTCAGGAAGGGCATCCGACATAAAAACCTATGCCCAATCGAACATGCGAATCATTAATATGACCTCCATGAAGATGGAGGCAGATGATTCGCTGTGGTGACCCCTGAAAGGGACCAGCCAAAAGAAAAAGAAGAAGATAATATTGTTGAACCTAGACCTGAACGACTGAAGCAACCACAGATCAGAACACAGCCCCTATGGGCTTATGTTACGTAGCAGGAATGATGGGTCCATCCCATCACAGTGAACCATTGTCAATCTGGATTTATCGGAGCGCTTAACCTTTTTTCATTTCTCCAGAGTTGAACCTTAAACTCCATAGAAAATTGAATTGCTTTCTGTGTATTAGCCTTACATCTTACTGAGGACTTTTCATTGAAGGTTATAAGTAGGACATAGTGAATACCAAGAAATATGTCGCAAAAATAGAGCATGTCGTCAATTTACATAGCAGAAGCAGACAAGTAGAGTTCTTCTTGCAGAATCATGCTGATTTGAGCAGGTGTGGAGAATCATCTGGATTTCTCTGTTTCTCATGTGTCTCAATGTGTGCACATCTAATTAGCTTTTAAGTATTTCCTTTGTATTAGTATTCAGTTTCACAGCATAAAATTGTGCTTGTCTGGGGGAGGAGAACTATACTGAAAGAACAAGAGTGGAAAGAAAATATAAATGTGTGTGTGTGTGTGTGTGTGTGTGTGTGTGTGTGTGTGTGTGTGTGTGTGTGTGTGTGTGTGTGTGTGTATACAGCAATGTTTAAAAATCATACTAAAAAAGTATGAAGAGAAAAATAAGGTCCTAAATGTGCTGTCTGGATGATGGAGCTTGCAGAGTTGAATAGGTTTCTGTATTGCAAATTGCCTTTTCTGCCAATTAAAAAACTCTAATTCAGCGAGTTCCATTTAACAGATTTATTTAAACATTCAACATTCTGCTAGTAAATAAATAGGGCTGCACTCATAATGGTGCACAGAGCAGGAGTGCTGATGTAAGATCAGATTTAGCCCTGGCCATAAAAATCTCGTTGCAAAGTGTAAAGCTGAGTCTGCAGCAACACTTCTGAATTGGACTGAATGAGGCTCCTGGGCTCATTCTCTGAATAAATTTGCTGATCCGGAATCAGTTTGACCCATTACACATCCCAGGAGGAAAGCAGAGCCATGTGGAGTGCTATAAAGTTGAACCAAGTCTGATGTTAAGAAAACAAACACTAGAGAACAACATTTTTCAACATATATGATCGACAGTATTTAGATCTGAACACATGAATAAATACACAGTCGATATTAATGCCCATGAAATTAAAAGATTGGCTGCTTCTGTGCATTTCGAAGCCCTCAGCCATTAACACAGCCATCCTATCCACACATTAGTCATTTGCATTTGCATGCAAGAATGAACAACACTGAGAGGAACTTTCATGAAAAAATTAATAATTCATGAAATTGAATGCGGTAAATCGGTTCCATTGACCATAGAAAAACAAACAATTAATTAATATTAGATGTATCAAGGGTGCCAAAATTAATATTAGGGTTTTTTTTTTTTTATTATTATTATTTATTTTTTTTTTTTTAGAGTCCAAACAATTCATAGACAGTATTCATGGTCTTCATTCTGGTTCATCATTAATTCATTCATTCATCTATTGATTCATTTATTTGCTGAACTACTTTGTCATACTAGGGTCACAGGGAGGCCGAAGACGAGCTCTACCAAATATGGGAAAAAGCAGGGTACATACTAAACAACTTGCCAGTCAATTTCAGCGCCAACACACGCAACCATTCCAGCTCAACCATTTGGAGTGTGGGAGAAATCACAGTATGCACGGGTTACCTAAGAAAGCCCAGGGAGAACATGCAAACTCAAACCCAGGAACCTTCTTGCACTGAGGCAGACATGCTGAGCACGACACCACCATGCCACCCTGGTTGATCCGTCTTCACAGATGCAATTCCGTGATCAAAGTCTGAGCTATTTCTTATTGAACAATACATTTAAGAGGGCACTCATGAGCAACAAGGAACATCTCTGATCACATGTTCGAATATTTTTGATGATGAAAAATGGATGGGTTCACACAAAGTTGCTTCATACTTTTAAATCTCAGGAAATTAAAGTCAGAATTTTGACCTTCATATTCATCGTTTGATTTCAAACCTAAATATTTTCAGGATATAGCAACAACAAACAAACAAACAAACAAAAATTCCATTTCTGTTCCAATACATTCAATGGAGATTACAGATCTGAACACCTCATGATACACAAAAATGTTTCTTAAATGAGTAATAAAATGTGTTAATGGCGATACGTAACCACTCATTTATCTGAAAAAACAGCCTTGAGACCTGAATTTTACGATTATAGTCCATCTGCATTGATTGTCGGCTTGTTGTGTTTTTTTTGTTCATCACATTGAATAAAGTAGTTATTTGAGTTCTTATAATCTTCCTGACCCCCCCCCAGTGTAGCTAACTGATTTATGTGTCTAAAATAATAATTTCTGACTTTCGTTATGTTGCATAGCTGTCAGTGTGTTTCTGCCTTGCAATGGCCTGGTAAGCTGTACAAGATTTATTCTGCCATCGTCCGGGATCGGCTGAGATGGGAACCAGCCTCACCACGACACTAATTAGGAAAAAGCGGTTCAGAAACTGAATGAATGAGTAGTCCTCCTGAAAGCACAAACCAGTTGAGTATTCTTCTACTACTTCTCTATTCGACCCTAATGTTGCTGAAACTTTTTCTAATTATATGTGGGGGTTTTTTGCACCCCAATGGATTCACTTTTAAAATGAGCAAATCTCAGGAGATCAGCTGTTCCTTACACTCTCCAAATACCAAAATCAATAATCTGTTACCCTCATACAAAGTTTACCTGAATGTCATACGTTCACCTGGCTACTTTACTTTAGTTGTATTGTCAACGAATAAGCAATTACTGAATGAATTGAGGTATGATATGGAAAAGTATTCCATCAAGGTGATGTTTTGGACTGAGGCAGAAGGGCTTCTGAGATTGAATCATTTTTCAGATCACACAAAAGCCAAATTCTATACTTCCTCAAATCATTCATTTTTATTTTAATACAGTGGTACCTCACCTTACGAAAGTACCAACAAATGAAAAATCCAGGTTACGAAACGCATTTACAGAGAATTTCTGTCTCTGGATATGAAACAAATTCACATTACGAAAGCGCCATCTCAAAAATTCAAACAATGCGCGAGTTGCTCTCCTATTGGCTATCTCTCAACATCCCGCCCTGCTGGCCTGCCATTGGCTAGAAGGAATGACGCAGTTCCCTCCCATTGGCAATTATGGAGTGGTATCTCCATAATACCAATGATGCTTTTCGTGGAAAGGACAGAGTTACTGTTGTTTCGTGAGTTTTTCAAGTGTGCTCATTGCAACTTTATTTTTTGGCTCAGGCTTTTAACCTCCCATAAACATTTGTAAGATTATAACTCTGCTAAGAAGACATGGTCAACACACGCGCGCGCATACACACACACACACACACGCATGCACACACACACACACACACACACACACACACACACACACACACACACACACACACACACACGTGTTTCCCAGTGCGAATGTAAAGAAGAAGTGGGCTCGTGACATTGAGTTATATTGCAAAGGAATATGGACAAACCCATCTACCATTGGATAAAGGTATACTTTTATCATTTTTAAAGGGTTTAGGGGACAGTATTGGGGGCCTTGGAATGAATCACGTGTTTTACATGTAAAATGCGGTTCAAATTACAAAAAAATCCAGGTTACAAACCACTTCTGGAATGGATTAATTTCGTAAGGTGAGGTACCACTGTAATTCAAATTTTTTTGTTTTAAATATCCATACAAAATAGTCAAGTATAGTTAATGCAATAATCACAATTAGCACGATATACTCATAGTTAGTGAATAAAGTGAATTACAGTATTTAAATGTGTGTCTCTTTTCATAATACAACAGACACCCACATTACTAGGCTGCTATCTAGCTAGTTAACATCACTGAGTTCTATGAGGTTGGCAACCTATACAAGGCTTAGTGAGTTTGCTGTGTTTATTAGAAGGAACATAAGTGTGTGTCAATCATACAATAATTATTCAAATCCAATGGAAATAATTTGGTCATCCAATGGCAATGATGTAATAAAAAAAAATCTGAAACAAGAAAAGCTAGAATAATCATATCTAAATTTACTGCAATCATATTTCTACTACGTTACCGTGATAATATTAACATATAATAAGTATTCAACCCTAAATTACTTGCATACATATTATATTTATATATATATATATATATATATATATATATATATATATATATATATATATATATATATATATATATATATATATATATATATACACACGTAATGTAAAATTACAAAGTGAAAGACAATGATATTCTCAATCAAGTGCTTATACTGTTCACACCATTAAATATGTGTTGGATAAAGCTGTTACTTAAGAAGTTTTGGTTTCAAGCCCCAACACCACCAAGCTGCCACTGCTAGGCCCGTGAGCAAGGCCCTTAACCCTTAATTGCTCAATTGTATTAAGAAGATAAATGTAAGTTGGTCTGGATAAGGGCATCTGACAAATACCATAAATGCCAAAGAACATGAAAGCAATATTGTTGAATGGATAAGTTTGTGATGTTATTTTACTGCTAGCTTATTAGTACATTAGCAGGGCCGGTGGTGTAGTGGTTAGGGTGCTGGGCTCATGATTGGGAGGTTGTGGGTTCGAATCCCAGTTATACCCCCCAGTTTGCTAAGACCCTTGGGCAAGGTCTTAACCACATGTGTGCCTCTGTTCACCCAGCAGTATAAATGGGTACCAGTAAAAATATACTGGGAAGGTAACCTGTGATGGTCTAGCGTCCCATCCAGGAGGAGTTGAACTCCTGGTCGCTTTATGCTACGGACACCGGGGATAAGCACCGGCCTGATGAGCCACTAGGCTCAGGTGTAAAAAGCCCAACAGACTTTATCTTACCTTTACCTTATTAGTACATTATTATTATTGTTATCACTTATTATTAGCATATCAGCTCTCATTGCATTGCAAATTGTCATTTGAACTTTATATAGTGCAGAGTTAAATACTGAATTTCCTGGACTGTACGTTGCTCCAGGGTACAAGTCGCATTGGCAAAAAAAACAAAAAAACAAAAAAAACAAACAAACAAAAAAAGCATAATAAAGAAAAAAAAGACATATATAAGTTGCACTGGACTATAAGTCGCAAACTCATGGAAACTGTCTACTTTGGCTCGAAAATCTGCTGGCTGACATTGTAGTCCTCGCTTTGATCGAAAGGCGGTTGCGTTGCATGAAGCAGTAACACCAAGAAAGCCCTCACACAAAGTTATTTATATTCATCTCCTTGACAACTACCTGGACGTGGAAAGGCAACTGCACTGTTGACAAGTCTCTTCCTGCAGCATGCTGCTCAAGCCCCCATGTTTGAACTCGTTCCTCTAGCTGTGACCATCTAGCTTTTAGCCCACGATTAGCTTTTAGCCCATGATTACCTTTTTTTTTTTCCTTCTTCATTGCAGTAATAATAATCTCTGCTTTTCTGCCTTTTTGTTGCCTTCTTGTGGTTGTGAGTGTAAAAATAAACATGTGAAAAATGTCCATTATTATTTTGACGAAACAGAATTATAAGAGTAATTTCACTACCTGGACATGGAGACGCAACTGCACTGTTGAGAAGCCTCTCACTGCAGCATGTTGCTCAAGCACCCATGTGCGAGCTGGTTTCTCTGGCTGTGGCCATCTAGCTTTTAACCTGTAATTAGTTTTTTTTTTTTCCTCATTGCAGTAATAGTAATCTACGCTTTTCTCCAGTCCCTCAGAAGGTTCTCGTTCACTCAAAACTTTCTGTCTGCTGCTCGATTACCATTTTCTGCTGCATATTTCACTAATTGCAGCTTGTAATCCGCAGAATAGGATTTTCTTTTTGGGGCCATTTTTTCAGTGGTGGATGACCGGGTATCCAGGCTTAGAGTGCCCTCTTGTGATTGTAAAAGTAACAAACATGTGAAATTATGTTTTATTATTACGACGGACAAAATTATATGTAATAATTTCACATATAAGTTGCTCTGGAGTATAAGTCGCACCTTCAGCCAAAGTATGAAAAAAGGTGCGACTTATGGTCCAGAAAATACGGTATGTGTTTCTATTCTGTTGTTTGTCAGGTACAGCCTATGAGTGTTCCGCGGCTTTAAGCAAGCTTTGAAAATTATAACACATAGGCGAAACTCACATTTTAAAGCCTTTCCTAAGAATCTTTGATCATAAAGCTATTGCCAGCATCCAAAATTTGCACGCTATAAACAAAATGTATTGTACAATGATGTATTTTTCTCTCATTATGTTCATGATTGAAAAGGAACTATCGAAATATTGTTTGAACGATTTTAGATTTTTTTGGTATTGCTCACTTTCAGTGCAAATTGATTGTCAAGTTTCATCAACTATACCTGACAATACAACTACAGCAAAATGATAAATCTGGTGTCTGGTCACTTTGATTTATGTTTCAACCTTTGCTTTCTGTTGACACAAGAAGTCTGAAGTCAGCTGTTCAGCAAAAACACCTGTTAGCAGGTGACCTACAAGCCTCATTGTTTTTTATCACAGCTGAAAAGAAATGACAAAGTAGAAAGATCTTATGAACTGAGGTGGAGTACAAGCAATATAAAAACAATATTTTTGTACTACTGTACTGCAGAACTCTACAAATATTCCTGTCTCCTTAGTCTATATGTTACATAGGTGTCAAAAATGATTGTATTATTCTTAGTATCGTTATATCATTACACACTTTCCTTAAGGGGCCATTGAACCTTTAGCTCTCCATTTCTTTCTCATGTCACATTCTTTCAGCCACTATATTCTCTGAACACAGATCTGTCCAAATTACATTTTTCCAAAAGTAGATTAGTGTCAGGAGATCTCATCACTGTTTCATCCAGGTCTTTTTTTATGATGAAGGAATTAGGCCATCTAAAGCACACAAAAAGCTACAGGCGAGACTGAAAATCCCAGACGATGTTCGTGCTAGCCATTTGTGACTGGGCACAAGAGCTCTTAATTAGGCAGAAGGGTAACTAATTATTCATACACATGATGAAGGGAGTGAGGGGTGAGCACAGAGAGGGGAAAAAAGTGGGAAAATGATTTATCACTGCGGCATGGCATTTTGGGGCGGGTGTGTATGTGTGTGTGTGTGTGTGTGTGTGTGTGTGTGTGTGTGTGTGTGGAGGGGGTGACTCTGAGTGGATTGGCTGTCCCTTCAAAAGTGAAAGAATAAATCATGGAGTTGCAGGAAATAAAGAGAATGAGAAAGAGAGTGAGTGCAAGAAAGAGAGATGCAAGAGAACCTTGAGCTGTTTGGTCTTTTCCTTCAGCGTTTGCTGGGAGATCTGAAGCTGTTCAGCTGCCTCTGGTCCGGGCTGACGAGCTAATATGTGCTTCAGTTCCACATACAGCTTTTCTTTCTCCTACATACAGTGAGTTCACAGAGACGCACACCCACACACAAAACACAGACACACATTCACATAGGGTGTTAAATAATTTTGAGTTAATAAGGTACAAATCTACATTAAACATTCCCCAGCCTCATCAGATGGATATTAAATCCCTCGTTTCAGCTCTGATTATTCTTCCATTAAGTATGCTCAAGATTGTGGTCTGTGCAAACATACTCCATTAAAATGAAAACGTCAGAGGACTGCTGCTGAAGCAGACAGCCCAGCACGGATTTCTATAATTCATACAGCATAAAAATGATTTGATTCCAGCAAGGCTGAATTTTATACTTAGTTATAATAGTTTATACTTAGTTAGTTACAGACTAAAGTTTTGTGTGTTTATGTACATAAAAATGCCTCCATCGGTGACATACAATGGTGCTTGAAACTTTGCGATCTCTTTAGAATTCTGTACATATTTTTCCATAAATGTCACTTAAAACATCATCAGATTTGAATGCAAAAATGGCTTTAGCGAATTCAAGGAAACAACGGAGACAAAAAAACAATATACAGTGATCTCTCGCTACTTCGTGCTTCAGTTTCTGCGGCTTCAGTGCATTGCGGATTTTTTGCTGTGGCGACCCCTGAAGGGAACAGCCGAAAGGAAAAGAAGAAGAAGAAGATCGTAAAATTTAAAAAATAAGGGAATTAAGAAAAAAATAGGGAAAAAGTTAAGGGAAATGCCCCAAAACAAGGCCAATTATGCAAAAAAAAAAAAATAAAATAAAATAAAAAAATTAAAAAAAAAACACAGACACACACATACACACAAACCTCCCCCACCCCCACCCCCCCAAAAAAAAAAACAACCCAACCCCTTAACAACAAAACTACTTACATTTTTATGTGAGGTGCGCGTCTGAGTGTGTATGTGCGTGTGCATGTCTGTATGTGTGCGTATTTATATTTTATTTACATATTAGGCATTATTTTTGAATGTTTAATTGTTATTATAAGCATTTATAGTGTTGAATTTGTATTTATTGATATTATATGCATATATACATGTACGTATATGTCAGTCAGGGGTTTCGATCCTACTTCGTGGAAAATTGGCGGTGACGGGAGCAGGGGTGGGTGATGGAAAGTGCGGGATCCCTGTACTGTATTTGGATATTTATTTATTAAGAAAAATTAGATAAAAGTTTACGACTATTAATTAATTTGAAGGTGAAATTATTCATTAATTTGCCAAATTTTTCATCAGGGTCACAAGGGGGCTCGTGCTGGTACATCCTGAACAGTTTGCCAGACCACCACAGGGCCAAAACTTATACAAACATTCCCACTCATCCAGTTAGCAGAATGTGCATGGCAAAGAAGTTACAGCAGGTGTAAGAAATCTGTTACATATCAATGATTTGCAGAACCTATGCAGATGTGTGACAAATTTCTATAAAACGCCAGCATATTATGTTGAACTATCAGTGCTATTCCAGTTTTGAACACACACACACACACACACACACACACACACACACACACACACACATGTATGTATATATATATATATATATATATATAGAGGATTTTCTGAGTAGATCCTTCCGTAGGAGAGTGCTCAATACTTTTTGGTAGAGCAAATAACAAAAATAAAAGGACAGGACAAAGACTTTCTATTGAAACTCCATTTATCACTACAGATCTGTTTCGAGGGGTGGTGAAACCATCCTCTCTCTTCAGGTGATTATAGAAGAATTCTATTCTATAATCTATTCTTCAATAATCACCTGAAGAGAGAGGATGGTTTCACCACCCCTCGAAACAGATCTGTAGTGATAAATGGAGTTTCAATAGAAAGTCTTTGTCCTGTCCTTTTATTTTTGTTTATATATATATATATATATATATATATATATATATATATATATATATATATATATATATATATATGGTAGGCCTCCGTCAGTCCCGAAGGACTATGGCTGCGCTCTGGCTGGTATCCCGGCTGGTGATACTCCCCAGTGCGCAGAGCCCGGGTAGGGAGAGTAATGAGGGACAGGCTGTTACCCAAGCAGAAATTCCCCCGTCTCGGCGCCACCGGAAGGATCCAATGGAAAGGCAAGTGCCGATACGAGTGGGTTCCAGTGCCGCTGCAGGAGAGAATCTACGGTCAATTTAGAACGGCCAATTAACCTACAGTGCACGTCTTTGGATTGCAGGAGGAAATATATATATATATATATATAGGCTGCATCACATGATCGATCATTGGGGATGTACCGCTGCATAAGTTAGACTATGATTGGTCATGAGCTGCAAACGCCACGAACATGTACAAAGTACGGCATAGTACACTACACATTATATTTATCTCATGACTGACTTACAATTAATGTGTATGAACGATGACTTGCCAACTTCTGGCCCGCATATGCGGAATGTATGAGCCATACGCTAGCATAACATAGCATGCACAAAATTGTTAGACGGCCTCATCGTACTACAATTTAAACCAGCTGTGAACTTACACAAAACTTACCCATAATTTATTCAACATACGCCAATGCATTCAACAAATTTTTCATACGCCAGCATGATGAGAGATTTCCTTTCACTTTTTTCCCTTTATCAGGGGTCGCCACAGTGAATGATTCGCACGTTTGATTTGGCGTAGGTTTTTACGTCGGATGCCCTTCCTGACACAACCCTTTTAGCGAGGGACAGAAACACGCCGACGGCTTTGCAGCTACTCTTTACGAAAGTCAGCAATGGTTCTTTTACATGCCTCTCTCACCATAGACAGTGACAGACATGGCCGGCCTTTGATAACAAACTTAGCTGCACGTGCCTTAAACAAAGCATTAGATATTTTATGTCTAATTTAATATAACATTTTTAATTTAAAACTTATCAATTAATAATCGAAATGTTTATCATCCTGTTGTTTACTCTGCATACTCATTTCCCTCCTCACCATTGTGTTATTTTACTTACAAGCACGGTTGGATATCCGAATAAAGTATACTCTTTTCCTGTGTTTTTTTTTGTTTTTTTTTGTTTTTGTTTTTTTGCTTTTTTTAACCAGTAAATTGTGGGGAGCCCAGGAATGGTGCCAGCAAGCTGAGGTCTAATATAGTTTCGTTAAATTCTCCGGAGGGCAATATTTAGGTTGAATTTCTGTTGCTTCGCTATAATGATGCATGCGTCCATGTCCAATGATGAATAAATTATATGACTTCCAGGAAGAATTTAAAATTAAATTTACACAACACAGACAAGGACAATTATACACCAGAGCACTCTGACTGTAATACTAATTTATTAAAGGTACAGATATGTAAATGTTACAAAAACAGCGACTTGATGTAAAGGTCTGTGAAGTAAGTACAGAAAGAAGGGATGCAGCAGGCAAACAACGACAAAGATTATTACAAAGAAAACACAATTTCAATAGCTTTCACTGGTGCATGGCCCCAAGGAAGGAAGAACGGAAGGAAAAAACTGAAAACATGACAGTGTTAGTAATGTAGAAAAGATCCTTTGTTAGTGACAAGCAGCTTCGCCAGCACAGTTTATCAGTGAGCACTTGTCAATATTTTTGGCCAATCGGACAAGCACATGTCATAAACTATGCCAAATGTCCAGGTAAACAACACAGCTGAAAATAAAGTGTCAAATAATGACACTTGAGTGAGGTATTGTATTTCTATTAATAGACAGATAACATGACATTTCAATATTTGTCAGGTCCAAAAGAATCCCACCCCAGATCTGTATATATAATTTCAGAGTACTGACAATTATTGGACTAATGTGGCATATCAAAGACACTGCTTGTCATGCTTGTCAAACATAACAGCATCAGAGTGACAGCTATTATTAGACAACCTCCATGCATCGCTGAATCACACACATATGCCTACGGCAAAGTAAGCGTGACCACAAAGATAATAGTTCACTGGAATGGGCTCTGGTTGCCTTAATTTGAAACAAATCAAATCCTATGGCTTTGGAATGTAAAATAACACAAACAGATTACATGCTCCATCTTTTTTGACTTGCTGGTTATCAGGGAGAATTTTGAGCTTTCATTATATGACCACATATCCTACAGCTCTCTAATCCGTTCTCATCCTTCTTCCTGGAATATGTACATTAATACTTTATCCTCACCTAAAATTATCCTTGGGTGTTGGCATTACCTTGAGTATGGAGGTTTGGATTAGAAACACTAAGAGGCCTAGAGAACAAAATATATAAAATGTATTGATTTTCTTAATAGTTTTCATCAACACTCACTGAAAGCTTAATGCAGCAAAAACAAGAACCGAGGTCACCTGTTTGTCCATCAGTAACTCACCCTGATCAAGGATACATCAAAAATCCAGTAGAAAGTGGTGCTTTCATGAAAGATTTGGGTTAAAAAGCACCTGGCAATATGCATCTGTCATCAGTTGACACCCTTCCAATTAGCTGTGAAGGACCTCAGGCATTACCTCATTTCACAACCTTTTAGCTTTATCCCATGCTATGCATCCCTGCAGAGAATGATCCAGATGTTTTCGGCATATTATGACCTTTCTACAGCACATTTCTTTTTTACACACACTCAGAGTGGCGGTAGCGGTGGTAAAGGCACTGGATCACTGATCCCAAGGTTGGTGGTTCAACCCCCACTCTGAGTCTCAGCAGGTTGTCACTGTCCCCCCCCAGTGCAGCTAACTGGGTTATCAAAGGCCAGCCATGTCTCTCACTGTCTCTGGTGTGAGGTTCATGTAAAAGAACCATTGCTGACTTTCGACAAGAGTAGGACGCATAACAGTTAGCATTTTTTTTCCCCATCCAATGGCCTGGTAAGGTGTCCAAGGTGTACTCTGCCCTCACCCCATTGGCTGGTCGGCCGAGATGGGCGGCAGCCTCCCCCTGACCCTAATTAGGATTAAGCGATTCATAAAATAAATGAACGGTCCTCAGGGTAGCTCGGTCCTGCTCACTGTAGTTAACATAACTTCAGGAAACTGCAAGTCTGAGTACTAGTTACCCTGTGTTCAGAAACAGGCAGGTTTCACACCATAACCAGCAACCTGAGAAGTTGATAGATGCTCATCAAGTCTTCTCCAAATAAATCATCTTATAAATACTTAAAATAGAGAGTTAGGTGTTGTCTTTCTGCAATTCTGGATGGTTAGAAGCAGATAGTAGTACTGGCATGCATCAGTTAGACCTTTCCCGTCTCCAGAAGACCAGAGTAGAAAGACAGGATCTCGAATGTTACAATATTATGCATTTGCTCCTTACCATCAGCCTGGTCACCTTGTTTTTAAGAAACCCCATGCCTTCACATTTCTAAGTAGACAGAGTCCCAACACTACAACTCGGATTCCATGCCTTTTGGGTTACTTCAAAGATCTGTGATCAGACATTATACAGTGATCCCTCACTTTTCACGGTTAATTGAGACTGAGACACCCCCCCCACACACACACACACCGAATTCCACGAAGTAGGATCAACTCCCCGACTGACGTATATGTATATATATGTGTGTATATAATATCAATAAATACATATTCAACGCTATAAATGCTTATAATAACAATTAAACATTCAAAAATAATGCGTAGATGTAAATAAAATTACCGTATTCGACATAATAAGCGGCCTGATCCAATAACAACACCCCCCCCCCCCCCCCTGTTTTTTATCGTATGCCTAATAACCGCCCATGTGTACTAGGAGCAAAATTGTAGATCAAACGTACCAATTATATTTGATCAGTCTCTGTAACGATAAAATGAGGCGTTCACTACCGAGAAAGTGAGTTTACATGATATTTCAAGACCCCTGCCACTGGGAAATGTCTATAATATTCATCAGTAACAACAAGTTTGATTGTTCTGCCGTGCTTTAAGAAAAGTAGGAAAATATTTTGCTGTGTTCTCTTGGTAAATGTCTGACAACCGATGAACCATTAGAAACTGCTACAGCAAAACTATTGGATGCTCTGAATGAATAGAGCGATGATCCAGATATGGACCGATCAGAAAGTTATGCGTATTTTTCGATTCTCCTGCTCACTATCTTCATAAATTTATAGACGTTCCTGGCCACGTGCTTTTGTGTTGATTGGTTCAATGTGTCATGTGCTAAAGTAAACATTCGTGTTGATTGGTTCAATGTGCCATGTGCTAAAGTTGACATTCATGTTGATTGCCTCGATTTTACATCTGGAGGAAAATATTTAAAGGAATATCACCAGGAGAGAAAATTAAAGTTTTTTTTTTTTTTTTATTATGCTGTTTTCTGTTTATTTTCAGCTTCCATGTAAGTAATTTGGTTGATACACAAAATGAATGACACAAATCCCAGTACAACCCTTTTATTGTTCTGTTATTATTCATGTTTTCTATTCGATGCTAATAATACTTACCTTTACACACTGTTCTTAAAAAATTTAATGCCCACCAAGTCCAATTTTTTTAAGGGCACTGGGCACTTATTCACGTCGAATACAGTAAATACAAACGCATACAGATGCAAATGCGTGTGCACACAGTCAGACACTCAGATGCACTCAGATAGGAGTAGTTTTGATGGGGGTTTGGTTTTGTTAGTTTGGAGGGTTGTTTTTTTGTTTTTTTTTGGGTTTTTTTTGCATAATTGGCCTTGTTTTGTGGAATTTTTCTGACCATTTTCCCCTATTCTACCTTAATTTCCTTTTTTTTTTTAATTCGATGAATATTAAAAATAAACAACCCAGTGAAGCTGCATGAATTGAAGCGCGAAGAAGCGAAGGATCCAGTTGTCACTCGTAAATGGTTTGTGTAGTATGTGACAACAGAAACAATTTAGGATCTTACAGGACTTCAAATGTTACAAAAACAAGTTGCACACAAACCTCATATGCTCTACGGGAGTGCATGGCTAGTCTGAAGGACACATAATAATGTGTTAGCAGGTGTTTCAAGAAACTGTCTGCCAATATCACAATATAGAAAAAAGCCTGTAATACGTAGCCCCTGACTGGGGTTTCACACCATGTCCACTGACAAGACAAACCAAAAGGCACAAAACAAATCATGTATTAAGTGGATTTAAGCTTTCTTGTCTTGCAATCAGGATGAGAGACAAAGGCAGCAGGACAATGAAGAAGACAAAGAAGATGCTGGATAAAAAGTGCTTGTGTTCTGCCATAATGCAAATTCTGTTGTTTTTCACAGGCTTTCCACAGCAATTTATTTTTCAACTTCCATCTGTCCATTGCACAATTTTGAACTCTGCTCCATCATTCTAACGGCAAACTTTAACGCAAAAATCAAGAAAGCTGTCCATGAAGGTACAATTATCATTCATACTGTACATGTATTTATTCTTTATTAAAAAGAATAGCCTGCTAGCTACAAACAAGCAAGAGCCAATCACTTCACTTCAACAGTAAATTCAATCATTTATGAAATCTACTTCCAGCATGACAACTATGATAAATAAGAAACCTAAATAAGCTTTGTGAAGTTTACTGAAATAAATAAAAGAAAAAATTGAAAGTAATCTTTAAGCACCTTTAATAATTTAAATTTGATTATCGACCCAGCTCCAATTCCTCAATGTTAAAATTTGGAGGTTGTATTTTTTTTTAACTGACTAAACATACAAATTGCACAGTCCTTTAACACCTTTGTTTTCATATTATTTTCCGAGATGACTCCTAAAAAGAAAACACTGGAATATTTCCTTCACAGTCCTACGTGATACCAATAGCTATGCATACATTCGCCTTGCCAAACATTGGTTTGACTCCACAAGCTCCCTTCTATTTTACAGAATTGTCTATATTAAACAACAGTACCATGGTTAAAATGGCATTGTTGTAGTAAATGTACTTATTTCACCTTATGGCAGTGCTTCTCAATTATTTTCTGTGGCGCCCCTCAAAGATGAAAAAAAAATATTTCACGCCCCCCACCATAGTGCAAGCAACTATAAATACACTGGTATCTTACCTTACAAAATTAATCCATTCCAGAAGTGGATTCGTAACCTGATTTTTACGCAAGTTGAGTCGCATTTTACATATAAAAGGCCTGATTTGTTCCAAGGCCCCCAATACTACCCCCTAAACCCTTTAAAAATTATTAAAATATACCTTTTAAGGCCTCCTTCTGCTTCAATATCATACTGATGGTAGACGGGTTTCGGTCATATTCTTTTGCAATATCACTCAACCACAAGCCACGAGCCTGCTTCTTCTTTTCACTTGCACCGGGACTAATTTTTTGGGGACCATGATGAATGACGAAAAATAAAGTTGCAATGAGCACACTCAAAAAACTCACGTAACAACAGTAACTCTGTCCTTTGGGCATGTTGGAACTCCGTGACGAACAATGGGTCGAAGGCACACGAAAAGCATCATGGGTACAGTGTTATGGAGATGCAGCTCCCTCCTAGCCAATGGGAAGCCAGTGGGGCAGGGTGTTGGGAGACAGCCAATGGGAGAGAAACTCACGCATTGTTTGAATTTTTGAGATGGTGCGTTTCGTAACGTGAATTTTTTCGTATCCAGAGATGGAAATTTTAGGTAAATGCATTTCGTAACTTGGATTTTTCGTTTGTTGGGTCTTTTGTTAGGTGAGGTACCACTGTGGTATTATTTGTCGATAAAATTGCTATTCGTACACCTATACATAACATTGTATCTTTATTAACATTAAAAACAAAAAAGAAATAAATATAGTTCAACTTACAATAAAGAAAACATCATTAACATTGTTTTTTAATATGTAATAGAAAAAGATTTAAAGTACACCAATGTGCCTGAAATAAAAAAATACATCCTTATTTATAGCTTAATATCCCCGTCTCTCTCTCTCTCTCTCTCTCTCTCTCTCTCTCTCTCTCTCTCTTTCTCTCCACCTTTCTCTTCGTTCCTGTTAGAAATTTTTATGTTGTTTCTTGAGGGGTTGTTTACTGCACTTCATGTCCTTTGCTCAAGCAAAAAAACGCTACACCATAGCGGGACAATGAGAGCGCCACTGCCAAATAATGGTGTGGAGGTGCAATTACACTTAATTCTCGTACACTATTCCAGAAAAGAATGTTCCCTAGGGTCATATGTGCCACCCCCCCCCCCCCCCCCCGGATCACACCATGCCCCCGGCATCGTACAGCCCCCAGACCCCCCCCCAAGGCCCCACTATTTGAGAAGTACTGCCTTATGGATACTTTTCACTGTAGCATTTTAATGCTAGCATGTTTGCTTTTTTCAAGAGATAATACTGTGACCTACTTATGTACTGAATGAACTAAGCTTTGTGTGTGTGTGTGTGTGTGTGTGTGTGTGTGTGTGTGTGTGTGTGTGTGTGTGTGTGTGTGTTACAGATCTAACAGGAATTAGGATAATGCGCTTAATGAGGACAAATGGATGACCAAAGAAGTCAATGACTAGAACAGCTTTATAGTGGTGGATACTGTATTTTGGGGAAAATGTTGACTCCTTATTCCATTACGAATACCAATTGTAAGCTTTTGCAAACTGAATTGTAACTAAATATATATGTTACAAAATTTAAAATTCTGATCAATAGTATATTTACTGCGAAAAAATATTAATGTTTTAAACATGGCAATTTTACGATATTCAATCATATCCAATTGTCCAATTACCTATTATAACCATTATTAAAATATTATTTGCTTTGATAGACACTTGCATCGAAAAGAATCACCCTTTCAAAAGTTTTATAATTTGCTACTTTGCAACCTAAAATAAATGCACAAAAATATCTAGGTTTTTCAACTGCATGGAAACTCCTTGAAACCAAGTGATAGATATAGTAGCAATGCTTCTGAAAAGACACAGACAGACAGACAGACAGACAGACACAGAAAGAGATAAAAAAATGGATGAATAGGTGGCTAGATCGATGAATCTATAAGTAATTAAATAAACAGAATTGCTGAGATGGCTAGATTAACATATCGTTAACACTTGTAAACTCAAAAATTCAAGTGTAAAAATTACATTTTTGATTAAACACCATTTTCACTGCCCAATAAATTCTTTGGTTTACACCTATGACTAGATGTTATAATTCTCATTAGTTTTCAACTTACCAGAAAAACTTACAGCAAGTAGTAAACTATGGACAAAGCACTGTCAAGGGATTTTTTTTGTGCGTGCCTTCATTTCAGCCTGCAATGCAACAAAATGTGAGGAGGAACATTTTTTTCTATACCCTCCATACCTAGTCACTTTTACACTCTGTATAGCTGGAGACAGAGACAGTGATGGAGACAGAGGTACATGATGACCAGAACATTAGTGCTATATATGAATGTTTTGTGTCAAAAGACAGTGAAATTCTTTTCACAAATTGGTTCTCTGAAAGACCCAAAACCACAAATGCTTGATGAGTCATGAGCAACCAAGAAGACATGATGAATTCAAAATGAAAGGGTGGGGTGGGGGAGGGGGGTTACCTGGAGCAGAAGCTCTTTCTCCACTACCTCCTCAGTTTTGGTTATCAAACGCCGCTGAAGAGAGTGAATCTTCTGGATTAGCTCGAAGGTGCTCGGGTCGCTCGCCTGCAGGGAAACCATTTAGAGGTAGAGAGGGAGAAAGAATAGGAAAAGCGAGAGAATTATAGAAAAAGAATTAGAAATGAAGCAATGAGAGAAAACGTACGAGATTCTGTCCTTCAGTGCCATGACTTTCAAGCCCATTTTCTACAATCTTGGTTACTCAAGGAACTATGGAACAAAAGTGTCAGGAAAGAAAAGGGATCATGAATTTAGGCTTAGGGCCACCTGCACACTTTGTATTGCTGAGCTCTATTTATAGTTAACGATCTGGTGAAACAGGAGGCATGGTAGTTGAGTGGTTGACATGTCCGCCTCACAGCTAAAAAAAAAAGGTACGTACTTGTACTGACTCGTAAACAGTACTAATTATCTTTATAGTACACATCTGCAAAAAGGTAATGAGTCACCAAGAAGAGGATGGGTTCCCTTTTAAATCTGGCTCTTCTTAAGGTTTCTTCTTGTGCTCTTTCAGGGGGGTTTTCTTATTACTTTTAATGCTGGCTTTCTAATTAAGATGTATGCACTGGTTCAGTGATAAGTCTATAAAATGTTATATCCATAAAACATGCGGCAATTTTGGTAGTCATGCTGGAAAGGAGTGACTGCTAAATGCCATAAATGCAAATATAAAATGTATAAATTTGGACCATAAAGACAGGATGAAATGTCCTAGAATACAGTTTGTCTGTGAAATTACAAGATTTATAGGATTGGTGGATGAGCAAAATACTGTAGTAGATAACATCGCCATCACGTTCTATTAAGTTTTTTTTTTTTTCTTTTGCTATGTACTCAGTCCTCTGAAATCCTCAGAAGTACTCCTTTGACACGTCTTTTAAAATGTCTTCTACAGTTTATTGATGATATTTCATTTTGATCTTAAGCCTCTGTCACATTTGTCACAAAACAGGTACACAACAGATGAAAAATTGGAAAAATTCCGAGGACGGTTGTGGGTGTGTTATATCAAACCCATCTGTTGTGTGACGGAAAATGCCATCATAGACAATTGTCGAGCAGTTTTGAATGAGCTCAATAACATTTTCATCTTGTAGGTCAGTGGTCTCCAATCTTTTTTGCCCCAGGGACCAGTTTTATGGATGAAAATGTTTTTGCGGACCGGTGAGAGTCAACTCTGTAGTCTTGTTTTGGTGGATGTCACTGCAGAAAACCCCGCCTCACAAAGATATATGTTTGCAAATGGAAGAAGGGTTTCATTACTTCTGTGGCAATGTCAAAAACAGCTGACTTTCAAAATAAGATCTGGAAGCTCTCATTAAAAAAAAAACAAAAAACCTATAATTGTTTGAAAGATTTTGTTTGCTGACCAGTATCAAATATTCCACAGACTGGTACCGCTACCTGTTGTAGGTAATTTTCAACATCAAGATATGTTGTGTAATGTCCAGTGACCTCATATGGCTATGTTACAAGACACATATTTCATATTTACATTTACAGTATTTGCCATAAATGCTTATTCAGAGCAACTTACAATTATCTTTTTTTAATGCAACTGAACAATTGAGAGTTAAGGGCCTTGCTCAAGGGGCCAACAGTGGTGATAATCGGGATTCAACCACTGACCTTCGATTCAACCACTGACCTTCGGATCAGCAACCCATTGCCTTATCCCTCAAGCCACCACTACCCGTGCTTCTGGGGTCATCTGAGTCAGCCAATATCATACATATCCCTTACATAGATCCTTTGTTTGCTGTATGTTAACCGCAATGAACCTCTTAACTTTATACATGTTTATTGCACAAAAAGTTTACAACAGTGCGTATATCCGATTTTCCCCAGAGCAGATTTAAAGCACATAAATCGCCACATGTATATCAGTCACTACTGTCATAGCGCTGCTAAGTTCATGAAAGGAGTTTTAGCAAGAGATGATGATTTCAGTACAGTCTCCTCAGTGAAAAAACAGACACCCATACACGTAAAGGATGTAGTGCAGTCTTTAGGAAGGTGTTAGTTCAGGATATATACATGTGTATATATATATATATATATATATATATATATATATATATATATATATATATATATGTGTATGTATATATATATATATATATATATATATATATATATATATATATATATATATATATATATATATATATATGTGTGTGTGTGTGTGTGTGTGTGTGTGTGTGTCTGTCTGTCTTCCTTTCGGCTTTTTCCCTTTTACTCGAAAGTCAGCAATGGTTCTTTTACATGCCTCAGACAGTGAGAGACATGGGCCGCCTTTGATAACCCAATCCTGGGGGGACAGTGACAACCTTGTGGAGAGTGGGACTCGAACCTCCAACCTCTGGATCAGCGATCCAGTGCCCTATACGACTAGACCACCACTGCCCAATATATATATATATATATATATATATATATATATATATATATATATATATAAAACTGTATAACTTTAAAATGGCAAAAAATGCTACAACCTCAGCCCATAATAAAAAAAAAGTAGAATGATGGATCCAAGTGGAACTAAAATCCCAGAGACACTCTTGCATTTAAAAGTAGTCCAATCCCAGGAATAGGGCTTAATACGTACATACAATAAATACCTCCAATCGTCTCCAACGATGAACATTCAAAGGATTTTCAAGATCTTCTTGCAAACTCTGACATCTTGCTCGCTCCTTAAAAAGTTCCCTTTGCATGTGGTACACCTCCCGCCTACAAACAAAACACAACACTAAGTCTCACAGCGACTGTATATAGGCTATCACAGCACAAAGATTGTTGGTCCAGCAAATATAACACGAATCACTGTATTGTATGTACAGTGGTACCTTGACTTACAAAATTAATTTGTTTTGAGGGCAAGTTCGTAAGTCAAAATGTTCATTAGATAAAACAAAAATTCCCTCAGGAAATAATAGAAAACCAATTAATCTGTTCCAACCCCCTCCCAAACTCATATATCCTGACACAAACACATATATTTGACCTAATATATTAAAGCTAAACATGTAAAAACAATAAATATTCCATAATAATAATAATAATAATAATAATAATAATAATAAAATCAGCAAGGAAAAACTTGTGGTGAGCTCCCCAAGGCCAGTGCTTCTCAAATAATAGGGCGGTGTGATGGCAGGGCGTGGCACATATGACCCTGGGGAACATGCTGTTTTGCCATACTGTACTAGAATTAAGTGTAATTGTGCATCATCTGCAGTAGGTGGCAGTGGCGCTCTCACTGTACACTATGGTGTAGGGGAAAAGCACTGAGCAAACAATATGAAGTGCAGTAAACACTATTCATAGTCGCCGCGGGGCGCTGGGGGGGGGGGCTTTTTTTTCTTCCTCTAGGGGGCATCACAAAAAATAATTGAGAAGCACTGCACAAGGCATTCTCAGAGCCCGGACAAATACACACGGAAGAATACAAAGCTAATTGGCCCGGAAAAGCCATTTCCCCAACAGAGCTCGTAAATCAAGATTTTGCTCCTTGAATGGGGCATATTTTGGGTGGGATTGAAGCTTGTATGATGGAAGATTCATTATAAAAGACACTCGTAACTCAACGTACCACTATAGCAGTTATTATCACAGTACCGAAATACAATCAATCAATCAAACATGATACACTTATAACTGATCACTTAATGAAAAAGTAAAGAGGATGAGGAAGACATAACATTTGCATGAAACTGGTAGTAATACCTCAAATTCAGCTCACTGCAACATCATCATATAAATATGCACGACCTGGTGGCACTTGATGTAAATTCTGTCAGTTAGCATGTACCTTTTGACCTCCTTTAGTGGATATTCACATCTGAAATGAACAACTTGAATGCGTGGCTGCAACTATTAGCATTAATGGTTTGGTAATAAGAAAGCATAGCACCACTGTCTATCATCAAGAAAATGCCTACAGGAGATGACAAAAGAAAAAATAATTGCCTACTTCTTGAAAAGATGTCTGCACTTGCAGCCAGAACTTAACAGACACTTATCATGGACAGGACTGTCATGAAAATTTTGGACTTTCAATGAATCTTTGAACTGTTCTTGATCTTTGTCAGAATGATAATCATGAATCTTTAATCTTGATAAAACAAGAATTTGGTGCCGAAGTTTGAATTATATTTTAGACTCTGTGAAATCGACATAGGCTTCAACTTAAACTAAATAGTAGTATAGCAAGAGATCCTAGGATCTACTCTCTGCTTTTTGTGGATGATGTCATCCTTTTAGATTCATCAAGCTGGGACCTCCAGCTCTCACTGGAGCAATTCGGAGCTGATTGCAAAGTAGCCGGGATCAGAATCAGCACCTCTGAGGTGAGACCATGGTTCTCAGCCAGAAAAGGGTGGATGTGCCCTCCTGGTCTGGAATGAGATTCTGCCCCAAGTCTTAGGAGTTCAAGAATTTCAGGGTTTTGTTCATAAATGAGGGAAGGATGGAGCAGGAGATTGACAGGCAGATCGGTGCAGCCTCTGCCTCTGTGATGAAGAGGGAGTTGAGCCGGAAGGCTAAGCTCTCAAATTAAAAGTTTATTTGTGTTCCTAACCTCACCTATGGTCAAGAGCTTTGGGTAGCAACCGAAAGAACAAGATCGTGAATACAAGTGACTGAAATGAGCTTCCTTCACAGACTGAGAAGTTCAGTCATCCAGGAAGAGCTTGGAGTCGAACCACTGCTCCTCCGCATTAAGGAGTCAGTTGAGGTGGCTAAGGCATCTGATTAGGCATTCCGAATGCCTCCCTGGAATGCAGTTTTGGGCATATCCAACCGGAAAGAGATCCCAAGCTAGAAGATACTGGAAGTACTGTCTCTCAGCTGATTTGGGAACACCTCGGGATGCCCCAGGAAGAGTCAGTATAAATGAATGGGGAGTAGGAACATCTGGACATAAAATGTATGAAACATCAATATTAAAATGAAAGTCATGTCAGTGATGAGTGTATATAAACCTAGCTGAAACTGGTGAAGGGTTTTTGGGAATTTCGTCAGAGTAAAGTTGAACGAAGAGAAATAAGAAGCACGTTTGGTAAATAAGCTTGACTGTGATGCCATCTACAAAGAACATAAAATTGTTTTGGTCTAAAACAACCAATACACACAAACCAAAGCCTTCAATCTGAGCTAACAATTCCATTTTGTCTCCCACCTCCCATTCTATTTTACTCAAGCACATAAATACTCTCCCACCTTTATGCATACACCAAGCATGAGAGAGCCATATGCTAATCAATTGAGTAAAAGGATGTGTGTTGCTCTCTATTTAAACAATGCGCAGGATGGAGTTTACACAAGTCGATGAGAGGATGATAATAATGCATAGCTCATTACCTGCACACATCTCAGGTTAAATTTATGGGGATGCTTGAGGTTAGCGTGATAAATCGGTCAGTGAAGATATTTGCAATGATAAAAAGTGCTACTAGAAGAGCTTTTAAACATACATCATTTGTAAATGTAAGCAAACGGGGAGGATTTATTCGAGAATCCTGCTGTTGAGTGACTGCCTAGCATATAAATTAGATGTGTAAAAGGCAGTGATACTATCTTTAGCTGTGTACTTCAAAGTACTTCAAATATCCATATCTGTATTAGTATTAACTTGAGGTATATCTGAAGGCGGAAGGCTTGAACAGAAAGGATTTTTCCCACCTTCAAACTATAAGGAAACCATAGAAACCATTTTACCCCTGGTCATAATAAATAGATAGATTAAAAAAAATATGTATAGGGAAAAATATAATCATTTTACCATATTATTATTAAAGCTCATAATTGGTTTGGCATAGAGATGGACACTTGTCATTTTTAAACAAATATAAACATACAGATATGACATGGTTACCAATTACGTACTTTATTCAACATTTAAAAATGTAACTTCCTATTTGCTAAGTATTTCGAACAGAATAAAATAGTTCTTTCACAACCACTGGCTTTATTTGACTACTAATAACCTGCTTGACTAACACCTCATCAGTGAGCTCAGATATATAAAATGGTTAGAGGCCATGTAATAAGTGTTTTATATATTTATATATATATATATATATATATATATAGAGAGAGAGAGAGAGAGAGAGAGAGAGAGAGAGAGAGAGAGATATCATGGATGTGGTGAAGGAGGACATGAAGGCAGTTGGTGTAAGAGTGTAAGAGAAAAAGATGCAGAGGATCGGGTGAGATGGAGGCAGATGATTCGCTGTGGGAAAAGCCGAAAGGACAAGAAGAAGAAGATATATATATATATATATATATATATATATATATATATATATATATATATATATATATATACACAAAAATAAAGGACAGGACAAAGACTTTCTATTGAAACTCCATTTATCACTACAGATCTGTTTCGAGGGGTGGTGAAACCATCCTCTCTCTTCAGGTGATTATAGAAGAATATATATATATATATATGTATGTATGTATAGGTGGTATTACAGTCTGTGACCAAGAGTGACCAAGCATTAGCACAGATATTTGTATATACAGTAATATGTTTTATACTAATAAAAATATTGTTACTTATTTATTATCTTACACACCCTATCTTCTGTATAATTTTTACAAGTCTCTGACAAATTTTTTCTTAAATATTGTGATTTATGTAATAAATATGATGTGTTAAATTGTTATATGTTATAGTAAACAGGCTGTATGGAAAATAAAAAAGTCGATAATGGGACATGTATTTGTTGTTTTTCACTTTGTAGGCTGTATGTAAGACACTGATTTTGCCTTATTGGCGAGCATTGTTTACAAGAATTTCTATGAACCATCATAAATGGCATGTTTTGTCAATCAAAAATGTCCCCTCTTAAACTACACCTCTGATTGGGTTATACATTTCAATTTTAAACTAACTGCAATATTACCATTAAAGGTGCTGTCTTTGAATCGTCACCTTATTGTGGTGGAAAGGTTTGTGTGTCCTAATGATCCTAGGAGCTACAATATGTTGTCAGGGGTATTATGCACCTGGTCGGGCCACCCAAGGCAAACACGTCCTAGGTGAAGGTCCAGACAAAGCACGGTTCAAAAGACCTCTATGAAGAAAAAAGAAACAAGAACACTATTTTCCTTGCCCTGACGCGGGTCAGTGGGGTCCTCGGAGCCAGGCCTGTGGGCGGGGCTCGAAGGCGAGAACCTGGTGGTCCGGCTTCTGCCCAAGGAGCCCAGCCAGGTCCAGCCCGAAAAAGAGACATGGGTCCGCTCTCCCATGAACCCACCACATGGGTGAGGGGCTATAAAGGTCATGTGCACTGTAAGTTGGGTGGCAGCCAAAGGCATGAGTTCTGTCAGATTAATCCTCAGCTACTGACTCTAACTCTTGAGACATGGAATGTCACCTCTCTGGCAGGGAAGGAGCCAGAGTTGGTGTGGAAGTTGGAGAGATACCAATTAAATATAGACGGATTCAACTCAGTGCTCATGGGGAGAGGCGGCGAGCCAGTGTTGGCATCCTTGTTGCCACCCATCTCGGTACCCACACAATGGGGTTCTCCCTGTTCAACAAATGATTACCTTCCCTCCACCTTATGGTGGGGGGCAGGGACTGACTGTTGTACATAAGCACAAACAACAGTCAGTCCCTGCCCCCCACCATAAGGGGCATAACCTTATGGTGGGGGCAGGGACTGACTGTTGTTTGTGCTTATGTACCAAATGACAGTTCAGAATACCCACCCTTCTTGGATTGTTTAGAGGGTCTGTCAGAGAACGCACCTCTAGGGAACTCACTCTTTGTCTTGGGAGACTTCAACACCCATGTGGGCAACAATAGTGTGAACTGGATGGATGTGATTGGTAGGTATGGCCTCTCGCGTCTGAACCTGAATGTTTTTTAGTTGTCAGACTTCTGTGCTCATCACAGTTTGTCCATCACAAACACCATGTTCAAACATAAGGGTATTCATAAGTGTACTTGGCACCAGGACACCCTAGGCCGCAGTTCAATAATCGACACCGGATTTGCATGTCCTGGACTTGCATAGTCCTGGACTTGCACCTAGACACCGGACTTGCATGCACGACAAGGGACTTGCATGCAAGACATAAGATTTGCATGTCCTGGACACTAGGGTGAAGAAGGGAGCTGAGCTAACGCTGATGGTGGGAGAGGCTGCCCTCCAGACCTGGCAGGCCCAAGAGTGTAGTTAGAGTCTCCAAGGAACATTTGAAAGAGTCTCCTGTCAGAGGGGCCTTTAACTCTCACCTCCGACAGAGCTACAACCACATCCCAAAGGAGGCGGGTGATATGGAATCTGAATGGGCCAGCTGTGGCCGGAAGGTCATTGGTGCCTGTCATGGCAGTAACCCCTGAACCCGGTGGTGGACACCTGCGATGAAGGGGGCTGTCCATCTGAAAAAAGAGGCCAATCATGTCTTATTGGCCTGTAGTACTCCCGAGACAACAGACAGGTGCTGGCAAGTCAAACGTGCTACAACCCAACCTGTCACTGCTGCAAAATCTTGGGCGTGGGAGGAGTTCGGTGAGGGCCTGGAAAGCAATTATTGGCTGGCCTCAAAAAGGTCCTGGGCTACCATCTGATGCCTCGGGAGGGGAAAGCAGTTCTCCACACATGCTTTTTACAGTAGAAGTGGGAAGCTGCTCACCTCATTGGGGATGTTGTTGGGAGGTAGAAGGAATACTTCGAGGACCCTCCTCAATCCCACCAACACGCCCACCATGGAGGAGGAAAAGCCGTTGAGGTTTGGGTGGGTGTCCACCCAATACTGGAGCTGAGGTCGCTGAGGTAGTCAAAAAGTTCCTCGGTGGTCGGGCTCTGGGGTGAATGAGATTCGCCCTGAATATCTCAGGGCTCTGGATGTTGTAGGACTGTGTTGGTTGACACGTCTCTGCAACATCGCGTGGTCATCGATGGCCGTACCTGTGGAGTGGCAAACCAGGGTGGTAGTCCCCCTTTGAAAAAGTGGGACCGGAGGGTGTGTTCCTTTTTCCCCCCTCTATCAACTTCCTACTACTAGTACTAGTTCAGTGCAGTCATGCATTCCAGCAATTAGTGTATGAATTGCTGTTCTGTTTGCTACTAAATAGACTGTTAATAGTCTCATTATTTGTTTGCTACTGATCCATTTTACAAAATGCAAAGTCTGTGCCTCAATTTTTTTTTAGTATCTGAATAATATTTGAATAAAATCCTTTTAGAGACCTGGAATTTGTTAAAACTTCCCCTAACTTTTTTCGGAAACAGCCAAAATTGACATGCATTATGAAGCTTCTGCAGCCTCAATTCTGACCACCCTCCATTTGTTTATTCCAGATATATCATGTAGGATTTGTATATCAATAAAAATATTGTTAATAATATAAAATTCGATAAACATTTTGGCATATTCTTTTGTCAGTCTGCATGACTTTTGTTATTCCATGAAGTCAGAGTCACTCAATGCTGTCTCGGGACAAGCCTTTGTCTATTTTTATTTGCTGAACTCCTACACTAGTGCAGAGTGTCAGGATTAAAATTTTCTAAATAGTAATTTAAGTGTGGCTTATTTGAATGTGGGGGCGGCATGGTGGCGTGGTGGTTAGCACGTCCGCCTCACAACAAGAAGGCCTGGGTTCGATTCCCTGGGGCGTTTCTGTGTAGAGTTTGCATGTTCTCCCCGTGCTTGCATGGGTTTCCTCCGGGTGCTCCAGTTTCCTCCCACAGTCCAAAGACATGCACCGTAGGTTAATTGGCTGTTCTAAATTGCCCGTAGGTTCGCATTGTGCAGAAGGCAATGGCAAACCACTGCACTAATCCTGCCAAGAAAACCTCCATGAAGATGATAACCAGGGTGTTATCCTTCATTTCAGGTCGCCAATGGTCGTCCTGCGACTCAGGCACTAGATAGACAGATAGATAGATTTGAATGTGACTCCCAGAAACATCTCAATGTAATACAAAATACAGTTCCATTACTGTACAGCATAGAGCATTATGCATAATTTTAATTTGTAATCTAAATGGATAAAACACTTTTTTTTATTGACTAACTTTTATTTTTCATGAATAATGCATATTTACTCTGAAATAAAAGGACGTACAGAGGAGAATTGAAGACAAAAGTAGCAAGTATGTGGGAACCCCATCACACCCTTGGCAACCTGATCTAGTTTATTAATCTTGTTGGCAAGTGTGATATGCATGAGAAATATCAATAAAGCATTTCTGTGCGTTTATAAACTGGAAACTAATTTATTAGAAACTATTCATTCATCGATTTCTGTGGCTTAAGCTGGAGTCAGTCAAAGCTCACTCCAGGCAAGGCATAGCCTGAACAAGTCACCAGATGTTTGCTGGGCTAACACAGGCACAAACAAAAATTTATCCTCATGCTCACTCACACATGTGGACCTTCAGAGGAGTCAGAGTGTCTTACTCTGCATGTCTATGGAATTTGGGGAAAAAAATGGGGTACCCAAAGGAAACTCAAAAATATAGGGAAAACAGGCAAACTCAACACGGAATTGCTATTGGCTGACGATTAAAGAAAATAAAGGATGTCAAACATTTTTTTAACAAAACTCATTTTACATGCACCAGGGAAAAAAAACAATATGTTGAATACTTTATGACAAAAATATTACACTGAAAAATTACAATATGCAGCAAAAGTAAATAGATAAAGCAGGGAAAAGATAACAACAAAAAATAGGCAAACCTAAATCTGAAGGGACATCTTGAATTTTAATCATCACACATCAATTGTTTAAAGGCGTATAAAACAAGTTGTATGTACAACTATTATATAGATTGTAATAAGAACTCTGTAAAGGTAACATATGCATTTTAATTACAGCATTGGAAAAATGCTTATTTTTTGTTTTTTTTTTTAGCCATCAGCGCTGCGTCAGAGGACCCACTAAATACATCACTGACGTCAAACTGAAAAGAACTCATTTGTCTGTTTTTGTCAGTGCTATTATTCCTTTTGATTTTATAAATAAAATCAGAGCAGGTGATGGCTGGGGAGTTTGTGAGCGTATTCCATTTGTATCTCTAGTATTTTAGCTTTCATTCTCTATCCTCTCTTCGATCTGTCATTTTGTTTCTTTCACTAAGTGTTTGTCTTGAAGTGAGAAACAACAAGTGAGACGGAGTGAGGAAGAAGTGTGGTTGGATTGATTCATTAAAAATGGCAGGGTTCCTATGACCACCTTAAAATTCAATCAAACCTTTACAAAGCGCAAACCATATGCATGCACGTACCTCCCCTCCTGCACACATACACAGAATCAATAAAATGGCATAGACATTGAATTGTTATTTTCTCCAGACCTCTTTTATCAGAAGTAGGAAGAAAAGTAGAGGGAAAAAAAAAATACATTTTATTATATTCCAGAAGCATCAATTAGAAGCAAAGAACTATTCCATTACACAATTTAGCAGACTCGCCCAAAACAACTTACAATTATAATATAAAAGCATATAAAAGCAACTGAAATCAAAGCAATCAAGTCTAAGCAAAATACATTTGCTGGAGAACACAACAGTTGAACCCTCTCCTATTCAATCTTTTTGGGTTTTTTTTTTTTTTTATGAATTCCATCCAGTAGAACCCATTTTTTTTGTGTGTGTGTGTGTGTGTGGGGGGGGGGGGTTAATGTTAATATAGTATAATGTATAATTACTATATAATTGGGTTTTGAGAGAAAAAGGCACATTGACAAAGTGGTAAACACCCACTTCACAAAGAAACAGCCCCGAGTTTGAACCCTATGGTCAGCAAGGGTTTTTCTTTGTGGAGTTTCCTTCTGGTCCTGAACACTGGTAAATTGGGAGAGTAACCCTGGGTTTACACTGGGGCACGATGTCTACGATTTCAGAGACCTGTAATAAGCATGGAGGCCGTGGGATTGAATCATGATGATCTTGAGGGAACTTGGTGGATTCATGATGATCTTGAGGGAACTTGGTGGATTCATGATGAACTTGAGGGAACTCGGTGGATTCATGATGATCTTGAGGGAACTTGGTGGATTCGTGATGATCTTGAGGGAACTTGGTGGATTCGTGATGATCTTGAGGGAACTTGGTGAGTTCATGATGATCTTGAGGAAACTTGATGGATTCATGATGATCTTGAGGGAACTTGGTGGATTCATGATGATCTTGAGGGAACTTGGTGGATTCATGATGATCTTGAGGGAACTTGGTGGATTCACGATGATCTTGAGGGAATTTGGTGGGTTCATGATGATCTTGAGGAAACTTGGTGGATTCATGATGAGCTTGAGGGAACATGGTGGATTCATGATGATCTTGAGGGAACTTGGTGGATTCATGATGATCTTGAGGGAACTTGGTGGATTCATGATGAATGAACGTGGCCAATTTTTTGACTGTCAGAAATTTTCCCACAATTATTACGATGCTTTGACTCCAATTGTAATAAAACATTGGAAGCACGGTAGAGCGCAATAGAGCTTAAACCTCAACAGGCCCTATCATAAAATAACAAACCTCGATTGTTACCTGTTATCAGTATTAGCTGCTTTGTCAAAATATTTTATGAAAAGTAGCAGTTAAAGATCTTGTATCATCTTAATTTTTTTTTAGCACCCCTGCCTCATAGCAAGAAGGTCCATGGTTCAAGACCAGTCCATTGTGAGGTAATCTCTGCAGTGTTTGCATGGGTTTCGTCTACATACTCTGATTTCCTCCAACAATCCAAAGAGATATATATTACACTAATGTTTATATCTTTGATTGCCCTGTTGTGTAAATGTGAGTGGTTATATTAAGCTGTTTATGGAGTACCCCACCTTTGGAGTCAGCTGGATGGGCTTCAGCTTTCCTGTGAACCTAATAAAGGATAAAGCGGTTCTGAGAATGACGCAGGATGAGACAAATTACCCATTTTGCACTATAGCCTTTAGTTCTAATATGAATTTCCTCCTACTGTGGTTGTAGCCCATCCACCTTAAGCTGGAGAAGAAAATGTCAAGGTTCAATGTCATGTGTGGTTTTTTTGTAAAGAGTGGTTACATTTTCAGCAGAGCTGTTGCCCACTGGATCTTGTTTTCCCCTCTCCATTTCCAGACTGGTTTCAGATTATTGTGTATCCCAGATCATCATCAATTTCAGAAATTCTTAGTGACACCATGAACCATTCTATGGTCAGGTTCAGTTGAGGTTTGGTTGCCTCTTATGGAAATGCCCTGTACACTCAAGTAGGCTACCGTAATTGAAGACCTCCCGCATTAATGGAATATAGAGGTTTTTTTTTGCTTTGTTTTTTTTTTTTTGTTTGTTTGTTTTGGGTTTTTTTTTTACTTCGGCTTCATATATTTTTGATCAATGATATTCTGCAATAGCCTTCTCTGCCTCTTTCCTGGACTTATTATGGATTATGACTATGGTTTTAAAAATGCCAGGGAAGGGGGTTGGTGGCACTGACATATTATCGCCTTGGGCAATAACACTTACAAGGAGTACACCGTTCACTTTAAATTCGCTTGTCAGCCAATTAGATTTCAAAGTCAGTCACAGATATTTGAACTTTATGCTGAGTCGATAAGAGCACCCAAGTGGAGTAATGGAGCAAAACCTTTGGTATTTTTGTTGCTTATAAGAAAATACTTCTAGGTTGTTGAAGCTGTGTTTTGAATAAGCTAAAGTAGATTGATTGTCAACTGCAGTATGCATCACCAATCAATAACCCATTAAAACCAAATGCTCCACAGTAACCTAAGGTCTGTTTTACTGCACGTTCTCTGAAAGCAGATTTTAAGATCTTGTCTTGAGAATTGTGATATAAATTAATTATGTGATTATATGCGAGAGCAAGCTATATAATGTGCTATGAAAATATTCAAAGGTGAAGGAGATGATTGAAACTCAAGTTTTTTAATGGCAGTGAAGAAGGAATATAAGGTAATATAAGAAACCCCAAAAATTGATATTTTCCAGGAAATAGAAACATTCTGAAGATATGAAGCAAAGCAATTAAGGACAGTATTCAAGATTAAAAATAGGCAGAAAAAGATCAAGCTGATATTAATTGTATAATCTGATTATAACTAAATAAAAGCAATGGTGTGGGGAAGTGAGTGTATAAAAAGCAGACTGTTTAGGAGCTCCATGAACCAGCTCAAAAATAAAATCAAAAAATGTTGTGTTTGGACCACTGAGTAAGTAGTGGACACTCGATAACTGTCCCGGTAACAGAATTCAACCTAGAGTTTATTGCTGCAGCACTTTCAACAATAACCCAAGCAACAATCACATGGGAAAACTGAGATGGGATGAAGAAGAAGCTTTGAAAGGGAGACTCATCCTCTCAGTGAGGTATTTTAAATAATTACAGCATACACTTGTATCAGGTACATGTAATGTACAGGTAATGTAAAAGTCATTGTCATATCATGTAATTTTCTGAACAGCTTTATCCGTTATTAGGGTGCCGGAAAGGCCGAAGCTCAAAGTACGAACAGCTTGCCAATCTACAGTACCACAGGTCCAACACAGATATATAAAGATTCACACTCACATCTAGGGACAATTTGGAATGGCCAACTCGTCGAACGTGCATGTCTTTGAATTGTGGTAGGAAACAAGATCGCCCAGGGGGAGCCCACTTGTGTATAACATGCAGATACTAAACAATAACGATCTTGCTGGTCACAGGGCTCAAATCCTGGACCCTCTTGCTATGAGGTCGTGCCATTCAAGTCACTGCATTTTTTTCTGACAATTCCAAGCATGAAGTGAGAGCAATGTAAACATACACACATTTACTCTGACACCTATAACAAACTAACATGTTCAAAATAAACTGAAGTTCAGCCCTGAGGCAGTTCTCAGAGAGCACATATATCCAGGTAAAAATATCCACAAGACTGGACTGAGATTTATCAACTGAAATTGAGAGATTCTGATGCTTGCAGAACTTTATTAAATCATTGCAGGACCTCACAGATCTGGGGGACTGAGGCGCAAAAGACTGGGAGATGGTTTCACTTCGTTTATTCACTTTAACTTGAGCAGATTCTGCAGTTTTCTGCCACCTTTTATTTATCCCTCTTTGAAATATGATGAGCACTCAACCACACACACGGTACACACACACAGATAAACTTGGGTGCAGAAACAAGCACACTCTTCGTGCTGGCAGCTTCTGCTGTCTTGCCAACCTTTCCCACAAGCACACATGAAAACAGTCATAAATACATTGCTGGAAATTAGAAATGGCTGAGACTTCTGACTCCCTCCGTCTACAGCTGACACTTGATCAACCCCTCACTGCCACAATCACGCTGTATTTAAAAAGAAAAGAACCCAAAAAGCAGGTACAGTGTTTCCCTGAAAATAAGACCTAACCACAAAATAAGACCTAGCGTGATTTTACAAGACAATTTTAATAGAGGCCCTCCCCTTAAAATAAGGCCCAGTTGAGAGCGGCAGCAATTCATTGGCCTGCTACTCGCTCAATCTAGGGCTCTAGGTGAAAGCGCTGACTCATCTATTAGGCAGCTTTACCTAAGGTATGCTGTCAAAGCATCAATCCTTGCGCGTTGAGGCTCAGTTGATGACGATGCAAAAATAAGCCCAATTATATGAAAAAACAACCCCTAAACAAACAAAACAAAAAAGCAACCCAAAACCTCCCATCAAAACTAGTTATATTTTTGTGAGGTGCACATCTGAGTGCGTGCACGCGAATCTGCGTGCGTGTGCGCGCGTGTCCCTTTGTGTGTGTGTTTCTATTGTATTTACTCCTACATCTTATGCATTATTTTTGAATGTTTAATTGATATTATAAGCATTTATAGCGTTGAATATGTATTTATTGATCGTATATACACATATATATGTCCGTATACGTCAGTCGGGAGGGGGGGGTGTTTGGGGGTGATCCTACTTCTCGGAATTCGGTGGTCGCCGGGGGGATCTCAGTGCTAATTAACCATGGAAAGTAAGGGATCCCTGTATCATCAATGCCAATTAGCGAAAAACACGTACGAAAAACGCTTTACCTAAGGTACGCTGTCAAAGCATCAATCCTTGCACGTTGAGGCTCAGTCGATGATGTCAGCGACTGCTTTAAAACAAGGACACACACAGGCGTCATGCAAATTGCAATGATGCAAAAATAAGCCCAATTATATGAAAAAACAACCCCTAAACAAACAAAACAAAAAGCAACCCAAAACCTCCCATCAAAACTAGTTATATTTTTGTGAGGTGCACATCTGAGTGCGTGCACGCGAATCTGCGTATGCAGCGCGCGTGTCCCTTTGTGTGTGTGTTTCTATTGTATTTACTCCTACATCTTATGCATTATTTTTGAATGTTTAATTGATATTATAAGCATTTATAGCGTTGAATATGTATTTATTGATCGTATATACACATATACATGTACGTATACGTCAGTCGGGGGGGGGGGGTGTTTGGGGGTGATCCTACTTCTCAGAATTCGGTGGTCACGGGGGGGGGGATCTCAGTGCTAATTAACCGTGAAAAGTAAGGGATCCCTGTATCATCAATGCCAATTAGCGAAAAACACGTACGAAAAATGCTTTACCCAAGGTACGCTGTCAAAGCATCAATCCTTGCACGTTGAGGCTCAGTCGATGATGTCAGCGACTGCTTTAAAACAAGGACACACACAGGCGTCATGCAAATTGCAATGATGCAAAAATAAGGCCAATTATATGAAAAAAACAACCCCTAAACAAACAAAACAAAAAACAACCCAAAACCTCCCATCAAAACTAGTTATATTTTTGTGAGGTGCACATCTGAGAGCGGGCACGCGAGTCTGCGTATGCGTGTGCGCGTGTCCCTTTGTGTGTGTGTTTCTATTGTATTTACTCCTACATCTTATGCATTATTTTTGAATGTTTAATTGATATTATAAGCATTTATAGCGTTGAATATGTATTTATTGATCGTATATACACATATACATGTACGTATACGTCAGTCGGGGGGGGGGGTGGTTTGGGGGTGATCCTACTTCTCAGAATTCGGTGGTCGCGGGGGGGGATCTCAGTGCTAATTAACCGTGAAAAGTAAGGGATCCCTGTATCATCAATGCCAATTAGCGAAAAACACGTACGAAAAACGCTTTACCTAAGGTACGCTGTCAAAGCATCAATCCTTGCACGTTGAGGCTCAGTCGATGATGTCAGCGACTGCTTTAAAACAAGGACACACACAGGCGTCATGCAAATTGCAATGATGCAAAAATAAGGCCAATTATATGAAAAAAACAACCCCTAAACAAACAAAACAAAAAACAACCCAAAACCTCCCATCAAAACTAGTTATATTTTTGTGAGGTGCACATCTGAGTGCGTGCACGCGAATCTGCGTGCGTGTGCGCGCGTGTCCCTTTGTGTGTGTGTTTCTATTGTATTTACTCCTACATCTTATGCATTATTTTTGAATGTTTAATTGATATTATAAGCATTTATAGCGTTGAATATGTATTTATTGATCGTATATACACATATACATGTACGATATCGTCAGTCGGGGTGGTTTGGGGGTGATCCTACTTCTCAGAATTCGGTGGTCGCGGGGGGGGATCTCAGTGCTAATTAACCGTGAAAAGTAAGGGATCCCTGTATCATCAATGCCAATTAGCGAAAAACACGTACGAAAAACGCTTTACCTAAGGTACGCTGTCAAAGCATCAATCCTTGCGCGTTGAGGCTCAGTCGATGATGTCAGCGACTGCTTTAAAACAAGGACACACACAGGCGTCATGCAAATTGCAATGATGCAAAAATAAGGTCAATTATATGAAAAAACAACCCCTAAACAAACAAAACAAAAAACAACCCAAAACCTCCCATCAAAACTAGTTATATTTTTGTGAGGTGCACATCTGAGTGCGTGCACGCGAATCTGCGTGCGTGTGCGCACGTGTCCGTTTGTGTGTGTATTTCTATAAATTATAAGCATTTATAGCGTTGAATATGTAGTTATTGATAGTATATACACATATACGTGTACGTATACATCAGTGGGGGGGGTGTTTGGGGGTGATCCTACTTCTTGGAATTCGGTGGTCGCGGGGGGATCTCGGTCCCAAGTAACCGTGGAAAGTAAGGGATCCCTGTATCATCAATGCCAACTCGCGAAAAAAACCCGAAATGCATTGATACAGCAGCAATTCAGGACTTTTTTGTCCAACACTCTTTGCATTTCATTTAATCAGGGATCACAACAATACTATTTTTATGGTAATACCACTACACACATCTTGCAACATGTAACTAACCAAGACAAATATCCGCTATACAGTCAGTATAGCCATGTCATATAATTGAACTGCATTCTGGAACTTTGGGTCCAGTGTTTGCTATCTCCACCTGTTTTGCCTTAAACCTCCAAGTATACTGTAGTTGGTGGAAAAATTGTAAAATAAATAAATACATATTTTTTAAAAAGCTCATGCTCTTGTTTTGAAAGATAGCGGTAAGATCTGTCAAACCTTACTCAACTGTAGTTGTATTAGCAATATTGTCAATATTCATCATCATCAAATTATCACTAATTTTAACAAGAATATTGAAAATACAGCACCAAACAACAAACATTCCAATATGAATAATCCACTGTGCTTCATGATAGAACTTAAATACCTCTCTTAAATAGCTCATTGGCATCCAGAGCAGACCACCAGGTAAAGTTGTGCTAATTCATATTCAGTGTTTAAGCTGATAAGAGTAAAATTGAGCGATTGCTGAGGACTGACTGCTCCATCTGGTCACCAGCAGAATGAAAGGCAACCCCAGAGTAAGTAGCTTGGCACCTAATGAGCCAGGAACTGGGAGCAACATATGGTGTGTTTTGTATGGTTCACCTAGCTGGAAGAAAAAACTGGAGAAGGGATAGAAACATGAGAAAATGTTGATTAAAAAAGGAGTGATTTTTTTTTAAATGAGAATACAAACTGTGATAGAATTCCAACCCAGATACATATATCTCATTTCACTTAAGTACCGATTGGCTGATCTGAACCAAATCATATTTTACATGGTCATCGCTGTCCTCTTGCAATAGGACCAATTTGGATTGCAAAATCGGTGGTAGTAGTACTTTATAGTAAATTTAATTTATCTATATACCATGCCAAAAGTGTCTAAAACAAATTTCTGAGTCAGAAAAATAAGAAATTAATTTTAGTTTTATTGACAGAGGGATATAGTGAGCATCAGATTGCTTCCATCCTCAAAATTTCAAAGATATCAATTCATGAGAACAAGCTCAAGTAGCAGATATTGGGGACAACAAATTTATAGACTGGCGTGGGGGAGGGTACTGTCTACTGAACATAATGATTGTAAACACCTTTATATATCACTAAACAGCTGGAAGATTGCATTAAGTGATCTAAAAAAAAAACCTATATGTAGGAATTGTACAGCAAGAACGATTTGAAACAAAGTTCTCCAGGTGTAACTGAAATTATGCATAGCGAGAAGATGATGTTTGTTCAAGGCCACAAGGATTGGACTGATGAGTTCTACAAGTCAAACCTATGCAACCACTGTAAAATTTGGCAGAGGATTTGAAAGGTTGGCAGGTACTTCATCATCAAGGCTAGAATGGGAAAGATTTTTGCTTGAGAAGCATTACGCCATCAAACCATCCAAAAGGTTTTACTGGAACAAATTAACATCTTTCTGCTTCAACCATGTTCCCTAACTTTAAGGATCTGGTTTCTAGAAGGACAATGGTCCATGCCACACAGCCAGGTCAAACAAAGTGTAGATGGAAGACCACAAAATTAAGACCTTGTCATGGCTAGCCCGGTCTTCAGAGCTGAACTCTCGAAAAACCTTTGAAATGTGATTGAGGGGGCAATGGTTGGTCACAAACCACTGGTCATTGAATTTCTGCCCCAGATAATAACGTATAAAGTAATCCAATAGCAGCATGAAAGACTGGTGGAGAGCATGCTGGGATGCATGGAATCTGTGATTAAAACGCCATTGTATTATTTGAACAGTAATCATTTCTGAGCTCATAAATTCACACAATAGTATTGTGTCATTTAAAATTGAACATGATTTATATTTATCTGTATTGCACAAGATCTAAAAACACTGCACTGTTTGTTATTTTGACCTCCTGATTTTCTGCAACTTAATTAAATTATGCTCAAAGTATTTGTATGGGAAAATGTCAGCAGTTTTTGGATTACAACAAAAATGTTCATGTTTATGAAGTACAGGAGACATTACGCTAGTAGCATTGCGATTATGTAAGCGTAATGATAAAAGAGTTCGGCAGGGGGTGGACATTGAAGGAAATCACAGTTTGTCATGTTAAGGCTTGCAGACAAGCACTGGGGTACGATTGGCAGGATAATGCTTGTTATTTTGAGACATTAAGTATTTCTTTAATTAATTAAAAGCACGCACAGTACGCAGTAAACAGCATTAGTCGTCGTCGTCTCCCCCCCCCCCCCCCTCACCTGGTGAGTCAATTTCTTGAATGCAACGCGGTTCTTATTAAAGAGAGAGATGTACATGTATTTAAAATAACACCTACTCATGTGTACGTGAGGACATGTATATTATGCACAGGGATGGACATCAACGAGTTAGAACATGCACATCCCACCCATTTTAATCAGCAAGGGGAATGTAATGGGCTAGTAACATAGAGTTTGAAAAATATGATATATGACATAACATGAGATTTCGCCAACAGCAACACAGAGTGTCAGAAAACTTTCTGAAAAGAGGTGCGTATATATGTTCACATCGTCAATCACTATACACAGGTAAATGTCCTGGGTGAAATTTACAATTAATTCCTTCAACTGCGTTTTGATGATTGGAACTAGAACATTTTCTTTAGTTTGTACTTACAGCTGTTCTCGAGGTACTAAAATGTGGTTCAACCTAATACGACAATAAAAAAACTTCTGGAACAAAAATTTTTTATCATATGCTTGAAGTATGCGCTCAATGTGATTCAACATTTAGGACTTGTATGTGATCTTATGTGCGCAGACATTTGCTCACAGGACAAATGCTCACAACCTTAATGAAAAAACAGACATTTGCTCAAAATATTTTTTTTTTCTTTATTCTAATAAATGTATAATACAAAAAGATCATAATGTGTTATAAAAATTATTTATTCTTATAAATACATAATGCTAAATTAACTCATTATACATGAGGGTTAGGGTTAGGTTTTAGGGTTAGGGTTTAGGGTTCAGGTTTAGGGTTCGGGTTTACGGTTAGGTTTTAGGGTTAGGTTTTAGGGTTAGGCTTCGGGTTAAAATTGAACATTTTTTTTTTTTTTTATGTTGTGAACAAATGTCCGTACCCCCCCCCCCCCCCATATATATATATATAGGTTGTGAGCATTTGTCCTGTGAGCAAATGTCCTGGAACTGTGATCTTACATAACAAGAGGGACATTTATTCTCTGCATATAAAGGGTAAAAAGAAGGGCTATCGCAATGACATGTTCAAAAGACAACTGCATCTAAATGTCAGCTTTCTAGGGATGCTCTACTGCTACTAAAAGTTTGGATATATGCCGTAGTTTATTTCCACTGGAACTGCAAATTGCCATGTCATATGAGTACAGATGTTTTCACTTTTTATCAAACTATTTATCGGAAAAATTATCAAGCAGGGTTCTACAAGATGCTACCTGTCAAACACACAATGTATTCTTCCATTCGTTTTCAGTACTGTTAAATCCTAATTAGGGTCGTGTGGAGGCTGGCACCCATCTCAGCCAAGTCCGGGCAAGGGCATGGCATACCCTGGACAGGCCATCACAGGGCAGACATTGTATTATTCAAGTTAATCAATAATAATCAGAGTAGCAAGAATTTGCCGTGAAAATCGAGCACAGGAATCCCTCAGTTTCCGCAGTTAATTGGGACCAAGATCCCCACGTGACCATAAAAATCCGCGAAGTAGGATCACTCCCCCTCCCAACCCCCAACTGACGTATACGTACATGTATATGTGTATATGGTATCAATAAATATATATCTAATGCTATAAATGCTTATAACAATTAAACATTAAAAAATCTATTTGGCAGCTCTTCATGACTAGGTGGGTGTGGTCGACCAGGAAACACACTAAAATGTGAAAGCCCTCGATGACCAGGGTTAAGTTTTATATGAGCCAGGCCGCAATAAATCAACACTATTCATTTTATTTTTTTAAAAGGAAAAGCTCCTATTAGTCTTCCATTTAAAAATATACATATTTCAATGGATTTCCCTTGAGATCTCTGATAAATTGCAGTCCATGTCTCGCTTAAAATCAGATGGGATTGGTTCCAGTTCCCAGTGACCTTAAAGTATAAACGGTATAGATTATGGATTGACAGATTATTGCTCACTGTTGCTCTGTATATCCATTGAGTCAACCCTGTTTTTTTCAGGTAATCTGTTAATTTCTGTGATTCGCAATTAAAGTGTTCGAATTATTTCATCCACATGTTCATTCATGACACGAATCCTGTAAATAAACATGAAGAAAATGTCTAGTTAATAAATAGGAATACACAATTAATATTTTTGCTATATCTAACATGGAATCACGCCTATATATAACCAGTTAGCTCTAATGTTAATTACAGGGATCCCTCACTTTCCGCGGTTAATGGGGACCAAGACCCCCCGCGACCATCAATTTCCGTGAAGTAGGATCGACCCCCCCGGCTGACGTATACGTACATGTATATATGTTTGTCTGTCTGTCTTCCTTTCGGCTTTTTCCCTTTTACTCGGGAGTCACCACAGCGAATCATCTGATTCGCACGTTTGATTTGGCAGAGGTTTTTACGTCGGATGCCCTTCCTATCACAACCCTTTTAGCAAGGGACAGAAACACGCTGACGACTTTGCAGCTACTCTTTACGAATGTCAGCAATGGTTCTTTTACATGCCTCTCACCATAGACAGTGACAGACATGGCCCGCCTTTGATAACCCAGTTAGCTGCACTGGGGGGGACTTTGACAACCTTGTGGAGAGTGGGACTTGAACCCCCAACCTTTGGATCAGCGATCCTGCGCCCTATACCACTGGACCACCACTGCCCCCTACCTGTATATATGTATATAATAACAAAAAATACATATTCAACACTATAAATGCTTATAATAACAATTAAACATTCAAAAATAATGCACAAGACAAGAAACGACAAAAATAAAATATAAATACACACATACAGATGTGCACCTCACATAAAAATGTATGTAGTTTTGTTGGGGGGTTTTGGGTTGTTGGTTTTTTTTTTGTTTGTTTGTTTGGGGTTTTTTTTTTGGGGGGGGGGTGCATAATTGGCCCTGTTTTGTCGCATTTTCCTTCTCTTTTTCCCTATTTTTCCTGAATTTCCTTATTATTTTATGAATATGTTTGAAAAACCTGCAATGCACTGAAGCCGCAGAAACTGAAGCACGAAGTAGCGAGGGATCACTGCATTTCCAATCTATAAAATGAATTCACAAATGAAAAAAACCTATTAACTCAGAATAAATCTAAGGTAGGCCTACTTTTTTTCTAAAGTGATATAATACACTCTCTGATAGTCTTGAAGTTATGATGATTTTCCCTTTCAAGACCTTTAAAGATAAACAGATCTTTATCGCCAACTGTTGCATGAACAATGAACATCAGTTTAGCAGCTCTTTGTTCATCATCAATCATAAAAAAAGAAAGTGCACAAAAGACAACAAAGATAATACACTAACCTACACATCTGCATACACACACACACACACACACACACACACACACACACACACACACACACACACACACACACACACACACACACACAAAACTACATGCACATATATAGATGACACCTGTACATACATTTATCCTTTACACACAGATATATCTATCCACATATTCACACAGTTACAGATTTTTACATCTAGTCACATATTCACACACATTCACAGAAGGGTGAATGTTATGTCAGAGGTGCATGATATACACCGGATAAGAGGTAGAGCTTTTAATCATAAGGTGCATGGTGTTAAAATGTTATGATGTTCAAGACCTGCTCTATGAAAAGGGGGTGTCCAGGGGGTGTGGGGTCCCTCATAATTGCCCTGGCTCTCCTCTGAAGTCTGTCAGTGTAAATGTCACTGAGAGAGAGGAGTGTAGTTCCAATCATCTGCTCTGCTGTTCTCATCACCCACTGCAAGACCTTCCTGTCCTCTGCAGTCCAGCTACTGAATCGCTCTGTACCGCAGTAGATCGGCAGACTCTCAAAAGCGGAGTAGTAAAAGTTCTTCAGTAGGGGAGGGAAAGACAGACTAGATGGAGATTTCTGAGGAAGTACATCCTTTGTTGTGTTTTCCCCACCAAGTGGGAAAAGTTTGTGGTCCAGGTAAAGTCAGCAGAGATGTGGACTCCAAGGAACTTGAAGCATTCCATCCTCTCTTCCGCCTCTCCATCAATGTAGAGGGCAGAGTGCCGAGTTTGTTTTGATCTCCTGAGGTCCATTATCATCTCCTTGGTTTTGGATGCGTTTGAGTTCCAGAATTATTGTTGTCGTATCATCACCACAGAGGCTGGACGGGCTTCCTGTAGGCTGACAGGTTAGGTTGTCTGTTATCAAACCTATAATGGTGGTATCATCAGCAAATTTGAGGATGGTGTTGCTGGTGTGAGTGGGGGAGTCGTGTGTGAAGAGGGAGAAGAGGAGGAGGCTAAGAATACACCCCTGTGGTATTCCAGTGTTCTGAATGAGAATGGAAGAAGCCTTGTCACATGACATCTAATGCTTAGAATTGCCAGTTTACAGGTGCAAGTGAGCTCTCTTAGGCCCAGATTGCCGAACAACTGAACTAGTTTATGTGGTTGGACTGTACTCAAAGAAGAGCTGAAGTCTGCAAACAGCATCCTCACATGGGAGTTGCTGGTGCCCAGATGTATGTTAAACACTGGTAAAACAGATATTCACACAGTACTCAAAAGTGTATATATATATATATATATATATATATATATATATATATATATATATATATATATATATATATATATATATATATATATATATATATATATATATATATATATATATATATATATATATATATATATATATATATATATATATATATATATATATATATATATATATATATATACACTTTGATTTACAGACCTATTCTTCAATATATTTTTTTAAGTATGCATAAAGATATAAATTAAAATGTATTTTAAAAAATGAATTCTTAAATCATATGAGTATTCAAACTAAAATCACTAAATGAGGACTATCTACAGATAGGAAAATAGTTATTTGGAATTATATGTATCTGATTTTCATAGAAGTAAAAAAATGTATCTTCTCATGTAACAAGCAGCCAAATTACTATTGGCAGGAAACCACGGTTCACGTTCAAGCATATGGGTAAAGTCTGTTGGGCTTTTTACACCTGAGCCATATTAGCTCATCAGGTGGGTGCTTGTCCCCGGTTTCCAGAGCGTGAAGCGACCAGGAGTTCAACTCCTCCTGGATGGGACGCTAGTCCATCACAGGTTACCTTCCCAGTATATTTTTACTGGTACCCATTAATACTGCTGGGTGAACAGAGGCACACTTGTGGTTAAGACCTTGCCCAGGGGTCTTAGCACAGTGGCGGTCTAACTGGGATTCAAACATACAACCTCACAATCATGAGCCCAGCACCCTAACCACTACACCACCGGCCCCACTAACATTCAAGCATATACTTAGAAAAATTAGCGCTCACGTGCCAACCAGATCCATTTTGTGTGCAGTGTACGAATGTTGGCAAATTTATCACGATGATAAAAACAAACGAGAGAAAACCCCACCTTGCTCCTAATTGGAAAATTAAACTCAGATAAGTTTATTGCAAGTTATGTTGAAAACAAACCTGGATAAATAATTCATGAAAATACTAGAAGCAACCCTTTTGCACCATACACTTGAGGCTGTGACCATTTATTTCACCAGTGAATGAGCAAACATGGATTTGGAAGTGCACCAAATGCATTTTCACGATGTTATTCAGACCATGCATTTACTTCATTAAAATAAAGCCCACCATGCTCATAAAAAACCCCAAAAAACTCTAGAGCACTGGTGTGGGATCAGATTCTCCCTAATTCTTGGAGCAACAGAAAACCCAACCAGGTCAGCAGTTCTTTTACAAGCTATGGCGCAGTAGGGATGGCCACCATGCTGAGAGCAGAAGTGTGAAAGAGCTTTCTCCAGTGATTTATCACCAAGCTCTGTAAGGTTTCAAAAAAAAAAAAGAAAAAAAGAAAAAAAAAAAAAACAAAAACTAAGAGCAAGTGAACATGTTCATGGACTCTCCATCAATCGCAGCTTTTGTTCATGCTTCATTTTGTGACATCGGCTGACCCTTTTGTAATTTATTCAATATAACACCTCCCTCACATACACACACTGGCTGTTACACATCTGGACCTATGCTAATTGGCTCAACACGAGGTCATAAACACACTTTAAAAGGTTTTGTGCCGCATATAGCAGATCACTAATAACAATACATGCACACAGATGCAAGATTATGTATACCACAGTAAGAGAAAAAGGATCATTAAAACATGCTGAATTAAACTTTTAGACAGTGATCTGTCATCAGATGGGGGGAAAAATCTGCATTAAGAATCTCAGCATAAGAGTTATCTATTTATATGCATATAATAATATTCAAAACAACGAGAAAGGCAAAAACTAAAGACAGCCCATGAGGATTATTAAACCTTCTAGAAAGCAGCTTTAAATTTGTATGCTGTATGAAACAAATCTGGACTTGCATACATTTAGAGCAAGCGTTCTGATTCAGAGCTGGCTTTTGTTTATATAATGACAAACAGCGTAATAAAGAAAAAAACTAATCTCGGATCAGCATTGTTGCAAAATCTTGGTCACACTTGTACATCCATTCATTCATTTTCTGAACCTCTTAATCCTAATTATGGTCACGGGGAGGCCGGTGCCCATCTCAGCCGACTCTGGGCGAGGGTAGAGTGCACCCTGGACAGCTTGCCAGGCCATCGCAGGGCAGAAACATGCCGGACATGTTCAGTCTGTCGTTTGTAAACACTGGATGCAGCGTCATTACGTCATTGCGTCATTCCGTCAGCGTACTACGTAGGTACGTCTCGTACTACAGAGAGCACGCAAACCTCAAAATTTGACAATTTTTTTGGGAGGGGAAAAAAAAAAAAACGTAAAATCGACAAAACGTAAAACGAATGAACGTAAGTCGGGGAGCTTCTGTCCAGAGATTTTAAATTCATTTCATTTTCCCAATTGCTTTAATCTGTATTAGGGTCACAGGACAGTTGGAACCCATTCCACCAGACTCCAGACGAGGGCAGGGTACACCCTGAACAGCACACCAGACAACAACACCACAACTTCTCTCTTTCAAATTCACATCTAGGGGCAAGTGAGATTATCTAATTAAACTAATGTGCATTGCATTGTGGTTGGAAACCAGAACATCCAGAGGAAATTCATGCAAACACAGGGGGAATATGCAAACGTCACACATAAACATTCTTGTTGGGGAAAAGGCTTAAGGTAAATAAAACGACTTTATTATACAGTACAGTTTATTTCTTTAATTACAATACAATAGCACATTTATTATACATAAAATAAGGTATATTTTTGTGTAGTTTTAAGGCTTATTTAGTAGAAAATTATGTTTTATGGGGACCTGGGAACGGATTATTCTCATTTTAATGGTTTCTTATGGGAAATAAATGTTCGGAAGACGAACTTTTCGCCTCACACACACTTTCTGGGAACCAATTATGTTCGTGAGCTGAGGTATCACTGTATATATATATATATATATATATATATATATATATATATATATATATATATATATATATATATATATATATATATATATATATATATATACATATATATATATATATATATATTTATTACAATTTGGCTTAAACGTTTGGATTGCCTTATAAGTCCACACACATCAGCTTTGCCTGTTTACAGTTATGTTGATTTTTCATATGCGCAGATTAAAAACCATACTGTCAGAAACACTTTGCTACTTGTGTGTGACAGATTTTTTTATTATTTATTTATTTTTTTAATGTCAGGTCAGAGGTGAATTACCCTTGCTAATGAAATGTAACCCAGTACTACCTGTCACATGACCATCCAACAATGGATCTAACAACTGTGAAGGGTGAAAGAGGAGGGTCAAACGGTAGGGTAAGCTCTTATTGTTGTTTGTAAGTCCTTTTGTTTGTAAGTGTCAAAGTCCTTGGGCTTTTTACACCCAAGCCAGAGTGGCTTATCAGGCCGGTGCCTATCCCTGGTTTCCATAGCGTGAAGCAACCAGGAGTTCAACTCCTCCTGGATGGGATGCTAGTCCATCGGAGGTTATCGTCCCAGTATATTTTTTACTGGTAGCCATTTACACTGCTGGGTGAACAGGGGCACACTTGTGGTTGAGACCTTGCCCAGGGGTCTGAGCAGAGCAAGAGTTTCACTGGGATTTGAACACACAACCTCCCGAGCCTGAGCGCAGCACCCTAACCACAATGCCACCTGCCCCCCTCCTAGAAGAAGCCACTCAAAAGAACAAACTGGCATCTGTTCAGGCCTTTCTGCACATCGCAGTACCTGCACCTGTAGAGGTAACATCTGTACGGCTCAGGCAAACAGGTAAATTCCCTCCACACCACCAGCTATGTCAAAGACTTGGAGAAGTGGTGATGGGGGAAAAGCAGAGGTTGCTGCTGCCGGTTCTTAACCATAACTCTGCACATAGGTGACTGTAGGGTGATTGTCATCCACTGGAGATTAAGGCAGACACAAAGCCGATATCCTCCTGCCTCAGTTGAGCAGCCTTCTTCAGGGACAGCACCATTCTCCTCACTTGATAAATAGGAGAAAAAAGGACCCCAAAAGAAAGATTCCATGTCATACCTAATAGTAAACTAACTACGGTGTAGTTAAGGATCTGTGCTGCATCATTTGAACAGTAAACAGAAAGGATAAGGTGATCATTCTCAGGAATTTCAACAGCTATGTCTGCACAACCTCAACTTAAAGGCCTAAACACTGAGAACAGGGGTGTCAACATCATCATCATCACTGAGGGCCACGTCACTAATTTTCAAGGCGACCAAGGGCTGAGTAATCACTCAACTTCTTCAAAACAGAAATCTGCAGGGCATAATAGTTAGTTTAGGTAACTGTTCACTTATCCTTTATTCACTTTCTATTCCTGACAACACGCAATGGGAACAAGGTAGCTTGTAGTCTATGTTGTGTCATGAATTACGAGCTGTTTACTTGAAGTCCGAAGCCACCACTGAGTGGATGAATGATAATTAATGTTTGATGGTAAAAAGTTGACAATGTGCAATAATCATGTCCATTGAAAGCTCTCACAGGCCACAGAATGTGATAGGTGGGACGGACTTGGCCCGCAGGCCTTCAGTTTGTCATCTGTGTCCTAGGATATTAAGGGACAAACAAATGTAACTCAAATGGATTGCTCTTGCTCTTGATCTGCATGGAGAATCTGTTAACCATCATCAACACTCTTCTTCAATGAGTCGACAAGCATAAAAATGCATAGTCCACCTTTGCTCCAGGATTGCAATTCGGATAAAGACGGCTTGAAGAAAGACCAATACCAGTACCAACGAACCATGCACCCTGCTCAGTAAAGACTACAGTACAGGGATCCCTCACTGTCCGTGGTTAATTGGGCCCGTCGAATTTCGCGAAGTAGCATCCTCCCGCCCCAACACCCCAACTGACGTATACGTACAGTAGGCCGTCGACATTAACGGGGGTTCGTTCCGAGCAATTCTGCAAAATGGGGATAATCCGCGAGTTCTGTACCCGGAAGTAAAATCCCATGTATCACGTCACATGCGCGAATGAGCAGCAGGAAGTAAATACTATGTATCTATTACATGCATTAAAATATGCTTCTTAAACACATTCTATAGACAGTCTTACTCATTAATACAGTACTAATGTAGTAAAATATAGAAAAACGTTAAGAAAAACGTTTCAATTTTCTTGTTCTTCTTCTTGTCCTTTCGGCTTTTCCCTTCAGGGGTCGCCACAGCAAATCATCTGCCTCCATCTCACCCTATCCTCTGCATCTTTTTCTCTTACACCGATTGCCTTAATGTCCTCCTTCACCACATCCATGAATCGTCTCTTTGGTCTTCCTCGAGGCCTTCTGCCTGGTAGTTCTAACCTCAACATCCTACTACCGATATACTCACTATCCCTCCTCTGTACATGTCCAAACCATCTCAATCTAGCCTCCCTGACTTTGTCTCCAAAACGTCTTACATGTGCTGTCCCTCTGATGTGCTCATTCCTGATCCTATCCATCCTCGTTACTCCCAAAGAGAACCTCAACATTTTCATCTCTGCTACCTCCAGCTCTGCTATTTAGTAATAAAATATATAAACATTATACAGCATATACTGTTGTAAAGCACTCGTTTTAAAGTCTTTTTCAATTATTATTCCAGTGCAGTACCTCAGGTGGCCGGTTTCCTGGCCGCTGGGTTAGTATGGCATCCAGTGGCCGGTGAAGCGGCCGTTCAAATACCTGTCAGCTCTGTTATGCCGAGGCACCTTACTGCCAATCGCTGACCATCTTACATTGTGCGCTTTACTTCCACTGTTGTTGTAACAGGATTTCAGTAGTTTGATTGAAATCAGCTAGTTTTTTAGTGAAAATAAAGCAAATCATGTCTCGCAAATCGATATCAGCAGCCGAGGTACTGGCGCAAGTGTTAGAGTCAGGGGGCCGGTGTTCAAATGGTTAACTGTCTCTGAGGAGGCAATCACAGACTTCCCAAAGCTACCAGTCAATAACTTGTGAACTGTCCCTCCTACTAAAGATGAGACCCTGAAGACCCTGAAGGTGACGATGTCAGGAGAAGCATCAGGTAAAGATGGTATCCAGGCACACAAAACGGAGGTGAATCACTGGTGGACAAACTCGTGTTCCAGTTAGTCTGGGATTAAGGTGAAGTCCCGCAATTTTAAAAATGCTTTCATTGTACACATTTACCAACAGAGGAGAGTAATAACGTTCTGCGAGAATCATCAGGGAATTTTTCTTCTCTGTACTGCTGGCAGGATCTTCACCTTCATCATACTAAACAGACTGAACAACCTCAGATGCATCTCTGAAGCACAGTGTGGACTCCACTCAGACAGTTTGCAGTCTATATTTGAAAAAATATAAGAATATGCAGTCTGTCAAATACTATATAATAAACGTGTCATGAACAGAACAATGAAATCTATATAGTTTTTCAGATCTAACCAAGGCTCTTGACATGGTAAACCACAAAGGTCTATGGGAGATCCAAATGTCTGGCTGCCCAGAGACCATAAACCGACTAAATCATTCCATGACAGCATGACATCTCCGGAGTAAGAGCAGGTTTTTGCCTTGGCACCCATACTGTTCTACTTTATGCTGTCATATCATGACTAAGATGATAGACACTTCCACAAGCACTCATCTTTGCTAATGACTATGACTGGCAACAGGATCCCCAAGATGATCCTTTACGGCAAGTTGAAGGATGGCCGTCACAACTTTGGAAAACCCTGTAAGCGATTCAAGGCAAACCTCATGCCTTGTGACTATGACATTATCTGGGACATTGACGTCAAGACCATTCTAACTGGAGGTTGCTGTGCTCCAGAGGCACAGCGAATTTTGAGCAAAAGAGAAGTCTGGCTACCAAAAAAAAAAAGCAAGAATGAAGGAAACAGATCTCAACTACCGAAAATGTCTTCGTCTGCAACAAACACGGAAAATACTTTGCCTTGAAAATTGGCGATTATTCCCACATAGGGAAGCACACTGATAAAAGACCTGCTTGTATAATCATCTAATGGAAGCCTCCATCAGAACTTGTTTAATACTATTTGCTTTTGATCAATGAGTTATATAGAATTAGGATACTCTGTTTGATTAATATTCAGATATAAATAAAAAGTAAAATATGACTGGATGTCTCACATCATCAAATTTACTGTATATTATTTTGCACACATCAGGAACTTATCCTTTATTCCTTACAGTAAGACCTGTATTCTGGTAATCCTGCCACCTGCAAAAATGAAAATGACTTTACTTTGTGATTCTCTCTCTCTCTCTCTCTCTCTCTCTCTCTCTCTCTCTCTCTCTTTGAATTAAGAAGATGCTGTAAAATCAAGAAAAACACCTGTAAATATTCATTCATTCATTCATTTTCTGTAACTGCTTAATCCTAATTATGGTCTCTGGGAGGCTGGTGCCCATCCCAACCGATTCCGGACGAGGGCAGAGTACTCCCTGGACAGCTCGCCAGGCCATCGCAAGACAGAAACACGCTGACAGCTGTAAATATAAGTAGATAATTCAAATCTGTTTCTTTTTTGGGGGAAACCTGGAAAATATGTGTGTGTGTGTGTGTGTGTGTGTGTGTGTGTGTGTGTGTGTGTGTGTGTGTGTGTGTGTGAGAGAGAGAGAGAGCGAGAGAGAGAGAGCGAGAGAGAGAGAGAGAGAGAGAGAGAGAGAGAGAGAGAGAGAGAGAGAGAGAGAGAGAGAGAGAGAGAGACAAGCCTAGTGTTCACAGTAATCAAATAACCAGATTGGAAATACGACAGCATGCATTGAAGTTTGTTATTAACAAAACAGACTGCAAATTACTTTAAAATGTTCACTCTTTCTTCCTGTAAATTATCTTCTCATCAAAATAGAGAAATCTGTTCTGCTGTCAAAGACAATCCTTCTTTTATTTTCATACAACTAAAAAAAAATGAACCCATATAGAATCTATTAAACTCTTGATAGCAGATTTAAGTGTGTATTCCAGAATGCATCCAGGATTACAGAGTTTGGAAAATAGGTGAGGTGGGGGACTCTCCCTTCAATCCACAAACATCCTCACATGGACTGTCCTCTCATTTTAGGGGGGAAAAAAAAAAAAAAAACTTCGATGAACAAGGACAATCCTCAGATTGACAGACAACACTTTTAAAATGAGTTTTAAAATATATACATATACATACACACACACGAGTGTGTGATCTGTAGTGAGAGCAGAGAACAAGTGCGAGAGAGGTGGAGGTATGCCCTGGAAAGGAGGAGAATGAAGGTTAGCCTCATTAAAACAGAATACATGTGTGTGAAGGACAAGGACCCAAGAGGAACGGTGAGGTTACAGGAACCAGAGATAAAGAAGGTGGAGGATTTTAAGTACTTAGGCTCAACAATCCAGAGCAGTGGAGAATGTGGAAAAGACGTGAAGAAGCGAGTGCAGGCAGGTTGGAATGGTTGGACAAAAGTGTCCGGTGTGATGTGTGATAGAAAGGTATCAGCAAGAATGAAAGGAAAAGTGTACAGGACGGTGTTGAGGCCAGCGATGTTGAATGGTTTATGTTTACATTAGTAACAGCATGCAAGATTATGTTTGAACATTGCTTTACCAGAGTGCACAGAACCTATAAAAAAAAAACTACGTTTCAGTAACATGACTGAGATTCACCCAGCCACATGAATGCCAGCTACAGCCCAAGCCTACCTGAGGTCTTCCACATAGGATACAGTGTTGTTGAGGGATGTTTTCTCCCTCCGCAGCTTCCTGATCTCCAGTTTGAGCAGGCGGATGTCATCTACCCTCTGGCTGTACTGAGCCTCACCCTTGTTCAGGATTGACTGCTGTATCTTGATCTTCTCATAAAGTAGTGCTAGTTCATCATTCCGCCGCACGAGCTGAGTCCCAAGAATGTCCCGCTCACTAATTACCTTTACAATAAACACCATAACAAGATTACAAAACTTGAACATGTTTTTTTTTTTTTTTTAATTATAAACATGAGACAATACTAAATGATCAGAGATGAAAATGTTGAGGTTCTCTTTGGGAGTAATGAGGATGGATAGGATCAGGAATGAGCACATCAGAGGGACAGCACATGTAAGACGTTTTGGAGACAAAGTCAGAGAGGCTAGATTGAGATGGTTTGGACATGTACAGAGGAGGGATAGTGAGTATATTGGTAATAGGATGCTGAGGTTGGAACTACCAGGCAGAAGGCCGAGAGGAAGACCAAAGAGACGATTCATGAATGTGGTGAAGGAGGACATGAAGGTCGTTGGTGTTAGAGAAGAAGATGCAAAGGATAGGGTGAGATGGAGGCAGATGATTCGCTGTGGCGACCCCTGAAGGGAAAAGCCGAAAAGAAAAGAAGAAGAAGAAGAAGAAGAAGAAGAAGACAATACTAAATGACAGCACTTAAAATATAGTTCTGGCAAATCTAGGATGAAACATAGAGTGCGAGAAGATCTAATGCCAAAAGAACAGCAAATAGAAACATGTAATGCTTATAAGTATATAATAAATATTCAAATGTATTCAGAGCTTTTGCTGCTATATTTTTAAGCCACAGTTTCACATGTTTTTTACACATGTGGAGAAAAAAATGACTCATCTTGCCACATTGCATCATATTTTTATTTGGTCCCAGGTTTTGTGCAATGGCAGTTTTTTTTAACGTGGGAAGGTATATGACCTCTACCTACTGAGAGATACAAATGCTGCTTTAATTTTAGTTTGGGATAAACTTCAGTCTATAAAACAAGAAAGTGCCTTTGCTTCAAAAGATCAAATAATTTGTCCAGTTCCAGCTTGAACTCTTATCTAACTTCTGTGTGAGTGCATCATTCTGTGCAGTTGTATGACGTATCCTTTACATTCACAGAATGTAATACAAACTCCGTACAGGGCTGAATGTCTATTTAAAACCCATTCCTTGAACCAAATAAATAAATAAATAAATGCGCTAGCACGTGAAATGTTTGCTTACGAAAATCTCTGAATACGAAAAATCCAGGTTACGAAAAACATTTTTCTAAATTTTCGCCCTCTGTATACGAAACAACCTCTTCTTACGAAACGCGCCAAACACGCCATACAGAAATTCAAACAATACGTGAGTTGCTCTCTCATTGGCTGTCTCCCAACATCCCGTACCACTGGCCTCTCATTGGCCTCCCATTGGCCAGGAGGGAGCTGAATCTCCATAGTACTGTACCCATAAGCTTGTTTGTCACACGCGTAAAGGAGAGATGTACTGTTGGTTCGTGAGTTCCGTGAGTTTTGAGAGTTTTTGAGAGTACAGTACTCATTGCAGCTTATTTGAGGAGGTCTGGATGAGTTGCGCCCCATCTCAAAAGCTCCACATTCGGCCACAAAGCATTTTTGTGAACGGAAGTGGGCGGCGCCACAACACCTCCAATCTCTTAAGGAAGAAAGTTAATATTGAATTCGGATCTTTCAAACAGGTAATTCCGGTTGAAATACCAGACCTCGTCTCAAAAGCTCCGTCGGCTGCGCAGTCAAAGAGAGAGAGAGAGAGAGAGCGTTGTGTGTGTGTGTGTGTGTGTGTGTGTGTGTGTGTGTGTGTGTGTGTGTGTGTGTGAGAGAGAGGGAGAGAGAGCGGGAGATAGAGAGAGACAGAGACAGTGTTTTGTGTGTGTGTGTGTGTGTGTGTGTGTGTGTGTGCTTTAATAAAAAATGTTTAATAATGGTTTCATTAATAAATATGTTAATAAAATGGTTTAATATGTTAAAATGGTTTAATAAATAATTTTCTTTTACTTTTAACACATATTTCATACATATGTCACACAAAATTGGTGTAATTTTATAATTTTTAAAGGGTATTTGGGGTAGGTCTTGGGAGTCTTGGAATGAATCGCACATTTTACATGTTAAATGCACCTCTACTTACGAAAACTCTAGGTTCCGAAAAAGGCGCTGGAACGGATTAATTTCGGAACTAGAGGGCCGACTGTACATGTGAATCAAATGTCATTTGACAAACACGACAAAATATAAGTTTAGTTAATCAACTCAATAAACTATTTCTCTCACTTCCTTACTGACAACACATTCATTTTCTGGTCCTTTTGATTGTTACCAATATACTTGTTTATAACTAGCATTCCAATAAGCATAAATCGAATGCAAATTCAGTGCAGCTATCTAGGTTACCAAAGGCCAGCCATATCTCTGTCTGTAGTGAGACACATGTTTAAAAAAAAAAAAAAAAAAAAAAAGAACACTGCTACCGTTCACAAAGGCCATTGGGGTGCCATTATGTTTCTGCCCTGCGATGGACTGTTGAGCTGTCCAGGGTGTATTATGCGTTTGCGCACTGTTGGCTAAGATGGAGGCCTCCCTGAGACCTAATATTTCAGAAGATTTTATCAAATTCAATGAAACATACAGATGTATTGTGTGTGTATGTGTCTGTATTATAGCCAATCCCCACCTGTCAGGTGCCATCCATATCACATGTGCTGCTGACACGAGTTGACTCTTTATGAACCGCTGTGCATGCGCATTTGAAGGTGGCCTAGAGACTCGGAGGGAAAGCACTTTCTGCCCTTTTGTATCTATGAGCCCACAGAAGGCAATGGATAAGCTGGTGATTGATTTGAGTGACAGGGAACCATGTGCCCCCCTCCTATGAGAGCTCAGCAAATTAGCTCCCATGGGCTCACAGTTGTAAATGGCTGCTCAATCTCCAGGTTGATAGTCAGATTTTAGATGATTTCCTCTTGTCTCTGTTTGCATTTTGACCATTTTATGAAAAAATGCACCACGAATGTTGTTATTATTATTATTATTATTATTATTATTATTATTATTATTCATACATTCATTGTCACATGCCACTAAATCCTAATTAAGGTCATGGTGAGGCTGGCGCCCACCGCAGCAGACACTGGGGAGACGGAGTACACCCTGAACAGCTTGCCTGACCACTGCATGGCCAACACACATACAGCCATTCACACTCACACATTGAGACAATTTGGAATAACCAATTAGACTTTGGTACATGGGCAGTGGTGGTTTAGTGGTACAGGTGCTGGATCGCTGATCCAAAAGTTGGCGGTTCGAGTCCCACTCTCCACAAGGTTGTCACTGTCCCCCCCCAGTGCAGCTAACTGGGTTATCAAAGGCTGGCCATGTCTCCCACTGTCTATGGTGTGAGGCATGTAAAAGAACCATTGCTGACTTTCGTAAAGAGTCGGCTGCAAAGCCGTCGGCGTGTTTCCGCCCTGCGATAGCCTAGCGAGCTGTCCAGGGTGTACTCTGCCCTCGCCCGAAGTTGGCTGGGATGGGCACCAGCCTCCCCGCGACCCAAATTAGGATTAAGCGGTTGCAGAAAATTAACTGAACTGAACTTTGGTACATGTTTTTGGACTGTAGGAGAAAAGCAGAATATCTGGAGGAAACCAACGCAAGCACGGGAGAACTCGCAAAGTAAACACAGAAACACTTGAGCCTGGGAATCGAACCTGGGAACTTATTGCTGTTAGGTGGATGTGCTAACCACAGTCCCACCCTATTATTATTATTATTATTATTAGTAGTAGTAGTAGTAGTAGTAGTAGTAGTATAGCTGATAATAGTCACTAATACCACTACTAATGATAAGAGTAAATTAACAAATAAATAAATTTATAAAACTAGCACGTGAATAGCATGCCGAGCTGAGCACTCTTATCTTGCACATATTCTTTGCTAAGTCATCTCATTCTGCTCCACATGCTTAAATTCAGAATGAATATGGTGTAATATATTTAAAATAAAAGTAGACCGATTTACATCCACATATTATGCTTTCTGTATAAAAAAAATAATAATTAAAATAATAATATGCACTTTTCATGATTGCTGACTCAATCATATGTTTAATCCAGACTGCATCTTTTTAAAATAATGAGCATAGTAAACAGAAAAGCTGCTTTGCTTGTTATTTCGTAGCACTGTCAATGAGATTTCTCTCCAAAACTCCAAATACACACAAAATCCAGAGGCCTTTTCAAAAAGCCTGCATTAATCTATAGTCTGTGATAGAATGAAATCAGCCAAGTTCATATCTGGTCTATAATGTTACTAGGTACTAATTGTGGCTGTGGTCTTGTGCCCTGTTGACATGTAAACCTTTTATTTTTAAGATAAATCTTACATCAAGCTCGAAGGCAATTGAAACCAAATGATGAAGCATTTCTTTAATCTGATTAAATATTTCCATGAGTACATTTTAAACAATGTCCTTGTGTGATAGATATCCTATAAATAAGGAGCTGGAGTCAGCATAGTCCATTCAAATAAAGCACCCTGAGGATATGGATACCCTTGACCTTATGAAAAAATCTACATCAGCTCTCTTTGATACTTCGACTGCTTTGACTTTCTCATGGTCAAAAAAAAAATCTATGTCGAAGAGAAATGCAAAGGTATCAGACCACAGTTAGATGATGTGCAATTTATTGTTTGTTGTGAACATATATTAGGATATACAGGATCCCTCACTTTCTGCAGCTAATGGGGACCATTATGACCACTGAATTCTGCACAGTAGGACCCCCCCCTGACTGACGTATATAACATCAATAAATACATATTCAATGCTATAAATGGTTATAAACATTCAAAAATAATGCATAAGATGTAAATAAAATATAAATACACAAATACAGATGGTATTGCATGAGAAGAAGACACACATACAGACACATGCACGCACACGAAGGCACGCAGATATGCGTGCATGCACTCAGATGCGCACCTCACAACAATGTAAGTAGTTTTGATGGGAGGTTTTGGGTTGTTTTTTGTTTGTTTGTTTGTTTGTTTGTTTTGGGGGGGGGGGTTGCATAATTGCCCTTGTTTTTGTGGTATTTTCGTTACCTTTTTCCCCATTCTTCCTTAATTTCCTTATTTTTTAGTTCGATAGATATTGAAAAAAAAAAAAAAAAAATCCGCAATGCACTGAAGCCGCATGAATTGAAGCGCGAAGAAGTGATAGCTCCCTGTCTTACTTTTTTCAATTAAGTAATGAATGGTTGATTAACCTGAATTATGTATGACCTAACGTCTCCACCGTTGATACTCTTCAAAATGACAGGTCAGATCATTCCCCTTGAACATGCACACATGCAGTCTCTCTTCCTCTTTTTCTTATTAATGAAAGTTTGGCCTGAGGCCATAAATGGTTATATCTCTCATGAAACTGAAGGTGTGGTCTCACATACAGACAGCACTTTAAATAAGTTTGAACTGCGCCCAAACTCAAATCTTATGTATAGGAAAGATTAAACTTGGCATCCCTATAGCATGGCCAATGAGTGATTACTGAAGCAAAACCGCCACCTAAATACACACCCATATCCCTTTCTTATTTCCTTACCTGATCAAGTTCTTTTTTCTGCCTCACTTTTTCGGCATCAGCATCTGCTATGATCTTTTGCAATTTCTGCTCTTCTGCCTCCTGATTGTCTATATATTTCTTGGTCTCTTGGGCCTGCTGCTTTATCTTCTGAAGCTCAGCCTACAGGAAGTATGAGGAGAGAAAGACATGTCCGTGTATGAGCTGAAGCTGAGGTGGAAAGCATATAAACAGCACTATTTGCCTATAAAACCACACACTTTAACATGCCACTGGGGATTGCGGTAAAGCTAACATTCCTGCCAACCCAAAAAGGAACAAAAGCAACAATAAAGGATCATGGAGGGAAAAGAGAATAGGACGGAATGGGAAATAAGTGTCTTGTGTATAGTATTGATCAAAGTTTGTACCCAATCTGGCAACCAAAAAAAAATAAAAAAATAAAAAAATAGGCAGACAAAAAAAAAAAAAAAAAAAAAAAAAAAAAGCAAATACAAAACGGAAAAAGGGACAAAGGAAAACAGGGTTAATGTATCCAAGACCTAAAGAGATAACAAGCTAAACCGTCTGATCAGTAGCTCCATCTGGCCTGCCTCCTGGAGAGCCCCTGTTGGCCCCCTGCTGCCAGTACCATGTTGATGTTTCAAACAAATGAGTGCAAACACATCTTGTGTGCCACATCACTGATTAAGCCAACACAAAAACTGTCGGTTATAGTTTCCAAGAATAACAGAAAATGGACATGATGCACAATGGTCTTTCTTGTGAGTCACCAATCGTTATCTTGGACTAAATCTATCCACATTCTCACCAGCCTGAAACCATGACCAGGTGGTTGTTATTTAGAGAACAACTCAAACACAATAACAATTGCTGCTTTTCCATATGCTAATACAATTCCCTTACACATCCATAGTCATAGCCATAGTAGTGTCTCAATAGGGAAGGCCCTGGATTAGTGATCTGAAGGTTGGTGGTTCAAGCACCCGTACCACCAAAGTGCCATTGTATGCTCCTTGAGCGAAGCCTTTAACTCTCAGTTGTATAATAAAAAAAAAAAAAAAAAAAAAAAAAAAAAAATCTGAATGTAAGTCACTCTGGATAAGGGTGTCTGCCAAATGCTGCAAATGTAATGAAATGTAAACATTCATTAATACACCTGCCAACTCTACTTTAACTCTTTCCCTCATAGTCAAGGAGGACGTACCATGTATTACACGATTCAAGAGGGAAAGATGTTAGCAAAACCATGTGCTCGAGTTACTATTCAACCCACATAATGTAGATGTCATGTAGCTCTATATAAATGCATACACAGTATATCGCAGATCATGTAATACATAGTGGAAGGCAGGATGTCAAAACATGTTATATGAGATTCAAGATTTTTATTTGCCATTTGTGCTTTTACTCACATAGGAATTCTTGTGCGGTCGTGCAAAGAGTCAAGTTTTATTTATTTATTTATTTATTTTTTAATAGAAAAAAAAATAAAAAAATAGGAAGGCTCAAATCAGCAAAAACACATACAAGTACTTCTAAAAAATGAATCCTATGTTTAAAAGGACCTTACACAGACCCAGTAAACAATACAATAATAATAATAATAATAATAATAATAATAATAATAATAATGTGTTCCTTTCGGCTTTTCCCTTTTACTTATGTGTCGCCACAGCGGATCATCTTGATTCGCACGTTTTATTTGGCAGAGGTTTTTACGTCGGATGCCCTTCCTGTCACAACCATTTTTAGCAAGGGACAGAAACACGCTGACGACTTTGCAGCTACTCTTTACGAAAGTCAGCAATGGTTCTTTTACATGCCTCTCACCATAGACAGTGAGAGACATGGCCCGCCTTTGATAACCCAGTTAGCTGCACTGGGGGGGACAGTGACAAACTTGTGGAGAGTGGGACTCGAACCCCTAACCTTTGGATCAACGATCCAGCGCCCTATACCACTAGACCACCACTGCCCCAATAATAATAATAATAATAATAATAATAATAATAATAATAATAATAAGTATGATGGAAAGAGTGAAATGTGATCTCACTGTTAATGTGTTTGAACCTTTAGGTCTAAGTTCTTCCACGCAGGACTAAATCTTTTTAAGATTTTTAGAGAAAGTAATGCCCTGGCCAATTCTCTGTCCAGTCCACTATTCACTCTTTGCCTAGCAATCAGTTGGACCCGACCATGGATAAGGGCAGCTCCTCTCGTCCTATTATACATCTCTGTGTTCCCTGATGACTAGAAAGTGTAGTCTATTCATTAGAATGATAATTCATTCTTATGAGGTGCCCTAATTGGAGGCTAACCAGACAGTGCTGTAGGGAAGATCAGACCCCAGGCAAGTTGGGTTTTTGATAAGCACCGAGAGGGCACAAAGTTTACAGGAGCAAGGCGAGAGATGAGACATATTTTATATACTCATCTGCACATTAATTAAAAAAAAAAAAAAAAAAAAAAAAATCAGAACTGTTGACATGTGATTATAGTGAATTTGACAGAGTAGACATAGATGCTGGTGTCAGATAGACTGGTTTGCAGAATTCAGATAGTGCTTATCTCATAAGATTTCCCATGTACAAAAGGCTTTAGAGTTTACAAAGAATACTACTGAAACCAACAAATAAAAAAAAAAAAGTAATTCAGGGAGAAGCAGCAGGCCTGCAGATGGAAATGGTTGGTTAGGTTCAGAAAGTTCAGCGTAAAATAGCCAGAATGGTCAAAAGCAACAACAACCTGCGGTTGTTTGGTATCATAGCATGCACAATACTATCGTACCTATGGCATCATAGTATGCACAGCACATCAAAGTTGGGGTTGGTGGTCTGCAAACCATGGCACTGACACCCCCCACCACCACCACCACCCCCTCACACACACAGACATACACACAGAGAAAGTTGACTTGTTCAATAATTCATCCAGTCATTCTTTTGCAGAATCGTTAAATCATACTCGGGTCACAGGAAGTCTGGAGCCTATCTGAGCTGACTCTGGGCACCCTGAACAGCTTCCCAAGCCATTGCAGGGTCAACTCACATTGCTTATTTTAACATAACTTGTTAAAACTGATGGACACTCGTGATGGGCACCAGTCTCCGCAACCCTAATTAGGATTAAGCGGTTAAGAAATGAATGAATGAAATTAGAACTCCGGCGTTAATGTACTATAGCGTTTTTAAAAAAAGAAACTCACGTGAACAAATATATTACGTGAACTCAGTAGCTTGTAGTTTAGTTATTTTAATAAATCGCGAGGTTTATATATGTGCCTGTTACAGATGTGAAGTAATCTCTCCAATACTTATGCCGACTAACCCTTTGGGGGACACAGCATTTGAGACGTCTCAGCTGAATATTAAACTTTTTTCAGGCTTGTAGGAAATATCAAATTTTAGACTCACACTGATAAAAAATATTTTAACACATTTTTTGTGAGGCTGACAGAGGTTTGAGATTTAATCTTCTTACAACTGAATAAGTCAGTGTTATTTACCAAGCAAGTTAATTATTCGAATATTATTGACAAATCTATAGAAGAGGTGCTTTTGACAGGATGGCTGAGAGGCACAAAGTAAATGACTGAAAAAAGTTCCCAGGGTATATGGACATGGCAGAAATTCTCCTCTAATGTAAATTAACCTGAATTTGTCACCATTTACTGCAGGCTTTTATTGACTTCCTGTCAGAGGTGTAATACCCCTGACAATCACTAAATATTGGTGGCTACCAGACAACAGCTGACAAATTAATGGGATAGGAGTTGCAAAGGCTCCTTGCTTTAATATGGCAACCTTCTAAGGGTAAAAACGAGTAAAACATAAAATGTAAGCAACCAATTGTTTTTTGGTTTTTTTTTTTTTTTTGCCCTTTTTTTGGTTTGTTTTTGTCCGGCATCCTCACCTTGATCCTCTGAATAACACTAAAGGCTAACAAAGCTTGAAAAGTAGCAGATTCAAACAGCTGAACAGCACTCTGAAAAGCTCACCAGTCCACTACAGGGCCACACATGCACAATCATACATCCAATAGGCCCTAGGCCAATAAGCCTAACTGTACATGACTTTGGACTGTGGGACGAAACGGAGCACCCGCAGAAAGCCACACAGCCATGAAAACTCCATAACCTGTCACCAGTTAGACGACGGTAATCTGGCAAATTTATATGACAGTTGTGCGTGCTTTGTACGAAACCAGTTCCACGACAGAAAATGCTGTCATAGACCCTTCTCACTGAGTTTTAAATAAGTTAAAACATTTTGCGTCTCATAAATCTCTACATCAGGTCTATGTGTTATGTGTGTTGTGTGATGCCTTAAGTCGTCCCTTGACTTTTACAACAGACATATGAGTTGTATATATCGTATTTGACGTGATAAGCGCCCAGGGCGCTTAAAAAATTGGAGGGGGGGGGGCTTATTAAAATGTTAACAGCGGAGTGGAACGGTAAGTGCTTATTACGATCGAGGTGGAAAACATGAATGATAACAGAACAATGAAACAGTTTTAATGGTATTTGTGTTATTTATTTTGTAGTATCAACCAAACTACTTACATGAAAGCTGAAAGTAAACAGAGCTGAAATGTTTAAAGGGAGGGAGAAGTAAGGGGTCTTTTTTTAAAATAAAAATATCCCTGACTTCTCCCTCCCTTTAAACATTTCCTTTAAACATTTTCAATCAAACAATCAACACTGTCAACTTTAGCACATGGCACATTGAACCAATCAGCACGAACATAAACAAAAGCACATGGCCAGGAACGTCTTTTAAATTTATGAAGTTAGTGAGCAGGAGGATGGCGTGAAAAATACTCGTCATCACTTTCTGATAGGTCCATATCTGGCTCATCGCTCCATTCATTCAGAGCATCCCATGGTTTTGCTGTAGCAGATTCTAATGGTTCATTGGTCGTTGGACAACCAAGAGAACACAGCAAAATATTTTGCTGTTTTTTAAAGCATGGCAGAACAATCAAATGTGCTGTTACTGATGAACATTATAGACATTCTCCAGTGACAGGGAGTCTTGAAATAACATGTAAACTCACTTTTACAGGCAGTGAACGCCTCATTTTACTGTTACAGAGACTGATCGAATAAAATTGGTTCTTTAGGTCTACTATTTTGCTCCAAGTACATATTGTGGTTATTAGCCCTAAGATCAAAAACACTGGGTAGGGGGACCTTATTGGAGCAGGGCGCTTATTACGTTGAATACGGTAATTTGTTTTTGCCATCTCACACACCCAAAATCTTGCATTTTTCTTAAAATAGCCCTGTATTTTCCCTACGTTAAAAGCCAAAGGACCTTCTATCATACTTATGTATTGTAGGACACCACATAATGTACATGACAGCGATAATGCATAAACCAAAAATCGCAGGAAACGATGGCCAAAAAGTGATGGCCTGGCGAGCTGTCCAGGGTACCCTGCCCTTGCCCAGAGTCGGTTGAGATGAGCACCAGCCTTTCCGTAACCCTAATTAGGATTAAGTGGTTCAAAAATTGAATGGATGAATAAAAATTGCAGGAATAGCATACTAGGATTTTTTTTTTTGTCCTGCAACAGTAAACAATTTGATTTAACAGTCGCCCAACACACATTTTAATGGTGAATGCAACTCTGCAGCTTTCAAATGCACCCCACTCAAACGAAGATCAGTCCCTTCTATCTTAACTTTCTATATAAGTATTAAATAAATAACTAAACAAATAAAAATTACTGATTTTTGAAAGGCACCTAATCTTGAATAATAATATCTGGTTTGTTCAGACTTGTGAATTTAAAACATACACACTGATAATGATTTATATTCACGAATGATTTTCAGCATGTGAAATTCTAAAGTGGGAGTTCTTATCCCCAACTCGTGATAATAGCACTAAATTTGATGGATTACAATTTGATGAGAAAATGGCTAAATGGCATCTATGTACTTACTGTCTCCTCATAGAAACGAGATTTAGATGGCTGGAGAGCCTGTGCTGAATAATGAATCTTGCGACTCCATGGCTAGGCGGATGGCGCTTTTTTTTTTACAGGTTTATAAATGTTAAAAATGAAGGGGTGCATTAAGATGTAATGAAGGCCTCCAACTGCTAAAAGCACAGATTTGCAAAAGAACAGAAAGGAGCTCCACAAGTAAGGTGCGAACATGTGCTTTTACTGTCGACAAGAAGAAAATGCTTTTCATATTCATCTCATTTATTAAGCCTCCCACACATCTATAAAGTGACACTGATGAGTAACACAGGTCCAGTTGCAACCTACAGTATAATATACTCACCAGCCACATTATTAGGGACACTTTTACAACTATACATTTATGGAATTATCCATTCAGTCAATTATGTCGCCGCAGTGCATTTCAGAAAACCATGCAGAATCTTAACACCGAAGATCAGGCTTTGTAAAATAATATTGTTAATGATTTTGGGATATAGTGCAGATGAAAATGTGGAGGTTCTCTTTGGGAGTAATGAGGATGGATCGGATCAGGAATGAGGACATCAGAGGTACAGCACATGTAAGACGTTTGGGAGACAAAGTCAGAGAGGTTAGATTGAGATGGTTTGGCCATGTACAGAGGAGGGATAGTGAGTATATTGGTAATAGGATGCTGAGGTTGGAACTACCAGGCAGAAGGCCTAGAGGAAGACCAAAGAGATGATGCATGGATGTGGTGAAGGAGGACATGAAGGTCGTTGGTGTAAGAGAAGAAGATGCAAAAGATAGGGTGAGATGGAGGCAGATGATTCGCTGTGGCGACCCCTGAAGGGAAAAGCCGACAGGAAAAGAAGAAGAAAGAAGAAGAAAGAAGAAGATGATGTATCCAGTGCAGGCGAAGTGATTAGTACTGTCAGCTCACAGAAAAATGCTTCTGGTTTAAGACCGTACATCTGACTATCTCATTTCTGTGTGGAGTTTTCTTTGGGTTCTCCAGTTAACGCCAACCATTTATCACTCAAAACTGTGATAGATTGGTGACCTGGCTGGGGTGCACGCCACCTGTCATCCAAAGTCAGTGGGGACTGTCTTTAGCTATAGTGCTCATAGATTGGATTGGGGAAAAAAAAAAAAAAAATCATTGGTTTGGTTTGCTGAATCCCAATTTCTGCATCAGAAGATCAGGCATCAACAGGATAAATCCACAGACGCAACTTTTCAAACAAGGCAAGTTGCATCTGTGACTTTATCTTGGATGTAGTGTGTAAAAAATTTTGTTGTTATGAATTGTGCTGTAATCAAATTAGGCAGTGATTGAATCTTAGACTGGATTATGTGGTGTTTCCAAAATACAATTTTTCATGAGCAAGTCATTATTATTATTAAAGTAAGTAATGAAGTAAGTAGTTAATTTACAGTAGGGCCAACATTCATAATTTTGGAAAACCGTATCACTGAGCAGTAACTGAGGCAAAAAGAGAAACTACTGCTGATGACAGCAGAAGGAGATCTAAAGATGTGTAAAAAAAAAAAAAAAAAAAAAAAAAAAAACAAGGATCTTGGAGCTCAAATGCCTGCAGACTTGAAGGAAGGAAATAGAGCAAAAGACTGACTGACAAAAGATGAATTGCATATATGCTATTAATTTGATGTGTACTGCAACATGAACGATCTTTATTTGTCCTTGCCCTTGTTGCCTGCTCTTCTGCTTTCCTGTTCTGCCTGGCCCATTTTCTCTGTTCTTGTCAAGCAGATTTTCCATGACGTGATTGGCATAACAACCATTCTGCCTTTATGCAGTTATGGAGTGTGCAGTCGTAATGAAGTGCTGCAGTAATTAATCCAGCCAATTTTATTGTGCGCCACATGTCAAGCAATCAATGCTGTGCTTTTTTTTTTTTTTTATAAAGTCCTGCTTCAGTCTGCTGTCTTGCTTACTATTTAGATTTTTTTCGGGAGTTGGGGTGGGTGGGGGCCTGAGGGATATGGAGGCTATTGACACTGGTGCCCATTCATAATTGTAAGACTGCCACTGATAATGCTTTTTAGATTGCGGCGGAACTTATGATTCAATTATCAAAGCAATATCCGAACTGTGCTATATCCCATAACAATTACAACCTTGACTGGATGAAGAGCGTGCAGCATTAAGCAAAAACAAAGCATCAACAAAAAGCGCCATTGCAGAAAAAAGTACACATAATATTTTGTCTTTAAAAGATCATATACTAAAATTACAAAGCAAATATCACTTGCTAATAAATTGAATAACTGTGTACAGGTTGTGTGCAACTTTTTTTAAATTAATTGGAGATGCTAAGGAGGAATTTTAACAAATTTCTTTACTCATCATCATCATCATTTTCTGTGACCGCTTAATCCTAATTAGGGTCGCGGGGAGGCTGGCGCCCATCCCAGCCAACTCCGGGCGAGGGCAGAGTACACCTTGGACAGCTCGCCAGGCCATCGCAGGGCAGAAGCATGCTGACGGCTTTGCGGCCTACTTTTGTCGAAAGTCCAAATGTCCTTATTAATCTAGTTAATTTATTTATTTAACCAGAAGAAAGACACTACAAAAAACTACTGCTTTCGAAAGGATCTTAGTACAGTGGTACCTCACCTTACGAAAGGCTTACCAAATGAAAAATTCAGGTTATGAAAAGCATTTTCCAAATTTTTTTGTCTCAGGATACGAAACAAGTTCACGTTATGAAAGCGCCATCTTAAAAATTCAAACACGCCATTCAAACATTCAAACAATGCACGAGCTGTTCTCCCATCAATCACGTTCAAACATCCCGCCCCGCTGCAGCTCCCATTGTCTAGGAGGAATTACGCATCCCATTGCCTATTATGGAGCTGAATCCACCATGATGCTTTTCGTGTAAAGGACAGAGTTACTGTTGTTTTTTGCTTTATTTCTTGACTCAGGATTTTAACCTTCCAGAAACATTTGTAAGATTATAACTCTGCTAAGAAGACATGGTCAACATGCGCGTGCACACACACACACGCGCACACACACACACACGCACACACATGCACACACACACACACATGCACACACACACGCACACACACACACGCACACACGCATACACACACGCTCACACACACACACACACACACACACACACACACACACACACACACACACACACACACACACACGTGTGTGAATTCCGGTGCGAGTGAGGAGAAGAAACGGGCTCGAGTGATATCACAAAGGAATATGGCCAAACCCGTCTACCATCGGTACAATATTGAAGCAGAAGGAGGTCTTAAAAGGTATGCTTTTATTATTTTTAAAGGGTTTAGGGAGTAGTATTGGGAACGAATCAAGCGTTTTACATTTAAAATTATTATTATTGTTGATGCTTATATAGCGCAATTTCATACACGCGTATGCTCAATGCACATGAGACCCCAGCGCTCCCTGTGCTCTGGGCACCCGCCGCCACTGTACGGCACCAGTTGTGTTGTTCTATCCTTTTGATGCTGAGTGCCAAGCAGGAAGCAACAACTCCCAAATTTTAACATCTCATGGTATGACGCAGCAGGATTTGAACGCCGACCTTCTAGAGGATAAAGCGGACGCTCTACCAACTGAGCTAAATCCCCAGTCTATGCGGTTCACCTTACACAAAAATGCAGGTTATGAAAAAAGCTCTGGATGGATTAATTTCGTAAGGTGAGATACCACTGTACATCACAATCTAGATGCTAAATTAATGGATGAACATGTGCTTAAATGTTGCAAAGTTTGTTAATTGTTTTATTTTGGGTAGAAATGTCCCAAAAAGAAATACAGGGATCCCTCACTTTCCACGTTTAATGGGGACCGAGACACCCCCCACCCCAGTGTGACCGCCGATTTCCGCGAAGTAGGATCGACCCCTCCGGACTGACATATACGTACATGTAGATGTATATATAATATCAATAAATACATATTCAACGTTATAAATGTTTATAATAGCAATTCAAAAATAATGTAGAAGATGTAAATAAAATATAAATACACACACACACACACACACACACACACACACACACACACACACACACACACACACACACAGAGAGACAGGTGCGCACCTCACATAAAAATGTGAGTAGTTTAATTGGAGAGGGTGTTTTTTGGTTTTGCTTTTTGTTTTTTTTTTGTTTTGTTTTTTTGCATAATCGGCCTTGTTTCGCAACATTTTCCTTAACTTTTTCCCTATTTTTCCTCAATTTCCTTATTTTTTTATTTTTCAATGAATATTTTTGAAATCTGTGATGCACTGAAGCCACAGAAACTGAAACACGAAGTAGCAAGAGATCACTGTATATTTTCTTTTTGCTTGTGTGATGTACACAATTCTACTACAATTCTGTTATTTTGGGTGAAATTTAGTTTTGCAGCTCGTGACGGATCGAAGGTTTCATCGAAAGTGGTTGGATAAATCCAAAATTATCATTACAAGAAAGATCTCTACATATTATTGCTGATGTTTTTAACTTAGTAATTTGCTTTGTATGTAGTTCCAACTGTAGTATTAGGTCAGATGCTAAAAAAAAAAAAAAAAAAAAAAAAAAAAGGAAGAAGAAAACATAAAAACATCAGCAAGACAACAGGATCGATATTTTTGCTCATTATTTTTCCTCTTCTCTGTCTGCTCATCTGTATCAGCCTTTTGTCCCTTTCTCCACAGGTTTTTTTATCCTAAACACTTTGTTTTTTTCTTCTAATAGGTATGAGTGCCATTGCAATTAAGAAGTGATTCCTGAAGCATGCAGGGTAAAAGCTGCTTGCCTTGGACTCATGCCCAGCAGTGTCTGATGCTCCTTTTGAGAGAAGGGGGTCCATGTAACCATTACAGAAATCTGCTCTAATTGGCAAAATGTGGAAAGGGAAGCCCACTGATCCACTTAATCATCTACTGAAGCTCCTATGAAGTATATCACCAAAATAGTCACTCATGCTGTTTATGGATGGTCAAACAGATCTCAAACGAACATTTCATCTTTTTTACTTTGATTATTCATTTCATAACTAATGCAGTTTCAAAAAAAAAACAATGACATGGATTATTTCTTTCCTATCAAGCTTGTTCAGTCATGCACCACATTAATGGCACCTAGGGCATGATATAGCCCCTACTGTAGAGGGAGAGGACTCGGGTAGCACCAGCAGGTACCATAATGAGCTTCATCTGGGTGTAATTACATCACCTGTTTGTTTTCAGGCAGAGAAAAGATGTTGACCAAAGAGAAAGAGAGCAAGACAGAAAGAACGTGACAGAAAGCTGTGAGAAATCCTGTGTCTGTCTTGTATATATTGTTTTGTTTGGTGCATTACAACGAATCAGCAATAGAAATAAAACAGATATAAAAACTGCCGAGTTCAGTTAAAAATGAACAAACAGCATAAACTGCCTGTCTCTAAGTATCCCAAACTACTTGAGTGGTGTGTAGCATGGTTGGGTAGAGTTTGCTTGAAGCAAAGCGCTGACTGTGAAGGCGACCTCAAGGCTATGTATGTCAGCTGACAAAGATGCAAAAAAAAAAACTTAGAAGGCCAAAAAACCCTTTTGAAATTCAGTGGGTATAGAAAAGACCCAACCCTCTTTAAAAATGTCCACACGTTGCTGCTTTGTATCCAGAACTAAAGACATCAACATCATTTTCTGTAACCGCTTCATCCTAATTTGGGTCGCGGGGAGGCTGGTGCCCATCCCAGCCAACTCAGGGCGAGGGCAGAGTACACCCTGGACAGCTCGCCAGGCCATCGCAGGGCGGAAACACGCCGACGGCTTTGCAGCCTACGCTTGTCGAAAGTCAGCAATGGTTCTTTTACATGCCTCACACCATAGACAGTGAGAGACATGGCCGGCCTTTGATAACCCAGCTAGCTGCACTGGGAGGACAGTGACAACCTTGTGGAGAGTGGGACTCGAACCCCCAACCTTTGGATCAGCGATCCGGCGCCTTTTACCACTAGACCACCACTGCCCCTAGGTGAAGTTATTTAACGCAACTTAAAAACCTATGCGAACTCCAATGTGCGAATCAGATAACTCGCTGTGGCGACCCCTGAAAAGGGAAAAAGCCGAAAGGAAAAGAAGAAGAAGAAAACCTTCGAGATATAATAGCAACAGTTCAGAACAAACATATAAACAAACAACCAAATAAACAAATAACCAGAATCACTGAGATGGTCAAAGGCAGGGGTGTTCAATCCTGCTCCTGGAGATCTACCTTCCAGATGACTTCATTTCCAACCCTAATGTGGCCCATGTGACATGTAACACCCAGTCAGATCTTCATGAGGTGATTGGATGGTTAGGTGGGCATGATTAGGGTTGGAGCGAATGTCTTCTGGAAGGTAGATCTCCAGGAGCAGGATTGAGCACCCCTGGTCAAAGGGTTACCCAGAGGAACTACCTTTTACTTTGATTACAGGCACGACTCTGGCGGGATACTTCTCGAGAGAGCGCAATGTTTCCCCAATGTTCTTGACAGGAATGATGACTCTGACCAGTTTCTTTCGCGTCACTCTTCCACCCAAAAAAAGGCTCGAGTAGCAGCAAAGACTATTTAAAGCTTGATTATAATGTTTACTGTGTGCACAAGGACTGACAAAGCCTTTGAATTGTTTTTTTTGGACACATCTCCTTACTTGTGGCTGTCCACAGCAGTCTCTGAGGTTTTTTGACAGTGCCTTGCCACCCACAGTTGATTGTTTGCTTTCAGTTACAATTGCAAGCATCTTGGTGCTCTCTGAATAAACTCTTTTATGCTGAACTAATCATAATGATTACTGTACAGATGATCACAGGTGGAACCCAACTGAGTTTTCGAAAAGTATTTTTCGCAGACAGTGATCCTCGAACTGTCTCAGTGACGTAGCTATTCACAGCCTGGAGTCGTAGAAGCAAAATGTTTTGTACAGAAGAATTAGAATTATTTTCTCAGACACAACAACCTGAGCTCAGGGCAATGGTGGTCTAGTGGTATAAGGTGCCGGATCGCTAATCCAAAGGTTGGGGGTTCGAGTCTCACTCTCCACAAGGTTGTCACTGTCCTCCCAGTGCAGCTAGCTGGGTTATCAAAGGCCGGCCATGTCTCTCACTGTCTATGGTGCTAGGCATGTAAAAGAACCATTGCTGACTTTCGACAAGAGTAGCTGCAAAGCCGTCAGCGTGTTTCTGCCCTGCGATGGCCTGGCGAGCTGTCCAGGGTGTACTCTGCCCTCGCCCTGAGTTGGCTGGGATGGGCACCAGCCTCCCCGCGACCCTAATTAGGATGAAGCGGTTACAGAAAATGAACTGAACAACAACCTGAGCTCATGCATGTCTATGAGGGTAGACTTTTTTTTTTTTTTTTTTGCTGCCTTTGTGTAGAATAAGTTGGCAGGATGCTGTGACTGGCTTGACATGTATCAGGTACTGTAGGTCAGAGCAAGTAGTGGGGTGGAATTGACAGATAGATCGACAGACAGATGAACTGGAGGAAAATTGAAAGAGAAAAAAAAATCAAAGCCAGGGTAACAGGTCTCATGCTGAGGATACTGAGCACTTAGATACAGGCATCAGATGGGCATGGACATAAAAAGGGATGCTGACACACAAAACTCAACCAACCCATCAGTGGTTACTCGCCTTTCTTTGAAAGCAAACAACTACACCATAAAAAAAAAAAAAAAAAAAGCATGCATCTATATTTTATTGTTTAACAGAAATCACACAAAGGTGAAACACAGTGACATGTTACCTGCTGACTCTACCTGATGACTCAAAGTCTGCACAGATCACTCAATCACGTCCCTGCTGCCACAGCCATTTTCATGTGTCAGTTAAACACTGAGGTAAGTATCTGTTTTTGTGAGGCACGGTTATACAGTATATTGGTTAAAAGGATTTGAGTCAAGGGATCGGGCCCTTCTGTGTCGAGTTTGCATGTTCTCCCTGTACTAGCATGGGTGTCCTCCGGATACTCCGGTTTCCTTCCACAGGCCCAAATAGCTGCCAGTTAGTATACCTAGCTGTTTCAAATTGCCCTTCGGTGTGACTGTGTATGATTGTGTGGATCTGCCCTGCATATATGCCCAGTGTTGGCTCAGATGAGCTCTCGCCTCAACACAACCCAAAGAGTAGGATTACGCGGTCCGGCAAATGAGTGAGTGACTGAGGGGTACCTGGTTTGAAATACAGTAAAACCTCCGCTGACGAACGCTTAAGCTCACAAAATTTTCGCCTCAAGAACATTAAATTTGCGAGCATATAGTCTCTGCTGACGAAATAGTTTTCGGCGGACGAATCAAACCACACGGTCGAACAGCGCCACGAGAAGTGACGGCCACGAGAAGTGACGCACGCTCACGGCGTCACAGTTCGTCACCCCCTTTCTTTGAGTGCGGAAGTGGTTTGTGTTTGCTAGACATTTTGGACCATATTGAGTGTACTTTTGCTATTATGGGACCGAAAAAGACCCCACCACAGGCGGAGATCATTGAAAAACACGAACGAGGTGTGCGTTTGTGTGACTCAGCGTCCCAGTACCAGTACGCTAAGTCTACCATTGCTCCCATCCTTAAGAACAAGGAAGCTATTAAGGGTGCGTGTGTGGCTAAGGGTGTTTCCAAACAGTAGGCGTTTCCAAACACTCCTTCCAAACAGTAAGTCCCTCCCTCCCTCCTCCTCCTCCCACTCCATTCCATCAAGCCATCAACTACCATCACAAAGGTAAATAAACGACTTTATTATACAGTACAGTTTATTTCTTTAATTACAATACAATAGCACATTTATTATACATAAAATAAGGTATATTTTTATGTAGTTTTAAGGCTTATTTAGTAGAAAATTATGTTTTATGGGGACCTGGGAACGGATTATTCTCATTTTAATGGTTTCTTATGGGAAATAAATGTTCGGAAGACGAACTTTTCGCCTCACACACACTTTCTGGGAACCAATTATGTTCGTGAGCTGAGGTATCACTGTAATGGAATGAGAACACTGTCGAGAGGGTTGACAAGTTTAAAATATAGTCACTGAGTTTGTTTGTTTTTTACCAACAAGTTCACAACTATAAAACTTACAATGGGGAGAAAAAAGCTCTACCATTCAAAAAGGGCAATGATGACGATGATGATGATGATGATGATGATGGGCTTTTTAAAAACGTGTTTATAACACACTATGGGGCACTATGGTGTCTGGCGGTAAAGGGTGCTGGATTGCTGATCCTAAGGTTGGGGGTTCGAGTCCCACTCTCCACAAAAGTTGTCACTGCCCCCCCCAGTGCAGCAAACTGGATTATCAAAGGCCAGCCATGTCTCTCACTGTCTATGGTGTGAGGTTCATGTAAAAGAACCATTTCTGACTTTCAAACGTCAGCGTGTTTCTGTCCCTTGCTAAAGGGTTGTGTCATGAATGGCATCCGACATAAAAAAAAAAAAAACCTACGCCAAACCAAACCTGAGAATCAGACGATTGGCTGTGGCGACCCCTGCAAAAGGGAAATAGCCTACAGGAGACGAAGAAGAAGAAGAAGAAGAAGAAGAAGAAGAAGTTTATGACACACTATAGTTAGGAATGAAATGCTCTCCACATTGACCTCCATGTCCTCTGCACCTCGAGTTCCAGCAGGTTCATTAAGTCCGTATATACTGAGATTAATAATAGTATTGAACACTACTATATTACTGGACGGTGTAATAGAGATTAATAATGCTGGGGTGCACCTGAAGTCAGAAGTTTGTTCAATGGACATTTTCATCAAGACTGACCTACCTTCCACTTCCAACAGTGCATTAATACCACAGACATGCTGATGAATTATTGAAACTGTTCATAATGACTCTGAACAGAAAAGCCCATGCATATTTATTTAGCCTCTCGTGTCAGATGTTGAATTGGAAAGCCACAGGTAATTGAACCCTACAACGCTTCAATATGTTCGTCTCTGTAGGTTTTGTCTCCTTCCACTTCCTTAATATCTGTTATTATAATATTCCAATATCCTTCTCTCCATCTTTCTTTTCGAAGGTGATATTTACCTTCAGACTTAATCTATGCTATTTGATAAAGACAGAGATATAAAAACCAATAATGAAAGGATTATAAAAACTGAAATACGTGTCGATGAAAAAAAATTACCTTTTCAATGTTGTGATTTGATTCCTCGGATGAAGAGAGAGACCAAAACCAATATGAAAGCTGACAAACTGAAATATACTATACATTACATGGTCCGGTATTTTTAGGTGCTGCTCTGGGATCAGTCTAAATAATACTGGAAAAAAAAAAAAATGATTGAACAAAAGTGTCGGATCAGTGCTTACTTTTTCTTCTTATTTAATCCTGGAATACAAATATGATACCCTACTTTTGCTTCTTTATGTCTACAGAGAAAGAAAAAAACACCTCCAATGCAATCAAAATTACAGATAACACAAAGCAGCCTGGGAATATAATTAGCTGAAAGAGCTGGATTTTAAAGAACAGACCAGCATAAAGTGATATATAGCACTCAGCTGTTATAATGGCCTCTAAAGTGCATTGCAAAAAAAAAAAGGGAACAGCTCTTAGAAAAGGTTAAAAAAAACAACAAAAAAAAACGAAAATGTACCATGAATGACTGTTAGATACAGCCAAGAGATGGAGATAGACAGGGTGGGTGGGGACTGGCAGGAGTACAGAATAAAATGCAGACAGACAGAAAAGTTGGTGCTGTGACTGGAGTAAATCGAAAAGGGGAAGAGAACAAGATTAGGGATTTGTTGTTGTTGTTGTTGTTGTTGTTTACTTTGGTGAAAGTGCAGAGGATTATATATTGTACCTTAAGAGCCTCTTTTTCTTTCTCTATGCGCTGGAACTCCAGATGCTCTTTGACCAGTGCGGCTTCTTTGCTCTTGATCTCCTCTGTGAGCTGACCAGTCTCTTGGCTCATGGACTTCATCTTGCGCTTCATATCCATGATTTCATGCTGCACAGAGAGAGAGAGAGAGAGAGAGAGAGAGAGAAAAAGAGAGAGAGAGAGAGAGAGAGAGAGAGAGAGAGAGAGAGAGAGAGAGAGCAACAGAGAGAAAGCAACACACACACAGAGAAAGAGAGAGAGAGAGGGAGAGAGAGAGAGAGAGAGAGAGAGAGAGAGAGAGAGAGAGAGCGACACATACAGAAAGAGACACACAGACAGAGACAGAGAGAGAAAGACAGGGAGAGAGAGGCACACACAGACAGAAAGAGAAAGAGAGAGAGAGAGCGAGAGAGAGAGAGAGAGAGAGAGAGAGACACACAGACAGAAAGAGATACACAGAGACAGAGACAGAGAGAGAAAGACAGAGAGAGAGAGAGAGAGAGAGACAGACAGAGCGAGAGAGAGAGACAGCGACAGACAGACAGACAGACAGACAGACAGACAAAGAGATAGAGAGAGAGAGAGAGAGAGCAACAGAGAGAAAGCAACACACACAGAGAGAGAGAGAGAGAGAGGGAGAGAGAGAGAGAGAGAGAGAGAGAGCGACACATACAGAAAGAGACACACAGACAGAGACAGAGAGAGAAAGACAGGGAGAGAGAGGCACACACAGACGGAAAGAGATAGAGAGAGAGAGAGAGAGAGAGAGTGACAGAGAGAAAGTGACACACACACACAGAGAGAGAGAGAGAGAGAGAGAGAGAGAGAGCGACACAGACAGAAAGCGCCACACACAGACAGAGACAGAGAGAGAAAGACAGACAGACAGAGAGAGATAGAGAGACAGACAGACAGACAGAGAGAGAGAGAGCGACAGAGAGAAATTGACACACACACACACAGAGAGAGAGAGAAAAAGAGAGAGACAGACAGAAATAGAGAGACAGCGATAGAGAGAGAGAGCAACAGAGAGAAAGCAACACACACAGAGAGAGAGAGAGAGAGAGAGAGAGAGAGAGAGAGAGAGAGAGAGAGAGAGCGCCACATACAGAAAGAGACACAGACAGAGACAGAGAGAGAAAGACAGGGAGAGAGAGAGGCACACACAGACAGAAAGAGATAGGGAGAGAGAGAGAGAGAGTGACAGAGAGAAAGCGACACACAGAGAGAGAGAGAGAGAGAGAGAGAGAGCGACACAGACAGAAAGCGCCACACACAGACAGAGACAGAGAGAGAAAGACAGACAGACAGAGCGAGATAGAGAGAGAGAGAGACAGACAGACAGAGAGAGAGAGATAGAGAGAGAGAGACACACACAGACAGAAAGAGAGAGAGAGAGCGACAGAGAGAAAACGACACACACACAGAGAGAGAGAGAGACAGAGAGAAAGAGAGAGAGAGAGAGACAGACAGAAAGCGAGAGACAGCGATAGAGAGAGAGAGAGAGAGAGAGAGAGAGAGAGAGAGAGAGGAAGTGACACAGACAGAAAGAGACACACACAGGCAGACAGAGAGAGAGAGAGAGAGAGAGAGAGAGAGAGAGAGAGAGAAAGTGACAGACAGAAAGAGATTGAGAGAGAGAGAGAGAGAGAGAGAGAGAGGGGGGGGGAGAGAGACAGACAGACAGACAGACAGACAGACAGACAGACAGAGAGAGACAGACAGACAGACAGAAAGAGAGAGAAGAAAGGATTGATGACCAATGAAAAAAAATAAAGAAACACAGAAATGTGTATGGCCAGATGTACCCACTGAATTGCAATGTAACAGCAAGACGCATAGAAACACACACACGCGCGCACACACACACACACACACACACACACACACACACACACACACACACACACACACACACACACACACTTACAGATTAAAGGAAAAACCTCCAGCTCTGTCATGCTGTGGGAGGCATTTATTTTGGTTCAGCTTCACTTGTCCCCTTAAGCTGGTTTTTTGACTCTGTGAATTTCCACAGTCTTTAAAGATTATTACCTGCCATAGTGCGGCAGATGATCCTAATAAATTCTGGGTCGAATTTTATAACAGACTTTGTGAGAACATCTGTTCTCCGTGTCAGATTATATGATGAAGATCCTTTAAGATTCGATGTGTGACTACTTTCTGCTTACAACATCAGCCAACATGATCCGGACTCATACGCAGATCAGTCTGCATCAACACAAAGGAGTTTTGTTTACAACTGCTACGGCAATGTCTCTGTTCCATAAGTTTCACTTCATGCTATTTTGTCTTCTTATTGGGGGGTTTATATTCCAACACCACAAGAGCTTTGTTTTGGGACGTCTTTGTGTCATACATTTTCAACATGAGACAGATCTGGCCTGGCAGCAGACCAGTCAAACAAAGTACAAAAGCAATGTTGTTTCAGTTTGTGGAAAATAAGGCCTGGCACCATCCGACTGAAATAAACATGGACTTCACAAGAAGAGACATTGCATTGCTAAAGTTTTGCCAAATAAATAAAGGTCCACATGTATAAACAAATAAAATATTTAAGTTTTCAGTACATTTATTCATCATCATCATCATCATCATCATCATCATCATCATCATCCGCTTATTCCTGGGTCGGGTCACAGGGGCAGCAGCCTAAGCAAAGCGGTCCAGACGTCCCTCTCCCCAGCCACTTCCTCCAGCTCTTCTGGGGGGGGACACCGAGGCATTCCCAGACAAGCCGAGAGACATAGTCCCTCCAGTGTGTTCTAGGTCGACCCCGGGGTCTCTTCCCAGTTGGACATACCCGAAACACCACACCAGGGAGGCGTTCAGGAGGTATTCTCAGCAGATGCCCGAGCCACCTCGACTGGCCCCTCTCAATGCGGAGGAGTGGCGGTTCTACTCCGAGCTCTCCCCAGATGACTGAGCTTCTGACCTTATCTCTAAGGGAGAGCCCCGCCACCCAGCGAAGGAAGCTCATTTCAGCCGCTTGTATCCGCGATCTTGTTCTTTCGGTCACTACCCAAAATCTCGTGACTATAGGTGATGGTTGGAACGTAGATCGACTGGAAAATCGAGAGCGTTGCTTTTTGGTCGAGCTCCCTCTTCACCACGGGGGACCGCTACTTTTTTTTTTTTAAGTTTAAATATAAATCATAGCTTTTTTCACCTTTTAATGTGATTAAAATGAATTAAAAAAAAAAATCAAGTGATAATTCGACACAAATATTGTAAGTGGAACAAATCTAAAATTTATCAAATTTTCAGAAGCGTGAACGCCTACAACGGATATTTTGATAACGTATGTTTTGCTTGTTATACAGCTTAGTATTTTATGGACTTTTTGGTTTGAATCATGGTATGATTTAGAAGTTTTGTGACAAAAGAAATAAACCGTAAATAAACGCCTCTCTACAGAAAGCTTCATGGTGTAGCATATTTATACATTTTATTTGCCGGACAACGCTTTTAAAATTGTATTCGAATGTGCATGTACTTCTCGTGCTTGAGTGGACGTCCGCCGGCTACTCCAGTGTTCTCCCACAGCTCATTAAAAACCGTGCACATTAGGTTGACTGGAAATTCTCATTTCCGTTTGATGTCAGAATTTGAGTGGAAACGGTTGGTATCTATGTGTTGACCTATGATGGTCTGGCTTTTTCATTGTCTACCACACCTGCACACAGAGCAGGCTGGGATGGGCTCCAGCCTGTTCATGACCAGAATGAAGGATAAATCGGTTCAGAAAATGAGAGCTGAGATGAGATTATGTTCAGCATCCACCATAATAATTCCCATGAATGAGCTGCTAGTAAAGAACCGTCCTGCATACAATAAGCACATTACCTTTAAACCTGTCATGATAATTACTGTCCAGACCACACTACCCCCAGAGCTGCAGTTACAGAAAATGAATCAACACCTTCTGACTGATCAAAAATGTAACAGCACTGTAATATCAACATTGATATTCAACACGCACACAACACTGGTAGCAATGTAATGCGCACCATAATGGACAAAATACTGTCACCGTTGCTGCGTTTTGGAAGGAAGCTGCCTAAACAGACAGCATTTATGCACTTCTGAGCTAGCAAGCAATAAACGAATGCCATATGCACACCTCACTACAAGCGATGATGGATGATGATAAAAGCTGTGACAAAACTTTTAGGCACTTTTTCGTGGTATGAAAATTTAATATCAGCGTCTGCCTATAAACAGGTATCTACAGGAAGAGGCAGATGCACAATCTAACAGATCGCAATGTGATTAGGCAGTGAAGCATATGGGTTATAAATATTAAACAACCTGTACTTTCAAAGTATCAGTATTAGCATCTAGTCAAAACCACACAACCCACCAATAAATACACACCATACTATTTACATGACTAGTTGCCAAGAAGCCCATTTTCCACTTTAGTGTTATCAGACGACAGCTACAGTGTTTAACTAGGACAAGGACAAGACTTCAGGCAGGAGTGTGGAAGTATATTTTTACTCTTCAAATTCAGGTATTATGATAAAAGAGCTTGGAAGAGTAAAAGGAATACAAAATGTAGGGACTGTTCTTTGAAAACGCAGTAAAGGAAGCTCTTCCTGTAGAGTGTCACAGTATAACTCTGCGGCTGATTTGTCTTCAGCACTCTCAAAAGCTCTCAAAAGAATCAGCAGTTCAGTAAGGACTGCCACTGCGAGAGTGACTCATTAGGAGAAAGTAAAGTAGGGACTTTAAAAAAACTTACATAGCTGCTAGATTTATTTATTTATTTACTTTTTACCCCTGAGTCAGTGATGCACTTTCATGATACACAGACACATGGAATATGCACAGCATATGAACCAACCTAAATCTAACTGGGAATGATTTCTGTGAATTGAGCCCAACCTGTGCTGAGTGATCACCAACTGAAGGTGCTAATGAATTCTCTATAACTACACAACACTGTTTATTGAGACTGCATTTTAAATCTAAAAAAAAAAAAAAAAAAAAAAAAAAAGATTTGACAGTCAGTTATTAACATAATGAAACAACTGCTTCACGAACATAATTAAAACTGATGTAAATAGCAGTAATGATCTTGTTTCATTGGCACGTGCCAATTGCTGTGATATATTAGGCAGCCAGTAAGGAGTCAATTCTTGAAGCTGGTGTAGTGGAAGAACGAAGAACCAGGAAGTGTAAAGATCTGAGTGACTCTGACGAGGGCTAAATTGTGATTAATGTGATCAGATGACTGGGTTAAAGTTTCCTCAAAACTGTCGGGATTGTAGGATTTTCCCTAAAAGCAGTAGTTCATTCCTACCAAAAGGGTTCCAATGAAGGAAACCAATGAAATGGGATACCGGGTAAGGGACTCCCACCTCATTGATGTGATTGGGGAGTGAAAGCTTGCCCATATGACCCCATAAAAAGCTACAATAGTACAAACTATTGCAGGAAAACTATGATGCTGTCCATCAGTGTCAGCACCTACAGTGGACATAGGATCATCTGAACTGTGGCCTGGTCTGATAAATCGTGTATTTTATATAATAATACCTGTGGTTGGCTGGGGGGGGCAGTGGTGGCCTGGTGATAAGGTGCTGAATCACTGATCCCAAGATTGGAGGTTCAAACTCTACTATCAACAGGTTGTCACTGTCCCCGCAGTGCAGCCAAATGGGCTATCAAGGCCCAGCCATGTTTCTCACTGTCTTTGGTGGCAGGCATGTAAAGAATCATTGCTGACTTTCGTCAAGAGTAGGCTGCATAGCCGTCAGCGTGTTTCTGCCCCGCGATGGCTTGGTGAGCTGTCCAGGGTGTTAGGATTACGCGGCTCAGAAAATGAATGAATGAATGGTTGGCTGGGTTAAAAAGGAAAGCCTGTGAAAGCAGATGTTCTCTGCAATATTTTTCAGGGAAACCTTTGGTCTTGGTTACTTTGGGAGGAACCCCTTCCATAAACAGACACCGTCCACTTCTTCATGGTAATGGTATTATTTGATTACATTGGCCTCTCCCAGCTACACTGCAGCCATTAAAAGAAAATATAACCATGTTGATTTCACCTGTTCAGGGTGTACCCTGTAGCTCACTCGAGGGCAGCTTGGATTGACTTAGGCTTCTCCTGTGATCTTAAATATAAGCGATACAGCTAATGGACGCATTCTGCACAGCTGATGTTGCTAAAAGCACCGAACTCGCCAAAAAACAACCTCCTTATTATAACATAACATATACACTGCCTTCTTGTAAAATATTTAAAAAATCTGGATTTCTTGATCAGGGTGAGAGGAGCGGCATTATGCTGCGTGATTTCTTTCTTTTTATAACATCTGTAAAACAAATAAATAATTTAATAAATCAATCAATATGATTTTTAAACTTACAGAAGTAACTGTACATATTTGTTTAGCATTTGCTGAACTACTGAATTTCACAGAAAGAGGCCATCTGTAAAGTCTGCAATCATGTTATGTTTAAGGATTGTTGATGACTTATGATGGTATGCAGGGGTTCCTCGCTACTTCACGCTTCAATTCATGCGGCTTCAGTGCATCGCGTTTTTTTTTTTTTTTTTTTTTTTTTTTTTTTTTAATATTCATTGAATGAATTAAAAAATAAAGAAATTAAGGGAAAATAGGGGAAAAAATAAGCAAAATGCCACAAAAACAAGACCAATTATGCAAAAAAAAAAAAAAACCCAAACAAACAAAAACAAAAAACAACCCAAAACCCCCCATCAAAACTGACATTTTTATGTGACATGCGCATCTGAGTGTGTGCGTGCGTCTGTATGTGTGTGTATTTATATTTTAATTTACATCTTATGCATTATTTTTGAATGTTTGATTGTTATTATAAGCACTTATAGCATTGAATATGTATTTATTGATATTATATACACATACATGTACGTATACGTCAATCAGTGGGGGTCGATCCTACTTCACGGAATTCGGCGGTCGCGGGAGGATCTCGGTCCCAATTAACCGCAGAAAGTGAGGGATCCCTGTAATACTTAGTAAATTTTAAACATGATTGCATTTCCAACCTTTTTCATATAAGTGAACTTACTCCTTGTTTTGGAGTTTTCAAATATTTTTGAAAAGAGTTGAGTTGTGCAATCTTTAGAGTATTTCGAACATAGTGGAGCATGTGGCCAGAAAAGTGTGCAAAGGTATCTGATGCTCCAAACAACCATTTAAGGGCTGAGCCTACGAGAGACCTGTTACTTTATTTCAGACAAACTATTGCATGATAGTGAGAACCACAATGGTAGGTAACAAGACATGCATTCCATTGCAGAATGGTTCTAACCCATTTGGCAAATAAGCTGATAATATACAAATACTTTGATATCGTAGAAAAGTAACAGGTGCAAACTATATAAATAATGAAACCACAATATGAGCAGTGTAACAGCATCAAGCGCACAGAATTTTGTAAATTCTTACGAAACTTTAGAAGGCAAAACTTTATAGTTATCAGGATATGAGGATGGTGCATTATACAATGGTGTGTGCATACCTGAGCATCATGCAGATTCTTGTTGTAATTGTTACGTTCAGCTCTGATCCCCTCATAGAGGTTCTGTTGCTGCTTGAGCTTAGTCTCTGCCTCAGCTATCTTCTTCTTATATTCAAAGATTTCCATCTCTCGTACTTTAAGTTCCTCCATATTTGATAGGACCTTGGACAAGAACGTTAGAAACAGGAAGAGAAAAAGTTGACTGTCTATTCCATCATCAATGTGAGAGTGGCGCATTTCATTTTAAATAACAATTCCTTCTGTTTGTGCTTCCTTCAACCGACCAAATATGCCCTCGAGAGAGCCTTATCATCTGAGTGGAGTTGCTTTATATCCATGGTGGCTGACAAATCCAGGAAAGCCTGTTCACTTCTATGACATTAAGAGGCCCAGTCTATTTCAATGGCGCCTGATTGAAACATCAGATGGATGTTATTATTATCCTTCTCAGCATCCGACACTGTCTCAGTCAATGCAAGACATTATGTGTCAAATTAAAATCTGAATTACACAGATTTGCCGCATTTGGGTGCTGTGGAACCCCAGGCTAATCCAATCATGGAGAGCATGGTTAAATATAAAATTGAAAAGCTGGGCACAACCAGTATAATTTTCCTAAAAGAAAAGGCGGAATTGTGAAATTATTTTTAACCTTAAAGGTCTTGATTCTCCTATGGTACAAGTCAAAAAATTTCAATTACACATATGTTGCTGTTGACTTAAATGCCTTTTCAACTGTGCACCTCTTAGTCCAGTATGCAATCAAGTACCAATACATGGCAAAACATCATATTGCATTTTAGGGCAGCAGGAGGCCTCCTTTTAAAGAGGCCGATGGACTGACCCAGTATAGAAATGAAATATGAAAACCAGTGATATTTCTGCACATATGAAATGAAATTGGTCACAATGTCTTTCTGAAGTCATTTGCTTACTCCTACATGGAAGTGGCAATGACCCCAGGACTGAGTGTGACAATATTAGTAAACATCGCCATCTTGAGGCAAGCAAATGTATAGAGCAGGGATCACCAACGTGGTGCCCGCGGGCACCAGGTAGCCCGCAAGGACAATATAAGTTGCCCGCGGACCTGTTCACTGCTATTTTTAGGACAGGCCCATGGCTCCATAGCGCCACTCTTCATTGAGCTGCATCTTATTTTTTTCTATATATTTTTAAATCCAAGCAATATCTTCACATAGATGAATCTCATTAATTATTAATAATAACATATAATTAAAGGTAAACTGAGCAAATTTGTAATTTCAGAAGTGTATATCGACCTGGTATCCCTTCGCATTAATTGGTACCCAAGAAGTAGCTCTCAGTTTCAAAAAGGTTGGTGACCCCTGGTATAGAGCTTTCATAATAGGCAAATCAGTAAGTTTTGAGTACGTGTACAATGCGATATGATCTTCAACTTTTCCTCTTTCTACCACACACGCATAAGGTCATTCCTCAAGACACAAGTTCTTGTTATTGTTATTTTAAAAAGACACAGAAGGTGCGTCTTGAAGAATGACCTTATGCATGTGTGGAATAAAGAGGAAAAGTTGACGAGCTGGTGTGGTTTTGCCA